>CM056054.1:206861215-208061215 GCA_029574335.1 Rana kukunoris | reverse complement strand
AGGGGACACAGAAAAAAAAAATGTTTTCCATTCATCCATACACCCTCCCCTGACAACTTGCCCCTTTCCACATTCCCATTTGAAGGCAAGCCTGAAGTATGTTTAAAGCGCAATCATGATTTCCACAAATAAACTGTCCTTTACAATTGCACAAAAGAAGCGGCTATAAAGCGATATTAGCTGTCATTTCATAGCCAATAGCAAAAGCCGCCTCACTCTAAATCAGCTCAGTAACTTGACTTTCTCCTTACAAAGAGCCATCATTGTGACAGATGATGAAAAATGACTGGAGGCAAAGTGCGTGAGCAATACTGTATTTTCTCTATATGTGGGTACCTTGCACGTCTCTTGTGTTATCTTCTGTGCCTCTTGCAGGCCGATGAGAAGATGAGATGATAATTTAAAAGCAAAATAGAACAGGTCACTTAGGCTGAATGAATTTGTTGTGCTGTCATGAATCCAGAGCGCTGGGCTAGTGCTTGGAAAAGTACTGTTCCTGGTAAGTTGTGCTTGTTATGGAAGTCAAACGGTTAAAGATGAACTCTTGGCAGATGTAAACGAAACTAATGAATGCAGCTCTCTACTAATTAATACATCATTAAATGTCCTTTTAAATGCAAGCAATCTAAGTAAATGAATTTGACCTAATTTCTGCTTCCTGCAGTTCTTCTTTAGCAAAGCAGGAGTACATGTGATGAAAAAGTGGCATGCTGATAGTTGAAGAGAGCGGAGTGACAGAGAGATGAGCCCATTCTTGTGCTGCTTCTTCAATCACTGTCTGACTGAGGGCAAGTCTGATGGGCTCTGACTGCTGGGCTCTGAGAAAGAAGCTTTGTTCTTTGAAACATGTCAGCCGGCAGTGACCCTCTTCATTTCCTCCATGACCAGTTGGAGTGTAGTTCGGGGTCTGCATGCTGCAGCCTTTGTTGAATACGCTTCTTACTGCGATTCTTTCTACCACAGTTGTGAGTAGGTCTTTTATATTGCATTGTCATAAATTTGTTATAACGGTAATACACTAATACACTTCATGGTAATACATCCATGAAGGGCAGCAAGGCCAGTGGTATTGTTATCGTCATTTCCATGGACCATTGATTGTTCGACAATCCACTCATACGCAGGAGTATTTGTTTTCTGTTTTCGCAAGTCCAGGAAGACCTGGCCAGAACCACCTCTGGAGGGAGTCTATTCCAAATTTTCACAGCTCTTACTGTAAAGAAACCTTTCCGTATTTGGAGATGAAATCCCTTTTCCTCTAGACCATTGGTTCTTAACCTTCTAGTGCTGTGAACCCTTGATAACATTTCCCAAGTTGTGGGGACCCCCTAACGGTAAAATTATTTTCGTAGCATGGGTTGTCAGAACCCAAGGCAAAACAAGTAATTTGCGCCCCTAACTAGGGTTGTACCGATACTTTTTTTCATGTACTTGCCGATACCGAATACCGATACTTTTTTTAAATGTCATGTGACAGTTTTCAAACCACAATACAGACTAAGGATATTTTCTTTAGAATTATGAAGAACTCTAACTCAAGACATTATAAAAGAATAAAAATGAGTAAAAATGAATAAAAAAAATTAATTTTCTTGTCACGCAGTAGTAAAAAACTCAAAGAATTTTCACAGAACATGTTGATAAATACAAAAAAAGTATTCTATTTAGGTATCGGGAGCATTTGCGCGAGTACAAGTACTCCCGCAAATACTCGGTATCGGTCCCGATACCGATACTAGTATCGGTATCTGGACAACCCTACCCCTAACCCACAGACATTTAGTGCTACCTGAGTCCTTTAACCACTTGACCACTGGGCACTTAAACCCACTTAATAACCAGACCAATTTTCAGCTTTCGGTGCTCTCACATTTTGAATGACAATAACTCAGTCATACAACACTGTAACCAAATGAAATTTTTGTCCTTTTTTTCCCAAAAATAGAGCTTTCTTTTGGTGGTATTTTATCACCTCTGCAGTTTTTATTTTTTTCGCTATGAATGAAAAAAGAACGAAAATTTTGTAAAAAAAATGAATTTTTCTTCATTTCTATTATAACATTTTGCAAAAAAGTAATTTTTCTTCATAAACTTGGCCTAAAATGTATACTGCTACATATCTTTGGTAACAAAACAAAAACAATTTAGATATTATTTAGTCTGGGTGAAAGTTATAGGGTCTAAAAGCTATGGTACCAATTACTGAAAATTGATCAATTTGATCACATCTGATGTACTGACGGCCTCTCTCATTTCTTGAGACCCTAACATGCCAGAAAAGTACAAATACCCCCCAAATGACCCCTTTTTGGAAAGAAGACATTCCAAGGTATTTAGAAAGAGGCATTGTGAGTTTTTTGAAGTTGTCATTTTTTCCCACAATTCTTTGCAAAATCAAGATTTTTTTCATTTTTATTTTCTTTCCACAAAATTTTCATATTAGCAGGTTATTTCTCACACACAGCATATGCATACCACAAATTACACCCCAAAACACATTCTGCTATTCCTCCCGAGTATGGCGATACCCCATGTGTGAGACTTTTACACAGCGTGGCCACATACAGAGGCCCAACATGCAGGGAACGCCATCAGGCGTTCTGGAACACCCAGACCAATTCTGACATTTCTCTCCTACATGGAAATATCATCATTTATTTGCTAGAAAATTACATAGAACCCCAAAACATTATATATGCTTTTTTTTAGCAAAGACCCTAGAGAATACAATGGTGGCTGTTACAACTTTTTATCACGCATGGTATTTGCACAGCAATTTTCCGAACACATTTTTTTTGGAAATAAAACAGTTTTGTGCTTTTAAAAAAAAAAAAACATTAAATTTAGCCCAATGTTTTTGCATAATATGAAAGATGAAGTTACGCCGAGTAAATCAATACCCAACATGTCACCCTTCAATATTGCACACGCTCGTGGAATGGCGCCAAACTTTGCGACTTAAAAATCCCCATAGGTGACGCTTTAAATATTTTTACTGGTTACATGTTTTTAGTTGGAGAGGAGGTCTAGGGCCAAAATGATTGCTCTCGCTCTAACGTTCGCAGCGATACCTCACATGTGTGGTTTGAACACCGTTTTCATATGTGGGCGGGACTTACGTGCACGTTCGCTTCTGTATACGAGCAAACGGGGACAGGGGCGCTTTAAGTTTTTTTTTATTTTTTTATTGTATATTTTACTTTATTTATTTTAGTTTGACATGTTTTTCCCCAAAAATAAATGTTTTGATTACTTTTATTCCTATTACAAGGAATGTAAACATCCCTTGTAATAGGAACATAGCGTGACAGGTCCTCTTCAGTGAGATATGGGGTCAATAAGACCCCACATCTTACCTCTAGGCTGGGAAGCCTGAAAAAAAAAAAACGACTGCAGGGAGTATTGCGCAGGGAGTATTGCGCAGGGGTACTGCAGAGTATTGTTCAGAGTATTGTGCGGGGGTACTGCAGAGTATTGTTCATAGTATTGCGCAGGGGGTACTGCAGAGTATTGTTCAGAGTATTGCGCAGGGGGTACTGCAGAGTATTGTTCAGAGTATTGCGCCGGGGTACTGCAGAGTATTGCGCCGGGGTTCTACAGAGTATTGCGCCGGGGTACTGCAGAGTATTGCGCCGGGGTACTGCAGAGTATTGCGCCGGGGTACTGCAGAGTATTGCGCCGGGGTACTGCAGAGTATTGCGCCGGGGTATGCCGAGTATTGCGCCGGGGTATGCCGAGTATTGCGCCGGGGGTATGCCGAGTATTGCGCCGGGGGTATGCCGAGTGTTGCGCCGGGGGTATGCCGAGTGTTGCGCCGGGGGTATGCCGAGTATTGCGCCGTGGGTATGCCGAGTATTGCTCCAGGGGTATGCCGAGTATTGCGCCGGTGGTATGCCGAGTATTGCACCGGGGGTATGCCGAGTATTGCGCCGGGGGTATGCCGAGTATTGCTGGGGGTATGCCGAGTATTGCTGGGGGTATGCCGAGTATTGCTGGGGGGGTTGCAGGGATGGCTGAGCAGGGATGGATGGATCTGTGACTGCAATAGTCACAGATCCATCCACAGCGCTGCCGCCATCCGCGCTCCACCTCTCACACTGTACCGATCGCTACAGAGAGAGGAGGGAGGAACCGGCGTCATCAAATGACGCCGGTCTGTTTACATGTGATCGCACCGTCATTGGACGGCGCGATCACGTGGTAAACCGCCGCTATCAGCGACGATTTACCGTGATCCGTGACCCGGGTGCGCGCCCCATGGGGCGCGCGGGAGCGCGACTCTGGAATCACGTTATATAACGTGATCCCAGAGTTAAGCAACCACCTTGCCGCTGTTATATTTTTCGGCAGGTGGTTGCTAAGTGGTTAAATGGCAACTATAATCACAGGTAGTGTTACTTAATGTGTCTCTAGCTTCACTGTGTCTCAGGCCGTGTACACACGGCAGAGAACCTCGACGGGCAGAACACATAGTTCCGCCCGTCGAGGTTCTCTGCCGGCCGTCGAAATCGGCGACCCGCCCGTCGGGAATGGCAACCAGCCATTCATCCAGGCGGGCCGTCGAGCAAAAAGAGAGCGTGCTCTCTTTTCGCTCGACGGGATTCCCGACGGGCGGGGCGAGCCAGAAGCGTACACACGGCCGAGGTCCTCGCTGGAATGCAGCTTCCAGCGAGGTTCTCGCTGGTTTCCAGCGAGAACCTCGGTCATGTGTACGCCGCCTCAGACTTTGTGGTGTCTCGTAGCAGTGACGCCTATGCCGAAATCAGTAGATAGGGTTTCCTCCAGCCCCTCCCACTTCACATTCCTCATAAGTCAGCTGACCTCTAGTCTTTGCCCCCCAACCAATGCCGTAAACTGAATGGGCGCCTGTGAAGAGGCTGAGTGGGCCGCTACTGGCTCCAGGAACAGCCCAGCTGGGCGGCCACAAAAAGGCAGGGAGAGTGGTGTGGGCTTCAAGAACAGCCCAGGATTCGGTGACCCCTGGCAAATCATCATTCGACCCCCAGGTTGAGAACCACTGCTCTAGACAGTTTTGTTATTTTTATCTAATAATACACCATTCATTTTTATCTTGTTATTTTTGCCTGGCCTTCTGCTTTACTTCTTCACAATAAAACATTTTTGCTTGTTTTAATAGAGTCTGGACTAAAATGAAGGGGGAGTGGTTTTAGGTCCATAATGGCTGACAAGTAAGCAAACATGATTAACTAAGTTTAGCCAGTTTATCCACTTGCCGAATGCGCTATAGTCAAATGATGGCCTCCAATGATCGCACCCACTGCGGGGTATGGGCGGCACACTGGCGTCAAGTGATCACAGTGTCTGGAGGATCACAATTTTAGGTAAATAGCCAATCAGCGGTTCTTTACCACATGATCAGTGGTGTCCAATCACAGCTGATCAAGGATGCAAATAGAAGCCTGTTATCGGCACTCCTTTCCTTATGCTGACAGCATGAGGAGAGGAGAAGAGAGATGATAACCGACTTCTCTAAAAGAAACGGGTACACTGTCAATCAGGGCACTGTGTCGTGATTATCAGTGCAGTCCCAACAGTGCTGCCAATCTGTGCCCACCAGTGCTGCCAATCAGTGCTGCCAATCAGTGCCCATCAGTGCCTGCTCATCAGTGTCACCTATCAGTGCTGCCTACCAGTGCCTACCAGCTATGAGTAAACACTAAAATCAGTGTGAAACGCGTCAGTTATCCTAGGTTCCGTTGCTATGACTTGTAGTGCCTGTTTCCAGTTTTTTACATTAAAGTTACGTTGGATTGGAGTGCGGCTGTCCTGATCATCTTTTGTTCACCCTCAGTTCCTGAGAAGAAGATTTGCACCCAACAAGACCTGCCTGGAGAGGCAATCTCTGTCTCTGCCTACCAAACTTTAGCCGCCATGCATGAATCTATCTATTGTCGCCGCTTCTGCCCCCTATTCGGGTGTCTGGCCCCTTGTCGGGCGCTGGGCATCTGAAATACAGCAGCGGGCGTGTTTTTGGAAGCGCCTGATTAGAGCCGTTGGCTCTAATAGGCTTCCGAAATGGTAAACAGTGGGAGCATTGCTCGTCACTCGCTGTTTACATAGTGTTGTGTTAGAGAATCAAATACATCGCTTCCCTTACACTGACCCGCCTCTCAGCCAATCAGGTGCACCGGGTCTGGTTACCTGTTACCTGATTGGCTAGAGCGACAGGTGCTGTGATTGGAAGTCTATCAGGTGTCCAATCATAGCAGAGGAGGACGGGAGAAGACATCAAGGACTCAGAGGGAGCGTGGAGGACAGCACCGTGACCCAAGAGAAGTAAGTGCCAGGTGGGGAGGGGGGCACACTGGCAGCAATTGATGGGGCACACTGGCAGCAATTGATGGGGCACACTAGCAGCAATTGATGGGGCACACTGGCAGTAATTGATGGGGCACACTGGCAGCATTTGATGGGGCACACTGGCAGCAATTGATGGGGCACACTAGCAGCAATTGATGGGCACACACTGGCAGCAATTAATGGGCACACTAGCAGTAATTGATGGGCACACACTGGCAGCAATTGATGGGGCACACTGGCAGTAATTGATGGGGCACACTGGCAGCAATTGATGGGGCACACTGGCAGCAATTGGTGAGGCACACTAGCAGCAATTGATGGGGCACACTGGCAGCAATTGATGGGGCACACTAGCAGCAATTGATGGGCACACACTGGCAGCAATTGATGGGGCACACTAGCAGTAATTGATGGGCACACACTGGCAGCAATTGATGGGGCACACTGGCAGTAATTGATGGGGCACACTGGCAGCAATTGATGGGGCACACTGGCAGCAATTGATGGGGCACACTAGCAGCAATTGATGGGCACACACTGGCAGCAATTGATGGGGCACAGTAGCAGCAATTAATGGGCACACACTGGCAGCAATTGATGGGGCACACTGGCAATAATTGATGGGGCACACTGGCAATAATTGATGGGGCACACTGGCAGCAATTGATGGGGCACACTGGCAATAATTGATGGTTACAGTGGCTGCGTTTGATGGGCACAGTTGCTGAACTTGATGGGCACAGTGGTTTCACTTGATGGGCACAGTGGCTGCAATTGAATTTTTTTTCTTCAGTTTGTTTGCGCCCCCCAACAAAAAATGTTGAGCACCAGCCGCCACTGGCATAGGATACAATAGTCTGGCCTATCTGTGACATCACAGTAGCCCACTGATAGCTTGGCTCTTTTTTCTGAATGCTCCTTTCAGATGCGATTTAGGTAAATCTCTCCAGCAGGCTAATAAAAGCGGAAAAATGTATTGCGATCATTAAACTGTCCCTGCTTGGCTTTGGCTAATCTCGTTAGCTGGTCTGCTAACATTCTGTAAATAGAACCAATTAGCAAAACAGATGCATCAGGTAATCAGCAAGGATCAGGGCCGTTTTATAGAAATCTGTCTCCACGTTACGATCTTAAGAATTGATTTTTATTCTCTGTGATGGAGAGGGAGAAATTAAGGTCACAGAAGCTTGGCAGGAAAGGGCATATTTCTATGTACGCAGATTATAGTAACAGCTTCACTCTGGATCTTAAATAATTCTGAAATATCCTTCGAATAAGGAATTAGAGTGGCTCTTACACATCTAAATGGCAGAGGCTTTTATCATTAGGGTGACAGAGTGCCGATATTTATTCCTGCTGGTGTAGACTTCAAATATTTTATTAGAGTTGGGCAAGGTGGCCATACATCCGATCAGCTCTTGCTTGGGAAGGGAGTTAACTGTTTAAAGTGGATCTGTTATGATATAATATGAAAGATGCCATTGCTGACATGTCCTTTTGAGATTGCTAATTTTCTGGTTGTCATATTCAATATTTTCTGAGTCACTTACCTAGAACAAGTATAATTATAAGGTATTCTTGCACATATCTGACACACATTTATAGCACGCATTTTCTGTGCCTATTAAGACCAGACATTACATTTTTAGAAACCAGCAATGACACCTCTATACTTTTCTCATGACAGATTTCCTTCAAATTAAAAATGTTGTGGGGAAAATACAGATGTTTCAGTGCTGAGCATCTGTTTTGTAAATGCCAGCTTTCTGGCTGTTATGTGCTACTACAGAGACCCCCGGAGCAAAAAAAGAAACAAAATAGGCGTAGGGACGGCATGACAGGGTGGGACAGTTCAGTACAAGCAGAGCAGGTAGTTCCCCCTTTAAGAAAAGGGGGGTGGCTTGGGGGTTAGAGGTGGTGCTCAGCATACTAGCTAGGTATGAAAAAAACTCTTAGGCCGCATACACACGATCGGTCCAACCCAATGAGAATGGTCCGACGGACCGTTTTCATCGGGTCACCGCTGAAGTGGCCTGATGGTCTGATGTGCGTACACACCATCAATTTAAAAAACGATCGTGTCAGAACGCGGTGACGTAAAACACAACAACGTGATGAAAAAACAAAGTTTAATGCTTCCAAGCATGCGTCGACTTGATTCTGAGCATGTGCGGGTTTTTGAACTGATGCTTTTGCATACTAACGATCGGTTTTGACCCATCGGTCAGGCGTCCATCGGCCAAATTTTAAAGCAAGTTCTCTTTTTTTTGACCGAAGGATAACTGACCGATGGGGTCCACACATGATCGGTTTGGTCAGGCGTCCATCAGTCCGATTTTAAAGCAAGTTTTAAAACTTTGGTCCGAAGGACGACAGACCAATGGGCCGTACACACGGTCGGTTTGGACCGATAAAACTGGACTTCAGTCCATTTTCATCGGTTTGGACTAATCGTGTGTACGCAGCCTTAGATGGGAATTGTATAGGTAACAAAGACAAAATATATATCCTTTGGATAAGCCATCGTCCGACTGTCTCCAGATGATCTGGGGGGTCTGAATTTTGGCCATTATATCTTTGTTCATTCAGCTATGTCATGGTTTTATTGATCAATATAATATATGTTGTGTATATAATTTCTACTACAATTTTTGTACAAATACAGTTATATTTTTTTTATATATTTTGTTTTTGTTGCCTATACAATTCCAATCTAAGAGTTTTTTTCATAACAAGTTCTTGAGGGATGATGGCAACTACATTTTTGGACACATGAGTTGACCAAAATTTAAGCATACTAGCTAGGGGGAGAAGTGACGTTTCGTCAGTCCTCCATTAACAAGAGGTGAAGCTTCCCACCCACTCTCCCCGAGTTTTAGGCGGGGGGGATACAGTTGGGAGTTCGGAACGGGGGTGGCAGTGTTGGGTCTCTGAAAGAGGAGGAAAAGGCTGTAAGTTTTTGAAAATGGTGGTACCCATCTGTAAAATAGAGTTATCGGGTACCTTTCGGTTAACGAGGGTTTAACCAGGAAGGGGTAAAATGGTAGGTCACTGCGGACATGGGTACTGCCTCTGAGTCAGTGTCTTGCGACTGGAGGTCTAAGTTAAATAGTTTTGTCCCAGTGACCAATTTGTGTGTCGTTGCCTCCAAGACCACCAAGATATGGAAAAATTTGTCTGATGTTATTTATTTTAAGTTTAGAAATTGTTAAATAAATAGGCCGTAAGGCCAATTTTTACTCTACAACCTTGTCAGTCGTTTTATTGGGTAATTGTGGGGTGTTGAGGAGGTTGAAGTATAACAGGTGGGTTATTACTGAGGATCTGACCTTAACATGTCATGGCTTCAAGACTATTCAAGTAATTAACCCAGAACAAGTAGACAGATCTGGTCAGCCATAGAAAAGTCAGATGTCCATATGTCATTTGTTGTTCTAAGTCAGTAAGTCAAAGAAATGAAGTCATTGGATCAGGATTAGGGTAAATAAGTTATCATTTTGCGAACTGAGGTCATCGACGGCTGTCTCTTGGTTTCTTTTATAACACGTTGTTTTTAAAGACAAAAGAGCAGAGGTACTGGATTGCAGAGCAGTAAGTCTGCATGGTAAAGTTCCAGAGTGGAGTTAAAAAAAGCAGCCAGAGCTGATATACTTTATTTATATTCGAATTTTGGATCTCCTGTAATCAGCACAGCTGTGTGTGATTGATATAGGCTGCTCTGGGCACTGCAGGCTGCAAGTCTAGCTGTTCTCCCCTGTTTTCCAGAACATAGTGGGTGGGAGAGCCAGATGAGCAGCCTGAAAATGTATGTAACTTCAACCAATCTCTGAAGAGGTTATGCCCTGAAGGTGGTTGGGGGTGCATAAATAGTTTTGAGCCTCAGAAAGCAGTGTTCTTTTCCTGGAGTAGAGGTTCCTAGACAGGAGGGCTGCCAGGCCTTCCTGGCCATCTTGCTAAGGATTCATTCTGCTCATCAAGGTTGCAGCTTTGCTGTTGGGGCTTTTGTTCTACAAGTTCTTGAGAGCCAAAAGAGGGGTGCCACTAAGTATCTTATCTGGAAACTCTCCAGAGGAGTCTACTGACTGGGATATGAATGAGACATCCAAGCCATGGGAATGTGAGTACAGCCCAGAAATAAAATGGGAACCTTGTGGCTGTTACTTCTGCCAACACCTGCCACACACCAGTTAAGGCTTGTCTGGCCTGGGACATTGTTAACCCCTTCCATACAGGGCATTTTCGCCCCCCTTACTGCCAAGACCAATTTTTCGTTTTCAGTGCTGTTGCACTTTGAATGACAATTGCGCGGTCATGCAACACTGTACTCAAATTAAATCATTTTGTTTTTTCCCCACACAAATAGAGTTTTCTTTTAGTGGTATTAGATCATCTCTGCGGTTTTTATTTTTTGCACTATAAACAAAAGAAGAGCGACAATTTAAAAAAAAACACAATGGGCCAGATTCAGGTAGATGGGAGCATCTTTAATCTGGAGTAACGTTTCTCATTTACGTTACTCTGGCGAAATTTTAGGAGCAAGTGCTGTTATTCATGAAGCACTTGCTCCTAAAGTTGCGGCAGCGTATCGAAAATGAGCCGGCGTTATTCAAATTGGGCGGGTACGGGGCATGTATTATTTAAACTAGGCGCGATCCCGCGGCGAACGTACTGCGCATGCGTCGACTGTCAATGCATCCCAGTGCGCATGCTCACAACTTCCGTCGGCACCACTTCCTTGGAAACGACAGCGCAATGTGTTCCGTTGGGCGTTTAAGTGCGCCCGTAGATGCGCCATTCAGGCACTAAAGTATATCCTGTTCCCCCTCCCCGCAGTGAAGTTACTTTTGTTCTGAGATGGCTGCTCCCGTTCCCCGCAAACACAGGAGAAAGCTGAACTTTAAAGGCCAGGAGCTGTCAGCCGTCATCTCGGCTATGGAGACCTATGATGTCTTCCTCCATGGCTGTAAAAGTTGACAGACAAGCAGGGACAGAGGTGTTGTCCTGCAAGTGGGGGTGCTCAGCTAGCTCTTATCGTCGGTAACGCTGCTGTAGCTGCTCTCCTGCTGACCTGAGGCTGTCTGGAGTAAAGATAAAGCAGCTATTTGTAGAAATAACTTTGCGACGGACGGACGACATATGCGCGGCGCATGTAGCCAGCGTATGGTGCTAATCCGTTTGCGAATCGGGAAATCTCCCTCATTTGCATATTTGCAGGGGAAATCAATTGGCGCGACTGATGCGCCAAGCGAAACTATGCGCTGACGATACTCTGGCGTCGGAAAGTTAAGCCGGTCGGGGAAAGCCCGTTTTCTGTCGCATCTAGTTTTGTGGGTACGGCCGCGGAGATACAACGGCGCATCTTGACAGTTATGCGGCGCATATCGAAATACTCCAGCGCAACTCTACCTAAATCTGGCCCAATATTTTTTCCTTTTTATTTAATACATATCACAATTTATTTTTTTCAAAACTTTTTTTTCCTCAGTTTAGACCGATACGTATTCTTCTACGTATTTTTGGTAAAAAAAACGCAATAATCGTATATTGATTGGTTTGCGCAAAAGTTATAGCGTCTACAAAATAGGTGATAGATTTATGGCATTATTTTTTTTTTTTTTTACTAGTAATGGCAGCGATTTGCGTTTTTTTTTTTTTTTTTGTGACCGTGACATTGCGGCGGACATATCGGACACTTTTGACACGTTTTTGGGACCATTCACATTTACACAGCGATTAGTGTTATAAAACTGCACTGATTACTGTGTAAATGTGACTGGCAGGGAAGGGGTTAACACTAAGGTGCGCTGGAGGGGTTAAAATGTTGCCTAAAGTATGTTCTAACTGTAGGGGGAGGGGGACTCATAAGGGGAGGAGACCGATGTGTGTTTCTCTGTACTGGGAACACACATCAGTCTCCTCACCGCTGACAGGCACCGGTGGATCTGTGTGTTTACACACACAGATTCACACTCCTGCCGTGATCAGCGGGTACCCGGCGGCAATCGCGGCCGTCGGGCACGCGCGCGGGAGCGCGAGTGTTGCCGCGGGCGCGCGCACGCTCCCTAGAACACCGTGAAGACAGGACGTTGTGCAACATCCAGTCTCATCAGCGAGGGGATGACCATGACGTCAATCCCCTATGGCCGGGTAGGGAAGTGGTTAATAGTGTCTATCAGCGCTGCCTACTTTATGTCCTAATACATGGAGGACTGTGTTAAAAGCTGCTGCTAATAGGAAAATATCCTCACATTCTTGTAAGGCCGCGTACACACAATCGGTCAAAACCGATGAAAACGGACAGAAGGACTGTTTCATCGGTCCAAACCGATCGTGTGTGGGCCCCATCGGTCAGTTATCCTTCGGTCAAAAAAAAGAGAACTTGCTTTAAAATTTGACAGATGGACGCCTGACCGATGGGTCAAAACCGATTGTTAGTATGCAAAGTATGCATCGGGTTAAAAGGCCGCGCATGCTCAGAATCAAGTCGACGCATGCTTGGAAGCATTGAACTTCATTTTTTCAGCACGTCGTTGTGTTAAAACACGTAAACGTCACCGCGTTCTAACACGATCGTTTTTTTTTAACCGCTGGTGTGTAGGCACATCAGACCATCAGTCAGCTTCATCGGTTAACTGATAAAAACGGTCCTTCGGACCGTTCTCATCGGATGGACTGATCGCGTGTACGCGTCCTTAGTGTTTTGGAGTATCCCACAACTTCCTAATAGCCATCCAAGTTAATCTGCAAAGGCAACCCATAGACCAGGGATATGCAATTAGCGGACCTCCAGCTGTTGCAAAACTACAAGTCCCATCATGTCTCTGCCTCTGGTTGTTATGCTTGTGGCTGTCAGTCTTGCTATGCCTCATGGGACTTGTAGTTCTGCAACAGCTGGAGGTCCGCTAATTGCATATATCCGCCATAGACTGTTTTCTGAGCCAGAAAGGTGCTGACTTCCTGGCTGTGCTACATTAGTGGGAATAAAAAGTGAGACACAAAACTAGCGGCCCTTTCAGGATTTGTTATATATATACATATATCTATCTATGGATAGATAGATAGATAGATAGATAGATAGATAGATAGATAGATAGATAGATAGATAGATAGATAGATAGATAGATAGATAGATATATTGTATATATAGGGCCAGAATCTCAAAAGAGATAGTATCTCTGTTTCTAGCCCTGTGTATCTTTGCGACTGATTCTTAGAATCATTTACGCATAGATTTGGCGTAGATCCGACTGGCGTAAGTCACGTACACCGTCGGATCTTTGATGTAATTCTACGCTGGCCGCTAGGTGGTGTTCCCGTCGATTTCAGCATCGAATATGCAAATGAGCATGATACGCTGATTCCCGAACGCAGTTGCGCCCTGTCAACGTAGTTTACGTAGTTTGCATACGCGTAAGGTTACCCCTGCTATATGAGGGGTAACCTTGCGTAGGTCCGGGGTAAGCCATGTTACGTATGGACGTCGGGACAGCATCGTATTTTTCTGTCGCTTACGTCGTTTGCGTAACTCGTCGCGAATAGGCCTGTACGTTAATTACGTTGCCGTCAAAATTGATGTATTTGCGGCTTACTATGGAGCATGCGCAGTGGGCTACGTTTAGGGCCGGCACATGCGCAGTTCGTTCGGCACGGGGCCGCGCTTAATTTAAATACAGCACGCCCCCCTCCTTCCCTATTTGAATTATGCGCCCTTACGCCGTCCCATTTACGCTACGCCGTAGGAAATTACTGAGCAAGTGCTTTGAGAATACAGCACTTGTCCGTAAAAAAATAAGGAGGTCTAGCGTAAATGGGTTACGCTAGGCTACGCAGAAAAAAACGATATTGTACGAGAATCTGGCCCATAGAGTATATATATATATATATATATATATATATATATTTCTTTATTTTTTTATCGTTCAAATGCAGCTAGGTGATAGAACATGTAAACATCATAGAGGAAACATAAAGGGGAAGAAGATGAGGGGTTATGCACTGGTGCTTACAATCTGAGATATCACGAGTTAAAGGGTAGGGATGAGCTTCGAGTTCGAGTCGAACTCATGTTCGACTCGAACATTGCCTGTTCACCTGCTGGGCAAACAGCGAACAATTTGGGGTGTTTGCGGCAAATTCGAAAAGCCGCAGAACACCCTGTAAAAGTCTATGGGAGAAATCTAAAGTGCTAATTTTAAAAGCTAATATGCAAGTTATTGTCCTAAAAAGTGTTTGGGGGCCGGGGTCCTGCCCCAGGGGACATGTATCAATGTAAAACAAGTTTTAAAAACTGCAGTTTTTTCGGGAGCAATGATTTTAATAATGCTTAAAGTGAAACAATAAAAGTGAAATATTTAAATTTCGTACCTGGGGGGGGGGTGTATAGTATGCCTGTGAAGTAGCGCTTGTTTCCCGTGCTTAGAACTGTCCCTGCACAAAGTGTAATTTCTGAAGGAAAAAATGTAATTTAAAATCACTCGCGGCTATAATGAATTGTCGGCTCCCGGCAATTCAGAGAAAAGTCATTCATAAAAAAAAAAGCGTGGGGTCCCCCCAAATTTGATTACCAGGACCTTGAGGTCTGGTATGGATATTAAGGGGAACCCTGCATCTAATTAAAAAAAAATATGTGGGGTTCCCCCCAAATATCCATTCCAGACCCTTCAGGTCTGGTGTGGATTTTAAGTGGAACGTCACCCCAAATTTAAAAAAAAATGGCGTGAAGTTCCCCTCAAAAATCCACACCAGACCCCTTATCCAAGCACGCAACCTGGCAGGCCACAGGTAAAGAAGGGGGATGAGAGTGTGCCCCCCCCCTGAACCATACCAGGCCACATGCCCTCAACATTGGGAGGATGCTTTGGGGGTCTGTGACCCCTCAAAGCACCATGTCCCCATGTTGATGGGGACAAGGGCCTCATCCCGACAACCCTTGCCCATGGTTGTGGGGGTCTGTGGGCGGGGGGCTTATCGGAATCTGGAAGACCCCTTTAACAAAGGGGACTCCAGATCCCGTCCCCCCTATGTGAATTGGTAATGGGGTACATTGTACCTCTACCATTTCATTAAGAAAGTGTAAAAAATTGTAAAAAAAACACACCCCCTGTGAAAGTACTTTATTTAAAAAAAAAAAAAAAAAACAAGCGGTGGTAATCCATTCTCGGTCTCCGCTCCAGCACTGTCGGTATCCTGTGACGGGCGATCTCTCCGCCGGGGTTTAGCGATGAGAAGATCTCCTCTTCATCCAGGTCCGGGATCCAGCGATGAGATGTCCATCCAGAGCATGCATCGCCTGTCACCGGAGACAGCCCGGGGAATGACGCGGCTTCAGCCAGTGACAGCTCTTATGTAGGTGAGGGCGGGACCTGATCGGACATTTTCTGTCGGAATTTCCGACAGCAAAAATTTGAGAGCTGGTTCTCAAATTTACTAACTGGAAAAGTACTTGTCGGAAATTCCAATCGTCTGTATGCAATTCCAACGCACAAAAATCCTACGCATGCTCGGAATCATTGAACTTAATTTTTCTTGGATCAGCGTACGTGTTGTACAGGCATACCCCACTTTTAGGTACACAATGGTTTTTATTTACTAAAACTGGAAAGTGCAAAATCAGGCTCACCTCTGCATAAAAACCAATGAGCTTCCAGGTTTTATTACCAAAGGTTAATTGAACAAGCTGGGGTTAGAAGCTCATTGGTTTCTATGTAGAAGTGAGCCTGATTTTGCGCTTTCCAGCTTTAGTAAATAAACCCCATTGTGTACTTAAAAGTGGGGTATGCCTGTATGTCACCGCGTTCTTGATGTTCGGAATTTCCGACAACATTTGTGTGACCGTGTTTATGCAACACAAGTTTGAGCCAACATTCCATCAGAAAAAAAATCCACAGTTTTCTTGTGGGAAATTCTGATCGTGTTTACGCGGAATTAGGGTCCAAGGGTTCATGTCAGGTCCCAGACTTTTAATAGATGGAAGTTATCCAACAGCGGAGGACATCTATTTAAACAAAGCGATGCCCCTTTTCCTGTACAGATTGGAAACTTAGTAGGTATTTACAAGGAACCTGACTTCCCTAATGTCAAGGCTAAGCTCCACCAGCTGCCATTGCTCTGTCCAATGAGAATACAGTATCTCAGCGGCACTCTCATTGAAAAAGGAGAATGACAGGTTAGCTTTTATTACTCAAGGGTCAACATAAAAAAATCTAAGGCACACTATATTGCATTAAATTTAAAGTATAATATTTCCTGTCCTGGTATGGCTAATTTATTGGATATAATAACAAGCCATATCCGTAGCAATGTAGGTCTGCTTGTCAAAAATTCAATATATAACCTAAAATATGTAATATATGGCATAAAATAAAGCCTTTCAATCTACACAATAAACATTTCTATTGCTGTTATAAACTGTGTCAGTATTGCGATTATTTATTTCTACATCAATTTCTGGATCGATTTTACAGCAAGTGCCGATTGAACAATTTATTATGCGCAACGGTTAATTCAGTTCTACTTACTTGACTTTAAAATTGCATAGTTTGATTGTTCATCAATAGCTCTGCTGTGGCTAAGACCAGACATTTGAAAGAGAGCAGACACAGCCGTGGCTCTAATGCATTATATATCTTTATTGCTGGCTAGAGTTAACCTTTGCAGGGTATGCAAACATTTCCATGGATAAGCATTCACCTAGTGATAACAACTCATTATTGTATGATATTCTTAATTTTAAAGTCTGCATTTGTGAGGATACATACAGTATAAAAGACACAGGGGAGTTGCCTGTGTTTGATGATTCCTGCATTTTTTAATGAACAGCTGGATACCCTCTGCTTTCTGTAAATGCAGTTATGTGTGTTTGAAAAAGGTCACATGCTAAATGCAGCGCCACATGCGTGTGTACAGGGAATAGAGTCATTTATATCAATATAGCAATTACTACAACATGCGGTATATTCTAGGACCAATACAGGGATTCCAAAGCCTTGTTGAATGTTGGTTTGCATGCTAATCATCTACTTGGCCAAGGCAGATAGGATAAGCATTTGTGTACTGTAGATCAGTGTTTCTCAATCAGTTTCCCTGGGGTGCCATGATCACAAGACCCAGTTTGCCCAGAATCAAAATCATGAGTTGCTCTGGTGCAGGTGGGCACCATGGCAATATATTGTATAACTCTGATCTAGAGCAGGCGGCATGCAGGGCAGACACCCAGCTTTGGTTGCCACCTCATTCCTTTAAAAACAAACACATGAACATGAATTACACAGGTTCTGAGGCTAATTTAATGCAAATTAGGCACCAAATGAGTTTAATTACCACCTTAATCAGACACAGAACCTGTGTAACTAATATGTGTTTGGCTTTGCAGGGATGAAGTGGCAACCCTACTGACCCAGCATTCAGGAGTAGATGGGAGTCTGCCTCCCCCAGACCTCATACACCACCTGCCCTCCATCACACTATTCCTCTGTAGCCAAATGTTAGGGCTCTGATGTGAAGAGGAGGCTGTGTGATTGGCTGGCTCTGTGAAAGGGGAACTGTGTGATTGGGGGGGATCTGTGGTTATGGGGGGACTCTGATATGATGGGAGGCTCTCACGTATGGGGGGGGCTGATTTAATGAGGACTGCTTATGTGATAGAGGGTCACTGATATGAAGGGGGGGGCCCTCTGACGTGATGGGGGGTAAAATATGATGTGAAGGGGGGACCCCCTGAAGTTATTTTCATCAAGGCTGTTGTCTCTATTTGCCCTAGGCTCAGGTTTCCCACTGATAAGTACAATTCAAGATCTGCATACTTTTAAAGGGCACCATAAGGCCCCTTTCACACTAGGGTGGGGGGTGCACTGGCGGTATAGCGCCGCTATTTTTAGCGACGCTATACCGTTGGAATTTCTGCGTATTCGGCTGCTAGCAGTGCTGATTTAGCCTCCGCTAGCAGCCGAAAAAGGGTTAATACCTCCCGCAATGCGCCTCTGCAGAGGTGCATTGCCGGCAGTATAGCGGTCGGTTTCCTATTGCTTTCAATGGGAAGAGCGGTGGAGGAGCGGTAAACATACCGCTCCTCTCACCGCTCTAAATATGCTGCTAGCAGGACTTTTGGAGAGGTCCAGCAAGTGCACCGCTCCAGTGTGAAAGCCCTCGGCCTTTCACAATGGAGAAACAGCAGCCGCTGTTTAGGGTCAGTTTGCAGGCATTTTTTTTAGCTCAATATCGTCTGCATATCGTCTGGTAGAGAAACGCTGCCGTTGATCGTATGTACTGTACGTTCACAGATCTTCACTGAACAAATAATTCACCAATAAGCAAAATACTTTTGTAGCGCTCACCCCCAAAGGAGCCGCTGGTTGAAAAGGGTTGGCATGTTAGCTAATGGCTCTGGTGATGTGTCTAGGGTGAACGATGAACTCAGCAGCAATAAAGGAATGTTCACAAATAGGAAGTCTCTTTTATAGGTGCTCTTTATTACCCAGCCGGTTAAAAACAGTCAACAGGTGAGGGAAGGATAGACAAAAGGTTTGAAGGAGGTATAGCAGACTGAGGCCTTGGATATTTGAAGCAGTCCTGCTTCCAAAAGTAATCAGTCTCTCTGCGCCACTCCAGCTTGAGTGGGTATAATGTACCTGGACAGGTCCCTTTCACAGGCCTGGCAGTCAGGGTATCACTCGAACCTGAGAAGGATGCCTCTGCCAGACAAGCGCCTCTGCCACAGGCCTTGCCCGAGTGTAAATGTGGAGGAACTCCTCCTGAATAAATGGGTTTTCCTGAGCCTTCGTCCAATGTCGCCAGGGTACTGACTGAGAGAGGAATCAATCCCTCAGTATCCAGTACCTCGATCCCCGATGGTTCGTTCCAGTGCTGTTGGGACACCAGCCTCTCATTGGTGTCGCTCAACTGGACTCCCCACCAAACAGCTAAACTTGCTTGGGATCTTTGATGGTGGGAACCCAGTCGGTCACTGGGTCCCCATTGTGCTTAAAGTGTTCCGGACCATCTGGACTCCGGAACCAGGAACTCTGAGTAGCACCCACACCCCGGCCAGGTAGGCCATAACGCACGGGCGCAGTGATGTACGGTCACCCTAAAGGTGGATGCGGCACCAGGAACCAGAAGAGAAGACGAAAGACCTCACAAAATGGCGTCTGCTTCATAAGTACCCTCTCCCAGCTTGCCCAGCGAGGCCCAGGCCTCCCGATTGGCCGCTTGAAGAGAGCACCCGAACCTCAGCTTCCACTGCTGCCACCTGCTGTCCCGGGGTTGAACAGCACCCCAGACACAGCAGAATAATCCCACAGCACAGCCAAGTTGAAACAGAGAGCCCCAAACAATCACAATTCAGATCAGAGTAAGTTTACACTCTGATCTCTCCCACTAAATTTCAGGTCCGTACTTGGAAGTACAGGGGTGCTACACTTTATTTTGAGATAACAGTGACAGCTCATTGTGTATACAGTATATGGTTTTGTAATACTCCTAATGTAATCGGTCCTAAACTACAAATCAGTTAAAGAGTGTTGGCAAAGCCCATTTCAACCTCCAAATTGAACATGCAAATGAGGAAAATACTAATAAAAATAACATACAGATAAGGGCCAATGTCAACTGACTTTAATAGACAAAATTCATTGCAGGTGCAGTTGACCTGCTTCAAGCTGCTTTTGCTCTCCCATAAGCATGTCCCATGTATGGGGATGGAAACAGTCCAAACCAAAAAATAGACTACCAACAGTGGCCCTGGACGGCACTCCAATATACTTCACCTGATCCCCTGTGTATCCAATGTGTTTATATTAGTGGGTGTGTGATTGCGCTCAGTTTCTTGTTTACCTACTAAGCACACTCTTCATAAAGTTAGACTGGATAAATGTATGCATGCACATTTGAAGGCATGTCGTGGCTTTTTAAGTAGGTCTTATTATGCAGCGTACACACGACCGTTATTCATGTCATGGAAAAAAACAATGTTTTTCTCTACGTGATTCCTCTCATACCTTGCATACAAACGATCATGATAAAAAATGCTTTGAAAAGCGCGGTTACATACAACACATATGACAGCACTATAAAGGGGAAGTTCCGTTCGAATGGCACCACCCATTGGGCTAATTATGTTAATT
Source organism: Rana kukunoris (assembly GCA_029574335.1). Classification (NCBI taxonomy): domain Eukaryota; kingdom Metazoa; phylum Chordata; class Amphibia; order Anura; family Ranidae; genus Rana; species Rana kukunoris. The sequence goes on along the minus strand of CM056054.1, from coordinate 208,040,774 downwards.
TCCCATCTCATAACTTGCTTCTGAGCATACACGTTTCCCCCCCCCCTCGTTAAAGTGTACACACGACTGTTTTTCACGATGAGAAAAACGACGACGTCAAAAACGATGAGAAAAAATAGAGCAGGTTCTAAATTTTTAATGCCCATTTTTCTCGTCGAGAAAAATGCTCTGGAGCCTACACACGATCAAAAATATCATTTTTCTCGTCATGAAAAACGGTCGTGTGTACGCGACATTAGTCAATTATTCAGGGGACATCAATGACATGGTGTGGGAGAAAGAAGAAAGCAGAGTAGAATTCTGCGGCTATCTATGCCCGGAAGTGGGTGCAAATACCTGTATTATACAGGTATCTGCACCCCGCTCCCCCCTGAAAGGTGCCAAATGTGACACTGGAGGGGGGGGGAATCTGGACAGTTCTACTTTTGTGTGGACCTCCGCTTTAACTATTGTAATTCAACAATACATATGGATCAGCTCACTGATTGAGTAAGGAGGTAAACTCCATTCACACCCCTTCTGTAAGTATGTTTACAGTGTTAAACTGACACAGCTGTGCAAAGCTATATGACTTACAGTGTAATTTTTATTGTGTGGGGAAAAGTGGTCCATTATATATTAGTTATGGTGGAAATGTAATTCCCCAGTCTGTATTTTTCCATCATAAATATATTAAAAATTCACCGGTATTTGTATGTTTTTTATCAAATAAATGAAGTTGATCTTTTTAATCAGAATGCCACTTGCTCAGTGTAATAATAGGACAGGACCAGCACATGCAATCTTTTCATGATTTCAGATGATGGCTGATCCGGCTGTTAATTAGATGCTTTGTCAAAACATGAAGAATAGAAAATGTGCTTGAAAGTACTTCAATCATTTTTTTTTATTTCGAAAAAGAAGAAAATGTTTTGTGGATTTAGTCTAAAAGATGAAATTCATTCCTCCCCAGTTCTTTTGCCAGCAACAGTTGATACCAAAGTTATGATTATCGAATAAATTCCATATGAGATGTTAGTGACCCTTGAAATGTGTTGATGATCCTGCATGGAACAAGCGGGAAAATGTAGAGAAGTATTGCATTTTAAAAGCTTTGCTTTCAAACCAGATTGCATACTACAATACAAAGATATTTCATATATGTGTAGGGCCCCCTGAAGGAGCCGCTGGTGAATACAGTCCTGTTTCACAACTAGAGCACACACAGCCAGGCACACATCATTTTCCTTTTTCTTCCAATGGTTTAGAAAACAGTCTAGGGGTTCCTTTTAAGTTTTTTTTGGAAACAATGAACTTGGATAGGCATAGGGAGCAAGCATACCCCAGAACTGTAGAACTGGAGGGGGGGAGGAATCCAGGCAGTTCTACTTTTGTGTGGACCTCCGCTTTAACTATTGTAATTCAAAAATACATATGGTCTAATACACACCCCCAGCTCACTGATTGAGTAAGGAGGTAGGACTGCTCAGTTTCTGGCTATACCTCACAGACTGCTGGCTGTACCTCACAGACTTCTGGCTGCACCTCACAGACTGCTGGCTGCACCTCGCAGACTGCTAGCTGCACCTCACAGACTTCTGGCTGCACCTCACAGACTTCTGGCTGCACCTCAGACTGCTGGCTGCACCTCACAGACTGCTGGCTGCACCTTGCAGACTGCTGGCTGCACCTCGCAGACTGCTGGCTGCACCTCACAGACTGCTAGCTGCACCTCAAAGGACTGCTGGCTGCACTTCACTAACTTCTGGCTGCACTGCCCAAACAACTGAATGTCCCACAGGTTCTCTTATACTGCAGATCAGTGCTTCTCCACCCCTTTCCTCAAGTACCCCCAACAGGCCATGTTTTCAAGTTTTTCTTTATCTTGCACAGGTGCTTTAAATCAGAGTCAATGGCTTGTTATTTTGGACTGCTATTTTATCTAAGAGAAATTCCCAAAACATAGCCTGTTGACTTGAGGACAGGGTTGAGAACCACTGCTGTAGATGACCTGTACTCCTTCCGTAGGAGCTACAGGCAGTCTCTTTTCTTCCAACAATGAGGGTCAACTACTCACAGAATCATCGGCTGGCTCTGGCCAATGTCCACCATGCTCTTTTCAGTAAGGAAGATGTAGACTCACACCTCTACAGGACAGTTTGGACATTTTCTCCCAAACTTCCTCTTGGCTCTCTACTTTGAACTTCTCCAGACCCAATTTGATCACTTGACATGCAAATAGGTCTCCCAGCTAAGCCCAGCCAGGATCTCGCTGTCTTCACTAAGGCTCCCTTAGTACTCCTGCCCCAGGCAGAGGTGTATTTAGGTTTTGTACTGCCCTAGGCCTGACTAAACTTGTGCACCCCTAATTTAAATATGACCCACCCTTCCTGTCACGGGCACACCCTGTGTTGTTTAAGACCGCCCTGAAATTTTTGAGTGAGGACACCAGTTCTGAGGGCCTGGGGGGGGGGGGGAATGGATTCCCTTTAATTTACTTAGATTTTATCTTGCTTCCTGGTTGCCCATAGAGCAGGAAGTGAAGGGAAATCTTCGCAATGGGACAGGGATGGTAAAAGTGTTGCCTATAGTTCTACTTTAAGTAGATGGTGCAGCAGGAACATATAGCACAGTGAGGAAGGTTTGTGGTCCAGGATGACAAAACAGTCAAAATTGGAAGCGCCCCCCCCCCACAGTTGCGGAATGCCGGCCGTCCGCATACTAGTAGCAGCGTGGCCGCTTTATGGGGACGCTAGACTAATTTTCCTAACAGTGTAGCGCAGGCCGGCGGGGACTCTTTTCGTGCTGCCCCCCTGCAAAGTGCTGCCCTAGGCTTGAGCCTTGTTGGCCTAGGCCAGGATACAGCTCTGGCCCCAGGGAGCAAAACACCAGTACAGGGGTCTCCTTCTGCAAGACTGGACCTAGGAACACTGTTCTGCTGCCTCATGCCTCAGAGTATGTATGGGTTTTCACCCCACCTACAAAGCACACCTCCCTAGGGATTGGCTGAAGTGCCATAAATATTCAGGCTGCCTACTCTGTTCTTCCTCCCACTATGTTTCTAGAATCCTCTAGAAGACAGGGGGAGGTAACAGAGCAGAAGCCTGTGAAACACTGAGCAGCCCTGATCAATTAATCCCCTGCTCCTCTGATTACAGGGAGACAAACTAAAGTCTTCTAGCAGCCAACTCTATACTAGGAGGGTGCTACATATGTTTGCTCCTCTACCACATTTTTTTTATAGCATTTTTATAGCATTTATCGTTGCTGACTGTGTCCCCATTGGGGAGATTTACACCCACTTCCTATCCGAGATACAGAACAGGAAGTGACAGAAGAACTCTCCTAAACATGATTACATTTTAACATTTATAGTTGTGCCCCTCTTGGTAGATTTCTCTTCAAATCATTTTATGCTGTTAGTTTTTAAAGTTATTTTTGAAGGCCATTTTTTTGTTATTTAGAACTGCGATACTGTGTGCAGTCATGCAACACTGTACCCAAATTACATTTATATATATTTTTTTCACACATATAGAGCTTTCGTTTTATTATTTTATAAATTAAAAAAGACTGAACATTTTGAAGATTTTTTTTATTACTTTCTGCTATAAGACGACCCCCCTTCCGGGGCTTCCGACACTTCATATTTCTTCCTTCTGGAGCCATATTCTTCTTTTCTTCTTCATTCTTGCTGGAGCTGGAGACACAGCGAGCAATGTATTTTATTAATGATTACAAAGCCTGCTTGGATTGGCAGAGGCTGTAACATCATCAGCCCACACCTTTCTGACTCTCAAAGCCAATCCGAGCAGGCTACTCGGATTGGCAGAGGTTGTTACTCCAATCTGAGCAGGGTCTGTATTCATTTGAATACATCGCTCAGCGAGATTGGCTAAGCGGTATATACTGTATGTAGCTGAAGCTACAGCAGGCATCTGAGCAGCTGACCCGGCGTAAGACGACCCCTGCTTTTTTGCCATTTTTTTTAAGTTTTAGGCCTCGTATACACGATAGGATAGCCAGAGGACAACGGTCTGATGGACTGTTTTCATCGGTCAAAACCGATCGTGTGTGGGCCTCATAGATTATTTAACCTTAGGTTAAAAAAAGCCAACTTGCTTTAAAATTGACCTATGGACTCCTAACCAATAGGTCAAAACCGATCGTTAGTAGGCACGACCATCAGTTAAAAATCCACGCATGCTCAGAATCAAGTCGACTCATCTTTGGAAGCATTGAACTTCATTTTTGTTCAGCACGTCGTTGTGTTTTACATCACCGTGTTCTGATACTATCGTTTTTTTAACTGATGGTGTGTAGGCACATCAGACCATCGGTTAGCTTCATGGGTTAACCTATGACAACGGTCCTTCATATCGTTCTCATCGGATGGACTGATCGTGTGTACAAGGCTTTAAAGATAGCAAACTCAAAACAGTTTTTTAGATGTTGTTAAAAACCTAGATATGATGATTCCTGGATTCCTTTGTGTCAGCTCTACAGTTTTTTTGCCCTGGGATAATGAGATCAAAACTGAGAGTTGTTATCGGTTACAGGCAATCAGGTTTCTCCTTTCATTTCATGGAAAAATAAAAACACTAAAAAAGAATTCTGATTGAGTGCTTTGGGCTACAGTTCCACTTCTGTGCTCATTTTCTTGCTTCCAGTTTTTATGAATCAGCTCCGTAACGGTAAGCACACATCTTGGTGAAGACTCCAGGGGTCTTGTGTGTGCGATTCTTTATTCCTGCATTATTTTCATTTTGTGGAATGCTGACGTGGGTAGATTAAATATATAAATGGTTCCATGTAGTGAGTCTCTCCTTTTACTTACAGGGGAATGATTTATACACACGTTGGCATTTTATAGAAGGATACTTGCATGTGAATAATAAATAGCTAATCAAAGTCGCTGCAAATTTAAGTAATGTAGAAGATGACTGACGGCATGCTTCTCCCAGCAGAACTCTATCATATGTAGAAGATGATAGGGGCTCCTCTTGGCTTCAAGTGCCACAGCTCAGGATAAATGGACATATGTGAGGGCACTTGGCAGAAGAAAGAGGTAACTTCTGCATTCATCAACTGCTGACTTTACATAGATGTCACAGTGTTATTTATTGAGGTCATAGAAATAAAGCAGCCATATGACCCCATTCTAAGACACTCATATGAGGTATATTGTTAATCTTAACAATATTGCACTAAACAGATTTATTATGGCTATGGCTGGAAACTACACTAGCACTGTTAATCACAAGGGACTATGGGCGTGTGGAAACATATGGTGCTTTACATAAATAACAGCATTTATTAATGTAAAGCTCAACTCTAGGCAGATATTAAAAAATATATATCTTCATGAACAAAATATGAAATTTATTTTCAAGTGCAACTTGTGTACGTGCAGTACCTGTACTTGACCGAGCATTTTTCTAATCCCCTGGAAAGCAGCACTCAGACGGAGACAGGCAGACTAATGGTGGCCATACATGCTGCAATTTTATTACCTGATTGATATGTGATTCAATAATAACAATCGAAAAGACATAACTTTCCTTCTGATTGATTCAGACTTGATATAGAACAGATTTTTATCAAACTGAGTGCTGGAAAATTGTCAATCATTTTTGCATCTCTCAGCAGCACTGAGATGCTTTGATCATGAATTTGATCCAATTTCAGTCAATCAGATTATGAGATGGTCCTGCCGAAAACCGAGATGCGATAGATAACTTATGATTGAGTCTTCCAACTATCGATCCAATCTACTTCTTCATGTGTGGCATACTGATCAAATGGGCTGTCCACTATAGATTGATTATTTCTATTTGGATAGATTGATCAGTAAAGAAATTGATCATTTATCAAAGTGTCTTTACCCACCATTAAGCCCTGTACACGCGGCCGGGATTCCCGGTGGTATAAAGTCCGCTGGACTGCAGGGAGAGCTTTGGCCGGGAATCCTGGCTGTGTGTACAGGGCTTATGCTCCCTCGGCACTGCCTTGCAGTGTTTTCCATTGGCAAGTGTAGTAAATCTGGTGTGGAAAAAAAAACGCCGGGAATCCCGGCGACAAAAAAGACAGCAAGTTCTCTATTTTTCCCGCCGGGATTCCCAGCAGTTTTTCCGGCGAGGAAGCATACACACGCCTAGTTTTCACAGCAAAAAGCGCTCCCAGCACTTTTTTTCACGGGAAAACCGGTCATGTGTACGAGGTTTTAGAGTCCCTCAGGAGTACGAAATGCAAATGTGCTGACAACAGTAGAGTGACAAAGGGATGGGCCACTTATGTTGTTTAAGCTGGGTACACATGGGCCAAAATCATCCAAAAACTTTTGGATCAGCAGGAGCCGGCCTTTGGCCCATGTGTGCAGCTCCTCATCCGACAGATCCAGTCTCATGACTGGCTTCTGTTAAACAAGCATGCTGGAAAACTAGCATCTGATCAGCAAATAGACACGTGCAATTTGCTTCGGTCTGAATCTAAATTTGGACACATTTTTGGTTATTCAGAGATTTGGATGTATCGGCATGTGGCCTGGTATGGTTCAGGAAGGGGGCGCTTGCTCATCCCCCCCTCTCCTGGCCTCCCAGGGTGCATGCTCGGATAAAGGTCTGGTAGGGGTCAGCAGGAAAGCCCATTGACAGCTGATGAGTCCTCCATTGTTAAGGATGCGGCAGACGGCTTCCCGGTCTGCTCCTTAACTATCTATTCTTCCCACAGATTTTGAATCGGGTGAACATTTTTGACCGATCCGAATTTAAATAGATCAAAAAAATCTATAAATCATTAGAAAATTAGTAAAAGAAACAAAACTAAACAAACCCTGAGATGAATCAATGAAACAAAATTAGTAACATAACCAATCTACAAGTGTTTCCATTCGGCACATGTCTATTAGTGCAGTGTTTCCCAACTCCAGTCCTCAAGGCACACCAACAGGTCATGTTTTCAGGATTTCCCTCAATTGAAACAGCTGTGGTAATTACTAAGGCAGTGAAACTGATCGAATAACCTGTGCAAAATAATGGAAATCCTGAAGACATGACCTGTTGGTGTGCCTTGAGGACTGGAGTTGGGAAACACTGTATTAGTGGATAGCAATGAGCGCTGATCACTGGGTTCTGGTGAGGGAAGTCCCCCTGTCGGAACACAATAGCTCAGGGGGTAGATCACCACACTACCATTGGATGTGTTAGTACGGCGATCTGGCCGCGTGTACTCAGGATTAGTTACTGCCCAGTCACAAGCAGAAGTCACCTAGCTTTGTTGCTTAACTGCAGATGAAAAAAGTCTGATCACCAGCCTGGTTCTGCTGTTTCGCATTTCAATCTTAGAACTGGATAGACTAAATTACAAACCCTGTAGCAGATAAAACAGTTGTCATATATGAATTTCAGCTGTATTTTTTACTGTTTGCCTAGAATTCAACCTTAAAGGGGATTTATAGCGGTGTTCAGATGTATTTAACCTTTTAACAAGCACTTACAGTATGAAGGTGGGGCGTTAATGCACACATACATATTAGTCCATAGGGGCCCAGGTTCCTGGGCTAAGAGCGCACTCAATGTGTGCTCCCAGCACGGTGACTGAGTTGTCACAGACAGCTCGCAGTCCCTGAGTATGATTGTGAGTCAGCAGGAACATTTTCTTGTAAGTTGATATATGAGGCTCTATGACAGGGGTGCCCAACCAGTGGCCCGGGGGCAACATGTGGCCCACGGAGCCCTTGCCACCTCCTGCTCTGGGATGGAATAGAATAGAATTCTGTTATTAAAGGTTATTTTTTTACTAAAATATATTGCCATATCTGTTCTGCAGTGGTTACTGGGCTGGTTTTTAAACTGATCCACAGTTGCAGAGCAGTGCACCTGAGGGTTACCTGCACTGAGCCATAGGCCTTTCACACAGTCAGTCCAAACCAATTGGACCCTCCATTCACCTCTATGGAGTAGCAGATGTTTACAAACACCTATCTCCAATCTGATCCACAAAAAAAAAAAAAAAAAAGTAGAGTTGGCTCTATAGAGTAGAGTGGGCTGCCATGCACCCACTCCGCTCATTGTGGCCCACGACCGGTTACCAAGTCGCTTAGGTGGCCCTTGCTCTTTAAAAAGTTGGGTACCCCTGGTCTATGAAAACACTTTGCATGCCGAGTTAGAGATCTCCTGTGTTCACAATGCAGCATGGCAGCCACTCGGCATGGGACCCAGAAGCTAGTGGAAATCAAGTGGAGTAGTGGCGTTTGTAATGGTGATTTCCAGCTTCCACAGGGATCAACCATATATACATAGATACATTGGTCCAAGCTTAACCAAACTAACTATGTAAAAATAGGCATACCGTATATACTCGAGTATAAGCCCACCTGAATATAAGCCGAGGCACCTAATTTTACCATAAAAAAATGGGAAAACTCATTGACTGTCCATCTGCATGCCTCACTGTGTCCATGTGCATGCCTCACTGTGCCCATGCCTCACTGAGTCCATGTCTCACTGTGCCCATGCCTCACTGTGCCCATGTCTCACTGTGCCCATGCCTCACTGTGCCCATGCCTCACTGAGTCCATGTCTCACTGTGCCCATGCCTCACTGTACCCATACCTCACTGTGCCCATGCCTCACTGTGCCCATGCCTCACTGTGCCCATGCCTCACTGTGTCCATGCCTCACTGTTCCGATGCCTCACTGTGTCAATGCCTCATTGTGCCTCACTGTGTCCATGCCTCACTGTGTCCATGACTAGACGTACGTTTAACATGGAGTATATAGAAGGGGTGCCCGGCTTTGATAAATTGGTGCTCCCCGGCCGTAGGTCCCCCGGACAACAAACTTTGCACACTTGTAGAGGAAAAGTGGGGCTATATGTGTGCCAAGGTCCCCAAAGTCCCCAAAGGAGATCAGGCGCAAAAATGTGACTTGAGTATAAGCAGAGGGGGGGCATTTTCAGCGCCAAAAAATTTGCTGAAAAACCTGGCTTATACTCGAGTATATACGGTACCTGGAATTCTTTAACAGTTTGTTAAAAAATATTGTTCTATACTCATAATGGCTCCACCTTGCTGTCTTGGTCACCGCTCACTTTTACTAAAGGAGGATTTAAACTTTGAATAAAGTCTACACTGAACAGTCTCATAGGTCAACTTAGGAGGAAGTGTTCTGTATCCGAAGTGGTCTGATGTCATACAACATACAACTAAAGTAAAATACACACACTTGGCAAGCTCTTTTGAAATGTAATCAATCTCCATCTGTTATTCATCGGGCTACAACCCTCTCGGGAAACACCGTCCTATCTATAAGGGGTCAATCCTTTAACATTAATTATGCAGGAAGTCTTCAGAGAGGAATTTGAATGGTGTTGTATGTTGGCACCTTATGCATACGTCAACATTCAGTGTCTGCTTCTTTCTTTAAAACCGATTGAGAGTTTCCTTGGTTTGCTGAAATGTCCACCCTTGTTTCATCCTCATCCTCATGGTAGATGGCAGCAGATTTTTATCAAAAATATCTTGGTACATTTTTCCATTCATCCTTCCTTCAACGATATAAAGTTTGCTAGTTGCCTTATTCTGAAAAACAGCCCCACACCATGATGTTTCCACCTCCAACCTTCACTGTTGGTATGGGGGTGTGTTTTTGGTGATGTGCAGCACCATTTAACCTCCAAGCATGGTATGTATTATGGCATTAAAAGAGTTACATTTTGATCTCACCTGACCAGACTATATTCTCCCAGTATTGTACAGGCTTGTCTAAATGTGCAGCAAACTTTGAAGAGCTTCAACATGCCTTTTCTTCAGAAATATAGTCTTGCGTGGTGAGCGTGCATAAAGGCCATGGAGGTTGAGTGCATTACTTATTGTTTTCTTTGAAACAATTGTACCTGCTAATTCCAAGTCTTTCTGAAACTCTCCACAAATGATCATTGGCTCTTAGGCCCCGTACACACGAGGAGACATGTCCGATGAAAACGGACATGTCTCCTGCAGGATTTTGGTCCGGCGGTGTGTACACACCATCGGACAAAAATCCCCTCGGACAGAGAACGCGGTGATGTGGCGGTGACGTTGACGCCACCACGTCACCAAACCAGGAAGTCAAATACTTCCACGCATGCGTCGAATCCATTCGGCGCATGCAGGGGATTTCGGTCCGCTGGTTAGTCGTACTAACCAGCGGACGTGTCCGACGGACAGGTTTCCAGCGGACAAGTTTTAAAGCATGCAGTCCGCTAAGCCGTACACACGATCCGCGGACCAGTTTCAGCAGACTTGTTCGATTGTGTGTATGCGGCCTTAGACAACTCTTTTGATAATTTGTTTCACTCCTCTGTCAGAAATCTTGTGAGGAGCATCTGGTCGTGGCAGGTTTATGGTGAAATTATGTTCTTTTCACTTTTGTTTTATGGCCCCAGCAGTGCTCACTGTAATATTCAGAAGTTTAGTCGTTCTGTAACCAATGCCATCAGTATGTTTTGCAACAATAAGGTTGCAAAGGTATTTGATTTTACTTATCATGAGATGTTTCTTGTGTGACACCTTGGTAATAAGACACCTTTTTATAGGCCATAAGTTCAGACTGAACCAGCTGATATTAATTTGCACTGACAAGGGACATGGTTGTTTTCTAATTACTGATAGATTTCATCTGGTGTCTTGGCTTTCCATGCCTTTTTTGCACCTACTTTTCTTCATGTGTTAAATACTTTTTTACTTGTGTCATCCCATTTTATTACACATAACTTAATTTTTGAACCTATTTGTTTTGGTGTTTTTGTATGTATGGATTGCATGGGTTGTTACCAACATGTGGTTAAAGTTTCATGTCAAAAGCACCTTTATAAATATATTTACCTAGAAAAATGGTGACGTGTTCAACACTTATTTTATCTGCTGTGGGTATATATATATATATATATATATATATATATATATATATATACACAGTATAAACAGCAGTAAGTTGCAGCATGTCTACATCCCCCGTCCTGCTGCCTTTAGACGTAAGAGGCTCAGCTTTACCCCCAACCGCTAATCTAAATGAGATCCTAGAAGAGCATTAGAGAATTCCTGTTGCATCCCTGGGACAAGAAATTAAAAAAAAATGCCCCATTGGGGAAAAAAAGGAGAGTGGAGTCAGCCATACACTATTCTCCCTATCTATAACCAAATAACAAGAAATTAACATTTTGGGTAGAAATACAAGCAGACCTCCAGGAAAAATGACTCCTTATTTGCTATCTCAGTGGCAATTCATAGTGGAAGGAAAGCACCCAGAGGGGTCACAGACCGATATAAAAACCTGATAGTGCTTCTTTTTTGCCCCTTGGCAAAATAAAGATAAGATTACGGATTTTGAAAAAGGTGATGCTTGTTCTAACTGAAGTGAAGACTTTTCCTCCTTGTATTTTTGTGCTTTATACATTTTGGAAAAGATATGGAAATTTGTGCCTAAATGATCAAAAGAGACTCTTAGTAAAGGCCAGCTGTACAGGAGTAAAAGCCACTTTCCATAATTCATCCTGTAACCGAATGGCAGGGAGTTGGACACATCTAGATAAGAGAGTTGCCTTATATAACCGACTTATTATAAAACTGAAATAACAAGACAGTTGGTCGGGTCTGTGCTGATCATCACTTGCACACTACACTCTTCTCTGCCCTTCATTATCACTAAGTGCTCTCCAGCCATTGTGTCACAGGCATGTATAACTTCATGTTCCCAGAAAGGTTACACTGATTAAAACTGCCTGACTGCCTTAGAAAAGTTTTTAAAAGTCACTTTCTAGGTTTCTAAGATTTCCTTTCTCCCTGCTGCCATTGTAATATTGCTGAACTGAATGGGCATTCATGAAAAGCAAATTATTCACCTAACTTCAGAAGACCTACATCAGTGGTGGTCAACTTAATGAACATAGGGGTCCTAATTTGTGCCCCCGCACATGTCCAGAGGGCCACCCAATAGTTTGTTTTGATATATTTATGTTGTGTGAATGTTAAAGTATATGTGAGCTGGTCATAGATTGATGAAAATTCAGCTGAGGTTCGGCAGGGACCGACCTCATTTAAATTCCTCTATGGCTGCTCCCATGCGAGAAGAGTCAACCTAGTGATCAACTCTTCTTGAACAGGAACGGCTATAGATGGTTTAAAAGCGCCTGCTGTCAGAATACAGTAGCTCAGCAGGCAGGATTCCCTCAAGAATCAAAATGTTTTGCTTAAAATAAAAATCATGATTCTCAGGGTAACATCATCTTTTGCATTATACAAAAAAATGGGCTACCTTTACTGTTTATTTTTATTCTTTTTATTAATTGAAGTGTATTTTTTCCCGCAAAAATTGCATTTAAAAGGCTGCTGCGCAAATACAGTGTCACTGCTATATTATTCTCTAGGGCAGTGATGGTGAACCTTGCCACCCCAGATGTTTTGGAACTACATTTCCCATGATGCTCATGCACTCTGCAGTGTAGTTGAGCATCATGGGAAATGTAGTTCCAAAACATCTGGGGTGCCAAGGTTCGCCATCACTGCTCTAGGGTATCTGCTAAAATATATATATATATATATATATATATATATATATATATATATATATATATATATATATATATATATACTAGGGTTGTCCAGATACTGATACTAGTATCGGTATCGGGACCGATACCGAGTATTTGCGGGAGTACTTGTACTCCCGCAAATACCCCCGATGCCTAATCCGGATAGCTGGCGGAGAGGGGGTGGAGAGCGGGCGGGAACCGATCAGAGGGGAGACTGAGGGGGCAGCGAGGAAGGCGAAGAAGAGGGAACCGATCGGAGAGGAGACTGAGGGGGGCAGCGAGGAAGGCGGAGAGGAGGCGGAGAAGAAGTCGGAGAGGAGGCGAAGAAGAAGGCGGAGAGCAGAGCAGTCCCCAGGTATGTATAACATCACACTGGATGGAGAGCTGCTGCCGCTGCCTCTGCGGCCGTCCAGCTGTTCGGCGCTTAAGCCAGGGAACATAACAGCTTTCATTTGAATAGCTGCTGTTCACCGCCACCCGTCGTCATGGCCCCTCCCCCTTGTCGGGCACTTTTCCCAGGATTGGACAGGTGATCTGTCTATCAAAGTGCCCGGACAAGGGGAAGGGGCCATGACGACGCACGGCGAGGAACAGCAGCTATTCAAATGAAAGCTGTTATGTTCCTTGGCCTGAGCGCTGAACAACTAGACGGCGGGGGAGACATGACTGCATATGAGGGGGAGTCATGACTGCATATGAGGGGGAGACATGGCTTCATATGGGGGGAAGACATGACTGCATATGAGGGGGAGTCATGGCTGCATATGAGGGGGAGACATGACTGCATATGAGGGGGAGACATGGCTTCATATGGGGGGGAGACATGGCTGCATATGAGGGGGAGTCATGACTGCATATGAGGGGGAGACATGGCTTCATATGGGGGGAAGACATGACTGCATATGAGAGGGGAGTTATGGCTGCATTTGGGGTGGACACAAGGCTGCATTTGGGGACACATGGCTGCATTTAAAAAAAAGTATCGGTATTCGGAATCGGCATGTACATAAAAAAAAGTATCGGTACTTGTACTCGGTCCTAAAAAAAGAGGCATCGGGACAACCCTAATATATACATATATATATATATATATATATATATATATATATATATATATATATATAATATTTGGGGGTTCTAAGTAATTTCCTAGTAGGGATGAGCTTTATGGTCGAGTCAAACATGAGTTTGAGTCCAACATTGGCTGTTCGCCGAACAGCAAACAATTTGGGGTGTTCGCGGCAAATTCGAAAAAAGCTGCGAAACACCCTCTAAAAGTCTATGAGAGAAATCTAAAGTGCTAATTTTAACAGGTTAATATGCAAGTTTTTATGTCATAAAAAGTGTTTGGGGACCCGGGTCCTGCCCCAGGAGACATGTATCAATCCAAAAAAAGTTTTAAAAACGGCCGTTTTGTCGGGAGCAGTAATTTTAATAATGCTTAAAGTGAAACAATAAAAGTGAAATATTCCTTTACATTTTGTACCAAGGGGGTGTTTATAGTATGCCTGTAAAGTAGCACATGTTTCCCGTTTTTAGAACTGTCCCTGCACAAAATGTAATTTCTAAAGAAAAAAAAGTAATTTAAAACTTCTCACAGCTATTTATGAATTATCGGGTTTTTCAAAGTCATTTAAAAAAACAGCAGGGGTCCCCCTCCAGTTCTTTACCATTCCCTTTGGGTCTAGTATGATTATTAAGTGGAACCCAAAACCAAATAAACAAAAGTGTGGGGGTCCCCCCAAATTTCATATCAGGCCCTTTAGGTCTGGTATGGATATTAAGGGGAACCCTGCACCAAAATAAAAAAAAATGGGGTGGGGTCCCCCCAAAAATCCATACCAGACCCTTATCCGAGCACGCAACCTGGCCGGCCGCAGGAAAAGAAGGGGGGCGAGAGAGCACCCCCCCTCCTGAACCAGGCCACATACCCTCAACATGGGGAGGATGTCCCCATGTTGATGGGAACAAGGGCCTCATCCCCACAACCCTTTCGCAGTGGTTGTAGGGATCTGCGGGCGGAGAGCTTATCGGAATCTGGAAGCCCCCTTTAACAAAGGAGACCCCAGATTCTGCCCCCCCCCATGTGAATTGGTAATGAGGTACATTGTACCCCTACCATTTCACAAAGAAATTGTAAAAATTAAAAAAAATAAAACACACGGACACAGTTGGGATAAGTCCTTTATTAAAAAAAAAAAAAAAACAATCCAGCGATGTAATCCTATGTCCCACAGTGATGCTGCAGTCTCCACTCCACACGAAAAGCCCATGACGTAAGAGGGGGCGAGGTCACCCGTCCACATCATAGGGTAAGCCCTGGCTTGATAAATTCTCTTCTCTTCTTTCTGTTGTCCATGCTTAGTGTGGCACACACAGACAAACAATGCAAAGACTAAGGCCCCTTTCACATGTCCGCCTCCGTTCGTCCGTTTTTACGTTTACGGACTTGTAATGGACGCCTATGGGGTCGCGTCCGTTAGCGGATGATGCATGTCCGCAAAGATCCGCGTCCGTCTGGATCCGGTTTTTCGGACGGAAGAAAACCCTATTTTTCTTCCGTCCGACGGAACGGATCGGATGAAGACGGACAAACGGTCCGTTTTCATCCGATTCCCCAAAGGGGAGAGCGGAGGAGAGACAGGGCGGTCCCTGCACAGTGTGCAGGGACCGCCCTGTCCGCCGACAGCTGAGGGGGACCCCCCACTGAGCTGACGGACACACACGAGCGGACCGAAAAACGGTCCGCTCCGTGTGAAAGGACCCTAAGTGAACTTCTCTCCTTTGTATCTGCTTTCAGGTGTGATTTTTATATTGCCCACGCCTGTTATTTTCCCCAGGTGAGTTTAAAAGAGAATCACATGCTTGAAACAATCTTATTTATCCACAAATTTTGAAAGAGTGCCAAGAATTTTGACCAGCCCCTTTTTTGGGTTTTGTGTGACATTATGTCCAATTTGCTTTTTTTCCTCCTTTTTTTTTTTGTTCCAATACACACAAAGGGAACAAACGTGTATAGCAAAACATGTGTTACTGCAATACTTTTCTTCGAGAAATACTTGATTTTCTGTATATTAAAGCTGAACCCCAATGAGATGGACAGTATGGTCACCTGCTGACATGGTACCAACCACAGACAGCTTAAAGAGTTACTAAACCCAGTAATATGAACATAGTTAACCCTCCTGCGCAGGTTCAGGTACGCGTTTCAGTCCACATATTGCGGATGTATATACCAATGTTGCACAACCGCACAATTATCATTTAAAATAACACAGTGCCATATCGAAAAAAATGGCCTGGTCATGAAACGGGGAAAATCTTTCAGAGGTCAAGTGGTTAATAATTTCCCTTGGGATTAAAAAAGTATTCTGAATCTGAATCTCACCAGGCACCAAATAGTATCAGGCCGCGTACACACGATCGGTCCAAACCGATGAAAATGGACTGAAGTTCAGTTTCATCGGTCCAAACCGACCGTGTGTATGGCCCATCGGTCTGTTGTCCTTCGGACCAAAGTTTTAAAACTTGCTTTAAAATCGGACTGATGGACGCCTGACCATCGGTCCAAACCGAACGTTAGTACGCAAAAGCATTGGTTCAAAAACCTGCGCATGCTCAGAATCAAGTCGCCGCATGCTTGGAAGCATTGAACTTCGTTTTTTTTTAGCACGTCGTTGTGTTATACGTCACTGCGTTCTGACACGATCGGTTTTTGAACGGATGATGTGTACTCACATCAGACCATCAAACCATCAGTCTGTGGACTGATGAAAATGAACTTCAGTCCGTTTTCATCAGTTTGGATCGATCGTGTGTACGCGGCCTTAGACCTGTCATGAATATCTGAATCGGATTGGTGGCTGTAGGAAAATTGCTCCAGTTCTTAAGACAACACTGATACCTAACACCTATGGACAAACTACTAGATAGACATGTATAATATCTATAAATGAGTGCATAATAAAAAATAATTATTCCATCTGTAATACAGGTCCGATTGCTATATGTTGCTTCCAAGTTCTTATGTTTTAGGTAGATCTATTTGTTAGTCATGTTATGAGTCAGAATCAGCTTTCCTCGGGGCACCAGTAATCTAATTATATTTGTGTTATGTGGTTAAGACCTAAATATTATCCTTGGAGACCATTATGTCTTAGTAGATAGGATGTAACATAAGTCTTATCACCCTCTGATACAATTATAGCAATCATAATTCTCTGTCCACTTAGGGAGACTATTTATCAAACTGCAAAGCTAAACTCCAGATAGATAGAAAAGACACACATTAATTCAGTTTTGTAAACATTACTACAATACAATGTATATTTGAATGCATGCAGTGCAATTACATGAATTTGACTTAAGGTAAAACTATAGGCAAAACTTTTTTTTCCCATTTTGGATAGAGCAAGGGAGAGTTATAACCCTTCTAAGATTTATTTTCACCATCTATGTCCCATTGTGGAGATTTCCCTTTACTTCCTTCCCCATAGCCAAACAGGAAGTGAGAGGAAATCGCTGCAAAATAAAGGAATTCTTTGGGGGCCCAATTTGTATCCCTATTGGAAGACTTGCCCTCTATTACTTTTCTGGGGACAACACAAAGGTTTTTTTTATTTTTATTAATAGGACAAATAGAGAGGGTGTATCTTCTTAACGGGGGGCACAGACAGCAATAAAATCTGACAGCTGTTCTAATCTCCCTCCACTCTATCCAAAACTAAAAAAAAAATCAATAGCGTCGTCGTTCCCCAGCCAACACTATCTTATAGCGAAACGTACGTCGGGAGGCAGATGACGCGCTGACGTCATCGCTCTGAACAGGAGATCGCATGCAAGCCGGCTCTCCATTGTCCCACACAGATTTTTTTTTTTTTTAAACTGTAAGTTGCCATTTCGGTTACTAAATCTAATTTTACCAAACGATACACACTATGTGAGTCTTTCTCCATGTTGGGTACCTACGCTGAGTTTTGCGGCTAATGGGGTTTATTGAGATTATTCCATCTGATCGCCTGCTTTCCCTGCCATTGGAGATCGCTACTTACTGGGATTATGACCAATACCTTTGGCTCGATACAGCTTACCTCTGGTAAGCACATAACTTTATAGGTGGTGGTGCCCATGTGTGATTGGTGACACATTGTAGTTTTCTGCTGTTTCTCCACACAAGATTTCCATTCGCTCACTGGTTGCAACACTGTGCAATTTACTATAGGACTGTCATATCGATTCATCAGTGATTGGACATTTCTTTTTTTGCTTTTTCCTGGTTTCATACATGGACTATTTATTTATGCACACAATATTTTTCACTTTTTTCTTTATGTTTGACATCACACTGTTATATTGATTTGTCAGTTTTGTCACTTATGGTATATTCACTTTATCATATTTTTCTTTGTTGCGCAGCTCTATATCCTTTTTTTTTGTATGGTCTTACATTACAAGCTGTGGCATATATATTTTCACGTGTTAAAGCAAAGTTCCAACCACAATTAGCATTTTTTAAATGTATGTCCTTTCATCCTGCTTTTTTATAATATAAATTCAGTCACTTACTATTTTACAATCCACCGCCGCTCCGCATAGTTATTCAAAAAAGATAGTTTATAAAACTATGTCTACACCGTTGTCATTTTGCTTGTGGGCATTGTGGGCATTGTGAAGCCTACAAGCACTTACTTCCTGGAAGTCTTGGATGGGGAGTGATAATTGGACAGCGCACTGCATCTTGGGAAATTATGACACACATTTCCCAGGAGCATTAGAGGGAGATGATGTCAGAATCCTAGGTGATTTCAAAGGCAGATTTCGTGGGACAGATGAGTAAAACAATTTTTTTTTTTTTTTAGGTCTAATGAGCACAATAATGAAAAAAAAAAATTTGGGATGGAAACTCCACTTTAAGTACCGCAATATATTAAATTTTCTTTTAGTTACACCTTAACCACTTTAGCCCCGGAAGAATTTACCCACTTCCTGACCATGCAATTTTTTGCGATACAGGAATGCGTCGCTTTAATGGACAAACATGTGGTCGTGCAATGTTGTACAAAATATGTCCTTTTTTTCCCCACAAATAGAGCTTTATTTTGGTAGTATTTGATCACCTCTGCGTTTTTACATTTACAAACTAAAAAAGCGAGAATTTAAAAAAAAAATACTGGTATATATATATATATATATTTTTTAACTTTTTGCTATAATAAATATCCCCCAAAAAAAGTAAAAAGTAAAAAAATTAACTTCTTCCCCAGTTAAGGCCAATATGTATTCTCCTACATATTTTTGGTAAAAACAATCCCAATTAGCATATATTGATTGGTTTGCGCAAAAGTTATCACGTCTACAAATTAGGGGATAGATTTATGGCATTTTTATTATTTATTTAGTGGGACATTGCGGTGGACAGATTGGATACTTTTTTTTTGGGACCAGTGACATTTATACAGCGATCAGTGCTATAAAAATGCACTGATTATTGTATAAATGACACTGGCAGGGAACGGGTTAACACCAGGGGCGATCAAAGGGTGAAATTTTCCCTAGGGAGGTGCTTTCTAACCATGGGAGGGGGGAGAGGACTGACAGGGAGTAGAGAGAGATCACTGTTCTTAATCACTAGGAACAGACAATCTCACCCTACTCCCCTGACAGAACGGAGATCTGTTTGTTTACACTGGCAGATCCCCGTTCTGCCACTCTGTGGAGTGATTGCGGGTGGCCGGTGGACCAATAATTGTGTCCACTGGACCCGCTGATTGGCTCCCCCACTAGCGAATGGGCACACACACCCACAGATTGCTGCATACGCGTCTGGCGTACAATGACTGTGATTCGCGCAGGAGAGCCAACCAGTACAACTGCGGCAGCTGGTCGGGAAGTAGTTAATATCAGTTTCTTGCACTCTACTGTACAGCACAGCTTAGGTTCCTTTTAGGTTATGCAGGTCAACCAAACATTTATGTAATTATCGTGCAAGTCCAAAAGAATAGCGGCCATTTTTCATTACTTATAACATGCTTTATTCTTTGCAGTACTTCCTGGTTATAAAGTGTTGATGACTTAAAAGCATTTGCAATTGTCTGTTTGGTGACGGTCAAAATAAATGGGACAAACCTATCCTCAAATTATGAACATACAGAATTATCTGGCCAGCTAGGTAGTATTTGTCAGTGTTGGAGACCCCAAGTCCTCCCGACCTTTTGAGTCTGCACAATATATTTTTGTTAAGATTAAGTAAAACGTTTTCCCACATGAAGTTGAGAATCTTAGGCGGCGTACACACGACCGAGTTTCTCGGCAGAATCCAGCGAGAACCTCGATGGGAGACGTATTCTGCCGAGAAAACCGGTTGTGTGTACACTTTACAACCCGTCGGGAAGCTCGTCGAGCCAAAAAGAGAGCATGCTCTCTATTTCCTCGTTGTTCTATGGGGAAATTTGGCTCGACGAGCTTTTCGACAGCTGAACGGGAAAACTCAACGGGCGGAACGATGAGTTTAGCCCGACGAGTTTCTCGGTCGTGTGTACGCGGCCTTACTCTGTATCAATTTTGGGATGTGACTCAGGAATGGAATTGGTAAAAGAAAAAGAACAGAGTAACTTTGGTGATTACTGTAATTTGTTGTGTTAACTAGGTGTTGCTTCAAGGTCTCAGGAAAGGCATATAGGGTACAGAATGGGGTGGGGATGGATTAGTTAGTCTGATACAACAAGTTTAAGAGTGTTATAAGGTGAATTCCTAAATAAAGTAATTCAGATACCCATTTGAAAAAGTGGTTTTGCTGAAGGTTCTGTAGGGTTGTGGGTTGCAACATAATGGGTTATGCATGGCTAGTAAAGAGGGTGCCTACAAGGATTATTATCTAGATCAATGTTATTTAATAATTCATGCAGTAACACAAAGCCAGCATGTTTCAAGGGTTATAGAGTGCCCCTTCATCAGGGCTAAGAAATTATCTAACAGTACCCCTTAGCCCTGATGCACCCCAAGAAATGCTATGAGTTTGTATTATGGAATACACCAATAAATACAATTTATTAAAACATGGACAATAAGCCTAGTTGCTAGTTTTCCTGCTCTTTACTACACTGTTACAAGAACTCAAACGTCATGTCTGCACATCAGTTATCAGCCCTTAAAGGGGTTGTAAAGGTAAAAAAAAAATCCTAAATAGCTTTACCTTAGTGTAGTCCTCCTTTACTTACCTCATCCTTCGATTTTGCCTTTAAATGTCCTTATTTCTTTTGAGAAATTCCCACTTCCTGTTCTTCTGTCTGTAACCCCACACAGTAATGTGAGGCTTTCTCCCTGGTGTGGAGTGTTGTGCTCGCCTCCTCCCTTGGACTACAGGAGAGTCAGGAGGCTCTCTACGTTGCAGATAGGGAAAGGAGCTGTGTGTTAGTGGGCGTCCTGACTCTCCTGTAGTCTATAGGAGGGGGCGAGCACAACACTCCACACCAGGGAGAAAGCCTTGCATTACTGTATGGAGTTACAGACGGAAGAACAGGAAGTGAGGATTTCGCAGAAGAAATAAGGACACTTAAAAGCAAAATGGAAGGATGAGGTAAGTGGAGGAGGACTGCACTAAGGTAAAGGAAGCTATTTAGGAAAAAAAATTGTACTTTTATAACCCCTTTAAATCACCTCACACAAGAGCTTTGCATGTACTTGGGTTTGTTATCAAACAAGATACTGGGTGCTCCTCAACCTTTTTTTTTTTTCTATTACCAATTACCAGTGCATGCAATTGACTTCTGGCCTTAGCAGTTATTTTCTGATTATAACACAAGGCTAGATCATAGGACTATAGCAGGAAGATCACTCAATAATCATGCAGGAAGTTATAATGATCATCCATATATGTGATCCAGTACAAATGGCAACAGGTGGGACAATGGAGTTCACTAGAATTTTGCAATGTATGGAATTTCCCAGAAGAAGGTTGATTTCTTTTTGCTCAGGTAAAAAAATGTTGCTCTTTAAGGCTTACTTAACAGTTTTAAGTGGTAAAAGTTACACATTTTACATAATTTATGGTAATAGTAAATGATAAATAATTGATGGTCTTTTTTTTAATTTCCAGCTGTGATTTCAAGAACCCAAGAAGGACCAGGAGAGCTGGGAAAAGCTGTGCTAATTCCCAAAGATGATCAAGAGAAAATGAAAGAACTGTTCAAAATCAATCAGTTTAACCTCATGGCTAGTGATCTGATCGCATTAAACAGAAGCCTGCCAGACGTGAGATTGGAGGGGTAAGTTTTACTAAGTAAGTTCTAGCTGTCTGTAACTCTAGCTCTCAGAGCTCTTTGCTGTCTGCCTTATGATGGGGGATTTTGGAACATTTATTGTCTGGAATTGTGTGGCTTTTGACTATATCTCTATATAGCCACATTAGTGAAGGGCAAGACTACTGGAAGGGAAAGTAACATTGAGTGGTCTGATCAATACCTGTATCTTTCTTCATGTTTTCAGAATGTTGTAAATTATAGAAATATTGAATACATTAATTAAGTTATCAGTTGAACAAATAATTACCAGAACGCAGGTTCTGGTAATTATGTGTTCAACTGATAAACTTATGGACACTTTTGACCTCTTGCATACATTCCAACTAAACATTTCATTTTCTGAGGGACTAGAGCTCTTGCGTCCAAGGCTAACACCTTGGATTAGGCCTCAACTTCTGGTCATACCTTCTCCAGGACTAAGTTACACCTTCTTCATTAAGCATATGTTGTGGGAGATTCAGTGGTCAGTATAGGTCTCACATTGGATGTCACAGGTAGAACTTGGTATTGAGTTGTCTGAGGCTTAGTTGTGAATGGGGCCAGAAGTCTAGGTATTACATACAGTGCGGTCCTTTGATTTAGGGAATCCAAAATGCACAGAAAACTAAAACACAACAGATGATATCATAGTTACTGCATTTTGACACCAATGGTTTTAACCACATCATAGGATTTCTTGAAGTGTACAGAGCTTTTCACCAAGATCCTCAAGGCATTCAGGTACCCAATAGGTTATCCAGCTTGTCAACATTTACTCAAAAACTGAAAGTCCAACTCCAGACCAAATTCTTTTTTGTCTTTCAGAGAGAGCAGGGAAAGGTTAGATCCTTTAATTACTGTATGTGCCTTTTAATGAGGAAATGTGCCTCACTTCCTGTCACCAAAGAAGGTGATGGGAAATCTCTATAATGGAAACAAAAACACATTTTTAGTCACAGGGACAGAATTGAGGCCAAATCTCCCAAATTGGGTTACAGAAATTAAAAAAATGAAGTCTAAAAAAAGATGGTTGGCATTCGACGCTTGCAATTTTTTTAACAGTTTTAGGTAGACTGGTCCTTTAAGAATAAACTTTAGCCCAAGATTGCCCAGGGCAAATGTTCAGCAAACTCTCAGTTATTCTAGACTGCTACGTAAAGCCCAATAGCATGTTACTCTGGCTCATGGCAGTGGTCTCCTCTGCATTTCATATTTCATGATCTCTGCTTTTTTTATTCCGTATGATGGAAAGCTGTTTATTGTTACTAAGGGAACATAATATACATTACAAAATAAGGCATTTACTAATTTCTTAATCAGAAGCAAATAGCTTCCGCATTAAATTAACAAGGGTGGAGTATAATACAGCGAGAGTTGTTTGGCAGCAGCTGCATATAGTTCAGATGCCCTCAATGGATGGGGTTGGTTAACTAATGTAAGTATCCCCTAAAGGCAGGATGTTATTTTTATGTTCAAAAATAGACAGCTCGGTCCTGCTGACCATACGCCTGAAGTGAACTGTATACAATAAAAAATAATGAATTATTTTGGGCAGAATGCCAGTTAGGCTCTATCAAGCAGTGCAAGCGAGATTCATGAAAGCTGGGGAAGAGGAGATGTGTGTGTGTTGCCTAGGGCAACCAGACTTTTTTTTCTTCTTATTCTTTTAAAAGGAATGCATAGTATTTCTCTTTATTTTTTGGATATTCGCGTAAAAGAAGATCAACTTTTTACAATATTATTACTGTATTTTATGTTTTGAAAACCTTATGGTTATAAGTACATAGGGGCAGCCATATCTTCTTAATGCATACTCAGACTCTACTTACAGCTTTCCAGTGCTACATAGTGCTTCTACAGGGAGTGCAGAATTATTAGGCAAGTTGTATTTTTGAGGATTCATTTTATTATTGAACAACAACCATGTTCTCAATGAACCCAAAAAACTCATCAATATCAAAGCTGAATATTTTTGGAAGTAGTTTTTAGTTTGTTTTTAGTTTTAGCTATTTTAGGGGGATATCTGTGTGTGCAGGTGACTATTACTGTGCATAATTATTAGGCAACTTAACAAAAAACAAATTTATACCCATTTCAATTATTTATTTTTACCAGTGAAACCAATATAACATCTCAACATTCACAAATATACATTTCTGACATTCAAAAACAAAACAAAAACAAATCAGTGACCAATATAGCCACCTTTCTTTGCAAGGACACTCAAAAGCCTGCCATCCATGGATTCTGTCAGTGTTTTGATCTGTTCACCATCAACATTGCGTGCAGCAGCAACCACAGCCTCCCAGACACTGTTCAGAGAGGTGTACTGTTTACCCTCCTTGTAAATCTCACATTTGATGATGGACCACAGGTTCTCAATGGGGTTCAGATCAGGTGAACAAGGAGGCCATGTCATTAGTTTTTCTTCTTTTATACCCTTTCTTGCCAGCCACGCTGTGGAGTACTTGGACGCGTGTGATGGAGCATTGTCCTGCATGAAAATCATGTTTTTCTTGAAGGATGCAGACTTCTTCCTGTACCACTGCTTGAAGAAAGTGTCTTCCAGAAACTGGCAGTAGGACTGGGAGTTGAGCTTGACTCCATCCTCAACCCGAAAAGGCCCCACAAGCTCATCTTTGATGATACCAGCCCAAACCAGTATTCCACCTCCACCTTGCTGGCGTCTGAGTCGGACTGAAGCTCTCTGCCCTTTACCAATCCAGCCACGGGCCCATCAAGACTCACTCTCATTTCATCAGTCCATAAAACCTTAGAAAAATCATTCTTGAGATATTTCTTGGCCCAGTCTTGACGTTCCAGCTTGTGTGTTCAGTGGTGGTCGTCTTTTAGCCTTTCTTACCTTGGCCATGTCTCTGAGTATTGCACACCTTGTGCTTTAGGGCACTCCAGTGATGTTGCAGCTCTGAAATATGGCCAAGCTGGTGGCAAGTGGCATCTTGGCAGCTGCACGCTTGACTTTTCTCAGTTCATGGGCAGTTATTTTGCTCCTTGGTTTTTCCACACGCTTCTTGCGACCCTGTTGACTATTTTGAATGAAACGCTTGATTGTTCGATGATCACGCTTCAGAAGCTTTGCAATGTTAAGAGTGCTGCATCCCTCTGCAAGATATCTCACTATTTTTGACTTTTCTGAGCCTGTCAAGTCCTTCTTTTGACCCATTTTGCCAAAGGAAAGGAAGTTGCCCAATAATTATGCACACCTGATATAGGGTGTTGATGTCATTAGACCACACCCCTTCTCATTACAGAGATGCACATCACCTAATATGCTTAATTGGTAGTAGGCTTTCGAGCCTATACAGCTTGGAGTAAGACAACATGCATGAAGAAGATGATGTGGTCAAAATACTCATTTGCCTAATAATTCTGCACTCCCTGTACTTACAATGCCTAGGTCTGTGAGTTTCTCCAAGCTTAAAGTGATAAGTCTTGTTTTGTTTTTTTGGTTTTGTTTTTGGGGGGGGGGATTGGGTTAAACATAACAAACATGTTATACTTACCTGCTGTGTGTATTAGTTTTGCACAGAGCCGCCCAGATCATCCTCTTCTCGGTCCCCTGTCGGCACTCCTGGCCCCTCCCTCCTGCCCCCGCATCCAGCAGCTTGCTATGGGGGAACCCAAGCCGAGGCACAGTACTGTCCGTCCATTCAGACATGGAGCCACAGCTCGGCCCTGCCCCTCTCTTTCCACATTGGCTCACTGACTTTGATTGACAGCAGCATGAGCCAATTGCACCCATTGCTGTCTCAGCCAATGAGAAGAAATAGTCCTGGTCAGCCGAGGCTCTCATACATAGAATGCATTAAGATAAAAAAAAATCCTCTGCCTTTAGAACCACTTTAAACCTGCATCAGATGAAATTCATATAGGAATCCAAAACAGCTTTTAAGATTTACAAAACAGAGAGGCAAAACATGCACCCCCTTCATCAGGGCTCAGTATTGTGTACAAATGTTTAAAAGGACTCATGGAAGGAGATGGAAGATAAATCCTAAAGCAGAACTAATATCTCTCAATTTTAAATCCCTGTGCTGATATAATTAGTAAATAGATAGGAAGGTATATTGGCCCGGATTCACGTAACACTTACGCCGACGTATCTACAGATACACTGCGTAAGTACAAATGTGCGCCGTCGTATCTATGCGCCGGACCCACAAACTAAGTTACGTCGAAAAATAGGCTTCTTCCGACCGATGTAACTTTCCTAAGCCGGCGTATCGTGGGCGCATATTTACGCTGGATGCATATGGAAGTTTCGATTCAGATATGCAAATGAGGGAGATAAGCGATTTGCGGAAGTGTTACGTCCGGCGTAAAGTTATTCCTCATATAGGAGGCGCAACCCATGCAAAGGTATGGACCAGGGAACAGCCATCGTATTTTACGTCGTTTACGTAGTACTACATGAATAGGGCTGGGCGTAGGTTACGTTCACGTCGTAGGCAGTGATTCGACGTACCTTAGCCAGTTATTTCGACGTGGTTGTACGCATGCGCACCTGGTATATGTCCAAGTTACGATGCATGTGCCGTTCCTTTTAAGTACTTGGATGATGCTCAGCCCATCATTTGCATTACCATGCATCACGCCCACTTCCACCTACTTTGACTTACGTCGGCTTACGCCGACTAATATACGCTACGCCGGCGCAACGTTGGGTGCATTTTCTTTGTCAATTTCATACTTGCCTCTCAACGTTGCACCGGCATAGCGTAAAGAAAATACGCTATGGCGGCATAAAAATGCGCTGGTGGCTGTGAATCTGGGCCATTGTATTTACTCGTTTTAAACTTTTTTTTTTTATTTCTCCAGTAGCTTTCTGGTTTCTGGACTAGGCCAAAATTATGTAATCGGGAGTCTTCATGGTCTTTTTTTTCTTTCATCTAAAGGAGAGACTTTATCATCGAAGCCCATCCTCCTGTCTGCATGCCTAAGCTAAGGGAAGATGGATTCCAGTATGTAAATGCTACATGAATCATCTGCCCTATCTCAAGATGACCACAGCTAGAAATGCCAAGGGGTAGTTTTTAAAAGCGATTTCTCAACAAAATAAAACATGGTGACATGGATGAATGAGCGCGATATTTGCGAATATTAAAAATGAATTGAATAGGGTTTTTAGTTTGTGGTGCAGTTAATTTCTGCTGTAATAGATACTGTATTCAGGCTTTACTTACAGCCTTGCAGTGTTACACAATGGTTGTTATTTACTGCTTTTTCTCACAATGCCTATGTCTGTGAGTTGCTCAGAGCTTAAACCAACAGAAGGCACACCAGTCAAAATTTATAAAGCAGTCCAAAACAGTTTAATGGCTCACAAAACAGCCGATGGGGCTCAGTAATGTTTGGAAGTAAATTGACTCTTGGAAGCAGACATAAGAGCAATCTTAAAGTATAACTAAAGGCAAAACCTTTTCTGTTAGTTTTGGATAGAGTGCAGATGGATTAGAACACCTGTCAGTTTTTATTGCTGCCTGTGCCTCAGTTAGGGAGATTCACCCTCTCTATTTGTCCTGTTTACCATTATCATCACAAGTGAAAGCAAAAAAAATCCCCAAACTATTAGAAGCAGCCAAGTCAATTCCTAAACCATATTTCATTAGAGAATGGGAGCGTGACCTCCCAATGTGTCAGAAACCATGAATCAGACTGAGGCAGAAGCACAGTTACATCACACTTGTTTAATAATAATAATAAAAAGATAAACAGAGTAAGTGTAGTCAAAACATAGCCAGAGTTCAGGAACCGGGTGAGATACTCAGACAAGCCGAAGGTCAGGGAGCCAGAGCAAGTAGGATCAGAAGCCAGAATGGATGTTAGCCAAGCAAAGTCTTCAAATGGAACGCAAGAGAAAGTCTCTGTGATGTAGACCAAGGCGAAGGCAGAGACCATCTAAACTGGAAGGCTTAAGTAGGCAGACAAGCAGGATCATAAACAGGTGAGTCACTGTGGAGAGATAGGAGCTGGAAATTAGCCGACAGCTGAGCGGACAGCTCAGAGAAGGAAGGGCTGAGCCCAGCCCTGACACAATTTGAGTTTTCTAAAGAACAAGTATAGCAGTTGTATTATCTAACCCATTCTGGCTCAGTGGAGTCTGATGCCTCGTACACACGACCAGTTTTCCTGCCGGGATTCCCAACAGTTTTTTAAGCCGTCAGTTTTTGTATGGGGAAAGCCTGCAGTGGAGCATACACATGGCCGGGTTTCCTGCCAGGAAAACGGACAAACGCTTGTCAGAAACCTGATCGTGTGTACGAGGCTTTAGTCTGTAGGGTTCAATATTGAGTTGGCTCACCTTTTGCAGCTATAACTGCTTCAAATCTTCCAGGAAGGCTGTCCACAAGCTTTAGGAGTGTGTCTTTGGGAATGTTTGACCATTCTTCCAAAAGCGCATTTGTGAGGTCAGGCACTGATGCTGGACAAGAAAGCCTGGCTCTCAGTCTCCGCTCTAATTCATCCCTTCGGGTTGATGTCAGGACTGTGCAGGCCAGTCAAGTTCCTCCACCTCAAACTTGCTCATCTAAATCTTTATGAACCTTACAGACAACAAGGGAAGAGGTGCCTCTGCGTGCAATAGTTTAAACACAATTTATTGGGTACACAGATAAAAGCCACTCACATTTTGGTGGTGTATAGCATGTAAACAATCCCAGGATAGGAAGAAGTCGGTGTCATCCGGTCCGTCGTTTCACTAGTCCTTGCAGGAGCACTGTGGAGTAGAGGGAGTTCGGTGTCTTCTCACCGCTGTTTCGATGGAGCTGGCTATGGTGGAGGGATCTTAGATGATGCTCAAAGCGCAGGTGGACTAGCAGGCGAGGGATGATGATGTCACCGGGGATGCAAAGCGTTTCTGAGTGTACAGGCAGCATATAACGCGGCTGCCGGACTCCTTTCCCAAGACCCGCCAACTCACAGACTACACAGCTCCCTAGTATAGGCATCCTACACAGTTCGCTAGTCTAGACATCCTACACAGCTCCCTAGTCTAGGCATCCTAAACAGTTCTCTAGTCTAGGCATCCTACACAGTTCCCTAGTCTAGGCATCCTACACATTTCCCTAATCTAGGCAGACTACACAGCTCCCTAGTCTAGGCATCCTACACAGTTCCCTAGTCTAGGCATCCTAAACAGCTCCCTAGTTTAGGCATCCTAAACAGCCCCCTAGTCTAGGTATCCTACGCAGCTCCTTAGTCTAGGCATCCTACACAGCTCCCTAATTCAAGAATCCTACACAGTTCCCTAGTCTGGGCATCCTACACAGTTCCCTAGTCTAGGCATCCTACACAGTTCCCTAGTCTAGGCATCCTACGCAGTTCCTTAGTCTAGATATCCTACACAGCTCCCTAGTCTAGACATCCTACACAGTTCCCTAGTCTAGGCATCCTACACAGTTCCCTAGTCTAGTCATCCTACACAGCTCCCTACTAGTCTAGGCATCCTACACAGTTTCCTAGTCTAGGCATCCTACACAGTTCCCTAGTCTAGACATCCTACACAGTTCCTTAGTCTAGGTGCCCTATGCAGTTTAGTTGACAAAGTCATTCTGTGGTTGACCAAACGTCATCTAAAATAGCAAACTTTCATGTTTTATATGGAACATATCCTGTAAAACTGTTTTGGAAAGGCCTTGATGCCCTTTTTTATGAATGGGATATCTTACATAATCTGGGTAGTTATATAATGCCATCTACACACTGCTTGATACACTACTTTCATTAAATTGAACTCAGCGGCTGCAAAGATAGCTTATGGATTTCCAAACCTGGGAGCTCCAAAGTTAGACAGCCTCTTTCATAATAAGAGAATCGAGGCAGAATATGGAGGAGCATGCAAGAGCTTGCACTAGCAAAGACTTAAAGGCATATTTCATTTTTAGCTTCCACTTCTTAATTTAATAGCTGCAATCCAGTCTGTGAGGAAAGCGGCTGGCTGGCTGTAAATATTTATAATTAGAATATACTAATGGATTTCCTAGATTAGTAGGAATTATCCATAAGAAATCATTTATAAAGCATTTTAGCGAATGTAAGAAATGAAAAACATCTCAGTTTTAAAACATTTCTCTACAGACTGCTCGTGCATTGCATAAATTAGAAAACTGAGCAAAATTTGCCTTTATGATATACTTTATGACCAGTTTAAAGAAGATCTCCGGCAATGTAACTAAAAATTTAATTTGCCCCATATATTTTTATACAAGTATACGAGTATTTCGGGAAATTTAAAAGAAAGCTACAGTCCAATTTGGTTTAAAATTTTATGGGTAGCTTGCCGCTCTACATTTTGAATAATGTTGACTAATATGCAGATGCCAGCTCTGTGGTCATTTGTATATCAGGGAATGCAATTGGCATTCCAATCTTTATATAAAGTTTTGTTGTTTCCATCAAGCCAGAGCAGTGCCAGGGCAAGGTCACCCAGTGCCCAAGTCAAAGATGCCAAACGGGCCCTTTCCCCTCCAAATGTTTGTATGCGTACTGTGTAATATACGGCCCTGGACACAGCCGTGTCTGTTTATTTTTTATACTATTCGCTCTGGTGACCACTGCCAGTAGTGAGGAAAATTCATAATTTTAACAACTTGCCTACTGGGCACATTCTCCTCCTTCCTGCCCAGGCCAATTTTCACCTTTAGTACTGGCACACTTAGAATGACAATTGTTTATATATTTTTTTCACACAAATAGAGATTTCTTTTGGTGGTATTTAATTCCCACTGAGTTTTTTTATTCTTTGCTATATACTGTATATACTCAAGTATAAGCCGACCTGAGTATAAGTCGAGGTACCTAATTTTACCACAAAAAAAATGGGAAAACCTATTGACTCGAGTATAAGCCCAGGGTGAGAATGCAGCATCTACTGTAAACGGGAAAGAGGGTTGTGACGGATCTCGGATACCCCAGGTGGGCACCTCCACCAGACCTGTGTCTCCTGTCCTCCAAACGCACTCGCAACCTGCAGATTCGCCATAACCAGCCCTTAACCCCTCAATCACGAGACAATCCACACAGGTGTTTAGGGTTAAACATGCAGAGCATAAACAGTTTATTAAATATAAGACATACACTTTAACACACAGTTAGGAACATTTCCCTTAGCTTTATCGTAGTGGGGATGGGGTAGGGGACAAGGAACAAAAAATGGGAACTGAACACTTGTACATTGAAACAAACTACAGATAAACATAAAGGGCCAGATTCAGGAACAGTTAGGCTGGCGGATCCAGTGATCCGCCAGCCTAACTGTGACTTTAAGCCGGCGTTTCTGTTTTCTGTAACCAGAAAACAAGAAACGCCGGGTTGAAGCTCCGATACGAGCAGCGTAACTGAGTTTCGCCATCGCATCGTTACTTCAACTTAAAAATGGCGCCGGGGGCGTTCCCGCCGATTTACGCTCAAAAAATATGTTAATGAGCGGAAATCGGCAATTCACGATCGCATTCCGGCGCGACGCAGTGACGGTACGACGTTTCCGGACGGGATACGCGGCGCATAGTTATACCTACATGGGGTTGGAGTATCCTATGTTAGGTATAGGCGTCGTCATCGCGTCGGAAAAAAAAAAAAAAACGTCGCTTGCGTAAAACGTTCATGAATGGGAATGTGACGTCATTGACGTTCATTCACAGAATTTGGAGCATGCGCACGGGGATGTTTTGACACTCGACGCATGCGCAGTACGTTCGCGGCGGGAACGCGCTTCGTTTTAATACTACACGCCCCGTACCCGCCCAATTTAAATTCCGCCGGCTCATTTGCGAGGCGCTGCCGCAACTTTAGGAGCAAGTGCTTCGTGAATGACAGCACTTGCTCCTAAAATTTCTGCAGCGTAACGCAAATGAGAAGCGTTACTCTGGAGCAAAGATACTCCCATCTACCTGAATCTGGCCCAAAGGGATTATGGTAAGCAGGCAGCCTCTCAATACACATCCCATGCGGAGAGATGTCTCCAGTCCAGACCATTGTCTATGTGCCATTTACCAACACAATTAGACACAGCAACAAGAGGGGGGTGGGGGAGAAGAGATGTAGCATTACATTACATTATCTCAATGCCAGCTTGTCCCCAGGTCTCCAGTCTTTTCTGGGCTATAATCTGTGGGTAAGAGGCCAGCCCGCAGTCCCTTCCAAAACACACTGTGACAGTGGGTTCTGTCACAAGGGTCAACAATGACCATGAGTGTTCCGCCAATCACAGACGTCCTCTTGTCTGAGGATGAAAAGACGTCCTTGATTGACGGAACACTGAACACAGTGTCTGCTGGGAAACTGAGTCCGAGGATGTGAGAACGTCCATGATAGGCGGAACTGTGTCTGCTCAGAAACGCCTATCACGGAAGGGACCAGGAGGAGACTGCGACTTTTAAACAATGGAAGCCCGCAGCCTGTCAATAATTTCAGGTATACTGACTGAGTACATGCCGAGGGGGGTATTTTCAGCCTTAAAAAAGGGCTGAAAAACTCGGCTTATACTCGAGTATATACGGTAAATGAAA
Organism: Rana kukunoris; assembly: GCA_029574335.1. Lineage (NCBI taxonomy): Eukaryota > Metazoa > Chordata > Amphibia > Anura > Ranidae > Rana > Rana kukunoris. The sequence goes on along the minus strand of CM056054.1, from coordinate 208,008,421 downwards.
AAAAGACCAAACATTTTGAAAAACAAAAACTGTTTTGCAAAGTTTATTATGAAATTTTGAAAACAGGTATTTTTTCTCCTCCACTGATGTGTGCTGATGAGTCTGCTGACATCGTGGGTGCGCTGGGCAGGTAAGTGTCCATTTTTTAAAAGTCAGCAGCTGCAGTAATTGTAGCTGCTGGCTTTTAAAAAAAAAAAAATTGGTGGACCTCCGCTTTAACTCAGCTTTCAGAGTTTGACAGGCAGCAGCAACACCTGTAAAAACGCATCTGTTAAGGTAAATGGGAGCGTGCCGTAACCATGAAACCAATGCTTGGCTCACAGTTGTGATATTTTAAAACAAAATCACCCTTAGGAGTAAAAAAAAAGACTGCATGATCGTCTCCTGGAAGACGCTTCTCCACTGTCCTTGTAAAAGGGATCTGTTACAGATAGGTGATAGCCAGTATAAAAAAGCCCTAAGACTATGTAACCTTTTGTCTTGGTGCACCTGGAGTGTATTTAGCCTATTTAAACAAAATGTTCAATTAGGCTTTAAGTATTTAAACTGTTTGCATTACTTGGTGCATGACTCTTAATCTCCACTTTCACAGTAAGTGGTGTGACTTCCGCATAGCAGAGCTGAAGGTTGGTTTGGGGAGATAGTAGACATCCCGGAGATTTACACATTTTGACTGCCATTGTAAGCTTGCTGAGGGCTTTTCTGTTAGACAACAAATGATGCAGTTAATCTTTAGGGGCGTATTTATAATGCTGCCAATGTGACATTCATTAAACATTCACTGAGGATGAATCAATCACCGTCATTTAAGACACATGCACCAGGAAGATTTGCCTATAGCGAATGTTCGGTGAAAAGTCACATTCACTGCTTTATTAATATACCCCTTTAGTGTCTGTCAATGGTAATACATCATCCTACAAAGTAAATGCAGATTTAGAACTTCATGGTTAGTCTAGCATGAAATTGACTTCCTTTGCTTTTGCCTTTGCCTTGTGCTGATAACTTGTGGAATGGCCGTGAAATGATTAGTGTAGTCTGCGACTTTACAACCTGCTAAATAGAAGATGAGCAGAGAACAACACTGAAATGAATTGAAGCCCATTCACCTCTTCTGCGGGTTCTGTATCTGATTGAGGTTTGTATTTGTGTAGAGGAGCCTGGTGTCCATCTAGACACGGCCTGAATACCAATAGCAAGGAAAGGCTTTGTGCAATAGCCGAATCCATGGAAATGACAATAAATATGTTTTTCAAACCTGCGTTGACTAGAATGGATGAAGGTAAAATGGGTCAGGCCACCCTCAGCTAATTTTTAGTTGATGCTGAAGAATAAGTCTATGGTCACATGGCCCAATTGCAGCTGTCAGGGGGTGGCTGCCAGCAAAAATCCCTAGATTTTCGCTGGTGGTTGTCCTCGTACACACAGGATGGTTTTTTACCTTTCCTAGTAGCTAGCAGGGTTTTTGCAAAAAAATGCCTGATGATTGTAAAAGTGTCTAAAGCTTTTACAAGCTTTTGAGGCTGGCTGGGTTCACACTTATGCAAATTGGATGCAAGTTTCCCCGCATCCAATTCACATGTCAGGAGATTGTGATCGACTCTCTATGGAGAACGGAGAACAGGTGGATGAATGAAGAACATTGTATTGGCTTCCCCGGTTACCTTGGTGCACCTTGGAGAAGTTATGCAAATTATTCTGTCACAGTCAGGTGGGCGAGGCAAAACATTAAAAAAAAAAGGCCCCATGACAAGGGGGACATGGGAATCAAGTAAGGATAGGGTTCATTTTGAATATGCTTGGATGGGTGGTCTCCTACCATTATTGGCTGGTGGTTAGAGTGCAGGTGGGACTGCTGGGGGGGGTATGCAGGGGGAGATCCAAAATCTTGGCAAATCCTTTGGAGCAACAGCTGAGAAGGAATCTCCTGCCCTCCTTACCTGTATTGCATTAGTTGAACTGCTGTTCTAAAAGGGGTACTATAGGTTAGTTTTTTTTTTAATTAACAAACATATCATACTTACCTCCACTGTGCAGCTCGTTTTGCACACAGTGGCCCCGATCCTCGTCTTCTGGAGTCCCCCAGTGGCTGTCTCAGCTCCTCCCCCCGCATCAGCTAACCCCCCTGCAGGCGCGCTCCCGAATCCAGTATTCAGCATCCATAGACGCCAACTACAGGACTCGGCGCCGCCCCCCGGCTCTCTCGTCATTGGAGTTGATTGACAACAGCACGAGCCAATGGCTGCGCTGCTATTAATCTATCCAGAGAAGAGCCGAGAAGCCCGGAATGAGAAGCCAGGACGCGGGACTTTCGAGAGCTCAGGTAAGTAAACCGGGGGGCTGGGGGGCTTGTAAGCATTGGATGTTTTTTCACCTTAATGCATAGAATGCATTAAGGTGAAAAAATGCGAAGCTTTACAACCCCTTTAAAGTCTTGGCAGTTGGGGGTCTTTGGATTCTTTAACATTTGTTTAACAGTTCATAGTGTGACCCATCTAAGGTATGGTGTCCTTTGTTGGATCCCAGTTAATGGTGGATTAACTGGGAGGTGGTAACAGTGAGGTATCTGTGGAGAAGTGTGTTTGTCCCCTATCCGATGTTGTTTGGCTTGGGATCGTTAACTAGTAATTCCCCCAGAAGTGAAATCTACTTGTGTGCATTCCTATGGGGGGAGTCACAGTCAGCACTGTGGTCACTGGAGATTTGGGATAAGCTCCATGTTCGATTCGAACGTATGTTCGACTCGAACATTGTCTGTTCGTACGTTCGACGAAATTCGAACAAAACGGGTCGTTTGTGCCAAATTCGAGTGACGTGCAATGGCCCATAATTCACTGCGGCATTGCGCGCTGAAGATTGGCCAAACATGCACTATGACCCTGCATCCAGGGTGGCTTTGGCCAATTATGGCTCAGGGCTTTAGCACACGTCCCACACTATATAAGGCCGCCTGCGGGGTGGCCTTGTGTACTGTATTCCAGCGCTGAACAGAGATCAGTCAGAGAGATAGTCTTTTCATATAGCTAGATAGAGCAGGCAGGCTAGTCAGTTTAGCTTATTTACAGTGTGTAGAGGATATAAATACATCCCAGGAGTTGTACATATATATATACACTGTATAGCTTAGCTAGATCAGTTCTTCCTAATTTACTGGCAGGCAGGTGATTGTGCTATTTAAAGACGTTATCACAGGTATAGACACCCAGCAGGTACAATATTTAAAGGAATTTTTCATTTTTATTTTTTTTATTTAACCACTTAAGACCCGGACCAATATGCTGGCAAATGACCCAAGGGGTTTTTGCGATTCGGCACTGCGTCGCTTTAACAGACAATTGCGCGGTCGTGCGACGTGCTCCCAAACAAAATTTGCGTCCTTTTTTTTCCCACAAATAGAGCTTTCTTTTGGTGGTATTTGATCACCTCTGCGGGTTTTTATTTTTTGCGCTATAAACAAAAATAGAGCGACAATTTAAAAAAAAATGCAATATTTTTTACTTTTTGCTATAATAAATATCCCCCAAAAATATATAAAAAAAAAAGGCGAATTCTTCTACATTTTTTGGTAAAAAAAATCGCAATAAGCGTTTATCGGTTGGTTTTCGCAAAATTTATAGCGTTTACAAATAAGGGATATTTTTATTGCATTTTTATTAATTATTTTTTTTTTACTACTAATAGCGGCGATCAGCGATTTTTTTTCGTGACTGCGACAATATGGCGGACACTTCGGACAATTTTGACACATTTTTGGGACAATGTCATTTTCACAGCAAAAAATGCATTTAAATTGCATTGTTTACTGTGGAAATGACAGCTGCAGTTTGGGAGTTAACCACAGGTGGCGCTGTAGGGAATGTGTGCCCTAATGTGTGTGTTTACAACTGTAGGGGGGTGTGGCTGTAGGTGTGACGTCATCGATCGCGTCCCCCTATTACAGGGATGACGCGATCGATGCTCCGGCCACAGAGAAGCACGGGGAAGCCGTGTGTACACACGGCTCTCCCCGTTCTTCCGCTCCAGGGACGGATCGCCGCACTGCAGCGGCGATCGGGTCCGCGAATCCCGCGGACCCGGTCCTGGAGCTTCGGACCGGGTCGCGGGTGCGCGCCGCGGGCGCGCGCCCCGCGACCCACGGCTGGGTACTAAAACCAACGTATATATACGTTTGATGTGCCCAGCCGTGCTCCCGACGTAAATGTGCAGTAGGCGGTCCTTAAGTGGTTAAGCATCATTAAAATCACTGCTCTTGGAGCAGTGATTTTAATGATGCCTAAATAAAAAAAAAAAAAAAAAAAAATTCCTTTAAATATTGTACCTCCTTGGTGTCTATAGTTTGCCTGTGAAAACGTCTTTGAGAACCCGGGTCTTGCCCGAGGGAACATGTATCAATGGCATTTTTTTTTTTAAAACGGTCATTTTTTCAGGAGTCCTGCTCCTGAAAAAAATACAGTTTTTAAAACTTTTTTTCATTGATACATGTTCCCTGGGGCAAGACCCGGGTTCTCAAAGACGTTTTCCAACAATAACTTGAATATTGGTCTTTAAAATGAGCACTTTTGAATTTGAATGTTCGAGTCCCATAGATTTCAATGGGGTTCTAAATGTTTGCGCGAACGGGTGGTCGGTTAGAACGTTCTGGTGCGAACCGAATGTTCGGGGGTGTTCGGCTCATCCCTACTGGAGATCTGGAGGTTGGCCATTTATTAACAAATACATTTTTTAGCAGATATATAACCGGATATATAACCAAAACTGGCAACCTTTTGTGTTACGGGCACTGGATTATGTAAATTGTTACTCTTTTAAGGAATGTTATATTTGTTAATAAGTGGCCAAACCTGGCCACTTTTTTGCTATCGGTTAGGTATCTATCTGTTAAATTTAAAACAAGTTGGTTTTTTTTTAACTTATGGTTAAAAAAACCGATATCGCCCACACACGATCATGGTTTAACCGATCATGTGTACGCGGCATTAGTGTGAATGGCGGCGCGGGACCTGCACCGATCGAGGGAAAAATAAAATGCCTTTGAAGACTCCTGGGATGTGTCACATAATTTTGAACTAGGCGAGGAACAAGGGAGCAACTCAAGAAATGTAAAATAAAAAGTTTAAAACAAGTACATATAATATACCTTCCAATTCATTTACTAATGCTAGCTAGTTAATATTGAATGAAAGTCTTGCTTTAAAAAAAAGATCCACTCTGATGTGGTCACTCTGATGGCCACTTGGCCAGTTTGACTCCAACTGAAAGCATGCAGCAAAAGGCGCATTTTAATTGAAAAATGTAATTGTCTCCCAGACTTTTGTTAATAAAACACATTAATGGACTCTTTAATTAGCAAACCATGAACAGATATACAGAAATGTTATATCATCATAGGGCTGCAACTACGAATCTAAAATGGCAAATTAGTGTTTATGAGCGTGGCCTTTGTTTAGGCAATACACAAACCCCTTCGGATGAGATGCTGATGACATCTAATATGAACATGTAAAATATATTCTGTAATTACCAGGAGGAGAAATTGGGTTGAATTAAGTTCATGCATTTTCAATGGGCAATTATTTTTCTTCTCTGAAGTCAATGTGCATCATTGCAGTTTGTTAATTTTTATTTAGATTTGTTTTTCTTAAGCTTTTACAATTTGCACCACCAAATCGGGTCCAGTTGATTGTCTGCGTAACCACTTGCCACCCAAGCCAATTCTGCCATTTCTCTCCTACATGTACAAAAACATTTCTTTTGCTAGAAAATTACTCAGAACCCCCAAACATTTTATATATATAAAAAAAAAAAAAAACACAATATTTGCCACCATTTTTTTTTTGTATATTGTGAATGATAATGTTACGCTGAGTAAAAAGATACCAGACATGTCACGCTCTAAAATTGCGCACACTTGTGGAAAAGCGATATACTACAGTACTTAAAGGGGTGTTCCAGCCAAATTTTATGTTTATTAAAAGTCAGCAGCTACAAAAAGTGTAGCTGCTGGCTTTTAATAAACATACACTTACCTGCTCCACGTTCCCACTCCTCCTGAAGCCCCCACTCCCACTCCCCAAAAAATGACATGCCAAATGTGGCATGTAAGGGGGTGAGGAGTGGGATAAGCGGAAGTTCCATTTTTGGGTGGAACTCCGCTTTAACCACTTCAATAATCTGCCCAAGCCATTTTTCAGCTTTTAGCGCTGTCACAATTTGAATGACAATTGCGCGATCATGCAACGCTGTACCCAAATGAAATGTTTATCATTTTTTCCCCACAAACAGAGCTTTCTTTTTGTGGTATCTGATCACTGCTGTGTTTTATATTTTTTGTGCTATAAACAAAAGAAGAGGGTCAAGTTTGAAAAAAACACAATGGGCTAGATTCAGGTAGAAGAGCGTAACTTTGTGCGGGCGTAGCGTATCCTATTTACGCTACGCCTCAGCAACTTTTACAGGCAAGTCCTGTATTCACAAATCACTTGCGTCCAAAGTTACGGTGGCGTATCGTAAATCGGCCGGCGTAACCGTGCCTAATTCAAAATAGGCAGGTAGGGGGCGTGATCCATGTAAATGAATCGTGACCCCACATAATTTAAGCTTTTTCCGAACGGCGCATGCGCCATCCGTGAACGTATCCCAGTGCGCATGCTCAAAATTACGCCGCGACTATTCATTGGTTTCGACGTGAACGTAACTTACGCAAAGCCCTATTTGCAAACGTTGGAAAATTCTACGCCGGCCCGATGTCCATACTTAACATTACGTACGCCTCATATAGCAGGGGTAACGTTACGCCGGACTTATGGTTACGCAAACGACTTAAAAAAATACGCCTGGCCGCAAGTACATTCGTGAATCAGCGTATCTAGCTCATTTGCATATTCGTCGCGTAAATCGACGGAAACGCCACCTAGCGGCCAGCGTAAATATGCAACTAAGATACGATGGCGTAAGAGACTTCTAAGAATCAGGCGCATAGATACAACGCCGCTCACTCAGAGTTACGCCGGCGTATATGGAGATACGCCGGCGTAACTCGTTACTTAATCTGGCCCAATATTTTTTAACTTTTTTTCTATAATAAATATCCATTTAAAAAAAAAACATTCTCCTTAAGTTAGGCCGATACGTATTCTTCTGCATATTTTTAGTAAAAAAAAATGCAATAAGCGTATATTGATTGGTTTGAGCAAAAGTTATAGCGGCTACAAAATAGGGGATAGATTTGTAGCATTTCTATTTTTTCATTTCTTTTTTACTAGTAATGGTGGCGGTCTGCGATTTTTTTCGTGACTGCGATATTGCAGCAGACACATCGGACACCTTTGACAAATTTTTGGGACCATTCACATTTATACAGCGATCCCTGCTATAAAAATGCATTGATTGCTGTATAAATATGACTGGCAGGGAAGGGGTTAACACTAGGGGTTGATCAAGGGGTTAATGTGTTCCCTAGGGAGCGATTCGTACTGTGGGGGGAGGGGACTGACTGGGAGAGTTGACCGATCGGTGTCCCTATGTACAGGGGGCACACCATCGGTCTCCTCTCCCTGACAGGACGTTTACACAGAGATCCACGGTCCTGCTTGTAATTTTGCCATCTAGTAGTTATTTTGCATACTCATAGTTCTGTAAGATTTATTACTGTAGGTAGAGATTGTTGCTTAAAAGCCACCGTAGCTTCCCATAGTTCCACTTCTCTATACCATGAGATGTGAGAGACAGCCCCCAGAACCCATCTTCCTCTTTCACCACCATGCATCTGCTCCAGAGGAATCCACACCTATTCAGCTGCAATTCTGATGTCAGCCTAATGGAAACATCGCTGGTATGTTTATAACCCCTTTTTCTAGTTAGACTAGTGTGTTAGGACTCTATATTTTGTATATTGTGTATTCTGATTGTATTTTATTCCCTTTATTTTAGTTTTACTCTAACTTCCCTGCAATAAAAGTTGAAAAAGGGACCTTGTGCCTGCCTTAATGAGTTGTTAAGGAAGGAGATTTAGCTGTCTGTCTAATTATACCTCATCCACGTATAGTGAGGGCAGAACAATGTGGATCAATTTCCCATGGTTCCTTTGACACCTGGGGCATGTGCGTGATTTCATGATCCCCTCTGTTACGGGCTCAATAGGGGATCATTCTAGGATTGCCTGCTGAGACAGAACAAAGGATGCCCATGTGAAAGTGGCCTAACTGGTGGAAGAAAGAGCTGGTTATAAAGTGGCATTTAGTAGTACACAGTTGGAGCATTAAACGACACATGCCGGACAAAGAGGTCCTGCGTGAATTAGAAACGATGCACTTCTCTGTTGTAATGTGATCATTCTTCAGTGAAAAAACATTTGGAATTGGACTTTATCTGAAGATCCGTGGTGTGCTGGCAAACATATATACTATTTCTTGAATGATCCCAGGCTCCAGCTGGTTGTTGCTGCAACACTTATTACTTTTGAGCCTATTCCAGGAACATGTGCGAGGAGAATATTGACAATTGACTATGATGTAAGGTACATAGTAGCATTTAGGCTCATTTATATGCACACAGCAGTTGGAGCATTGCGCAATTGGGTTAATTAACCACTTCAATACATGGCATTATCACCCCTTTCCTGCCCAGATCGATTTTCAGCTTTCAGCACTGTCACACTTTGAATGAAAATTTCACTTCTGTACCCATATGAAATTTTGATATTTTTTTGCGCTATAAGAGAGCGACAATTTTGAAAAACAATCCAATATTTTTTACTTTTTACTATAATAAATATCCCATTTAAAAAAAAAAAAATTAAATCCTCAAGTTAGGCTGATACGTATTCTTCTTCATATTTTTGATAAAAAAAATTGCAATGAGCATTTATTGATTGGTTTACACAAAAGTTATAGCGTCTTCAAAATCGGGGATACATTTATGGCATTTTTAATAATTTTTTTACTAGTAATGTCTGTGAGCTGTGATTTTTATCATGACTGCAATATTGTGGCGGACACATCGGACACTTTTGAAACTATTTTGGGACCATTCACATTTATACAGCGATCAAAGCTATAAAAATGCACTGTGTAAATGTGACTGGCAGGGAAGGGGTTAACACTAGGGCCCGATGAAGGGGTTAAATGTGTATTCTAGGGGGTGATTCTAACTGTAGGGGGAGGGGACTCACAAGGGGAGGAGACCGATTGGTGTTCCTCTGTACTGGGAACACATCATCGGTCTCCTCTCACCTGAAAGGACATGGATTTGTGACGTGGTCGTGGACCACATAGATCCACAGTCCTGCTGTCTTCACAGGACATCGTGGCCGCCGGGCATGTGCATTGGGTCCCGAGAGAAAACTGTCGTGGGTCTCGACGATAAAAAGTTATTTTTTCTCGTCGGGAGTCTCAATTTCCTCATTGTGTTTCTCCTCGGGCAGGTTTACGACGAGAAACACGTTTGTGTGTATGCTTAGAAACCCGCTGCTGTCTACACAGGACATTGTGGCCGCCGGGCATGCGCGCACGCCCCCCAGAGGTTTAGGAAGTAAAAGACGTCATGTGTTCCTTCTGTTAAAAAAAAAAAAGACGTTCCTGCCGCCATCATATGACTATGCGCGGTGGGGAAGTTGTTAATTCTGGTGTAAGAAACTTTTTATTTAATTTGTAAGCAACTGATTACTGCTTTTCTACAACTAATCTGACTCGATTTTAGCAGCAAAACAAAACTACCAAAATAGCCTCTCTAGCTTAGGCCCACAAGATATACACTACATAGCAAAACATTTCTGGATATTGACCATCACACCAATCTGAGCTTGTTCAACATTTCATTGTGAAACCACCTTCACTCGTCTAGGAAGACTTTCCACAAGATGTTTGAGTGTGTCCATGGTGATTTGTGTACATTCAGCCAAAACAGCAATTGTGATAGTGAGTGTCAGGTGCTGATGTTGAATGAAAAGTCAATTTGTGTTCCAATTCACTTCAAAGGTGTTCAGTAGAGTTAAGGTCGGGACTCTGGGAAGGCAATTTGAGTTCCTCCACTTAACTGAAAAAAAAATAGTTTTTTGTACCTGGCTATTTGTGCATAGGGCTCCATCATTCGTAAACAGAAGAAACCTTCCCCAAACTCTTACCACAAGGTTGGAAACACACAATTGTATAGTGTAGTATTAATAGCCCCTTCACTGGAAACCTTTTAACTTAGAAACCGGAGGGCTGCCCATGTACATTTGGCCTCAGAGTGTGCTTTACCCAAATTTATTATAACATTTTAGGATTGTGACCTTCCCTATGAGGACTCCATTGGAAGGTTTGAAGAGCAGTGATGCAAAGTGAAGTAACCCACAGTGACCAACCAGAATGACTTGAGTTCAATATAGTATACAGTATAGGTATCAATATAAAAGTTAAGGGGGGAGGGGAGGAAGGGGGATAAAGAGTGGGGAAAAGGGAGGGGGAGAAGGGAGGGGGAAAGGGGAGGGGGGGAAGGGAGGGGGAATGGGGATAGCGATCTCAGTGGAGATCAAGAAAGAAAGGGGTTACTATTGGCAACAAATTAATAGTCTGGATAAGCTACTTTGGTACAAAAAAAGTTTATTAGAGTATCAAAATGTATTGGTACAAAAAGTATTTTAGTCTTTAAAAAGACCAATTAAATGATATGACAATGAAAACCCACCATGAACATGTATTACTAACAAGACACACAATGGACAACATAAAATCACAACACTAGTTCGGACTATAAGGGTTCAGGCATCACAGTCTCAGCACTATATTACTCAAAATAGAGGGATTTTATTTGGAGTTAAACCAAGAAAGTAATAATGGTACTTGGTTATATGGACATGAATGTGATCAGGGGAAAACAATGTAACGCCTGATGTCCAACCATAGTGTGCCAAGAATAGTGCTGTATGTGTTGGTGAAACCCTGTGTGTGCAGAAAGAAGAGAAGAGACCTTCCTTAACAATACTTACCCCACCTCTGGACCACAAAATGAGTTCATTGTTGAATTATTGGAATTTGCCCTTAAAAATAACTGCTTCCAATTCATGAACAAGTACTATCAACAAGTACTATCGCCAAATTAGAGGCACCTCTATGGGCACCGCATGGGCTCCGGCCTATGCGTGCCTCCACTTGGGACATTGGGAAGAAGAGGAGGTCTATGGGTCGCAGATGTATCGCCACCACGTATTGACCTGGTGGCGATACATAGACGATGTATTAATGATATGGCATGGGACTATTGAAACCTTACATCAATTCATGATTGAATTGAATCAAAACCAGCGTAATATCCATCTTACTTATACAGCTGATCCCGACAATTTATCCTTTTTAGACCTACAGATCACCCTAAGTAAGGGCCAACTTACCACATGTACTTACCGCAAAGAAACAGCGGCAAATACATTGCTATACGCCACCAGCCATCACCCCCACTGGCTGAAGAACGGTATTCCAGTTGGACAATTCTTACGAATAAAACGAAACTGTTCCAACCCCAATGATTACAGGCGAGAAAGCCAAGAGCTCTATACACGATTTCGAGAGCGAGGCTACTCGCATGCCCAAATTAAGAAAGCGCGGAAAAGAGCAGCGATTAGGGATCGCGTTGATCTACTAACTAAGAAAAGATCAGTTGAAAAACTCCCCCTAAATCCCAATGAGCCTATTAGAATTATCACCCCATTCGGCTCACAATGGGATTCTGTTCAAACTGTCTTGGAAAAGCATTGGGGCATATTAACCAATGCCCCGGCTTTAGCTAAGATAGTAAGTACAACGCCCAAAATGGTGGCACGTCGGGCAAGAAATATGGGGGAAATACTGATCAGATCTGAATTTATTAAGGAACCAAACACTACATGGCTTTCCAGTTACCCACGATCTTTGGGCATGTTTCCATGTAACAGATGTCAAATTTGTCCCTATGTAGATCGAACTGCTACATTCAATGATGCCTATGGACAGGGTTCTTTTGAAATCAGAAATTTGATCAATTGTTCCACCACATGTGTGATCTATATGATTACTTGCCCCTGTCCCAAGATTTACATAGGCAAAACAAAACGCCCCCTTAAAGTACGCATTGGCGAGCATTTAAGAGAAATCAATGAGAAAGAAAAAAATCCAGAAAAACCCCTTGCGAAACACTTCGCAGAATTCCATGATCGCAATTCTAAAGGAATGACGGTCAAGGGGATCTATGCCCTCAATCTACCAAGTAGGCGGGGTGATTTTGATCAGATTTTATTACAGAAAGAAAAATCCTGGGTATACCGCCTCAAATCACTCATGCCTATCGGTTTAAATACTGAACTCAATCTACAGGTCTTTTTGAATACTTAGATACAACCCAGTAATTAATTAACTGTATCAATTTTCCATTTACTGATAATGTATTCCATCATCTTTCCTGGTAATAATATCCGTGTGACTTGTCCTCTTTTCTATGCACTTTTCCTTCATCCACTTCACACCCTCTTCTTTGAATGTGTAGTTCCTATTTATCTGATTTTACTTTACTATCTTTAACATGCTTCAGAATTCCTTAAAAATATAGGCAAATTTTATCTTCCTTTTCCTCTCCTCCCCCTCCAGTAAGAATGCCATAGAATCTTAGTCAAAAATGATCATTGAACCCATTGTTTTGTAACATCCCTGCTGTTACACTGTGCAGAACGAGCGCAGCTACCCTATTCTAGCAGCTGTGCTCCGTTCTGCAAGTGGTCCACGTCACTTCCGGTGCGCGGATGTATGCGCTCCACGCTGGAACGCGGAAGTGCGTCCCAGCGTTCTCCTCTGATTCCCCGCGAATTCGCGGCTATTTAAAACCCATGCAGATGACGGCAAGGTGTTCCGTTATTCTGTTGAACGCCTGCCGTCACCTGGGAACGCCACTGCACTGCTTTGCATTCCTCAACACGGACCACCCTGCGATTGTCTGGATCTCCTCCTTCCATCACCCTGGGTTCCCCACACACCATCTCTGCTTATATCTCATCCAAAGCACTACCAGTCCCAGCAGAACCGCAAGTATTATAAGAGACATACTGTAGTCATTGTTATCCATACCCTCCTGCACCTTATAGGGGAAATACCAGGTCTGTGTCACAGTAAGGAGATCTATTCTTATATGGACTGAGTTATGCATCTATATGTGTCTTGGAATTAGTACATGACAAGTACTTACTGCTACTGTTCAACCATAAATTACTATAGTACTTCCGTATCACATTGCATTTATCCTGCTACAGTGTATTGTAGATACTTTAATTTATCTTCATCAGTAGCGGTAGCTTATGTTGGAATAGGCTCCGCTATACTTTATGTTGTCTACCATTTAGAGGCTGTGATGAGTTAAACCCCAAACTTTCTTATTGATTAGAGAGTGAACTGGTGGTTACGCCTGAGAAGCCTCTGCAGCTGAGATCTTATTCAATTAGTACATTCACGTAGCAGAGTCGTTACATAATAACGGAACCCCTTTTAACTGAATTGATGGATCCAGCAGAGCTTGCTAACCACCTAGTTGGACTCTCACAAAGAGTTGACACCCTCACTGCTTCAATGAATGATCTTCGTTTAGAAAATGACGCCCTACGTAATCAAAACTTTGCACAACCCAGGGACAGACCTGAGCCTAAGGTTTGCCCCCCAGAACCCTTTTCAGGGGACCGAAAATTATTCCGCCAGTTCATTAGTTCTTGTCGTCTCATGTTTGAATTGCGTCCCCGCACCTACTACTCTGACAGGGCTAGAATTCTCACCCTGGTATCCTACCTGAAGGGGGAGCCTAGAGCCTGGGCGGATGCTTATGTGGAAGAACATGGTTACCTATTGGGGGCATTTAATACTTTCCTGGATGAGATGTCCCTTCTATATGAGGATCCCAATAAACAGCTTACAGCAGAGAACACTATTAGGAACCTCAAACAAGGGAAAAGACCCGTAGAGGACTATATCTCAGAGTTTAAGTGTTGGAGCAGGGAGACCCAGTGGACGGATATTGCACTCCGTAATCAATTTCGACTAGGCCTGTCTGAACCTATGAAGGACGAGATTGCTCGCGTTGAACTCCCTTCATCTTTAGAGGATCTCATGCACCTATCTCTCACCATTGACCGTCGCCTCAGAGAAAGGAAGGCTGAACGTGGGAATACTTATATTCCTCCACCTCTCAGGAGGTCCAAATCACCACCCAAGGATGTTCCCATGGAACTCGGAGTTGTCAGAGGTCCTCTATCTCTGGCCGAGAAAGAACGTCGCAGAGCTCATAACCTCTGTCTATATTGTTCCGCTCCAGACCACATGGTATCCAGTTGCCCACTCCTCAAGAGGAAGTCCGAAGGTATCATATCTAACATTTGTAAAACCAAACCACCTGAATCTACCAGTAATCAATTCATCTTTATTACTCTTACCTTACAGTGGGATCATCATAGAACCAGCATTGACGCGATGGTCGACACCGGAGCCTGCGGCAACTTTATTGATTTAGAAATTGTAAAATCCAATAAAATTCCTTGTGTGCTTAAGCAAAAACCTCTCACTGTCACCTTTATTGATGGCTCTAGTTCCAATTCTGGACCAATATCTTCTCAAACCTCTCCCTTACTGGTCACTTGTGGGAATAATCATACTGAGACCCTTGTCTTTGACGTTATTCCATCTCCATTATTTCCAATAGTTCTCGGTCTCCCTTGGTTAATACTTCATCAACCAACTTTCATTTGGTCTAATCACTCACTAAGTCTAAACTCCACATATTGCAAGCAGACTTGTTACCCCATATATACGATTCTTTTCACGGAAGTTCACTCGGAAGTTCTTCCTACTTATCTACATGATTTCTCAGATGTTTTCTGTAAAACTAAGGCAGAGAAACTCCCTCCCCATCGTATATATGACTGTCCGATTGATCTCATTCCTGACAGTCCAATCCCAACTGCTCGCATCTATCCCCTTTCACAACCAGAATTGGTGCACCTTAAAGTTTATCTTGATGATAACTTAAAAAAGGGCTTTATTAGACCTTCCACTTCACCCGCAAGTGCTGCCATGTTCTTTGTTAAAAATAAGGATGGCTCTCTCCGGCCCATAATAGATTACCGATCCCTCAACAGTATCACTGTAAAAAACCGCTACCCTTTGCCCCTCATTCCAGAACTCATCGAACGTCTTCAAACCTCAAAAGTTTTCACAAAATTAGACCTCAGGGGTGCCTACAATTTAATCAGGATTCGTCCTGGAGACGAGTGGAAGACTGCTTTCAAAACTCGATATGGTCTTTTTGAATACACTGTAATGCCATTCGGACTCTGCAATGCACCTGCTACATTCCAGTGGTTCATAAATGACATATTCCGGGATCTGCTCGATATCTGTGTAGTAATATACCTGGATGACATTCTGATTTATTCTGACACCCTTGAGGAACACACTAAACATGTTCGTTGGGTTCTGGCCAGACTCAGAACACATTCTTTGTACGCCAAACTTGAGAAATGTGTTTTCAGCCAGTCTAGTATTTCCTTCCTTGGTTACCAAATTACACCTCAAGGCATCCAGATGGATCAATCCAAAGTGGACTGTATTATCTCCTGGCCAGTCCCTCATTCTAGAAAAGCTCTTCAACGTTTTCGTGGTTTTTCAAACTACTACCGCAAGTTTATAAAAAACTTTTCAGCCATTGTCAAACCATTGACTGCTTTAACCAGCACAAAGACACCCTTCATCTGGTCAAAGGAAGCCCAGAAGTCTTTTGACTCTCTCAAGCTCTGTTACACTTCGGCTCCCATTCTTCAACTGCCTAATCCTTCGTACCACTTTACACTAGAAGTTGATGCCTCCCACTATGCCTTAGGTGCTATACTTTCCCAGCGTCCAACCCTATCTGAGCCTTTACACCCAGTAGCTTTTTTCTCCAGGACACTATCACAAGCGGAAAAGAACTACCCTATTGGGGAAAAGGAACTCCTTGCAATTAAAGATGCATTTGAGAACTGGAGGCATCTATTGGAGGGTTCCACACACCCAATAACCATCCTTACGGACCACCGTAACTTACAACATCTGAAGGCCTGTAAAACACTCTCCGCCCGTCAGGTTAGGTGGAGTCTATTCTTTGACAGGTTTGATTTTTACATATCCTATAGGCCTGGTTCACAAAACATCAAAGCCGACTCCCTATCCCGTATGAATGAAGATCAATCCACTGAGATTCCTCCGATCTCTATCATTCCTCCAGACCGTTTCATTGGAGTTACCACCTCCTTTAGACAGTTACTCTCTCAGACTCTTTGCGAAGATCTCTCTAGCTTACCAAAAGATCTCATTAGGCAACCTGATGGTGTCTATACATTCCACAACAAAATTTACGTTCCACCCAAATTACAACTTTTACTTCTCAGACATCTCCATGATTCTCCCTTAGCCGGACACCCTGGTATTAGCAAAACCACTCATCTGGTTAAAAGAGACTATTGGTGGCCCCATTTGTCTAAGACGATTCATCAGTATGTCAGCTCCTGTGACATTTGCGCTCGTAACAAGCATTCAAGGAAACCCCCTTTCAGTCTACTGGCTTCCATCCCAGTACCTAAAAGACCCTGGGAAGTTGTTTCATTGGATTTTATAGTTGACCTCCCTCGCTCAAACGGTGCAAACACCATCATGGTAACAGTGGATCTTTTAACAAAGATGGCACACTTTGTTCCCTTAAAGAAGTTGCCTACTTCCCTCGAGACAGCGAAGGCTTTCATTAACAACGTTCTCAAACTCCATGGAATTCCCTCCCAAATCATTTCGGATCGCGGATCTCAATTCATCTCTAGGTTTTGGAAAGCTCTACGTAGCGCTCTACACATTGACCACTGAATGTCCGCCTACCACCCTCAAACAAATGGACAGACAGAACGTGTTAACCAAATCCTCGAACAGTACCTACGATGCTACTGCACACACCTTCAAGATGATTGGTTCGAATTACTTCCCCTGGCTGAATTTGCCTATAATAACTCCACCAGTTCTTCATCTCGGTTCACACCATTCTATGCCAATTATGGCTTCCACCCCAACAGTCTACCATCCACTTCCCTTCGAGGTACTGTTCCAGCAGTTGATCATTATCTCTCTAATCTAAAGGAAACACTGGGAATTTTACGATCCAACCTTGAACTTGCTCAGCAAAGACAAAAACAATACTATGATGCCCACAGATCTGTACCTCCTGAATATAAAGTCAGGGATTTAGTTTGGCTTTCCACCCGGAATCTTCATCTTAAAATACCCTCGAAAAAACTTGGCAGTCAATTCACTGGTCCATTTCCAATTGCACATGTCATCAATCCTAACGCTGTTAAATTACTTCTGCCCCCAGATTGGAAAGTCCATCCCTCATTTCATGTCTCACTCATTAAACCTTTTGTTTCTAATCCATTTCCTAACAGGAAACCATGCCCCCCTCCTCCAGTGGAAGTCCTTGGTGAAACTGAATACGAGGTCGAAAAGATATTAGATTCCAGGAAGCGTGGTTCTTCCCTCCAATACTTAATACGCTGGTAGGGTTATGATCATCTTGATGACTCTTGGGAAAGTTCCTCAGACATACATGCCCCCCGTCTGATCAGACAATTTCATCGGAGGTACCCTAATCGCCCCTCTCTTACTGGGAGCACCGGAGATGCTCCCTTGAGGAGGGGAGTATGTAACATCCCTGCTGTTACACTGTGCAGAACGAGCGCAGCTACCCTATTCTAGCAGCTGTGCTCCGTTCTGCAAGTGGTCCACGTCACTTCCGGTGCGCGGATGTATGCGCTCCACGCTGGAACGCGGAAGTGCGTCCCAGCGTTCTCCTCTGATTCCCCGCGAATTCGCGGCTATTTAAAACCCATGCAGATGACGGCAGGGTGTTCCGTTATTCTGTTGAACGCCTGCCGTCACCTGGGAACGCCACTGCACTGCTTTGCATTCCTCAACACGGACCACCCTGCGATTGTCTGGATCTCCTCCTTCCATCACCCTGGGTTCCCCACACACCATCTCTGCTTATATTTCATCCAAAGCACTACCAGTCCCAGCAGAACCGCAAGTATTATAAGAGACATACTGTAGTCATTGTTATCCATACCCTCCTGCACCTTATAGGGGAAATACCAGGTCTGTGTCACAGTAAGGAGATCTATTCTTATATGGACTAAGTTATGCATCTATATGTGTCTTGGAATTAGTACATGACAAGTACTTACTGCTACTGTTCAACCATAAATTACTATAGTACTTCCGTATCACATTGCATTTATCCTGCTACAGTGTATTGTAGATACTTTAATTTATCTTCATCAGTAGCGGTAGCTTATGTTGGAATAGGCTCCGCTATACTTTATGTTGTCTACCATTTAGAGGCTGTGATGAGTTAAACCCCAAACTTTCTTATTGATTAGAGAGTGAACTGGTGGTTACGCCTGAGAAGCCTCTGCAGCTGAGATCTTATTCAATTAGTACATTCACGTAGCAGAGTCGTTACATGTTTATATATAGAAATGATGGGAGCACTCTTTGATAATGCCAAAATGAGAGCACAAATAATCTAATGAAATACTACCACGTCCGTTACAACATGCTCTATTCCACACGCCTTTGAATGACTGATCATCTCGTTACATGGTGTTAAGCAACAGCTGATTTCCGTCAACAAAAGACGTCTGTCAGCTGATGTGAAATCACGTCCAGGAAGAAGCTACGCCATTGGTTACGGCGAAACGCGTCGACGTCACCATCCGATGCTAGTCACGTGACGCTACGATCGTGTGTGCACACGAAGGACGGAGACGCTGTACCTGATACAGCGTGTACGGCAGGATTACAGAGCCGTCCATTCGAACCCAGAAGGTTACCCCACAACGATGGGACTCTTACCGAGGGTGAACAACAACATCCGTTACATTCATCCGTAACTTTGATATCATCTAAAGGAATCACTGTTGTCCATAGTATACAGGTCTGTACCACTTCACCATCGTACAGCACAGCAAATGGTATGATATACAACTTAGTATCGGTGGAACACCAGTGACACATGGTAATGTACAGAATACTCATCGTGCATAACTCTGCGTTTCAATCTTGTTGATTCCATAAAACCATTTAATGTCACAGAAGTGTTTACAATAAACCAGCAGTATGTTGCAACAGTATACTGACTGAACAAAGTCCTCAATATACCTACTGCTAGGCAATGATAACTCAATCCATATAAGGGACAAATCAATGAAAACTACTTGTGCATAGTGGAATAGAAATCATATTCTCCAACTGCCTTTCTAAAAATGAATAATATATTGATGACACCCATAGGACTGATCTTATCAACAGGATTTCTTCTTCTTTCCAGCGTTTTCCAACCAACAATAAATGAACTATATGAATTTTACCACGTTACCCCCAACTATGACCATTATCAAGTTATTGATTTAACTAAAGGTGAAATTCTATATTAGTTTAGGACCAAAAATCACGCTGCAACAGGAATACCATTATTGCCTCCTTTCCTTCTCTTCTTTCTGCACACACAGGGTTCCACCAACACATACAGCACTATTCTTGGCACACTATGGTTGGACATCAGGCGTTACATTGTTTTCCCCTGATCACATTCATGTCCATATAACCAAGTACCATTATTACTTTCTTGGTTTAACTCCAAATAGTAATAGTAATACATGTTCATGGTGGGTTTTCATTGTCATATAATTTAATTGGTCTTTTTAAAGGCTAAAATACTTTTTGTACCAATACACTTTGATACTCTAATAAACTTTTTTGTACCAAAGTAGCTTATCCAGACTATTAATTTGTTGCCAATAGTAACCCCTTTCTTTCTTGATCTCCACTGAGATCGCTATCCCCATTCCCCCTCCCTACCCCCCTCCCCTTTCCCCCTCCCTTTTCCCCACTCTTTATCCCCCTTCCTCCCCTCCCCCCTTAACTTTTATATTGATACTTATGAGTATAAGGTTACGGCAACATAATCATCACTTTGATGACTGCTCTGTGGTAGACGTTAACACTATAACTTCTACTAGTGGTAAAACTTGCGCATTGTTCCCTCTTTCCCCCTACCCCTTTTTTTACTAGTATACAGTATAATTGACTTATATGCCTTACAGCACCTTTGAATTTCTTTTTCCACCTTTTTAAATAAGCCTCCGTGTTCATTTATATCTTTGCATTGGAAAATTGCAAGTCTAATAAACCACTTAAGTTCAGATTAAATTGGAAATCTAACATCTAATCTAAATTACATCCAAACTCATGCATGGAATAGTTTTGAAGTATCATGCCTAGTACACAAGATGGTGTTTCCCGGCTGTAAAATGTCCACTGGGAAACCCGGGGGGGGGGGGGGGAACCGAGAACCTGCTCAGTAACTTTTTCCCCCTACACATGACTGGGTTTCCCGACAGGAAAACTGCCATGAGAGCTTTGGTCAGGGAAACCCGGCCGTGTGTATGCTCCATGCCAGTGTTTCCCATAGGAAAACTAATGGGTAAAAGAGCGCCGGGAATCCCGGCGAGAAAAAAAGAAAAAAGGTTCTCTTTTTTTCCCTGACAGTTTTCCTGTCGGGAAAACTGCCATGGGGCATACACACGGCCGGTTTTACCGGCCAAAAGCTCTCATGGCAGCTTTCCCGATGGGAAAACTGGTCATGTGTACCAGGTATCACAGCAAACTCTCTTCAATCTGAATGTCTTTATTTTGGACAATAAGCAGGAGTTCAGATGCACTTCTTTGAAGCTCATCTCTGAGGAAACATACATTTATAAGGGGTCCCCCTTCCCTATGAAGCTCCTTGCTATTTTTTTTTAACATGCATTGCTTCTATTTCTATCCATAAAAAACCCTACTTGAAGTTCAGTTGATGCAATTTTCTAGCCCCTGGAACCTTCGCTTCCATCAGTGCATGTGTGTGGCGTAGAACCCTATGTAACATGGGTGCGTGGAGGGATTTTTTTCTCAGAGAATACTGTAGGTGCAGGAACTCAACCATGCCCACCACACACACACACATACCTACCAAATGGCATCAAATAGTAATTCTTCCCTCAGGATACAGCCCCTCCTCTGCCACAGCAGGGAAGGGGTTAACACTAGGGGCAAGGGAGGGGTTAAGTATGTTCCCTTGGTGTGTTCTAACTGTATGGGGGGGTGGCCTCACTAGGGCAAATGACTAATCGCTGTTCATGCATTGTATGAACAGACGGTCAGGAATTTCTCCCCTGACAGTACCGGGAGCTGTGTGTTTACACACACAGCTCCCGGTCCTCGCTCTGTAACGAGCGATCGCGTATGCCCGCCGGGCAAGCGCACGGGAGTCGGGGTCGAGCGGGGGGCACACGTGCGCCCCTATTGGCTGCTGGGCGAGGTGACGTATTGCTATGTGCTCTCACCCAGCAGAGCCGACCTGCCGCCTTATAACTGCGGCGGCTGGTCGGCAAGCACTTAAAGGAACCTATTTAGAAAATAAAAAACAAACCTTTACAACCCTTTAAATCCTAAAAGTGTCTTTATTGTCCCTGACAATTGGTTTGATTCTTCACAAAACTTTCTTTCTTGCACGGCTGGAATCTTCTCATGTGTACCTTTTTTTTTCCATCTCTAGTTTATATAAATAAGTGCCATTGGGTTGAGAGCTCTGAAGTGATCTCAGGAAGCGTGCTTGTTGTATATTCCAGTCATTTGTCAAGCAGATATGCAGAATGAATTAATGATGTGTAAACAAGCCAGTGTTTTCACACATTCTCCAACCCAGAGGCCATGGCATGTAGAATACTCCATTACAAGAGAGTGATGGAGGCCAAGGAAAGGCTAGGATAGGTCAGCCATTTCTCTATTTTCATTTTACATCCTTCTGGAGATGCTGACATTTTTCTATTTATTTGTGGCACTTATTGACGTTGTTGACAAATGTATCTTCTTTGGTAAAGGAAAACATTAGTTTTGCAAATATTCCTTTGAGATACTTTCACCAGCAAGAAAGCTTATGAATCATATGAGATGAAGATAAAGATTTATTTTGTTACAGAAGGATTTGTATAATATTGGTTATGACTCGGGATACAATCAGGGGCATTTCTCAAGCAAATTAGCAAAAATGTAGACGCATATTAGGCTTCTGTTAATTAAAGCTGAACTCTAGGCAGATAGAAAGGACACATTTTAATGCAGCTCTGCAATCATTAGTACATCATTAACTGTATTTTGTTATGCCAGCAGTTAATTACCTGGATTTGCCCTGATATCCGTCTATTGCAATCCCTGTACAGCAGAGCTGGAGTGCGAGAGGAAGAAGCAGTACAAAAAAACAATTAAAGCGAAGCTCCACCGTAAAAAAAAAAAATATTAAAAGCCAGCAGCTACAAATACTGCAGCTGCTGATGTTTAATATTAGGACACTTACCTGTCATGGAGTCCAGCGACGTCGGCAGCAGAAGACAAGCAATCGCTCGTCACTCTGCTGCCCCAGCGCCATCCTCGGTGAGGGAAGCAGGAAGTGAAGCATTGCGGCTTCACTGCCCGGTTCCCAACGGCGCAATATGATCTTTATTCACTTCAAAGGAACCCTTGTCTTTCACTACTTATCCCTTACCAACCCCTAAAATAAATTAATCTGAGTTACTTATGCATATTCTTTTATGTGGTCCCTTACCAACCCCTCCCCTAAAATAATCAATAGTTACTGGGTACAGAGCTTGATACATTTTTAAATGGAGATGTCACATGTACTTTACATCCATTTATGGTCAAATTTCTTTTTAAAATCTGGAAATTTGTGTGTTTTGTGATCCGGTGGTGCCACCATTGATTTCAAAATTCGGCCAACCAAGTCTTCAATTTCACCTCCTGTTGCTACAGAAAATAATTTTTGTGGCCGGGAATCTTCTTTTTTTCCGGGAATTTTATTTTCTTGCACATGCACGTTTCTTTTTCAATTACATTTCTCACACGATTCTCCCATCATTTATTAGAAAATCGTTTGTTTTTTCCAAAAATTTTAACATGTCCGATTACTCAAATTTGATGGCCGCACGATAATCGGCTGTTGCTGCAGTCCACTAATGGTGCGAAATACAAACAAAAATTCTTAGATAAGATTTTTAAAGGAAAATTATTTTGAAATTCGACCCATGCCTTACTAGTACCATATACCAGTCAAAAAAAAGAGTCTTTGTAGATTACAAATAATGGCTGAGAAAGAAGAGACTATCGGGTGTTCGTTTATATGGACCAGGTGTGTTATTAGCATTCCTTTAATCTTATGCTGGCCATATACTCCACGAAAAATCTTCCGAACGAACGAAAAACGAAAGTTCTGTCGTGAGTGCAAACGATAGTGCCATCATGTAATGACCCGATAAATCGTTAGTTTTTTTTACATATACCTAGTGCAGAAAGTTGGGACGGGAAACACATTAACCTTCCGATTTATCGTTCGTTCGGCAGAATATTTCCAAACTTGTCCTTCGTTTTTTCTTAACGACCGATTTTCGGCCAAATTTTCTTATAGTGCATGGCCAGCATTAGACCCCTTTCCCATTGAGGAGTTTTTCAGGCGGTACAGCGCTAAAAATAGCGCTGCTATACCGCCTGAAAAACTCCTTTACTGCATCCTCGATGTGAAAGCCCGAGGGCTTTCATACTGAGGCGATGCGCTAGCGGGAGAAAAAAATCTCCTGTCAGCAGCATCTTTGGAGCGGTGAGAGGAGCGGCATGTATACCGCTCCTTCCCATTAAAAACATTAGAGGCGCATTGGGGGTGGTATTAACCCTTTCAGGGCCGCTAGCGGGGGTTAATACTGCACCGCTAGCGGCCGCAACTCGCAGCAATTCTGGCGGTATAGCGCCGCTGAATCTGGTTCATAATTTCCTGCTTGTGTGACTGGCTTACTGATTTTTCCAGAAGTCTGCAGTAAGATACAAGTCAGATTTCAGGCATCCCCTGCAACAAAGATTTCATTTTTGGTAAGATACTCCCAATAGGAAATCACAAAGGAATGTTCCTCATTAGAGCTCTGAAGGTGTGGCAGCTGGTATTTATGAATAGTGTTGCTCACGAATATTCGCATTGCGAATATTCGCTACGAATATTGCATATTCGAGTATTCGCGAATATCTCGAATGTCGCGGCGAATATTCGCTATTTCGAATATTCGATATTTTTCAAATTTCGCAAACAAATTCGCAATAAAATTCGCAATAGCGAAAATTCGCAATTTTTTTTTTATCAAATATCACGAATATTCGATATTAACGAATATTCGCAACCGCATATGTGAAATTTCGCTTTTTTTTTATATAAAATATACCGAATATTCGTAAATATCGAATATTCGTGATATTTTATAAAAAAAAAAAAAAATCGCGAAATTTCACATTAACGAAAATTCGCATTAGCGAAAATTCGCATTGGCGAAAATTCGCAATTTTTTTTTTTTTTTTTTTATAAATTATCACGAATATTCGATATTAACGAATATTCGCGAATATTCTTCGAAATATTCGCGAAATATCGCGAAATCGAATATGGCGTATTCCGCTCATCACTATTTATGAATCCACTCCCATACAGATTCACAGAGACACATACAAACACACAGGGATTTCTTCAAAATAACAAAAGGTAGGAATCTGCAGCAAGGTTTGTTAGAATATTTGCAATGTACATAGAACACCCAGAGGGGAATGTTTTTTTTTTTCTCAATAAAAGTGTAGTTACTCTTTAAACATTTTCAGAAATGGCCTTACTCACTTTGGTGGTAACCTATTATTCGTTGCACAATTTCCTTGTCTGCATATTATAATTATAAATGATAAAAGTGCTAATCTAGATTTATATTTTACTTTTTTTTTTTTTATTTATTAATTTATTTTTAATACTAGAAGTAAGCAACATTAATTTAACAAAGGGGTTGTAAAGTCTCAGGGTTTTCACCTTAATGCATTCTATGAATGAAGTTCAATGCTTCGGAGCATGCATCAAATTGTTTCTGAGCATGCATGTTTTTTTTTTCCGTTGGAATTCCATACAGATGAACGGAAAAAAAGAAAACATGTTCTCTTTCTAAGTCCGTCGGAATTTCCGACGGAAAAAGTCAGATGGGGCATACACACGGTCAGAATATCTGATGAAAAATTCCAGCCTGACTTTTTTCATCGGAAATTCCGACCGCGTGTACGCGGCAAAACTCTTCCAAAGGGTCAGAGCTCGGGCCTCAGATTTTCTCCAGGACAACAGTACTGGCTTACGGGCATAAAATAACGAAGCGGTGAGAAGCGTTCTTTGTGCCATAAGGTGTGCTACCTCCTCCACCAGTCCCAGTATGCAGCCCATGATGGTCAATCTATTCAACCGAGTATATATTTCCATTTAACAAAATCATTTAATGGTCACTGTAGCTCAGATTTATTTTAATATGAGCATTTGTTCTTCATTGCATAGCATCCAGCAGAGCATATTTTCCAATTGGAGCTTTTATAAGCCGTCGAAAGTTTCGATATTTTTGTTCCTTTGGATAAACTTTAGGCAAGGTATCCTATTACTGCCACTGTCCCAGACTCTACAACCTTTCCATCATATAATTGCATATAGATTTACATTTTCATTTTTGTTGTACAATTTGAAATGCATTCTTCAATACTTAACTGCAGCAAAGGCATCACTGTATCCCTTTATCACCTGCCATAACCCTGACATTCCCTCTCCCATTTCATTGCTTCTGCAGATTAGTAGATTCTACATTCAGCTGCACTGTTTTTCCAAAAATAATGAGGTACAGAGGGAGGGCTATTCCAGAGTCCTGTGCTTCAATACTGACTTTAATGGTCAGATGTGAATGAGGTCTGTAGCACAGGCATCGCAAGAGTGTTGCATGATGGAGTGAATGCTGGCAGAGTGAACAGCGGATTTTGGCATCTCTGCCAGCTAACATATTTTATCAAGGTTACAACGACAACGTTTTTTTCTTTTCCTTTCGTAATACAAGTTTTACATAAGTAAATAAAAGCTGAGCATTGCTAGCAAAGATCGTGAATGAGCTCTTAGTTGTAACGACAACTTAAAATTTTGGATTTACCCATCACTTTTATTCCAAGATAAGTTATGCCGCGTACACACGATGATTTTTCAGCATGAAAAAAAACTTTGTTTTTCAGCATGTAGAAAAAACAATGTTTTTCCAACTTCATTATTAAAACGACGTTGCCCACACACCATTGTTTTAAGAAAAACGATCTAGCAAACGTACAACACGTACAATGGCACTATAAAGGGGAAGTTCCATTCGCCTTTAGGCTCTATTCACACCTTGGCGACAAAACGCCCGACGCTCGTGCCGCTGGAGGGGCGAATTTCCATTGCTGTCTATAGAGATGGTTCACATCTCCGAAACACCTGCCGCCTGCCGCCTGAAAAAAAGTCCCGGACCCTTTTTTTCAGGCGGCATTGGCGTTCGGCCATAGACAGCAATGAAAAGAATTTGTTAAAAAAAAAAAAAATGTGAATCGAATCGCGGCAAAGTAAGCTGCGTACGCGGCGTTGCTCGTCGCCTAGGTGTGAATGCAGCCATAGGCTGCTTTAGCTGATTCCGTGTTAGTAAAAGACGATTCGCGCTTTTCTGTCTGTTACAGCGTGATGAATGTGCTTACTCCATTATGAACGGTAGTTTTACCAGAACGAGCGCTCCAGTCTCAAAACTTGCTTCTGAGCATGCGCAGGTTTTTAACATCGTTTTAGCCCACACACGTTCATTTTTTACAACCTGAAAAACTACATTGTTTAAAACGACATTAAAAAATGCAGCATGTTCAAATTTTTTTTTTTTTTTAGTTTTTCAGAACACGAAAAATAATGTGAAGCCCACACACGATCATTGTAAATGAAATTTTTTTTAAAAACAACATTTTTTTCATGCCGAAATGATTGTGTGTGCGCGGCATCAGAGAGAGGAAATCTTCCTAATGGGGATTCAGACAGCAATGGTTCTGCTTACTACTCTATTCATTTCTAAAACAAAAGTTTTACATTTAGCTACACGTACAGTAACACGCTAACAGTTTTGGTTGTTCCCTATAAGAGAGTAAATCTTCACTTTTAGAGCACACTTTAAAGTGGTTCTAAAGGAAGAAGGTTTTTTATCTTAATGCATTCTATGTGTATAGCAGCCCCCCCAGCTGCACTAATACTCACCTGAGCCTCATCTCGATCCAGCGATGTTGCAAAAGAGCCTCGGCTGTCCAGGGACTCTCCCTCATTGGCGCCATTGGCACCAGCTGCTGTCAATCGAGATCAGTGAGCCAATGAGAAGAGAGAGGTGGTGGGCCCGAGCCACGGCTCCGTGTTTGAATGGACACACAGAGCAGAAGCTTGGCATGGGTGCCCCCATAGCAAGCAGCTTGTTGTGGGGGCGCTTTACAGGAGGGAGGAGCCAGATGTGCCAGTGAGGGACTGGAGAATCTGGGCTGCTCTGTGCAAAAACACTGCCCAGAGCAGGTAAGTATATCGGGCCAGATCCACAAAGGGCTGGCACTGGCGTAGCCTATCCCAGTTACACTACGCCACTTTAAGTTACAGCGGCGTATTCTTATCCACGGCGTAGTGTAAGTGTTGCGGCGTAAGGCCGCGCAATTCAAATAAGGTGGCTGTGGGCGTGATGTCATATAAATCAACATGACCCCACGTATTTGACATTTTTTTTAACGGCGCATCCGCCGTCCGTGGACATATCCCAGTGCGCATGCGTGAAATCACGTCGCAAAACATCAATGAAAATGACGTGAACGTAACCTACGCAAATCCCTATTCGCGAACGGTTTACGCAAACAACGTGAACGACGGAAAAATCTACGCTGGCCCGACGTCCATACTTAACATTACGTACACCTCTATACAGCAGGGGTAACTTTACGCCGGACCGATGCTTACGCAAACAACGTAAAAACACTGCGCCGGCCGTACGTACGTTCGTGAATCGGCGTATCTAGTTCATTTGCATATTTTACGTGGCAACACAACGGAAGCGCCCCCTAGCGTCCAGCGTAAGTATGCAACTAAGATACGATGGTGTAATAACATTACGCCAGACGTATCTTAGCGTAATTCCGGCGTATCTTGTTTTGTGAATACAAAACAAAGATACGCCGGTGGGAATTTGAAATTACGGCGGCGTATCTAGAGATACAACGCCGTAATGCTTTGTGGATCTGGCCCAACATGTTTAAATAAAAATAAATGATACTTTAGTATCACTTTAACATGTGTCTCTCTTAGGCCTCGTACACACGATCAAATCTGTCTGCTGGAAACGGTCTGCTAGACCGTCCCAGCAGACAGAGACTTCGATCGCAGTGTACAAGGGCGAGCCGAGGGATCACTGTTGGCCACCCCACCTTTGACAGATCCCACTTTTGTATATCAATGCAAAGCATGCTTTGAAATCTGTGCGGGTGGGAATCCGTCCAGAGCTCGACATGTCTGCTGGTTAGTACACTTACCAGCAGACATGTCGTCCCGCACCGCCGCCGAATGGATTCGTGTTTTACTTCCTGGTACGGTGACGTGGCGGCGTCAACGTCACCGCCACGTCACCGACACGTCAGCGCGCCGTCTGCTGGCGGGGATTTTGGTTTGCTCGTGTGTACACGCGAGCAAACCAAAATCCTATCAGACAGATTTGTTCAAATCGGTCGGTCCGACCGATTTGAACAAATAGATTGCCTCGTGTGTACGAGGCCTTACTGGTCTAAAAGTCCCCATAGACAGTTGAAAATTTGGGAAGCTCTTGTTGAATCAGCCAAAGACTGAGCCATAGGTGGCCCTGCAAGCACTACCCAGCATTTTATAATTGGCTGAGTTGAGTGGAAAATTATTGGCCAAACAGTAACTTCATCCTATCAAATGCAGTCACCGTTTGGCAGTGCCATTCTATTTGGGCAGCTGCAGGTGCCCCTGCTTCCTAAATACTGTACAATAGCAGGTGGTGGGGGTTCCTCCATCTATGCTGTTAGTGTGGATGAGCGATTAATTGATTTGATCTTGTTCAGCGCACCATAGGTGGCCCTGCAATGAGGGCTGACAAACAGTAACTTAACTGCTTGCAGTGATTCTGCAGCTGCAAGTACAATATGGTGGGGGTTCCTCCATACTGTTAGTGTGGATGAGCGGCTTGTTCAGAAATGGCTTGCTTGCTGCTGCATTTGGAGAATGGCTATTTGGATGTACCCGTATGTCCCCTTTAAGAGGCGGCATTGCAGGTGTTTGCCCGGCGTGAGCTCCATGAGTGTAACTGCAGGTCCTGCGGACTCAATGTCCACCGGTTGCCTGCGATCGCGTCACGGAGCGACAGAACGGGGGGATGCCTGTGTAAACAAGTGACAGGACACTGATCATCTTCTCCCTGTCATCGGGAGCAGCATCACATGTAGCCCAGCCCCCACACACTTAGCATCATACCCTAGGACCCACTTAACCTCTTCCCTGCCCCCTACTGGTTAACCCCTTCACTGCCAGTGTCATTTACACAGTAATCAGTGCATTTTTAAAGCACTGATCGCTGTATACATGACAATGGTCCCAAAAGTGTCCAATGTGTCTGCCGTTATATCGCAGTCACAATAAAAATTGCTGATTGCTGCCATTACCAATAAAAAAAATAACAATAAAAATGGCATAAAACGATTCCCTATTTTGTAGACGTTATAACGTTTGTGCAAACCAATCAATAAACACTTATTGCGATTTTTTTTAACAAAAATATTTAGAAGAATACATATCGGCCTAAACTGAGGGATATTTATTATAGCAAAAAGTAAAAAATATTGCTTTCTTTTCTTTTTTAATTGTCGCTCTTTTTTTGTTTGTAGCGCAAACAATACAAACCACAGAGGTGATCAGATACCACCAAAAGAAAGCTCTATTTGTGGGGAAAAAAGGACGTCAATTTTGTTTGGGAGCCACGTCGCACGACCGCGCAATGTCAGTTAAAGTGATGCAGTGCCGAATTCGCAAAAAATGGACCGGTCATTGTGCAGCCAAATCCTCTGGGGCTTAAGTGGTTAAACTGTCTATTGGCTAGCTTTAGAAAGTCCAAAGTTGTTCTAGCATTGAAGCACAAGAGTCCTTGAACAGATACAAGAGCAGGTGCTGGCATTCACAAGGTTAATACAATACACTAATAGGAATTGTCTTTTCAGGAGTAAGCGTGAATCTGACAGCCAGACATTGCAGATCAGCACGCCTAGAGAATCAGCGCTAGACAAGAAAGCAGCTTTCAGACAGCAGGGGACATCCCTGTCAGCAGGATGAACAGCATTGCTGTCTTGTCTCCACCGTGACCTCAGTTGTTTCTAGCTATACAATACACTGCGATTTTATTGCATAAAAACCTTGAACCGTAATCAAGTGTTAGGTAATGCTGTGTTGCAGGCTTTTGCTATACACTTAAAGTATTATTACTTCAGAGAAATGTGCAGAGCATGAGGTGGTTGTATTGACGTAATTACCAACTGTGCATCACTCGTGGATTATACTCGACCTGCACATATGTGTTTTATTAGCAATTTCTGCTAGTCATAATATTCACTTATTATTCTCTAATTGTAATATGGTAATGATGGGACAAGCGCCAACAGGCAAGGACAATCATTCTATTGTAGTAACTTAATATTTGCTTTCCTAATACGGAACTGCCTCTCCTCCAATCAGGAAGCGAGGGTCCTATACCCATCACCTGATTGGCTGAAGGCACAGGCGATCCTATTGGACGCCTAGCAGAAGGAAAGAAGAGACGCAGGAGCCTTCGCCAGACCCGCTGCCCATCCCACAGCTTCCCGCCGACACCCGATGCCTGACCTGCTACAAAGATGGGATAAGTGCCGGTCAGACAGCGAAAGAGCAGGGGGGGGGTGGGAGTCACAGCGAGGCTGAATTTGATGGGCACAGTGGCTGCAATTAATAGACACAGTGGCTGCATTTGATAGACACAGTGGCTACATTTGATGGGCACAGTGGCTTCATTTGAAGGGCACAATGGCTGCAATTGATGGCACAGTGGCTGCATGTGATGAGCACAGTTAGGCTGCAATTAATATATTTATTTTCAGTATTTTTCTGAATTGTTGAGCTTTTTAACCCCCCCCCCCAAAAAAAAACACCAGCCACCACTGGTCTCAATAGAGGGACAGTCTCCTTCAAATGAGGGACAGTTGGGAGTTACGGATAAAAGTATTGTTTTAAAACAGCAAATGAACTGGAGGTCCATAGAGAGCTTTTTTTTTTTAAATAATTTGGTCTATAGCAGTGATGGCGAACCTTGGCACCCCAGATGTTTTGGAACTACATTTCTTATAATGCTCATGCACTAGGCATTGTAGTTGAGCATCATGGGAAATGTAGTTTCAAAACATCTGGGGTGCCAAGGTTCGCCATCACTGGTCTATAGAGACTTTTTAAAGTGTATTTAAACCTGAAAAAACAAAAATGTGTTATGTTCAAGCCCTTAGATGTAGGTTGTAACTATGGATCATGGGACCCCATCCCAAAGTGAAGTCTCTCTGTAGTAGCAGGTGGCAGTGTCAACTTTAGCAATAGGTGTCTGTCATTGATCTTAACATAAAGGAAGCCACATTCAGGAACAAGCAGCAGGAGATCTGCCAGCACAGTCAGCATACTACTAGGGAGCAGCGCTTTGGATAAAAGTTATAGCTGTATTAGCAATGATAACAATGACAATCATTGTATTTTATTTTTTGTCTGCACACACATACTCTGTAATAATACAAATGTCTTTAAACTCAAAACTCTTTTTGATATAACTGCAAACCTCAGCTGTCCTATCAGGTTTTAGCTGACAAGACACTCTGGGATTTTTGTCGGTTTTAGGCATTCGGGATTAGTCTGTAGCAGAAGTTCAGATGGAAATAAATCTACACTGCTAAGATAGATAAGCAAAGGCTTCTTACTGCACAAAGTGGGATCTATAACTAGTAGTAACCAATCTGACTTCAGCCCTTCTATACTGGAAACTTCACAGTTTACCTTTTCTTAAGAGCCTCCCTATTGGGGTCCCCCTACTATTGCAGGACCTATCCCAAGCGCTATAGCAGCCATGTGGGCTGCTATAGCTATAGTTGTTCCATAGCTTTGATGTGATGGCTGCGTCAGTTTTTGTTTTTCAGGATTTTTTTCCTTTAATGTTACCCGATGATTCTGTTAGTAAAACACTTCCTCTCCTATGTTGACAAGTCTCACTCACTCTACTGTATTATGACAATGGAAATAGAAGAGGACTACCGGTCTATGCCCCTCTCCTCTTCATAAGATTGACAGGTGGGGTTCTGCAGAGTTAGCTGAGAACAATATAACTGGCAACAATATAATCAGCACTGTCTTACACCCAAAAGTCCTCAAAGAACTTAGCAATGTTATATCCAGTCCAGACTGTTATTCCTAATCTTCTAAAGCAGCTTACTGACTGAAATGGTATCTGTGGATTGGCAACAAGCTAATGTGGTACCAGTATTCCAAAAAAAGGCCTGAAATATCTACCTAGGAACTACAGACCAGACAGCCTAATATTAATAATCTGTAAAATATTGAAGGGGATTATAAGAGACTATATAAAAAAAAATGCTAATGAAAATAGTATCATTAGTAGTAACCAGCCTTACATCTATAGTATGTAAACTAATGGAGAGGATGATAAAGGACTATATCCAAGAATTTTCTGATGAAAATAGTATGGTTAGTAGTAACCGGCCTAACATCAATACTATGTAAACTATTGGAGGGGATGATAAAGGATTATATATCCAATAATTTTCCAATTAAAATTGTACCAGTAGTAACCAGCCTAACATCAATAGTATGTAAATTATTGGAGGGGATGATAAGGGACTTTATGCAAGAATTTGCTGATGAAAATTGTATCGTTAGTAGTAACCACAATGGATTTATGAATATTGAATGAATGAATGAATGAATGAATGAATGAAGAACTTATATAGCGCAGCACATGCGAACTAAATCGCCCCTTGCCAGACCAACCTGTTAACATTCTTTGAGGAAGTGAGCTGTAATCTGTATAAAGGAAGACCTGTGGATGTGGTATACTTGGATTTCGCCAAAAAGTATTTGATACAGTATCCCATAAATGCTTAATTTACAAACTGAGGTCTGTTGGCATTGACAATAGTGTATGTACCTGGATAGAGAACCGGTTACAGGAACACCTTATATTCTGTGAATCATTCACAAAATACAAGTCCTTCTGTGACTGGACAACAGGAGTTGAAGTTGGCTAGGTCACAGCATGGCTCCTGTGCATTGGAGGTGCATTTCGCATAGTCACAGAGCCGGAAGTATAACAAGAGTTATACTATCTGGCATCAATTAAAAGTAATTAATAAGGAAAGGGCCGTAATCATAATAGTGGCATACATCTCATGTGAGTAAACTTTTTTTTAAACACCAAATTTTATGAAAAACGCTTGCCTGGAGTTCTACTTTAACTACCAAAAGTATTTTATTCAGCCACATTTATAGTGATTGTAAACTTTCCGACCTTTTCTTTTAAAAATAACAAACATGCTATACTTACCTGCTCTGTGTAATGGTTTTGTAGAGAGCAGCCCTTATCCTTCTCCTATGGGTCCCCCAACGACACTACTGTTCTCCTCCTCTTCAGTGAATGCCCCCATAGGAAACCTATTCCTATGAGGGCATGTCTGTAGGCTCGATCCTGTGCCACCCTGCTGCAAATTTGATTAACAGCAGCAGTAGTCAATGGTTCCCGCTGCTATCAATCTGCCCAGTGAGGAGAAAGAGAGCAGAGAGAGCTGCTGCTCTTGTGCAAAGTGCTGGATTGAGAATGGGCTCAGGTTAGTATAAGATGGGGCTGGGGGGGGGGGGGATCTTCTGATACAAAAGCTTTTTTACCTCGATGCATTCTCTTGAGAACTACTTTAAGTTCCACTTTATGATCATCATGATTCATTAGTGCACCAATTCAGGTAATAATTAATTCCACTTCTTATTATTTTGCTTTTTATGGTCTCTTTTTTTTTTAGACTCGCTTTCATCTTTCTCTCTCTAATCTTTTAGTTCCAAAAGTGCACATGTAATAACAAAAATCTGCAGGCAAATCGTTACATTGATTAAAATATGGGAGCTATTTTACCTGCCAAGGGTATTTCTAT
This sequence comes from Rana kukunoris, assembly GCA_029574335.1. Classification (NCBI taxonomy): domain Eukaryota; kingdom Metazoa; phylum Chordata; class Amphibia; order Anura; family Ranidae; genus Rana; species Rana kukunoris. The sequence continues at coordinate 207,974,177 of CM056054.1, read as the reverse complement.
GTATCTATTCCTAATACATACACTATCCTGTCAGAGAGCAGTGACCTCACCTTTCATTACTGCATTTTTAACAATACAGCTTGGCCACATAATTGCCCAAAACCCATTGATGAGGTTATCCAAGGGAGGAATTTCTGGACTGGGAGGTAAACAAAGTCAGCTGACCTTTTCATGGTTGGAACAGTTTCCTTCAAACTAAAGGAAGTACCCACTAGAAGATCAGCAGCTGCCATCCATTCCAATCCTTCCCTGCTCAGCTTACTTTGCTCCTTCCTCCTGTCAGTATGTTTATTGTCAGCACATGTATGCTACAGGACATTGGCTCCCAATACTGCCCTTCCTTTTCTCAATGCTACTGTTATACCAAATTTAGATACTTAAAGGAACTAAATGTTCCTTTTATATATATATAAAAAAACAACAACAAAACAAACATGTCATACTTACCTCCTCTGTGAAGTTGGTTTTGCACAGAGTGGCCCCGATCCTCCTCTTCTGGGGTCCCTCAGTGGCACTCCTGGCTCCTCCTCTTCTCGAGTGCCCCATCGGTGAAGTCATGCTTTTTATTAAACTGTCCCAGGATGGCCCGGCAGCATCCCAGAACCTGTATTGTATCCTCCTGACTACCCCTGTACTCTGCCCTTCCGCACGTTTCTTTCTTTTTTTTTTTTTTACTTTCAATAGATTTTTATTTCAAAAGAGAGCACTTAATACATAAGCAAGAGATCAAACAAATGTGGGACCAATTGTCCCGCTAGCGCCAACATGGCCAGAAAGAAGAAAACTGATACAATAATCCAAAAGTAAATTGAGAATATACGATTCATAACCAGTATTGAATAAGAACCTACCAAAACCTTGGCTATTAGCCTGCATTATAATTTCCAAGGACAAGGTAGCTAGTGAAACAGTACCTAGGGAATCTGACTTGGGGGACCTAAATAGAAACCAGCCACCCCTAATGGGAGCTAACTGTGGCCAGGTTTCAAACCCCATTTGGAGCTAATAAGACCAACTTGGTTACACACAGTCTGGTTAATCTACTAACTATACTCGAAGGTCATGTTGAGGCAAAAATCTAACAGCCGATGAATGGGTGTTAAAAGAACCACCCATCACTCGCTAACAACGAACCCACTAGCGTGGTCAGGACATGGGAGCAGTGTTCAATAACCCGACAACAAATATGCTTGTGCTCACGCGTGCTTGGGCAATAGTCCTGACCACCTCAGGGAAGTGAGAGTGAAAGAAGAAGAAGGAAAAAAAGGAAGGAAAAGGAAGCAAAAGAGAGGGAGAGGAAAGAAAAGGAACCAACGTGGGAGGAGCTAGAGAAAGGGGGACTTGGAAGTAGACCGATTAAAGCAGGACCTTAATGTAGGAGGCCCATGGCTGCCAAATCTGTTCGGATTTTTCTGTGCGGTCCAGGAGTACGCTAGCAATTTTCTCTTGTGCCATAATCCAGGATATCTTCCTTTTAGCTAAAAGAGTTGATACAGATGTTTTTTTCCAGGCTTTGGCCAGAGTGAGTTTGGCACCTAAGCGGATAAAAAAGATCAAGCGTTGTGCACTCCTGGACACTGTCTGGGCTGGAAAATTTAAGAGGGCAATTAGGGGAGATGTGGGGATGGGCGCTTCCGTGATCTTACGAATCCAGGAGAAGATTTTATTCCAAAAACCACGTATCCTGGGGCAACCCCACCACACATGCAACATATCACCACTATGGTTACAGCCCCTAAAGCACAAGGGGGATGACGCTGGGTACATCTTGGCTAGCCTAGAGGGAACCAGATACCATCTGGAGATAACCTTTATGCTTGCTTCTGCAAGGTTAGAGTTATTACCCCCTTGTAAGATTGAAAAAAGTTTCTATTCCAGGTCTCTAACGTCCATTGTTGAGATAAATCCCTCTCCCAAGCCAGCATGAAGGAAGTCTTGGAGATAGTGGAAGAAAGTGCCCTGTAAATTACCGTGATTCCTCCCCTCTGCTCATCTACCTGGCCACACCATTGTTCGTATGATGTAAGTTGTGGGCTATGGGCATGTGTTGTCCATAGTTTATGTAGGAAGGAGGAGATCTGAGCATAGCAAAAAAAGTTCTGTCTGAGGCATGTTCAGATCCCTGGTATAAAATGTTTTAGAGTAAGGGCCCACAGGGCCGAGAAAGTGACCTATTCTATACATTCCCTTATCTATCCACCATCTGAATGTTTTTACATTAAGCCCTGGAGGGAATTCCGGGTTTTGGAATAAGTGTTTTAGTGGGGCAATGGGCAATATCAGCCACGCGTTGTTCCTAAGGCCATCCCAGAGGGCAAAGGAGTGAGAGAGGGTTGGGGACAATATGGAGGGTCTCAGCGATTTAGGGCACCACAACAGATAGTCCAAGGTGTGGAGCGGAACCGCTTGCCTTTCAATGTGTATCCAATCAGGCAATTCCCAGCGGGAGTAAACCGTGGAGATTTGAGCAAGTTGAGCCGCCTGGAAATACCGAAGTAAGTTCGGGAGACCCAGGCCACCCTCCTCCCTAGCCCGAAACAAAACCGATTTTGAAAGTCTGTAACCCTTCCCACCCCAGACAAATTTGATGATTTTATTTTAAATAGAGTTTAGATGCGCCCTGACAAGGGAGATAGGCAGTGCTCTAAAGTAGTATAAGATGCGTGGGAGTAGCGTCATTTAGCAGTGATTCTGCCCAGCCAGGAAAGAGATAACTGAGACCACCTGGAGAGGTCGCCTTCTAGTTTTTGGTATAGCTGGGGGTAGTTAGCTTGATAAAGGAGTTCCACCTTGGAGGTCAGCTTAATCCCTAGATATGTGAAGGACTTGTCACTCCATGTGTATCGAAAGTGCTCCCTAATCCTGGAGAGCAGAGAAACTGGGATATTGATGTTGAGTGCTTGGGATTTATCATAGTTGACTAAGAGCCCTGAAACCTTTCCAAATTCATCCAATAGTCGGCATATGTTAGGGAGGGACATCAGGGGGGAAGAGACGAATAGGAGGATGTTGTCAGCGAATAGTGCGCATTTATGAGACCTAGAACCACATTCAATGCCGTGAATATTCAGGTCGGATCTAATTGCTCTCGCCAGAGTTTCGATTGCTATGGCGAAAATTAGTGGCGAAAGCGGGCATCCCTGTCTGGTGCCTCTGGATATCTGGAAAGGCTCTGAGTAAAATCCCTGCAGACGAAACGCCGAGCCTCTGGGGTGGAATATAGGGCTTGTAAGATATTGGTGAAGGATTCTCCAAATCCCCATCGCTTCAGGGTAGCAAAAATATAAGGCCAATGCACAGAATCAAAGGCCTTCTGGAGGTCTAGTGAGAGGAGGCAACCCTGCTTAGAAGAATCGTCATCCCAGTTGGAGTTGAGAAGGGACATAATATCAACTGCTCGACGGATTTGGTCTGGGCCCTGTCTACCCGGAATGAATCCCACTTGGTCCTTATTAACATAGAGGCTAATGAAAGAGGCTAGGCGGTCAGCAAGGATCTTAGTCAGAATCTTCAAGTCATTATTGATGAGCGAGATCAGTCTGTAGTTGGAAACTGAACTAGGGTCTTTCCCTGGCTTAGGGATAACCAAAATATAAGCAGAATTACTTGCGGTGTCCAGAGGGTCTCCTCGTCGCAGAGCATTGAAGAAACTGGCCAGATAAGGTGCAAGGGTCTCAGCGAAGGTTTTATAGTAAGGGACAGAAAACCCATCTGGGCCAGGAGCAGATTGTGATTTTAGTGTTTTTATAGACGCGCATACCTCTCCGACGAGATAGGGGTTTCCAACTTCAAGCGGTGTCTGTCTGCTAATCTGGGAATTTGGAAGTTATCTAGGAATTTGTCCATCGTGCGTTGTGAAGGGTGTTCGTCCCTGCCATAAAGCGATTTGTAGAAGGAATAGAATTCCTCTATAATACGTTGAGGGTTCTGGGATAAAGTGCCACCATGAATTTTAATTTTGGGGAGGGCAAAAGAGCGAACTTTCAGCGTAAGCCTACTTGCAAGCATGGATCCTATCCTATCACCTTGGCAGTAGAATCGGGTTTTATTCCAATGTAACCATTTTTCAGCCTTTGTAGTTAGGGCCAGATTCAGGGCAGTGCGGGCCGAGTCCAGTTGTTCTACAGGGACAGACCTAGGATTTGCTTTATGCTTCTTTGCCAGGATAGCGAAGTCTTGTTCTAATTTTGTTATCTCAAGTTTTCTGGCCCTGTGAATCTGGGAAGCCATTTGAATGATTTTTCCCTGATTACAGCTTTATGAGCTGCCCAGAGACAGGTAGGTGTAGTGTCGGGTACATCATTTGTCAGAAAGTAAAGATCTATTGCGCTTTTAATTTCCTTTGTTCTGATTGGGTCACTCAATAAGGACTCATTCAGTCTCCAGTGGCCGGGCACCCGATTACCCGAGGGGCGCTGTAGAGTTAGAAAAACCATGGAGTGATCTGACCAGACAGCGTCTCTGATGTAAGACTTGGAGGCCAGGGGAACTATAGCAGTGGGAAGGAATATGTGATCTATGCGCGCAAAGGAGCAGTGTGGGCTAGAATAGTGAGTGTAATCCCTCATCGTCAGGTTTATTTCTCTCCAGATATCTACCAGTCCGTGATCAAAAAGGAGTTTGGCGATGCGTAGGCTTTGTGTAGTGGGTCTAGTGAGTTGTTTGCCCGGGGGGCGCGATTTGTCAAGGCCCTGATCAAAAGCGGTGTTGGAGTCGCCTCCACATATCACCGTTCCTTCTAATAAGGGAGTCAGGGATCTCAACATTGATTGAAAAAAAGGGAATTGACCCTTGTTAGGGGCGTAGTATGAGATAAAAGAGTATGTATGGTCATCTAGGACCCCAATGATCAAGATGTACCTGCTCTCTGGGTCTTTATGTTCTGATTTGAGGGAGAATCTACACTTGTGGGAGAAGAGAATGCCCACCCCTTTTGTTTTGTCATCCGCATTGGCTAGATAGAAGGTAGGGAATTTGGAGTGTAGGAACGTTGGGCTGTAACGTTTAGAAAAGTGCGTTTCCTGAACTAGGGCCACATCTATTTTTTGGGAATGAAAATATTGTAGTTTCCGCACGCTTCTTTTTGCGCCTTTTTGTTGATTAGTCTTTGATTCATGGCATATTTTCTTACCGTTTAAAATCAATTCTAAAGTACTAAAAAATATATGTTTAATTCTATCAACTATTTATACTTTAATTCTTGGGTGTAGGTGCGTAAATTGGGGCAGGCTGGTATGGGCCACAGTGCATTACTTTGGGGTGGGGTGGAAGGGGCCCCAGGGCATTACTTTGCCCAGGGGCCCATGATGCTTATAGGAGGACCCTGATTACAAGAGGTTTTTCACCTCAATGCATAGAATGCATTGAGGTGAAAAACTGCAAGGGTTTACAACCTCTTTAAACTAGTTAGTTGCACTTACATATGTTTGTTTTAACAAATATAGAAATGCATGAATTCTTTTTAAATTTTATATCTGCATTATTCATATCATTATTTATCTAATTATTCCCATTATGTTGATCCTTAGAATGGCAAAAAAGGAGCCATTATTGTGACTTGTCAGCCATGAATGTAGCTATTTACACGTATTGTATCTTCAGTCCCGGTGAAGAAAGCTTGTCTTCTAAGATTTGTTATCTTTGTTACTTTATCAATAAATAACTTTACTTTGTCTACCATGAAGAACTTGCCTAGTCTTTCAACATATTGATCCTGACTGCTGAAGTGAAGCTGCGTCTTTATAGGGGTTATGAGAGATCGTCCTTTGTCCATGTTCTCTCTGATCATTAGACAAAGCTCTGTTTCATCCTTTTGGTGCTTTCGAGCAACCTCTGCATTTCTTTTGATACAAGTTTGAAGTGATATATATATATATATATATATATATATATATATATATATATTTTGGAAGTATAGTATAGATACATCAGCCCACCAGCCTATCCTGTCAATAGACTGTTAAATGATAGGCCACATTAGCTACTGCCTATACTATGCCATCTTTATTTTGCCCAAAGGGAGTTGTCCTAACACAGTACACCCCGGAGGAGGGTTCATGTTACAAACATCCAACTTACAAATGACTCCTACTTATAAACAGAGGTAGACAACAGGAAGTGAGAGGAAATCTACCCCATGGAAGGTAAATTCACTCCTGTAAGAGCTATTATGGAAAAAAGGTACCTTTCACAACAACCCAACATTTTCAAAATCCAATTGTCATTGGGATATATAGTGAGGTAAAATCTTCTAAACAGGGACACAGACAGCAAAACAAATGTCACAGGAGAGTTAACCCTTCCCTATGCTATCCAAAAAGCTTAAAAACATTTTTTTTTGGCTGGAGCTACACTTAAAAAAATTTACCTGTTCAAACTTACAAACAGATTCAACTTAAGAACACACCTACAGACTAGGGATGAGCTTCGAGTTCGAGTAGAACTCATGTTCGACTCGAACTTTGCCTGTTCGCCGAACAGCAAACTATTTGGAGTGTTTGCGGCAAGTTCGTGTTAACTTTAGTACCTTGTTAAAGTCTATGGGACTCTAATGTTTGAAATCTAATTTTAAAGGCTAATATGAAAGTTATTGGAATAAAAAGTGTTTGGCCTGGATCCTGCCCCAGGGGACATGTATCAATGCAAAAAAAAGTTTTAAAAACTGCAGTTTTTTTGGCAGCAGTGATTTTAATAATTCCTTTAAGTGAAACAAAAAAAGTCAAATATTCCTTTAAATTTCGTACTTAGGGGGGTGTATAGTATGCCTGTAAAGTAGCGCTTGTTTCCCATGCTTAGAACTGTCCTTCTAAATGCACAAAGTGTAATTTCTGAAGGAAAAAAAGTAATTTAAAATCACTCGCGGCTATAATGAATTGTCGGCTGCCGGCAATACAGAGAAAAGTCATTGAAGGGTCTGGAATGGATATTTGGGGGAACCCCACATAATTTTATTTTAATTTGATGCAGGGTTCCCCTTAATATCCATACCAGACCCTAAGGTGAGTGATTTTAAATGACTTTTTTCCTTCAGAAATTACATTTTGTGCAGGGACAGTTCTAAGCACAGGAAACAAACACTACTTTACAGGCATACTATACACCCCCCTAGGAACGAAATTTAAAGGAATATTTCAATTTTATTGTTTCACTTTAAGCATTATTAAAATCACTACTCCTGAAAAAACGTCAGTTTTTTAAAACTTTTTTTGCATTGATACATGTCTCCTCGGGCAGGACCCAGGTCACCAAACACTTCCCTGGGGCAGGACCCGGGTCCACAAACACTCCCCTGGGAGAGGACCCAGGTCCCCAAACACTTTTTAGCCTTGCATACTTGCATATTAGCCTTTAAAATTAGTACTTTAGATTTCAAACATTCGAGTCCCATAGACTTTAACAGGATTCTAAAGTTCACACAAACTTTTGGTCTGTTCACAGGTGCTGGTGCGAACCGAACCCAGGGGCGTTCGGCTCATCCCTACTACAGACCCTATCTTGTTTGTAACCTGGGAACCGCCTGTACTTACAGCCCCAGAATGTCTTTAATTTATGGGCCTCCTGACAATTTTAAGTGTATTAGTCACTACAACCATAGTCGTGCGCAGTGGGTGTGTCAGGTGTGCCTTGTCACACCCTAATCACCGCTTGAGGTGTAGATTCCCCTTGCTGATATTGCACCAATGCCCCTGACAAAAAAAGGTAAAAAAAAATAAAAATGTAAATAATACAAATGAAAAGCTACTGACACTGTCCACGACCCTACTGACACCAACCTTTGCTCTCCTAACTGCTCCACTGACACGGTCCATGTTTTAAAACATTTGGGGTGCACACCCTAATGCAATATGCTACGCACACCTATGACTACAACCATTACATTTTAGATTTGAATACAGTGTGGAAAGGTTGGAACATTCCCATTCCACGTTCTGTATATGTCCTGAGGAGCATTGTTGCCCTACATTTTACAGTTTTCATCAGAACAAGAGGTGAAGGTAAATCTTCAACTGACTACAATTGTTCCAGTGACAACTGTGTAAAATGTCGGTTACCCTCACCTTGGAGAAGTTCCTTCTGTATTTGTCCTGGGGAGAACGAGAGGTGAGGGTAATTCTCCAACTGAGGACAGTTGTTCAAGCAACAATTGTCTAAGAGGAGAGTTCCTGTTGGAATTCAGAATTGTATTTTGTGCAACAACTACTGTACATCAGTATTTAGTACATATATATTTTTCAATCACTAGATGGCAGTGTTTATAGGTTTGTAAATGCATCTATTGTACGCTCTATGGCCTGGATTCATGTAGTACTTACGCTGACGTATTTTGAGGTAAGTACAAATGTGAGCCGTCGTATCAATGCGCCGATTCCCTAAGCTAGATACATCGAAAAATAAGGCTTCAACCGCCCAACGTAACTTGCCTACAGCGGCATATCGTGGGCGCATAGTTACGCTGGAGGCATCTGGCGTTCCCATTTTAAATATGCAAATGAGTAAGATACGCCGATTCACAAACATACTTGCGCATGTTTTAAGAGATTTGCATAAGGGTTACATCTGGCGTAAAGTTATTCCTCATATAGGAGGCATAACCCCTGTAAAGGTCTGGACCAGGGAATGGACGCCGTAGAATTTTTAGTCGTTTACGCCATTTACTTAGTACGTGAATAGGGCTGGGCGTAGGTTACGTTCCACATCGTAGGCAGTAATTTCTACGTGACTGTGAGCATGTGCACTGGGATGTGTCCAAGATACGACGCATGCGCCGTTCGTTTTTAGTACTTGTTTGACGCTTCATTTAAATGTAACACGCCCACTTCCAGCCCACTTCCCCCTACTTTGACTTGCGTCGGCTTGCGCCGATGACTATACGTTACGCCGGCGCAACATTGGGAGCTTTTGCTTTGTGAATTCCATGCTTGCCTCTCAACGTTGCGCCTGCGTAGCGTAAAGAAGATACGCTACGCCTGCATAAAGATGCATCGATGTATGTGAATCTACCCCTATGTCTTTTCTCTATAATACAAGTTCCTGCTTTCAGTCTGCAGTTACGTAGCAAAGCCCATGTGGACCATGCACTGTCTGTCTGTTCTGTAGGGCTATATAAAGAAATTCTGAGGCCGCGTACACACGATCGGATATTTCCGCTAAAACTGGTCCACCGACCAGTTTCAGCGGACATATCCAAACGTGTGTACGACCTAGCGGACAGGTTTTTTCCAGCGGACAAATTTCAAAGCATGCTTTGAAATTTGTCCGCTGGAAACCTGTCTGTCGAATATGTCTGCTTGGTTAGTACGTCTAACCAGCGGACAGAAATCTCCCGCATGCGTCGAATGGATTCGACGCATGCGTGGAAGTATTTTACTTCCTGGAGTGGTGACGTGGCGGCGTCAACGTCACCGCCACGTCACCGAGTCCTCAGTCAGAGGGGATTTTCGTCCGATGGTGTGTACACGCCATCGGACCAAAATCCGAGGAGACTTGTCCGCTGGAAACGGTATGTCGGACATGTTTTAGCGGACATGTCTCCCCGTGTGTACGCAGCCTAACAGTTCTCCTCACCGGTTGTTGCACCTCAAGAACACAAAGTGAATGGAATTCCCTTAACTGCACACAAACAGCAAAAAACTTGACTTGACATTGGTCTTAATACTTCTACTCTAACCAAAACTAAAAATAAAGATTGGTTTAACACACCCTTTAGTTGGATCTTGCATAGGGACAGTGTACAGTATAGCGATGTTTGAATTTTTATTTTGACATTGGTTTCTGCAGAATTTGGAATTCAGTTTTTGGATTCTTAATTGGATCTTATGCAAGAGCATACTCTTTGTAGACCACTCATATCATTGTGGCAGATAATGTGGAAAAAATGCTTCCATATACAAGGAGTGTGCATATAAATAGTGTAAAAACTTTTGAATTTGGAGCAATGCAAAGACTGCCATTGCTTTTCATTTTCTGAAAGAAAAAAAATGTAAAGACTTGCTAAAACTGACTTACTGTGAAGAGCACTTAAGTGCAGAACTTCTCTGGTAACCCCGTAGGCCCCTCCGGAGCCTGGGACCCTGCCTGTTCTGCCATTATTATTCTGCCCTTATTATAATCTGCTAATGACACCCGCTGTGCATGCTGCATCTGCATAAGGCATCCAGGGCTGGCTGGAAGTAGCTCTAAGGCTGTCTTTCAGAATTCTGCATGAAAGCTTTGAGAACGTGTGTTATTAACACATTTCACTGTGTCTAAATCAGCCTTTCTAAACCTTTTTACTGTGAGAAAACCCTTGAAATAATTTTCAGGTCTCAGAGAACCCCAGCCAAAATTATTAAATCTACAGCTCATTGATTATTAACCACACTGGTGGTCAGTGGGTTAAAGGAACACTAAAGGCATATTTTTTTTTTTTTAACAAACATACTTATCTCCACTGTGCAGCTCTGTTTTGCACAGAGTGTCCCCGATCCTGTCTTCTCGGCTCTTCCTCGCAAGAGCTTTCCACTTTCATGCGAGCGAGCTCGCATAGTGGAAAGCTTTTGCGAGCGCGCTCCCATGATACATCGGCGGGCATGGCCGCCGACTGTATCACTCGGCCCCACCCCCGCGTCATCCGCTGTGATTGACAGCAGCGCCAGCCAATGGCTGCGCTGCTATCAATCCGTTCCATCTAGCCAATCAACGACCAGGCTGGGAACCGAAGAGGATCACTGGGACATGCGTGGGACTTTCGAGGAGTCAGGTAAGTAAAACGAGGGTTCGGGGCGGTACCGTAGGATGCATTAAGGTGAAAAAACATTTACCTTTATAACCCCTTTAAGAGCCCTCTTAGCCTGCTGATAAATATAAAGAATATCCTTCTACATAGATGGTCAGTGGGAAGATTGCAACCCTTATAGACGACTAACATATTCATTGGTGTCCCCTGCTGCTGGCTTTCCCAAATTACTTTGTGCCAGAACTATGCAGGCACAATAATGTTTGAGAACAAGCTTCTACTGCTCAACGATCCCCTAAGAAACTCTGTAGGAACCCTAGGATTTAATGAAACCCTGGTTGAGAAAGATTGGTATATATATTAGAGGCATGTATTCCAGATGATTTAAACTGTTACATGTGCACATACCGGTACTTTTTTTCTTGTTAGAAACAGGTCCCCTTAAATGGTTGACTCCACATAACTCAAAAAAGTTACATGTTCAGAGTTAAATGTATTATAAACCTTACTACCTGCATCTTGTGTTTTTCACCTGCATTGATCATGTAGTTCTTCACATTCCAGTGACAGAAGTTTGTTTGTGTTTAAGCACAAGGCATACCCCATGACATAAGTCTAAGGCCCCACAGCTCTGGACCATAGGGCAATAATTTGGGTATCTGGTATTTGGATATCTGGAATTTGGGTATTTGGTAAAAAAAGAAAAGAAAAAAACGAGGGCACACTGACCTTGTGCATTACCGTTTAAAAGGATTTTTATTGGATAAATTAAAACAATGATCATACTCACAAAAGAGTTATGGACAGCGCTTATCAGTCTATTACACTGGTACACAGTATCGCCAAACGAACACGATGGCAGCATGGATCAGATTGTATCAAGCCGGCAATATGGTTGACACGTTTCAGAGGTGAACCTCCTTCATCAGAGCCTTGGTGGTCCGTAGCTACTCCCTCATGAAAAAGCCCTCAAATATATACAAGTGAGGCTGTCATCGTGTTCGTTTGGCAATGCTGGGTACCAGTGTGATTCACCGATAAGCGATGTCCATAACTCCTTTTGTGAGTATGATCATTGTTTTAATTTATCCAATAAAATCTTTTTAAACTGTAATGCACAAGGTAGGGGCGCCCTCCTTTTTTCTTTTCTTTTTTAATCCTATGAATTACCATAATTCTGAGGAGGGCTGCAAGATCTTAGACGTTGCCCTGAAACTGGACTATGTTACCCTATAGCAGGAAACACCAGAGTGCAGGAGAATTTTTTGTATGTATTTGGGTATCTGGTGTCAGTGTGCAAACTTCAGTACTCGGTGCAGTATCCCGCACTCAACCTCTGTAATCAATTTGGTTTTGCAGTCATATTTGAGCAAAGTCTATTTGGGCCTTTGATCCTAGTACCTCTGAGCAATTGTTGAGTCCAAAGTAGAAGGAACCAAGCGCTACAGTGCAGTGGCGGTTCGTCCATAGAGGGCGCTGAAGCGCCGCCCCCTCTGGCTCTCACCACCACCGGAGTCTAATAACATAGATTCATGCATTGCACAAATCTATGTTATTATCGCCGCTGCCGCTGTTATTCAGATGGTCGGCGCTCATGTCTGGCCATCTGAATAACGCCAGCTGGTTGGCTGTACGGAAATGTCAATCAGAGCCAACAGCTCTGATAGGCTTTCCCAGTACAGCCCTCAGGTCCCGGAAGCTTATTCTCGGAGCGCACAGACTGTACGCCCCTTGGATAATTTGACAGGCGTCTCAGCCAATCAGGTTGGCCGGTTCTGGCTACCGGTAACCTGATTGGCTGAGACGCCTGTCAGTCATCGAGGGCGGGAGAAGACATCGTGGGACGTGGATGCCTGGCTCCAGCAAAAGGCAAGTGCCGGGGGGGAGAGAGCAATTTACAGGGCACAGTGGTGACAATTGATGGCACAGTGGCTGGTTTAATGGCATGGAACAGTGGGGACAATTGATGGCACAGTGGCTGGTTTAACGGCATGGAACAGTGGTGACAATTGATGGCACAGTGGCTGGTTTAATGGCATGGCACCGTGGTGACAATTGATGGCACAGTGGCTGGTTTAATGGCATGGCACTGTGGTGACAATTGATGGCACAGTGACTGGTTTAATGGCATGGCACTGTGGTGACAATTGATGGCACAGTGGCTGGTTTAATGGCATGGAACAGTGGTGACAATTGATGGCACAGTGGCTGGTTTAATGGCATGGAACAGTGGTGACAATTGATGGCACAGTGGCTGGTTTAATGGCATGGCACAGTGGTGACAATTGATGGCACAGTGGCTGCTTTTGATGGCATGGCACAGTGGCTACGTTTGATGGCATGGCACAGTGGTGCGAATTGATGGCACAGTGGCTGCATTTGATGGCATGGTACAGTGGTGCAAATTGATGGCTGCGTTTGGGCACAGTGAGACTGCAATTTTATTTTTTCCTTTGCGCCCCCCAAAAATGTTGAGCACCAGCCGCCACTGCTACAGTGTCTCAGGCTATTATCCACAGTCAGGCCCCCTTCTTGAAACTTATTTTCCAGGGATTGGCCAGAAACTGATAAATATTTAGGCTGGGCAATTAGAATTTCCCAACCCATGCTCTGGAAGCTTCTTCCAGAGGCAGGGGGAAGCAACCAATCTCACAGTCTGAGACCTTAAACAGACCAGACCAAACAATTACTTCTCCTTTGAATACAAAAAAGCCAAAAGCAAAATTTGCCTAGTACCTACTCTAGGAGGAGGTGCTACATACTAATCCCAATCACTTACATTGGAAATGAGGGCAGCTTACCACAGTATGGACACAGACCATAGTTTGCCTAGTTTGGAAACAGACAGCAATAAAAAATTCAGAGGGGTCCCAGTTCTGTGCTGTACTACCCTATTCAAGCATCAACTTTTGAAAGAAGTTTAACATTATGTAACATTTCAATGTTGTATGTATTTAGGTAAACAAACCAATGCCTGTATATAAAATTGCCATCTAAATAGTTTGTTGTGTAACCCATTGGTCTTTGTTAGGTGGTGCTACTCTTCAATGGGTCTGGTTCTGATGGCTCTAACTTTGGCTTAACCTAGCAGATATATGGGTTCAAATAGACTATGAAAGTACGTTATGGAGGAGCTGAGCAGGCAGCAATCATAATCAATGATATGTACCACTGCTGGAAAGCAACAAAGTACCCTTAAAGAGAAGTAGCTTTTTTGGCAATACATCTCTCGTAACAATAAATGCACCACATGCGAAAATGCAAGCGTTAGCAAATGCGTAAGGGTGATATTAATTAACAGCAATTAATGGCGTCTCCTAAAGGGCAACGTGTTTGTGTTAGGCCCCTTTCACATTGAGGCGTGGAGCCGCGGTGACGGTATAGCCGCGCTATTTGTAGCGCCGCTATACCGTCACGTTTACCGCGATATTCGGCCGCTAGTGGTGAGGTTTTAACCCCCGCTAGTGGCCGAAAAGGGGTTAATACCGCCCGTGTTGCGGGCGGTATTACCGCGCTATTACCGCGGTTTCCCATTGATTCCAATGGGAAGACGCGCTATAGGAGCGGTGAACACACCGATCCTTTACCGCGGTAAAGATGCGGCTAGCAGGACTTTTGGAGCATTCCTGCCAGCGCACCGCTTCAGTGTGAAAGCCTTCGGGCATGGGCATGATTTTTCATGCGGTATAGCAGCGCTATTTTTAGCGCTGTACCGCATGAAAAAAGCCTCAATGTGAAAGGGGCCTTAGGAAAGCACACAATTTTGCATGTGTTTCTGACACACACAAGGACAACAATTACTCCTACTCCAAGATTAAGCTCTTTGAAGTGAAACACATCAGAAGAGGAGCTCAGGTACATGCTAACTTTATTTAAAGATCACACATCTTTGGACGTTATGTAAAAGGTTGAAACAAGCTACATTCCTCTAAGACAGTGGTTCTCAACCTGGGTGTCGGGACCCCCTTGGGGGTCAAATGATGATTTGCCAGGGGTCACTGAATCCCGGGCTGTTTCCTGAAGCCTGCACCGCTCTCCCAGCCCTTTGTGGCTGCCTAACAGGGCTGTCCCTGGAGCCTATGGCCGCCCAGCTGGGCTGTTCTTGGATAGAGAGAGATAAAAGGGAAAGAAAGGAGAACAAAGAAAAGAGTGGAACATCATAAAATGTACCATAAGGGGTTTTAACCACTTAAGGACCGCCGCATGTACATTTACGTCGGCAGAATGGCACCGACAGGCACATCAACGTATATATACGTTGGTGCCTTGGGGGGGATCGGGGGTCCGATCGGACCCCCCCCGTACATGCGGCGGTCCGCGCGGCTGCAGGAGCGATCCGACAAGTGGGGGCGGCTATCCGTTTTCATCCGCCCCCTCCGGATCGCTCCCAGCCAATGCGCGCGCCCGCCCGCCCTGTCACTTCCTCCTCCTGTGTAAACACAGGAAGGAGGAAGCGACGTGATCTCTCCCTCGGCGTTTGTTTCAAGCGCCGCTGAGGAGAGATCACAACACACCAAGTAAGTCTGCACCAACAGCACACTTACACACAGACACAAACACATTTAACCCCCGCGATCGCCCCCCCCCCCCCCTGTCACAGTGTCACTGAATGCAGTAATCATACATGTATGATTACTGTATTTAGTGTCAGTGTGACAGACAGTGTGACAGTCAGTCAGTGTTAGTGTCAGGGTAGCCCCCCCACCCCCCCAATAAAGTTTTAACCCCTTGATCACTGCCCTAGTTAACCCTTTCACTCCCTATTGCCAGCGTCACTAAGCGATCATTTTTCTGATCGCTGTATTAGTGTCGCTGTTCCCGCTAGGTAGCTAATTTTTTTTTTAATGCGATTTTTTTTTTTTACTAAAGACATGTGGCTAAATAAATTTTGGCCTAAATGTTTGACTAAAATTTAGTTTATTGTTTTTTTATTATAACAAAAAGTAAAAAATATTGATTTTTTTTCAAAAATGTCGCTCTATTTTTGTATATAGCGCAAAAAATAAAAATCGCAGAGGCGATCAAATACCACCAAAAGAAAGCTCTATTTGTGGGAAAAAAAGGACGCGAATTTTGTTTGGGAGCCACGTCGCACGACCGCGCAATTGTCTGTTAAAGCGACGCAGTGCCGAATCGCAAAAACCCCTTGGGTCATTTGCCAGCGTATTGGTCCGGGTCTTAAGTGGTTAATACGGCTCTTTCACATGGAGCGTCCATTCAGATCCGCCTGCCAGTTTTTTTTGCAGACCTGAACGGACTCTCCGTGCTCCTCTATGGAGACATGTCCGCTGACATCCGACCCGCTCCGATCCGCCAAAGTATGACGGAGGAAAAACCTACTTTTCCTTCCGTCTGGCGGATCGGATTGGACAAACGGTCAGTGTTCATCCGATCGCCCCTTAGGGGAGAGTGGAGAAAAGACAGGGCAGTCCCTGCACAGTGTGCGGGGACCGCCCTGTCATCCGGCAGCTTAGCGGAGATCAACGGAGCGATCCCCGCTGACGGAGGTGCACGGGGCGGATCATTACTGAAAGAGCCCTAAGAGTGGAAGAGACTCAGGAAGCGCTAAATGTCTGTGGGTTAGGGGCGCAAATTACTTGTCTTGTCTTGGGTGCTGACAACTCACGCTATGAAAATAATTTTACTGTTAGGGGTCCCCACAACTTAGGAAATGTTTATCAAGGGGTCACGGCACTAGAAGGTTGAGAACCACTGCTCTAAGACAGGGAAGGGGAGAATCAAGATGCCTTGAGCAGAAGGCTTACTCTGCATATCTTTTTTTGGACAAAGAAATAGGTGAATAAATCTTGATAGAAGGATTAATTACACAACACATTTCGGGGCATTAAAACATCCCCTTCATTAATACTGTAATTGTATTCAGAGAAATGCCTCACTGTTATAAGCCAGACAACAAATAAGAAGTGAGGGCTTACATCAAAGAATATGGCCAGTTAAATAACGTATTTGCAGATCCACATACTAATAGCTTCAGGGGCAAATTGGGCATAGCGCTGCCAGTTGAGGGCATGGCCTACAAGACCTAGTTGAAAAGCTTGACCCGGACGGTACTAACAGAAAATTGGTCCAGTTTAAAAACAGCATGGTGTCCTTTGCAAGAATGGATTTTTAACTTCAGAGAAAAAAAGCAAAAAAAAAAAAACACAGCTATACATAATAACCCTTTGCAATCTCCACATTACAATGCCATAATTTTTCTATGCAGCCTATTTTAGGTGTCATGTACAAGGACATATGAATTTATGCTCCAAATATGCTGGATTTTTTCTGCTAGAACTTGATTACGGGATTAAGAAGGGCCTGGATCATGCAAAAGAGAAGCATTAGGAGACATTTTCAGGTAACACTTCTAGCATACAGAAGAAGGGAGATCTGAATACTGGCTGCCCAGCCACCTTTGTTACTACTTTAAGAAGTACCAGCAGGTGGTTGGTATAATTAAAAATAATTTACCCATCCTTTATTCAGATAAAAGTCTCCATAAGGTTTTGTTGTTTTTCCAGTCGGAGGGCCCCCACTTTGGGTTCCCTTTTGTCCCCCAGTTTATTCACATGACATAAAAGCCAACCTACCTGGCTGTCGTACCCTGGAAGTTTCCCATATAACTAAAGGTTGACCGATATATCGGCCGATATTTGGCCATTTTGGAGAAATTGGCATCGGCCGATTATTATCCAAATTAGGCCGATATTTAACACTGTCGCATCTGTTTCAGCACACTCTGTCTGCAGAGCAGCGCCGCGTGTGTGTGAAACATTAAGGAGAGAGAAAGAAGTGATCTGTCATTAGCGAGGTCTGATGTTGGGGCGGACGGGACCCAGGGTGGGCCCACATCAGGTCCTGCCCACCCTGGGTCCCGCCCACATCCAACATCATGCAGAATCTGTGAGCTCCTCTCTCTCTCCCCATGCACGCGGCGCTGCAGAGAGCAGATTCACACAGCTATATTATTGGCTGTGAAACCTGCCATTATCATCTGCTAATGCCAACTAGTACCAACCTGCCAGTGCCAACTAGTGCCATCCAGTGCCACCTGCCAGTGCCACCTGCCAATGCCATCCAGTGCCACCTGCCAATGCCACCCAGTGCCACCTGCTAGTGCCACCTGCTAGTGCCACCTGCCAGGTCCACCTGCCAGTGCCAACTAGTGCCATCCAGTGCCACCTGCCAGTGCTATCCAGTGCCACCTGCCAGTACCAACTAGTGCCATCCAGTGCCACCTGCCAGTGAAAACTAGTGTCATCCAGTGCCACCTGCCAATGCCATCCAGTGCCACCTGACAGTGTCAATTAGTGCCACCTTCCAGTGCCAATTAGTGCCATCTGCCAGTGCCAACTAGTGCCATCCAGTGCCACCTGCCAGTGCCAACCAGTGCCATCTGCCAGTGCTAACTTGCCATCCAGTGCCACCTACCAGTACCAATTAGTGCTACCTGCCAGTGACAGTACATAACTGTTGTGAACAAGGCCATAGCTGGAAACTTCTGCTGTACATATATATATTTTATGGAGTTACAAAAAATATGGACTGATATGTGCACATTTACAAGCTCATGCTTAATCTCCTCACTGAATGCAGCTTTAGTGCAATTGTATTATGCCTGTAAACACTGTTCTTAAAATACTAAGCTAAATGTATAATGTGCATGGTCACAACGGCTAACATTGAACTGAAGTTAGAGGCATTAAATAAAATATGCTGTACGCCTGTAAAAGTGGCGTTTTTTTTATGGAAGTGTGCATGAGGCCTTGATGGTTAAGCAGCAGCACTTTTCACCCCAAACATAAATAACTTAGACTAAATGCAATCATTTGTTATGTGCATTTTAATACCACAAAGTAGATTACACTACATGACATCATTAACGACTACTTTGAATAGCAAGCTGCAAATAATTTCAGCAAAATATGCTGACTATACTAACAAATGGAGCGTAGAGATCCATCTTTGAATATTTTCATCGACATATGGTATTTACTAGGGTCGTCACTGTAGCCGGAGTATAGGCTATTAATAACGCTCATTAATGCTTCAAAGTAGGGAGGAAGCAGTAGGAAGTGTAACATGCACCAAACAAGATTAATAGCATCATATATAGATGGCTGAAAGAAGAAGCCTTTAACTCTTATTCTATATTAGTGCTTTAAGGAGCAATTCCAGGCTACATTGGAAAGCAATCATTGATATATTAATGCTATCCAGCAAACACTGCAGTTCTAATCATAAAGTTTACTTAATTTACCTTAAAGGACAGTGTCACCTATATGTTCAGGACAGAGTGATGGTGCTAATCCACTCACCCCAACAGGGTATAACTCACTGATCAATGCTTCCCTGCTATTTCCATACTGCAGGAGTGCACCCAAAGCTCCCAACTGTCCCTGATTTGAGGGACTGTTCCTGATTTGGAACAAAGTATCCCCTCCTCATTTGTCCCTTATTTGTTCCTCATTTTGGTCTGATCTATATAGTTCAGACCAAAGAAAACCACACTATAACAGTATTTGGCTTGTGACAATCCGTTTACTGGTAGCAGTCTCCAGATCCTAAAGAGAGGATGTGCGAACCACTGCTTTTGACAGGTTTAGAAGGATTTAATTTGTCCTCAAAGGCTCTGAGGAAGAAGGAATTCTTCGAAACGCATCAACCATACCACAAGTGGTGGTGCCCCACTAACTACTAACTGGTGGACAGTAAGCCACATTTTCATCTTAAAGGGGTTGTTAAGCTATTATGTTGAGTTTAAAAGATCCCCTCTTTTAGATAAGAACATGTGTCCTAGTTCCTGTGCTTTATTAGAAAAAAGCTGTTTTTTACCTGATTTCACAGCACCTCCCGGTGTTCCCATGACTCCTGGCTCTCTTTTCTCCCTGTCTGACAGCTCCAGAAGGTGGGGCCAAGCACTCCCGCTGGCATCAGAGAGCCGAAAGAGTCACGCGTGCGCTGGGAGGCGCTGTGAGAACAGGTAGAGAATTTGCTTTTGCTTATAAAGCACAGGCACTAGGACACATGTTCCTCAGAGGGGATGGTATAAAGATCACATCGTTTTAGAGCAGTGGCGAGGGGAACAGAGCAGCTCTGGTACCAGCTGACAGGCGGGGGAGGATTACAGAGGGAGACACAAGAGAGTTGCAGATAGCAGCAGATGACGGAGGCACGTAAACCGACCACGGTGCCAGGGCTCAGCAGCCATAATATGACGTGGTCAGTTTACAGGGGGGGGCAGAACCAGGCAGGATGAGCCAGGTATTTCAGGTGATACGGGGGGGGGGGGGCAAATAACACAGCACAAGCACTGTGCTGCATAACATACTTTAAGGGAACATGAACCTTTTTGTTTTTAGGGTAAAAAACACTTTAGTCTGCAGAAAAGTCAGAGGTCTTATTTCTCTTCTTGTTCCAGTTTGGGTCATCATAATATTACATTGTGTATTATGTTTTCTAATATATGATATCAGATTATTCTTGGCCTGGATCCATGTATTATGATATACAGTATCGACCACTGCTAGATCCTCCATATCCTCTGTCTAAATCAGTTTTATTCCACTGTTCTCAAACAATGAATGTGTTAATATTTTCTGTATATCACACTGACAGAACTGAGGCGATGAGATGAGGAAATAAATAATATTTAGAACAATCTGCTCCATTCACCATCCTTCTAAAACCTTACCCAGCATATGGTTCAAGGGTTCAAAGTCACCTCTTAACTAAAATACGACAGAATGTAAAAAAGACAAGAGGCAAATTAAATAGATTTGTTGTATTTTTTTATAATTAAAACTGCACCCAACTCCTCATTTACTAATTCATACAAAATTTTAAAAACATCCAAAGAGGTGACAACAAACCTGTTTAAGCCTCGTACACATGACCGTTTTTCCTGCCAGGAAAACTGCGGGGAGAGCTTTTGGCCGGGAAAACCGGGCGTGTGTATGCTTCCTCGCAGTTTTCCCAAGAACCTGCTCTCTATTTTCCTGCCGGAATTCCCGGCAGTTTTAAACCCGGCAGTTTTCCTATGGGAAAACGGGCAAACCTCTTGTGTGTACACGGGAAAACTTACCGAGCAGGTTCTTGGGTTTCCCGTCAGGATTCCCAGCGGACTTTATACTTCCGGGAATCCCAATCGTGTGTACAGGGCTTTAGAGTGAGAAGTTGAGCATAAATGTAGTTATCATTAATATTTAGCATTGATTTTTTATGACCTTACTTGATCTTACTTACACATTTATTTAGGAGACAGATATTACAATATTCACTCCTTTGTAGACATGACCTCATAGACAGCTGAAAATCTTGGTCTCTGTACTGCAATGTCAATGCTAAATGGTATATCATCTTTGTTACAGACCCAACCATAACAGGGCTTTTGGACTGCAGGGTGACCTCTTGCCTACTGACTATAAGCCCTGGCTTTTAAGGGAACACTACTCTTTGGGAGTTTTTTTCCCTTGGGGACCCTTGGAGTGGTCTTGGGATGCAAGTCCATATCTCTCAAAACACACTGGGCCAGATTCAGATACACTTAATAATGCGCTGCGTAATCGAAATACTCTACGCTGCCGTATTTTACCAGCTTCCATTCTGGTATTTTTTGCCCGTATGCACGGCGGCGTATTTTTCTCGCTGGTAATCGAAATACCGATTAGGGGGCGTGAAGCATTTAAATTAAGCCGCCCCGCGGCGAAGCTGCGCACCCGTTCAGAAATTTCCCGCCGTGCATTGCGCAAAATCACGTCGTTGCGTCACTGTGAGCAGCGTCGTTTACGTTCCTATTCCCGGATTGGCTCAAGCCACTACTTAACATGGGGTTTATTAGAGCAGCAAAAAGCTGTGTTTACGCAAAAAAAAGATGACTGTGCCGTAAGTTGCGAGACGTTTAATTTCGGGGATCCCGGCAAAAGCTATTTCCATACCCCGACGCGGAAATCGACAGGAAGTCCACCCAGTGGCCGCAATTTTATTGCAGCGTAGATCCGAAGGTGTACGAACACGTAATCCAGTCGAATTGAAGCTCGCGGCCGTTCATTCATGGTTTGAGGTTTCCGACTAGCTAAAAAACGCGCGTAATTTGAAATTACTCCAGTCTAACACCAGTTAGACAGGAGTAAGGGCTCTATGAATCTGGCCCACTGACTCTGGGTACTGGAGCTTCCATATACATATTTGGGGCCTCTATGCCGCAAACCAGCAATGACTGTAGATGTTATTGTAATTGGCTCAAGCCACTGGGGTTTCCTGTGTTTATTGTAAGTAGGTTTCTCCCATAGTATGCCTTCTAAGCCTCTCCTGTGGTAAATTTGGTCACTTATTGTTTATTTTTGTTTGCTAGTATTGTGTGCACTCTGCCTTGTTAGCAAACTATTTTGGGATGTTATATATTTGTTTATGTTGATTAGCTTACGGGTTAATTAAATCACTGTCAGCTATTAGTTGATAAATGTGGATTAGCATATAGTATATATTGGTTGTTCCGTAGTTATGTTTATTATATTCCTGTTTACAGTTTTCTTTGCATACAATAATGTGATCAGGCTCACCTGATCTGGTGTACTATACATTTTGTGTGAGATTTTAATAAACAGTTCCAGTTCTAGTTTTGCATGTACAAGCTATTGTCAGCTAGTCTTGTATGCTCAGCCATAATATTTGAGGGAAGCTATATCTTGATGGAAGCACCCTAGCTGGGTGCTGGACGGTTTTGTCACAATCTGTAAGGCTATGGGTAGACTAGTGGCAGTGGTTGTTATCCCTCTGAAAAGTGATTCATGGAGGTATTTGACAGGCGGTGAGGAGGTGATATGTCCCCATTATTTCTTATCACCATTGCCTCTTAGTGCCAAAGAGCTTGAGTTTACTTTGCAGATATATGTAATAGAGCAATAGAAGGAGGACTAAGTATACATATTTCCCCTCTATTTTTATACAGTATATAAGCACTTTCAATTAGACATCAAAGTACCACTTCAGGTAGGATGATATGGTATTTCCAAATCACATAGATGTTCATGTCATTCAGATGTGAGCACTCACTTCAGACCTGAAAACATGAAGAAAATTTTATTCAAACTCAAGTGTTTTATGAGAGCCACATCCCCTAGTCATCAAGCTAATAAGCCACAGGGTGCTTGCAAACTGAAGATCAGTATGCACAGATTTTTTCCCCTTTTTGATCTTAAGGTTTTATTAGAAAAACAAAAGAGGTGGGTGGATGGTTCCTAGGCCCATAGATGCTTAACCAGTTCCTGACCAGCTAACGCAGATATACTGCATCAAAATGTCTCTTCTCTGGGTGAAATCCCGTAGACCACTATTGAGCCGTGGCCTCTCTTTAGCTGTGCGGCGGGCAGCACGGGAGAACCAGACAGGCGACAGAGCATGACATTATCTCTCACCGCCCATCCTGCATCACCACTGTTCCACCCTCACTGCAGCCACAGGCAGCTGAGATTACGTCATATTTCACTGCCCGCCCTCTCTCTGGTGACCCTGATGTAAGTAGCGGCTCTCTGGGGACTCTGAGGTAAGGAGGGGCTCTCTGGGGACCCTGATGTAAGTTGGGGGCTCTCTGGGACCTTGATGTAAGTGGGGGGCTCTCTGGGAAACCCTGATGTAAGGGGGATGCTCTCTGGGGACCCTGATGTAAGGGGGGCTCTCTGGGGATCCTAATGTAAGGTGGAGGCTCTCTGGGGACTCTAATGTAAGGGGGGCTCTTTGGGGACCCTGATGTAAGGGGGGGCTCTCTGGGAATCCTGATATAAGGGGGCTCTCTGGGAACTCTGATGTAAGGGTGGCTCTTTGGGGACCTTGATGTAAGGGGAGGCTCTTTGGGGACCCTGATGTAAGGGGGCTCTCTGGGGACCCTGATGCAGGGCAGGGGCTCTCTGGGGACTCTAGTGTAAGGGGGCTCTCTGTGGACTCTGATGTAAGGAGGGGCTCTCTGGGGACTCTGATGTAAGGGGGAGGCTCTCTGGGGACCCTGATGTAAGGGGGGGCTCTCTGGGGACCCTGATGTAAGGGAGAGACTCTCTGGGGACCCTGATGTAAGGGAGAGACTCTCTGGGGACCCTGATGTAAGGGAGAGACTCTCTGGGGACCCTGATGTAATGGGGAGACTCTCTGGGGACTCTGATGTAAGGGGGAGGCTCTCTGGGGACCCTGATGTAAGGGAGAGACTCTCTGGGAACCCTGATGTAATGGGGGGGCTCTGTGGGGACTCTGATGTAAGGGGGGGCTCTCTGGGGACCCTGATGTAGGGTGGGAGGATTTAAATATTCCGTTTGAATATTCAGCAGGACCTAGCCAATCCCTGGGAGCTAGGTTGCTGTTAAATAGTCTGGAGCCCTGAGGAGATGGCCTTGTTTCCTTGCTAAGGGAATGTATCAGTGAGCTGAGAGGAGGGGACTGCTTGCCCCTTGTGCCTTTTTTGGATGTTTTGGTTTCTTTACAAGAGTCTGCAATGGACTAATCTTGTTCCAGGATTCTATGAGTAGAGTCCCCTGTCTGTGCTGCACCTTCTAACTACCCTGTAAAGGAAAGATGTCTATACTTACTTATATTGAGGGTGCTCTGGTTTGGTTACATTATCTCTCCGGCTAGCTTTAGTGAGGGGGAGATATCTTTAACATCGGCAACAGCTGCAGAGCCTGGGCAATGCCATCACCTATAGGCTTACTCTGGGACATCCGTTGTCAGCTGTCCCTCCTCTCCCCTGAAGAGCGCTGGGAGTCGATCATGTAATTTAACAGCTTTGGTAAGGTAAGTATATAATGAAAGGACACGTCTACCTATTCACTTGCTACTATCCTGTGGTGTCTGTCTTTTGCACTTCAGAGGAAGATACAATAAGGACTTTCGGTATTCTGGTGTGCAGCCATTCTTTGCCCATATACATTTACACAGCAGGCGAGCCGAGACTTGCACCCATAGGAGAAGTCCTCATTACTTCCATTTACCTCACCTGGTTCCACTCACCTGGGGCGGCATCTCTTTTGTCTCCATAGTTAAGTACAGTATAGACATCTTTTCCTTTAGGTGGGGTGGGAGTAAGCATAGCTAAGATTTGACTAGAATAATACTTTAAGAAATGCTCTCCTCACACATCCTTGTCTAAAACAGAAACCCAAAACCTTGAATTCACTTGGAAAATACTCAAAATAAATGCCTGAAAAAAACGTTTGAATTGAGCTGTCATCAATTAAATGCGAGACCCGCATTTAAATGTGATTGGTGGCTCTATTGAAATCAATGGGAGGCTGACGGCTTTTGCAGCTAATTGCAGCGACTCACATGTAATCACTCTTGGAGCAATTACCTGCAGGTGATTGGCCCTGTCATGTCCAGAGCCGCTCACTTTTAGGTGATCACTCCAGTGGCGGCTCGATTCGCAAGTGTGGATGGAGTCTTCATATAACGTTGTGCAGGTCTTGGTTCCATGGGGTTACTTTTAATGTAATTTTAATAAATATTTGATTTGATTTTTATATATATTCTCTATTTACTGTGGGTATCACAACGTCCATCTTCTCCCCATTTTTCTGCCCCTTTGTGGTTTTAGTATCTGCACAGATCCACGTCCTATCAGGGAGAGGAGACCAATGGTGTGTCCATTGTAAACCGATCGGTCACCTCCCCCAGTCAGTCCCCTCCCCCCACAGTTAGAATCACTCCCTAGGACACACATTTAACCCCTTAATCGCCCCCTAGTGTTAACCCCTTCCCTGCCAGTCACATTTACACAGCACATTTACACAGCAATCAATGCATTTTTATAGCACTGATCGCTGTGTAAATGTGAATGGTCCCAAAAATGTGTCAAAAATGCCCCATATGTCCGTCGCAATGTCAAAGTCACAATAAAAATCTCAGATCACCGCCATTACAAGTAAAAAAATAAAAAATTAAATGGTATAAATCTATCCCCTATTTTGTAGACGCTATAACTTTTGCGCAATCCCATCAATATACGCTTATGCAATATTTTCTTCCAAAAATATGTAGAAGAATACATATAAACTTAAACTGAGGAAAAAATATATATATATTATTTTAAATAGTGATATTTATTATAGCAAAAAGTAAAAAATATTGTGTTTTTTTCAAAAGTGTCGCTCTTCTTTTGTTTATAGCCACAGAGGTGATCAAATAACACCAAAATAAATCTCTATTTGTGGGGGACGTAAAAATTCATTTGGATACAGTTTTTCATGACTGCGCAATTGTCATTCAAAGTGCGATAGCGCTGAAAATTAAAAATTGGTCTGGGCATGAAGGGGGTGAAAATGCCTGGTATTGAAGTGGTTAATCTAAAAAATAAATGTAGCTGGAGTTTCACAATCTTCAAACTTTTGAGACAATTTATAAATCCTTGATATGCGTGATATTCTCTAGAAATGTTTTAGCACTCTGGAGGATTCCAAGGTTGACATTGACCGATGTGTATGATGGCATTAGAGAGAAGTAATATTTATGTTTCTTTGACTGCAGACACAATAAAAAGCCATTTTCTTGTGTAGGAAACAAATAGACGGAAGTCAGTACATTTCCAAAGGAAGCAGAAAACTGTCTGCCGCTAATAATTGATTTACTTTCTTGTCTTTGTTTTACTTTTCTTCTTATGTTGTCATTTTGATTTACTATGTTTTTATGTTCATTCAATTTGCCAGTGCAAAATCTTTCTTGAAAGACAGGGCCTGTTCGGTATATAAGAATTATTAACACAACTGCTTGTAAAGCTGAATAAGGCTCTTTCAACATGTCAGTCAGCCTTTGCCACATGGTGCCGGAACAATTTTAATTCCATATAATTTTGTCCTGACAATCCAGCGCTGTACACATCTTATATTTAACATATTTAGCCCCATCATTGTGATCTAGAAAGCCTTTAAGCACTTTTGGAAGCAGGTACTAGTCTACATTGCTCCATATTTTTTTTTTCTTTAAGTGTATTTTGTGCATGTACTCGATAGAGGAGTCGGACTGCAGGAGTTGGCAGACCTCCCCCAGAGGCAATCTGCCATCTTTCTCCATGCTCCCGGGTGGCAATGGCGGGTGTGAGGGGGTCCTCCCACACAGCCTGCCCTACCTGCTCCGCTTTGAAGCCCAACGGGGCAGAACGACTCCCCTATGAGGGAGTGAGAGGATCTAGCCCGCTCAGCCAGCCCTGTTAGTCCTTCGCCTCTCTTTTTTAGAGACTGCGTGGCCAAAGTGCGTGCATGTTAACCCAATTTCGAGTGCGTGTAAGTGTGGTGTTTTTTTGTGAGAGGGGGGTGGGCGTACTAAGCGCAGGCTTACCTCGCATAGCACACCCACCGGGAGCCAGGCTGAGACCACCAAACTCAATTCACATGCAGCCAAGACCGGGATCCGAACCCTTAGCTGCAGAGGAGAACGGCTTGTCAGCGCAGTGCCAATCGCGTTGAGCCACCGCAGCTCCTTTCCATTGCTCCATATTTAATAAATATTTTATCAAGGAAATCAAAGGAATGACTTGGACTGCTAACATTTAACACAGAGGGAGGAAGATGGGCTCAGTCTACATTGTCTATAACAGCCATTTAAATTCAGGAACATGGTTAGGGCATAATTTAGGCCATTGTGAATAATCAGTCCCCCCTGGTTTTACCCTCTTCTTAGCCCATTTTAGTGGGCCTAGCTGCTGACTCATGATCCATGATGGATTGCGTTTTCAGTAGTGGCTGGCCCATAGGGTGACCTCGTGTCCCGGATTGCCAGGGACAGTCCTGCATTTTGCAGGTCTGTCCCGGGCACATTCATTCCAGGACAATACAGTGTCCCGGAATGATATACAAAAAATGTAGCGCTAATAATGTGTAATAACACGTATGATGACCACATCTATGAAAAAATGTGTATCTAAGCCACCAACACATATGATGAGGTAGCATAAAAAGTGCTCAAAGTGAAAAAGTTCCAAAGTCTATATATAGACAGGTGAGCTGCCATCCAATGGGAGGAATAAAAACAAATATTTGTCTGTAGAAATCTGTGCAGGTCACAATCACATCAAGATATGGAGTGGGTGTAAACACGCTTACCAGATGGGTTGGACTCAAATGCTGTGCAGCAGAGAGTCAGTCAAGCATTGTGGTACTTGGGGACCGGGACCTCTGCAAACCGGGGAAGGGCCATAGTACACGACTGGAACTCCAACTGGAAATGCACGTCAGGAGCCAAATCCGTCTTGAATGGCGTAATGCGTCAAATTGCGAATTCCAGGTGTAGTCCTTAGACCACCAATCGGAAGTTGAGAACCAGATAATGGCTGGGGCTCTACAGAGCCACAGGATGGATAATATGAAAAAAAAAGGGAAACACAGAGCTCCAAAAGCGCAGGTCAATTAAAACCAATCAAGGTTTATTAATAAAAGTCATAAACAAAAATATGACATGCGATAAAAGTGATCACATTAGCAATATGGGGTGCTGAGTAGCGATACCCGATGCGTTTCGGCCACATAATCCTTCAACAGGGGCACCCCCGTGCCAATCTGATGCCCCCAAAAAAGGCCGCCACATCACCGCTTTACTCACTGACAGTACTTTTCCTGGCCGGGAATGCCTAGAGGAGCACAATCCCGCCCCCTGCTTGTGATTGGAGAAATCATAAATCCCGCCTCTTGTGTCCAATCACTGTGCTGTGATTCGTTACAGCACAAGCTGATTTTTGGGAAGGGGGGGGTGTCCCTAAATGGTAGTTTGGAAATGGGGTCATCCTACTGGCCCATGATTAGCATGCAATCGGGATGCAAGGCCCCATTCACCTCTATGGGGTGCAGTGCCAGGCTGTGATGTGTTTGGGGCTGTCCAGTGCCTGAAGAAAAACCATTCCTCGTGGCATTTGTTCTTGCCATCATTGAGTCAACTAATTTAATTTCCGTAGGCCTCAAAATTTCATCCAGACGTGGAATGTCCAATAGGTTTCTTATGTGCATAGCACATACGTATTACAGTATATATGATTTTACCCAAATGAAAACCACATTTGCAGTTAGCATTTTGCTCATTTTCATGATCATCAATTTGATCCCACTAAACAATAGAAAATCAAACAAAATTATCTGGCTGCAATTGAGAGTTCCAGGAAGCTAAAAGAAAAGACAGCCTGTAAAAGGAAACCTATTCTTTCCTTCTTCGGCATGTATTTCTCCCTACTGCTACTCCTATTCTCTCCCTATATCTACACTATATTGTGGTGTGCCAGTACAGGTATTTGCTGTAGGCCCTGTCAGATTGAGACCCTCGGCTTGTGGGGCCCCTGCAGGGACTCAGCTAGTCATGATGTGATTTATACTGTTATGGTTGATAATACATTTATTAGGTGCGTATAGCTTTAAGAGTTTTAGTCCGCCATTTTATGTTTAGTCAGAGTGTATGAGAGTCAGTAGGATTAAGTGCTAGACAATAGACATGTGCAGACTGGAATATTTCGTTTCGTTTTTTCGTTTTCGTTTGGAAAATAAATTTATTTAGTTACTCCCGAAAATCGTTTAGATTTATTTCGTTTTTCGTTGGGGAATAGCTTTCGTCCGAAAATCCAATAATACTTGGTTTCTGTTGAATGGGTAAATGAATATTCGACGGAACGTCGAATCTTTTTAGTTGCTGGTGAATGATCAAAGAATATTCGACGAAACGTCGAATCTTTTACGTCTCATAAATCGAAATCTATTCTCTATAATGTCGAATCTATTATTTCTATAGTGTCAAATCTTTTCTCTATAATGTCGAATCTTTTCTCTATGGTGTCAAATCTTTTCCCTATAATGTCGAATCTTTTCCCTATAATGTCGAATCTTTTCCCTATAATGTCAAATCTTTTCCCTATAATGTCAAATCTTTTCCCTATAATGTCAAATCTTTTCCCTATAATGTCAAATCTTTTCCCTATAATGTCAAATCTTTTCCCTATAATGTCAAATCTTTTCCCTATAATGTCAAATCTTTTCCCTATAATGTCAAATCTTTTCCCTATAATGTCAAATCTTTTCCCTATAATGTCGAATCTCTCTATATCGAATTTTTACCGCAACAAAAACGAAAATAAAGCATTTTTTATGTCGGATCTTTCGGTTTTCGTTTCTTGCACATTCGTTATCGTTTGTTAAAACGATAACGAAAAAACAGATTTTCGGACTAAAATGCATTCTAACGAAAACGAATGCACATGTCTACTAGACAAGACCTTATGGTGTTGTATTATACTTTAACTTGTAACAAACTTTAAATGTAAGTTCCAAGGGGAATACAGATAAGACTCTATGATCCACAGCTCTCTGCCAATGGGCTTCAGTCTCCCTCAGCTCTCAACCAATGGGCTTCAGTCTCCCTCAGCTCTCAACCAATGGGCTTCAGTCTCCTCACGTCTATATAAGGGGTGGGAGTTCCTGTTTAAGAGAGTCTAGCGCTACACGCAGTTTCTGGCAGGTCAGAGCAGATTTCAGTCAGAGGAGAATCAGTGCAGGCCAGAGACCTCCCGTTCAGGAGAAAGTACAGCAAATCACGGAGTACCCCTAAATACTATAGAATCAGTACTTCAGCGCAATTATCGGATCAATCCGTCATTCCGACGAAAAGCCTCAAGTCTACCGACACTTCAGTAAGTGCATCTATTCTTCAGCCTAGTCAAGCATGGGCCCAGTATTACTAATCCGGCCGCAAAAGCCGAGGATATATGATAAGCCAAGCCCAAGCATTATCAGCTGTGTGGTCCTCTAGAGACTGTCTGTGGAACCTTTGCGACACTTTGTGTGAACGCTGTGAAGATTTTGACATCTGTCTTCATGCCAGTAAAGCCTTCGTTATATTGACCCCTGTTGTGGACTGTGTTATTACCACCCTAGCTAGCGGGGATACGGAGGCCCCCGGAGCTGTAGTTTCCTGGGGTATACCAAGACTACAGTGGCGTCACGTGACAGAGAGGGTTAATACCATCCGACCCTCACTAAGGGTTAATACCACCAGACCCTGGGCTCCTAGCCCCAAGAACTAAGTAGCTAACCATTAAGCGTATGTGCGTGGCCGTGGGGCTCCCCCTCCCCGGTCATCACAATATTACCAAAAGTATTGGGACACCTGCCTTTACAGGCATATGAACTTTAATGGCATCCCAGTCTTAGTCCGTAGGGTTCAATATTGAGTTTTGCCCACTCTTTGAAGCTAAAACAGCGTCAACTCTTCTGGGAAGCCTGTCCACAAGATTTAGGAGTGTATCTATGGGAATGTTTGACCACCAAAGGTGTTCTATTGGGTTGAGATCAGGACTTTGTGCACGCCAGTTAAGTTTCTCCACCACAAACTTTCTCATCCATGTCTTTATGGACCTTGCTTTGTGCACTGGTGTGCAGTCATGTTGGAACAGGAAGGGGCCATCCCCAAACTGTTCCCACAAAGTTGGGAGAATGAAATTGTCCAAAATATCTTGGTATGCTGATGCCTTAAAGGGGTGTTCCAGCCAAATTTAGTGTTTATTAAAAGTCAGCAGCTACAAAAAGTGTAGCTGCTGGCTTTTAATAAACACACACTCACCTGCTCCACGATCCAGCGATGTGTCGGCCGGGGCTCCGCTCCTCTCCCCCCCTCCCCGGCCGGCGTCTTCATCCTAAGTGTGGGCACCTGACCGTGACAGCCTTCGGCTTCACGGCCGGGCACCCACTGCGCCTGTCATGTGTCCCAATGCGATCGCCTACAGGGAGGGGCTGCTGTAGGCGATTAAGCTTAATCGCCTAACCAGCCCCTCGGTGGAAGGAGGAAGTGGGACAGAAAGTCCCACTTCTCCTGAAGCCCCCACTCCCCCCCCAAAAAAAATTACATGCCAAATGCGGCATGTAAGGGAGTGAGGAGTGGGATTAGCGGAAGTTCCAATTTTGGGTGGAACTCCGCTTTAAAGGGACACTAAAGGTTTCTTTTAAAAACAAAAAACAAACATTTTATACTTACCTCCACTGTGCAGCTTGTTTCGCACAGAGTGGCCCAGATCCTGGTTTTCTGGGGTCTCTTGGTGGCTGTCTCGGCTCCTCCCCGCAAGAACTAACCCCCTTTATGGGAACTCTCTCCCATGGGGGTTAGTTCTTGCGGGTGTGCTCCTGTGATACAGTCGGACCTGCTCTGGCGCGTTGCGTCATTGGATGTGATTGACAGCAGCGTGATGGCTGCGCCAATGGCTGCGCTGCTATCAATCCATCCAATCTAGCCAATCAATGGCCAAACTGAGTGGAGAAAAGGATATCGGGGGGCGAGCGCAGCAGGTGAATGGGCTCAAGTAAGTAAAACAGGGGGCTGGGAGGGCCATCATTTGCAGGTTTTTTTTTTTCACCTTAATGCATATGATGCATTAAGATGAAAAAAACTAGCCTTTACACCCCCTTTAAGAGTTCCCTTCAGTGGAACTAAGGGGCCAAGCCCAACCCCTGAAAAACAACCGCACACCATAATCCCCCCCCCCCCCCTCCACCAAATGATTTGGACCAGTGCACAAATCAAGGTCCATAAAGACATAAAGACAATAATGAACCCTATGGACTAAGACTGGGGTTCCATTAAAGGCCATGTGCGTGTAAAGGCAGGTGTCCTAATACTTTTGGTAATATAGTTACTACCGCACTGTGGGCTCACCAAATGCACACACTGTGGGCACATATAATGAGTCTCCTATTCTATGTTATGATGGCCACCCAAATCTCCTGGGATTTCGGCATCCAATAAGATATGGCACCTCCCACCACCCCTCTGACTTGAGCCATTAGCAGGGAAAAAAATAGTTCTCAATTGACTCCTGCCAGCCTAAAGAAATGGCACAGTGCCACCTTCAGGCCAGTAGATATACATTGAAGCCGAACACCTGATTACAAGTGGAATAGCCATATTGTGGCCATACTGCTGCTGTAAAAACATACAAGCAAAAAAACAAAAAACTAATTATGAGCACATTAATAAAGCACAGTGTGCATTATACTCCACTTATAGGACTCATAGGCAAGCAAATTTCCTTTCATTACGATAAATGAACTAGAAAAAAAAGTTGGGCGGAAAGCCCGGTTACGAGAGCTGCCAAAGTCATGTCATCAGCCTGTACTCCAATCACAGAGTTCTCCCTGCAATATTATGCGGAGAGAACTCTGTGGGATATCACAGGTTTCACACTGCAGTGTGCATTATATAAATGACTCATAAAATGCAGGTACGGTGTGGAGTAAACCCTGCAGTGTCATGCGGAGAGCGGTTTGCTGCTTTCTCCTATAAATAGGACCCCTTAGCCTGTGGACCAAAAAAGAACAAACTGTAATTGTCATATTTAATATATTACAATGGATCCCCGGAGTGCCGTTTAGCATTTTGTTGGAGTACTTACATTACCCTGCTAACTTACAGGTCACATAGAAAAAAAATAGGCAGCTACCTCTGTAGTTCAGTGAACATCAGTCTAATAAGTAATACGAGTACAAAATGCTTAAGGCTGGCCATATACTTTACAATCGGATTGTACAATCCCTGTACAATATCATTTAAAGCTGAATTCCAAGATAAGCAAATATTCTCGAAATAGCAGAGGGTGTCAGAGGACATGTCACCGCTGACACCCGCTGCTCCATAGGGGTGAATGGAGCGTCCGATCAGGTCCACCTGAAAAACTGACAGGTGGACCTGATCGTAAAACCCGTGTAAAAGGGGCCTTATGGCCCATACACACGATCCGAATATCGGACGAAAAAGATCGTCCGATCATGGATCGTACGATTTTCGGATCGTGTGTACACTACTTTCGAGAGCCGATCACGACCGTTCATCCGATATTTTTCGATCGGACAAGCGCGAAAATTTTCCTCGTACGATGTCAGATCGTACGATTTTCATTTAGTCAGTACAGCCGTCGTCCGACAATACAATACATTACAACACGTGACATCACTGACAATTAGTCAGTACAGCCGTCGTCAGTACAACACATGACATCACTTCCGATCTTTTTTTTCTGTCGTACGAGAATTTTCGTGAGTTTAATAACCTATTTTATTTTAGTTGCGATTATTAAGCGAAAAAAGTCGTACGATCCATCGGCCGATATTCGGATCGTGTGTATGGGTCATTAGCCTGTCATTGTTGTGTGCAGGCTTCCTGTTTGTGGCTGATTAGAAATATCTGGCTGCACCTGGCACAGAAATACACTGTTATGGTGAGTGTACCACCCTAGCTGACCATATGAATGGACCCTTAACCACTTTAGCCCCAGACCATTTGACTGCCCAAAAACCAGAGCACTTTTTGCGATTCAGCACTGCGTCGATTTAACTGACAATTTCGCGGTGTGGCTCCCAAACAAAATTGACGTCCTTTTTCCCCCACAAATAGAGCTTTCTTTTGGTGGTATTTGATCATCTCTGTGTTTTTTTTTTTTTTTTCGCTATAAACAAAAATAGAGCGACATTTTTGAAAAAAAATGTATATATATTTTTTAATTTTTGCTATAATAAATATCCTCCAAAAATATATATAAAAAACAAATTGTTTTCTCAGTTTAGGCCGATTCGTATTCTTCTACATATTTTTGGTGAAAAAAATCGCAATAAGCGTTTATTGATTGGTTTGCGCAAAAGTTATAGCGTCTACAAAATAGTGGATAGTTTTATGGCATTTTTATTAATCTTTTTTTTTTACTAGTAATGGCGGCTTTCAGTGATTTTCAGTGTGACTGCGACATTATGGCGGACACATTGGACACTTTTGGCGCTATTTTGAAACCATTCACATTTACACAGCGATCAGTGCTATAAAAATGCACTGATTACTGTGTAAATGTGACTGGCAGTGAAGGGGTTAACCACTAGGGGGCGGGGAAGTGGTTAAGTGTGTCATAGAGAGTGGTTCTTACTGTAGGGGGGAGGGCTTACTGTGACATGACACTGATCACTGCTCCTGAGTCCTGATGCGAGGGAGCAGACGATCAGTGTTGTGTCACTAGGCAGAACAGGGAGATGCTTGTTTACACAGGCATCCCCACGTTCTGCAGCTTCGTGACACACGATCGCGGGACACCGGCAGACAAGAAGTCTGCGGGTCCCGCGGGCACGATCATGCAGCTTGAGGCAGTGGCAAATTTAAAGGGACGCATATATATGCCTATTTGCCTGTCTGTGCCATTCTGCCGACCTAAATGTTCGTGCGGCAGTCGGCAAGTGGTTAAACTGAGTCTGAGATGTAATGGATCCAGTATGTCTTGTCCATTAACCATTGCCGGAAAATCACTATGGAGTTGATTTACTAAGGCAGGCCATACACGATTCGAATTTCGAACGAGCCGTCGAGCGATAAACGAACGCGGCGCTCACAAAAGCATGCGAGTGTACCATCAATTACGTACGAAAATCGAGCGAGAAAACACAATGTTTTCATACCATAGAGGAAGTGATGTAATCTTCTGTGACCTTTTAAACACACCCCCTACTGTCAAAAGTCGGGTCGCGCCAACTCGGATCATGCGCAGTTATGTTTCTTGGGAAAAATCGTCCAACTCTATCATTAACGATACGATTTTTGGACGTTTTTCGGGAAAAAAAACCAACATGTTGGTTTTTGAAATTTCGCCTGTCGTACGAAAATCGCGTGTCGAACAAGCACACTAATGATACGAAAATCGTGCGATTTTACGCTCGTATGCGATTTTCGATCGAAATTCGAATCGTGTATGGCCTGCCTAAAACTGGAGAATGCAAAATCTAGTGCAGCTCTACATGGTACCCAATCAGCTTTTAACTTCAGCTTGTTCAATTAAGCTTTGGCAAAAAAGCCTGGAAGCTGATTGGTTTCTATGCAGAGCTGCACCAGATATTGCACTCTCTAGTATTAGTAAATCAACTCCAACCTGTTATGTGGATGTGACTCTGTGTCCTGGTCTCTTTCTTTCTTTATCTCACAGGCCTGCCTCACTCCGTATTATCAACTTTTATAAACTCCTCTCTGTACTGCTTCTCACCTTCATTCTTAAACCCGATATAACAAGCATGTTATACTTACCTGCTCTGTGTCATGGTTTTGCACAGAGCAGCCCCGATCCTCCTCTTCTTGGGTCACCCACCAGCGTTCCTGGCCCCTCCCACCTGCCGAATGCCCCAAGAGTAGGCAGTTTGCTCTGAGGGCACCCGAGCAGACTCGCTCCTGAGCAGCTGCTCTGCATTTCCATTCACACACAGAGTGGCACCTCAGCTCTGCCCACTCTCTGTTCTCATTGGTTCACTGGTTGTGATTGACAGCAGCGGGGAGCCATTGAGGCTAATGAGGAGGAAAAGTCTTTGGAGAGCCAATGCTGTCATGCATATTGCGGGATTGAGATGGGCTTCAGGTAAATATTAAGAGGGGTGGGGGCTGCTGAACACAGAAGGTTTTTTACCTTCATGCATGAATGCATGAAGATAAAGCACCTTGAGCCTTTAGAACCACTTTAAGTGCCGTTGAGGTCATCATATGCATGACAGTTCTGCAGTGCAGCACCATACATAGTCCTAGCAGAGTCAGGGAGATGGATGGGGATGTTGTACCCACAAACGCTCAGATCGCCCAATACCACCAGTGAGTGTAAAGACATCCTACAGCAGAATCAGAAAACCAGTAAGGACCTAGAGATCACATCCCAAAGGATGATTTCACTTCCAATTACATGCTATTATGTGAATTAATTATTCACGTCATTGCACGTGATTTCACATGTAATAAAGTCCTTTAAAGTAAACAGATCACACAATGAAAAAATGCATAAGCAGAGGATACCTTTGGTAAAAGCTTTTGAGAAGTTTGGGTTGTTAAAAAAAATAATCATACATACTCACATCCATGCTACAGCATCATTGTGATTCTGCAGCTGGTCCCTGCTGGCTTTAAAGTGGTTGTAAACCCTAAGCCGCCGTACACACGGCCGAGCTTCTCGCTGAAAACCAGCGAGAACCTCGCTGGAATGCACATTCCAGCGAGGACCTCGGCCGTGTGTACGGTCTCGGCGAGCTTCCCGTCGGGAAGCCCGTCGAGCCGAAATAGAGAGCACGCTCTCTATTTCCTCGACGGCCCGCCCGGAAGAATGGCTGGTTGCCATTCCCGATGGGCGGGTCGCCGATTTCGACGGCCGGCAGGGAACCTCGACGGGTGGAACGATGTGTTCTGCCCGTCGAGATTCCCTGCCGTGTGTACGCGGCCTTACAGACCACCTTTACCCTGCAGGTAAGCCTAGATTGCCCATTATGTGTCACTTACCTGAAACCGAAGCCTGCGATGTCCCCGATTTCCTCGCTGGCTGGAAGCGTTCATTCTTCACCTGCGATGCATAGTAGCCCATTATGCTTTACCTTTGCAGGGAAACAAAGAGGAAGTAAAACCCATCAGGGTTTATTTCCTCTTTGAGGCCAAGAACTGAATAATCGCATGACCACTGATCACTTACTTCTCAGTCAACTCTGAGCAGAGAGCATTGTCTGCCAGTCACTGCACTTCTCTCAACCCCTCCAATGCTTACTGGAGTTTCAGGCTGGGAAGGGGGTGGGAGCTGCTAACTCGGGGTCTCAGCGGCATGCTGAGAGGCTGAGCCAGCTGTTGATCCGCCATCTGGGTGGATCCCAACAATACGGTCGGGATGCATCCAGAGCCTTGGGCGGCTCTGTGACCTCTGTGGTGTCGGTTCACACGTCCAAACAATCAGGCAGCAAAAAAGAGTGTGAGTCTGCCCCCTCCTGAACTACCTTAACCACTTGTCGCCCGCCTTAAGCAGAAAGTCGGCAAAGTGGTTTTAAGATCCTGAGTGGATGTCATATGACGTCCTCAGGATATTGAGCCGCGGGGGCGCGCATCGCGGCGATCGTTGTTGCAGGGTGTCAGTCTGACACCCCACAACACCGATCTAGGTAAAGAGTCTCTCACAGAGGCTCTTTACCACGTGATCAGCCATGTCCAATCACGGCTGATCACAATGTAAACAGGAAAAGCCGGTAATCGGCTTTTCCTCACTCGCGTCTGTCAGACGCGAGTAGAGGAGAGACGATCGGCTGCTACTCTGACAGGGGGGTTTGTGCTGATCGATTATCAGCACAGCCCCCCCAAGGAAGCCCACTGGACCACCAGGGATGCCCACTGGACCACCAGGGGTGCAAAACAC
Source organism: Rana kukunoris (assembly GCA_029574335.1). Taxonomy (NCBI): domain Eukaryota; kingdom Metazoa; phylum Chordata; class Amphibia; order Anura; family Ranidae; genus Rana; species Rana kukunoris. The sequence goes on along the minus strand of CM056054.1, from coordinate 207,936,288 downwards.
AGGTATGCCACCCTAGACCACCAGGGATGACAATGCCACAAATAATGGATGCCAATCAGTGCCCGCAATGGATGCCAATCAGTGCCCACAATGGGCATCACTGATTGGCAGGCATTGTTTGGCACTGATTGGCATGCATTAATACAACACTTACGTGAGTGCCACCTATCAGTGCCCATCTATGCCCATCTGTGCCACCTATCAGTGCCCATCCATGCCGCCTATCCGTGCCCATCCATGCTGCCTATCCGTGCCCATCCATGCCGCCTATCCGTGCCCATTTGTGCCGCCTATTCGTGCCCATCCATGCCGCCTATCAGTGTCCATCCATGCCGTCTATCAGTGCCCATCCATGCCGCCTATCCGTTCCCATCCATGCCGCCTATCCGTTCCCATCCATGCCGCCTATCCGTGCCCATCCATGCCGCCTATCCGTGCCCATCCATGCCGCCTATCCGTGCCCATCCATGCCGCCTATTCATGCCGCTATCAGTGCCCATCCGTGCCGCCTATCAGTGCCGCATATTAGTGCCCATCATCAGTGCTCATCAATACCACCACATCACTACCACCTCATCGGTGCCCCTCAGTGCCACCTTATTAGTGCCTGTCAGTGCAATACCATTAGTGCCCATCAGTGAAGGAGAAAACTTAGTTATTTACAATGTTTTATAACAGAAACAAAAAAACAAAAAAATCGAAATTTTCGGTATTTTTAAAAAAAAATTTGCAGAAAATAAAAATCCCAGAGGTGATCAAATACCACCAAAAGAAAGCTCTATTTGTGGGTACAAAATTATAAAAATGTAGTTTGGGTACAGTACAGTGTAGCATGACCACGCAATTGTCATTCAAAGTGCAACAGCACTGAAAGTTAAAAATTGGTCTGGGCGGGAGGGTGTATAAGTGCCCTGTATGGAAGTGGTTGAAGAAACACTAAAGGCAATTTTTTTTTTAAAATAACAAACATGTTATACTTACCTCCACTGTGCACCTTGTTTTGCACAGAGTGTCCCCTAACCCTGTCTTCTGGGGTCCCTTGGAGGCTGTCTCGGCTCCTCCTCCCAAAAGCTTTCTTCATGCGTTCTTCATGCGAGCTCGCACGGTGGAAAGCTTTTGCGAGTGCACTCCCGTGATACAGCGGCAGGTATGGCCGCCGACTGTATCACTCGGCCTCGCCACCTGGCGCGCCGCGTCATCCGATGCGATTGACAGCAGCGCCAGCCAATGGCTGCGCTGCTATCAATCCGTCCAGCCTAGCCAATCAGGCTGGGAACTGAAGAGGATCCCGTGGACGCAAGCAGGACTTTCGAGGGGTCAGGTAAGTAAAATGGGGGTTCAGGGGGGGGGGGGGGGTACCGTCGGATGTTTTTCCACCTTAACGCATAGGAAGCATTAGGGTGAAAAAACATTTACCTTTAAAACCCCTTTAGTGTTCTATTAAAAGAGAAGCAGTCTTACGGAGCAAAAGGCTTTGGAAGGAGGTGGGGTTAAACATGACTTTTATAGGAAAAGTCAAGATTTGCATATACATTTGTCTCTGTCTCTACAAATTATTTTAAATTGCAGTTATCACAGTGGGTGACATCTGCTTATACTGTACATTATTCTTCATATATTCAGTTTGAAGTGTCAAGTTTTTTTTTTGTATGATTAACTTGCTTTAAAAAATGTGTGTTTTTGTGTTGGCAAAGAAGCTACTTCTAAAAAAAGCAGATCTGCGATTCAACATGTTAAGCCTCAATTTCAGTCACTGCGCCATAAATATAAAGTATAGGACCCCCCGTGGCTTTCTTAATAAAAGCTAAAGAAATTCTAAAGCCGTCATCTTTTTTATGTTGAATCCACAGGGTTGTTAATTAATATTATTACAGCTAGAATTTAAATAAAACATGCAGCAAAAACGCACAAGCATGCCATAAATGTGTATATATAAATACTTGGATTTCTATATACATTTTATAAGGTTTCATAGTTAAAAATTGCCTTTAAAGTGACTCTGTCATTATCACATGTTATTAGAAGCAGGCACATGTGAAAAATAGGCAAATGAATACATGCGGTTCCTGCTGCCTGCACCACCAGAATGCTCCTCTATTCTTTGGAAATCTTTATGTGAAGTACACAGCAAAAACCAACACTTCTTGGAATTTCAGTCTCAGCAGTTCTTACTGGTTCCTCCTAATGACCTCCATGTCACTACTGTGCCCCAAAATGACACCACATTGTACAATGTACCTGGAAAGCTAAGAATACACTATTTTGTCAAAAGTATTGGGACACCTGCATTTACACTCGCATGAAATTTAAAGGCATCTCAGGTGGCGTTCACACGACCGAGGTTCTCGATAGAAACCAGCGAGAACCTCGCTGGAAGCTGCATTCCAACGAGAGCCTCGGCCGTGTGTACGCTCTTGGCTCGCCCCGCCCGTCGGGAATCCCGTTGAGCGAATAGAGAGCACGCTCTCTTTTTGTTCGACGGCCCGCCTGGATGAATGGCTGGTTGCCATTCCCGACGGGCGGGTCGCCTATTTCGCCGGCCGGCCGAGAACCTCGACGGGCGGAACGATGTGTTCTGCCCGTCGAGGTTCTCTGCCGTGTGTACGCGGCTTCAGTCTTAGTCCGTAGGGTTCAATATTGAGTTGGCCCACACTTTGAAGCTAAACCAGCTTCAACTCTTCTGGGAAGCCTGTCCACAAGATTTAGGAGTGTATCTGTGGGAATGTTTGACCACACTAATTCAGCCCAAAGGTGTTCTATTGGGTTGAGATCAGGACTTTGTGCACGCCAATCAAGTTCCTCCAGCACAAACTTTCTCATCCATGTCTTTATGGACCTTGCTTGAGTTGGCCCACCCTTTGAGTTGGCCCACCCTTTGCAGGTATAACAGCTTCAACTCTTCTGGGAAGGCTGTCTACAAGGTTTAGGAGTGTATCTGTGGGAATGTTTGACCACACTAATTCAGCCCAAAGGTGTTCTATTGGGTTGAGATCAGGACTTTGTGCACGCCAATCAAGTTCCTCCAGCACAAACTTTCTCATCCATGTCTTTATGGACCTTGCTTGAGTTGGCCCACCCTTTGCAGGTATAACAGCTTCAACTCTTCAGGGAAGGCTGTCCACAAGGTTTAGGAGAGTGTCTGTGGGAGTGTTTGACCATTCTTCCAGAAGCACATTTGTAAGGTCAGGCAATGATGTGGACTAGAACTCCTGGCTCACAGTCTCCGCTCAAATGTATCCCAAAGGTATTCTATCGGGTTGAGGTCAGTCAAGTTCCCCCACCCCAAACTCGCTCATCTATGTTTTTATGGACCTTGCTTTGTGCACTGGTCCAAATCGTTTGGTGGAGGGGGGATTATGGTGTGGGATTGTATCTTGGGTTTGGCCCCTTAGTTCCAGTGAAGGGAACTCTTAAGGCGTCAGCACTAGTGTTGAGCAGAATATGCCATATTCGAATTTGCGATATATCTCGAATATATAGTCGAATATTCGACATATATTCGCTAAATACGAATATTCGTGATATTTTTTGGAAATGAAATGATTGCGAATTTTCGCTATCGCGAATGCGAATGCGAATATTCGAGAAATGCGGAATGGAGCACTCTGATTGGCTCAGAAAATTCGTGATATATTACAATACACAATAATTGCGAATATTCGAGAAATGAGGGAAGGAGCACTCTGATTGGCTCAGAATATTCGTGATATATTACAATACACAATAATTGCGAATATTCGAGAAATGAGGGAAGGAGCACTCTGATTGGCTCAGAATATTCGTGATATATTACAATACACAATAATTGCGAATATTCGGCAAATGCGGAAGGAGCACTCTGATTGGCTCAGAATATTCGTGATATATTACAATACACAATAATTGCGAATATTCGAGAAATGCGGAAGGAGCACTCTGATTGTAATATATCACGAATATTCTGAGCCAATCAGAGTGCTCCTTCCGCATTTCTCGAATATTCGCAATTATTGTGTATTGTAATATATCACGAATATTCTGAGCCAATATAAAATAATTGCGAATATTCGAGAAATGCGGAATGGAGCACTCTGATTGGCTCAGAATATTCGTGATATATTACAATACAAAATAATTGCGAAATTTCGAGAAATGCGGAATGGAGCACTCTGATTGGCTCAGAATATTCGTGATATATTACAATATAAAATAATCGCGCGATATCGCTATTGCCGAATAATCGCATTGCGATTTTTCGGCAACATAAAATGAGCGCTGCAGCTACTCGGCCCAAGGTCTCTAATCATACCAGCAATGCTTTTAGACGTCGATGGGGATCTCTAGGATGTGATCTGTTCTAAAAAAAAATTGAAAACATTCCAATATTCGAAATAGCGAATATTCGCCGCGATATTCGCGTTATTCGCGAATACTCGAATATGCAATATTCGTAGCGAATATTCGCAATGCGAATATTCGTGAGCAACACTAGTCAGCACACCAAGACATTTTGGACAATTTCATGCTCTCAACTCTGTGGCAACAGTTTGGGGACGGCCCCTTCCTGTTCCAACATGACTGCGCAGCAGTGCACAAAGCAAGGTGCATAGAAACATGGATGAGCGAGTTTGGGGTGAAGGAACTTGACTGGTCTGCACAAAGTCCTAACCTCAACCCGATAGAACACCTTTGGGATGAATTAGAGTGGAGACTGCGAGCCAGGCCTTCTCATCTACATTTGTGCCTGAGCTCACAAATGCACTTCTGGAAGAATGGGATGCCATTAAAGTGAATGTGCGTGTAAAGGCAGGTGTCCCAATACTTTTGACAATATAATGTATATCGCAGTAGCAAATTCCTCTGGCAACCTCACTGTGAGATTTTTGTGAGATTTGACTTTGCTGTTTCTTTTCTTTTTTTTTTTTCAAGAGATGGGAGGTGGTCAGCAAAGTAGACCTCTTGGGCCAGATTCATGAAAGGTTACGCTGGCGGATCGAGTGATCCGCCAGCGTAACAGTGGCTTTGAGCCGGCGTTTCTGTTTTCTGTAACCAGAAAACAAGAAACGCCGGGTTGAAGTTCCGATGCGATGAGCGTAACTGAGTTTCGCCATCGCATCGTTACTTCAACTTAAAAATGGCGCCGGGGGCGTTCCCGCCGATTTACGCTCAAAAAATATGTTAATGAGCGGAAATCGGCAATTCACGATCGAAATCCGGCGCGACGCAATGACGGTACGACGTTTCCGGACGGGATACGCGGCGCATAGTTATACCTACATGGGGTTGGAGTATCCTATGTTAGGTATAGGCGTCGTCATCGCGTCGGGAAAAAAAAAAAAAAACGTCGCTTGCGTAAAACGGTCATGAATGGGAATGTGACGTCATTGACGTTCATTCACAGATTTTGGAGCATGCGCACGGGGATGCTTTGACACTCGACGCATGCGCAGTACGTCGGCGGCGGGATCGCGCGTAGTTAGCATACTACACGCCCCGTACCCGCCCAATTTGAATTCCGCCGGCTCATTTGCGATGCGCTGCCGCAACTTTAGGAGCAAGTGCTTCGTGAATGACAGCACTTGCTCCTAAAAATTCGGCAGCGCAACGCAAATCAGTAGCGTTACTCCAGAGCAAAGATGCTCTGGAATACGTGAATCTGGCCCCTTGTATTTTTTGCAAGGTCAACTTCAACACTTTCCCATCTGCAATCTGTTTATTAACATTCTCCAGAACAATGCCTCTTGCCAAGGATGCATTAATTTACATCCACATGTCATACACCCGTTTACCCTCAATAAGTGACAGCCTTTGTGCCCATGGATGATTGGGAACCAATTCGAGTGGTTACTGATTATGTGATGACAGGCAGGCTGGAGGCATCATTAAGAAAAATTAAAACCTTCGACCTGGAGATGAAAATTGACACCTTCAGACTGGTGTGCTCATCTACAGTGTTGTCTATTAAAGTGTTAATGCCGCGTACACACGATCGTTTTTCGGCATGAAAAAACATAGTTTTCAGCATGTCCAAAAAACAAAGTTTTTCCAACTTCATCATTAAAAACGATGTTGCCCACACACCATTGTTTTTGAAAAATGATGAACAAAGCGCGGTGACGTACAACAAGTACGACGGTACTCTAAAGGGGAAGTTCTATTCGCCTTTGGGCTGCTTTTAGCCGATTCCTTGTTAGTAAAAGATGATTTGCGCTTTTTTGTCTGTTACAGCGTGATGAATGTGCATACTCCATTATGAATGGTAGTTTTATCAGAACGAGCGCGCCCGTCTCATAACTTGCTTCTGAGCATGCGTGGGTTTAAAACGTTGTTTTAGCCAACACACGATCATTTTTTACAACCCGAAAAACAATTTTTTTTAAAAAGACGTGAAAAAATGCAGCATGTTTCGAATTTTTTTTGGTCGTTTTTCAGAAGATGAAAAACGATGCGAAGTCCACAAATGGTCATTTTAAATGACGTTTTTAAAACCGAAGTTTTTTTCATGCCGAAAAATGATCGTGTGTACGCGACATTAGTAAACCTAGAACCCAGCTCTATCTGAGAGGACAGAACCTTTGAGCATCCCTCCTCTAAGGACTCAAATAGGATTTCTTACAGCTATATCACAAATAGAACTTTAATATCAAGAGAACATCTACCTCTGAGCGATATCCCGAAGCTGCCATACTTGGATGAGGTCCCTCCTTAGGCTGTCTTATATACCCCTCTCTATTATACATCGAAGCCAGTCGAGTGCATTCTTTCACCTTTTCACTCCCCTCTCCTCCACACTGCCCCCCCACCCTTTTTTACACCACCCCCCCCTTTTCCATTTTTCATTGATTTGAATGTTTCATACCTCCCAGTTGCCGTTATTAAGTACCAAAAGGATCTCCTGAGGAAGCGAACAGTGAAACGCGTAGTAATCCATTGACTCTGGTGCTGCGATCCCTTTGGCTGGCCTCCATTTAGAAGATTATTGTAATTTCTGCACACTTTGATTACTCTCAGGCCATTCATATAAGTTTAAATATAAATATAATACCAACGCTAGACTATCAGGCTACAAGCAACAGCTAGCATGACAAATAGACAATGTTGCAGTAAAATAAGGTGAAAGTAGTGCAGCGCTTGCAGTTTAGGGTGTACAGAGACCTTGTGATAAGTGACCAACAGGAAACTATAATAATAAAAAATAAAAAAATAAAAAAACAGTGCTTATGACACTTAACGAGGAAGTAAATCCTGATGGGTGTTACTTCCTCTTTGTTTCCCTGCAAAGGTAAAGCATAATGGGCTAATATGCATCCCAAAAAAGCGCAAATCGTCTTTTACTAACAAGGAATCAGCTAAAAGTCACTTACCTGAAACCGAAACCTGCGACGCCCCCGATTTCCTCGCCTCCACGAATCATCGATCTCTCACCCTCTTCCTGCCAGGTATCGCTGCTCTGGCGCTGTGACTGGCCGGAGCAATGATGACGTCACTTCCGCACATGCGTGCAGGAGCCGACACTTACGGCATGATGCCATTCAGCAACGGCACGCTCAGTGCTCCTGCACCGTTGTCTACAGCGTGCATGCGCCGTAAAAATCGGTGCATTATTTATTGCAAATATCTCCTAAACCGTGTAGGTCTAGGACAGGGGTCTCAAACTCAAATTACCTGAGGGCCGCAAGACAAGTTTTCATATCCCATGGGGGGCCGCATGCAAACTTTCGAAATTCAAAAACAGTACTGGCATCAGCGAACATATTATTAACCCCCAGCTCTGTGTCAGCGGACGCATTATTAACCCCCAGCACTGGTGTCAGCGGACACATTATTAACCCCCAGCACTGGTGTCAGCGGACACATTATTAACCCCCAGCACTGGTGTCAGCGGACACATTATTAACCCCCAGCACTGGTGTCAGCGGACACATTATTAACCCCCAGCACTGGTGTCAGCGGACGCATTATTAACCCCCAGCACTGGTGTCAGCGGACACATTATTAACCCCCACCACTGGTGTCAGCGGACACATTATTAACCCCCAGCACTGGTGTCAGCAAACGCATTATTAACCCTGACCACTGCACACGGACCACTACACACGGACCACTACACACGGACCACTACACACGGGCCACTACACACGGGCCACTACACACGGACCACAGCACACGGACCACAGCACACGGACCACAGCACACGGACCACTGCACTACACACTGACCACTCACCATCATGGCACAGCACATCAAGGCTCAGAGCCCAGCAAATTAGGGCACAGCACATCAAGGCACAGCACATCAGGGTACAGGGCACAGCACATCAAGGCACAGAGCCCAGCAAATAAGGGCACATGGCACAGCACATCAGGGCACAGCACATCAGGGTACAGGGCACAGCGCACATGAGGGCACAGCGCATATGAGGGCACAGCGCACATCAGGAAACAGCGCACATCAGGGCACAGCACACATCAGGGCACAGCACACATCAGGGCACATCACACATCAGGGTACAGGGCACATCACATCAGGGTACAGGGCCCAGCACATCAGAGCACAACAGGGTACAGGGCACATCAGAGCACAGCACAGCACAGCACAACAGGCCACATCAGGGTACAGAGCACGGCACATCAGGACAGGACATATCATGACAAGGCACATGGCACATCAGGGTACAGGACATGGCACGTCAGGGTACAGGGCAAATGAAACAGCGCATCAGGGTACAAAGCCCAGCAAGTCAGTGTACATGGCACACATCAGGGCACATGGGGCATATCAGGACACATGAGAGCACATCAGGGTACAGCACATCAGTACAGGGCACATGGCACATCAGGGTACAGGGCACAGGGTACCCTGATGTACAGAGCCCAGCACATCAGGGACACATCAGGGTACATGAGGCACATCAGGGTACATGGGGCACATCAGAGCACATCAGGGTACCTGAGGCACATGGCATATCAGGGTACATGAGGGCACAATCAGAGAACATCAGGCATACCTCCCAACTTTTCAACTTCAGAATGAGGGACAAATGAGCATACCTCCCAACGAAGTTGTTGAGCGGGGGGGGGGGGGGTCCGCAGATCATAGTTGATGAGTGGGGGGGGGGGGGGTCCGCGGATCTGAGTTGTTGAGCGGGGGGTTCACAGATCAAAGTTGTTGAGCGGCGGGGGGGGGGTCCTCGGAGTTGTTGAGGGGGGGTCCGCAGATCATAGTTGATGAGTGGGGGGGGGGGGGGTCCGCGGATCTGAGTTGTTGAGCGGGGGGTTCACAGATCAAAGTTGTTGAGCGGGGGGGGGGGGGTCCTCGGAGTTGTTGAGGGGGGGTCCGCAGATCATAGTTGAGCAGGGGGGGTAACACGGCTCGGAGTTGTTGAGCGGGGATTTACCGCGAATGGCGGGGATTTACCGCGAATCACGGTAATCAGGGGGGGCCGGATTCGCGGGACTTTTGCCGTGATTGCAGGACCGCGAGATTTACCACAAATCGCTTCTGCGGCACCCGTCCTGCCTGCGGGCCATTTATTACCGGTCCACGGGCCGTGAATGGCCCGCGGGCCGATACTTTGAGACCCCTGGTCTAGGAGATAGTTCTAGCACCTACAGGTAAGCCTTAATCTAGGCTTACCTATATGTGAAAGTTCTCAGAGAGGGTTTACAACTTTAAGTTTAAGAATTGAAGAATAGTGTTGCTCACGAATATTCGCATTGCGAATATTCGCTACGAATATTGCATATTCGAGTATTCGCGAATATCTCGAATATCGCGGCGAATATTCGCCATTTCGAATATTCGCATTTTTCAAATTTCGCAAAAAATCGCAATCGCGAAATTTCGCAATGGCGAAAATTCGCATTGGCGAAAATTCGCATTTTTTTTTTTTTTTATAAAATATCACGAATATTCGATATTAACGAATATTCGCGACCGCATATGTGAAATCTCGCTTTTTTTTTTATAAAATATACCGAATATTCGTGATATTTTATAAAAAAAAAAAATTGCGAAATTTCGCAATTTTTTTTTTTATTTTTTTTTTTATAAAATATCACGAATATTCGATATTAACGAATATTCGCGAGTATTCTTCGAAATATTCGCGAAATCGAATATGGCGTATTCCGCTCATCACTATTGAAGAATTAACTTTAAGAATTGATGACTATAAATTCCATATTTGAAACTAAAGTAACTAAATGTTAAGTCCACACATCCCTTGAAGGGGCATCAATGAAATGTTCAAATCTTCACTTACACATCCAAATTTGGAGAAATACTAGTGAACAAGTGAAAGTGTGTAATCCACCACCAACAAGGTAAAGGCTTAGCAGATGTTTTGAACTCAAAAAGACATACGTCCTATGAGTCAAACGTGCTTGAATTGACAGATGCCAGAAAATGGGAACATCAGCTCTAGGAACCTTTTCATGAATGAAGCAAATCCACCAACGATCATTGGGATAGTACTCTCTATAGAAAGTATCTCATATGAAGAAAAGGACAGGCTCTCCCATTTATATATATAATTGAAGGAAGGAGAACAAAAAAGGCACATAGCGTAACTCCGTAAAAAACATTTCAGGAGAATAAACAGCGCTTATTAGTACAAATGTGGCGGCAGTGGTGCTCCTCTTGGTGCGTTTCGTCCACATAGACATCATCATATATGTAGATGAAATATGTTGGTGTTTTTCCAAAAATAAGCCCAGGTCTTATATTAATTTTGGCAACAAAAGACACAGTTGGGCTTATTTTCAGGGTAGGTTAAAATGCTTGTAAAATTCTATAATCCACTCTATTACAGTAGTATATAATGTACAATGTGTGTGTTTCTGTAATATAATTGTGCCAAATACCTTCGTTATAGCCGGAGCTCTCTTCCCCACAATTATATTACAGAAACACACACATATTGTACATTATATAATACTGTAATAGAGTGGATTATAGGATTTTATAAATATTTTAAACTGGGGCTTATTTACAGGGTAGGGCTTATATTGGCGCCCTCCTGGAAAAATGCTAGGTCTTATTTTCGGGGTAGGTCTTATTTTGGGGGGAAACTGAATTTAACTAACATCTCTTTACTGGGATTACACTGGTTTCCTAGTAAACAATGTTGCAGGGAAAACGTAGTGACCTTGACTAATACTAGCGCTACCTCATCTAATTCCTGGTGACAACGCTCTGCAGGATAATGTTTCCTCTGCAGTGTTGCCACCCAGCCTTTTCTCCTAAACAGCGGTTCTTACACATGGCTTCCTCTGTTCCCACTTTCATGACAGGCAGGTGCGCCTGTTTGGCTGGCTCCAGTTGGGTAATTGACAGCCGTTCCTCCAGAGAACATCACTGTCACAACAATACAAGAACAAAGCAGCTGTGTTCTGCGTGGGATTGCATTTATCGCAGGATAAATATTACAAAATATATTTATAGAATACCTTTTTTATTTTTATCACAACTTAAATGGTAAGTTCAACTTTTACAAAAAATTGAATTCTTGCATATTTGCAGGAAAAAAATGTGCAATTATTACTTTTTTTGCAAATTACACTGACAAGCATTTTAGCTGTGATCAGTGGATTGGGGGCGCAATGACAGGCTCCTGGAGACTCTTCCGCCAGCTCTATGACCGAACCGAGGTACGAAATCTCAGTTACTGAGCTTGGAGGAAGTGTCAATGGACGCTGATTACTGCATTTGCAACATTCTGCAGCTTCGCTGCACCCACATAGTCACGCAGTGCTGAAGAAAAAGAGATAGATACTGAATGAAAAGGGTATGTCTATTAATTATAATGTCCCAATATATGGATAAATTGATTAAAGTGGATGTAAACCCCAAAAAATTATATTTTTTTTTGATGTCACAATGTAGAGTATAAGATTTCCTATCATCTGTGCCCAGTCTTGCCACACAGAGTTAATCCAGCACTGAGTAATCCTCTTTTAATGTTCAGTGCGAATTCCAGATAAAAACTTGCCAAATTATAAAGTCAGTTTCTCTGTTTTTGCTTTCAGTGACAGGTTATTTACAAATCTAGCTTGGACATGTTTATCATAACATGAGGTGATCCAAAGTTCATTGTATATTACCAGGATGTGTTATGTGGGGGAGAGGTGGAGTTCTCACTTTTTATACCTCATGTTATGATAAACATAACATATGATGAACATGTCCAAGCTAGACATGTAAATAACCTGTCACTCCAAACAAGAAAAGAGAAAACTGACTTTTTATTTAGGCAGGTTTTTATCTGGAAGGCTGTTCATTTTCACTTTACATTAAAAGAGGATTACTCAGCGCTGGATTAACTCTGCGTGGCAAGACTGGGCACAGATGATAGGAAATCTTATACTCTACATTGTGACATAAAAAAAAAATTTGGGGTTTACATCCACTTTAACCACTTAAGACCCGGACCAAAATGCAGGTAAAGGACCTTGCCCCTTTTTGCGATTCGGCACTGCGTCGTTTTAACTGACAGTTGCGCGGTCGTGCGACGTGGCTCCCAAACAAAATTGGCGTCCTTTTTTCCTCACAAATAGAGCTTTCTTTTGGTGGTATTTGATCACCTCTGCGGTTTTTATTTTTTGCGCTATAAACAAAAATAAAGGGAAAATTTAAAAAAAAAAAAAACAATATTTTTTACTTTTTGCTATAATAAATATCCCCCAAAAACATTTTTTTTCCTCAGTTTAGGCCGATTCGTATTCTTCTACCTATTTTTGGTAAAAAAAAAAAATCGCAATAAGCGTTTATCGGTTAGTTTTCGCAAAATGTATAGCGTTTACAAAATAAGAGATAGTTTTATTGCATTTTTATAATTTTTTTTTTTTTACTACTAATAGCGGCGATCAGCGATTTTTTTCGTGACTGCGACATTATGGCGGACACTTCGGACAATTTTGACACATTTTTGGGACAATTGTCATTTTCACAGCAAAAAATGCATTTAAATTGCATTGTTTACTGTGAAAATGACAGTTGCAGTTTGGGCGTTAACCACACGGGGGCGCTGTAGGATTTGAGTGTTCCCTGTGTGTGTTTACAACTGTAGGGGGGTGTGGCTGTAGGTGTGACATCAGCGATCAGGTCCCCCTATAACAGGGATGACGTGATCGATGCTGCGGCCACAGTGAAGCACGGGGAAGCCGTGTTTACACACGGCTCTCCCCGTTCTTCAGCTCCAGGGACGGATCGCCGCACTGCAGCGGCGATCGGGTCCGCGAGTCCCGCGGTCCCGGAGCTTCGGACATATGAGCACAGCAAACCAAAACCACAATTTAATTCCTTTTTAGCTTGTTTGGCTGTATTTTCTCCTGTTAATCACGGGAGTGCTGTTCATTCTGCACTCCTGTAACCCGTTTTCCATCTCCTGACATCACAGAGCTGGCCTGGCCCAGGCTCCTGAAAGAACCCGACCATACAGTCAGGATCCACCCAGATGCCTGTATCGGCGCCCAGCTTAGCCTCTCACTGAGAGCCTGAGCCGGCCGCTCTCACCCCCTTCACAATGAAGCGCTTCAGTGAGCATGCGGGGGGGGCAGAACAGACAGCGGTAACTGACAGTCACCAGCTCTCTACTCACGGAGCTGTGAGAACTGAGCAATTGGCGGTGTTTGATCACTTGGTTCTCAGTGTTGGAGCCAATGCTGCATCCAGCTATGTATCCAAAATTTGCTGAAATTTTATTGAATCCATTTTTCCTTCTACTCGTGAAATGTTCCCTGTGCCACTGGCTGCAATACAACCCCAAAGCATGATTGATCCACCCCCATGCTTAACAGTTGGACAGAGGTTCTTTTCATTAAATTATGTGCCCTTTCTTCTCCAAACGTACCTTTGCACATTCCGGCCAAAAAGTTATATTTTAACCTCATCGGTCCACAGAACTTGTTTCCAAAATGCATCAGGGTCGTCTATATGTTCATTTGCAAAGTTCAAACGCTGATTTTTGTGGTGAGGACGTAGAAGAGGTTTCTTCTGATGACTCTTCCATGAAGACCATATTTGTACAAGTATCTCTTTATAGTGGAATAGTGTACCACAACTCCAGTGTCTGCCAGATCTTTTTGGAGGGATCGTGCAGTCAAACGTGGGTTTTGAATTGCTTTTCTCACAATCCAAAAATGTATTCAATAAAATTTCAGCAAATTTTGGATGGTAACTTGATGCCATCTATTAAAAACCTGAAGTTAAAGAGAGGGTGGCTTCTACAAATGGATAATGATCCTAAACACACCTCAAAATCCACAGGGATTACATTAAGAGATGTAAACTGAAGGTTTTGCCATGGACTTCACAATCTCCTGACCTCAACATAATTGAAAATCAAAGAACTGGAAGACTTTTGTAAGAAAGAATGGGCAAAGATACCTCAAACAAGAATTGAAAGACTCTTGGCTGGCTACAAAAAGCGTTTATAAGCTGTGATACTTGCCAAAGGGGGCAGTACAAGATATTAACTCTGCAGGGTGCCCAAACTTTTTCAGATGCCATTTTTTTGTTTTCTGTAATTTTGAAAGTGTAAATGATGGAAATACAATCTAACTTTTTTTTGACATATTATAAGAATGTCTAATCTGTAATTTGATGCCTTTTGGAGATTTTTCCATCTTTCCTTGGCTTCGTAATGCACATTACACCAAACTTTTGATCCCCACTGTATATATATATTTATAAAACCTTGATTTACATGTTCTTTATTAAAATTATTTGTTAAATGCATTAGTCATGGAGAGATTGGTATGTTAACCAACACATGCTACCACTGCTAAATTTGGCCTGGGCATGTGGACCATAATGACCTCTAACCACAAAAAGGTTAATTTGAGTTCTGTGTAATTAAATTTTTGATAAGCATAACAAACTCTATACAGGATCAGTAGGAAGGCAGCATGAATTTACTTCCATAAGTGCATGCTGTGTCATACCTTATCTCTGCTCCTATCTCACCAATCATAAGAAACATATTAATGTAGTGCACCCCACGTAGGAGCCACAAGTAAAAAGGGATCCCCCACCCTGCACAACCAGGCACACTGAATTTCAACAGGCACACATAATTCAAGAAACAGAACAGCACTTTTTTTTGTGTGTTTTATTGAGGGGATAAAACTTGGATGGGGGGTATTATGGGATGCCCACTTGACTTCAGAAAACTCATCAGGGACAACTCTTTCTATATACAGCTATACACAGTCTCTATGTACATGCCTCTACTACCTGTAAGACTTGCTTGCAAAAACAGACTCAGCTGCAACACTTTTAGTGGATCTAGCAAGGCACTCAAAGCGAGAGCCCTTTTCAGGCAGGGAGCCCAGGAACCTTTAATTGTGTAGTAAAGTCTAGTGTCCAGCATACATCCCTGTGGCTACTGATCCTAGTACCACCTCTTCAGGCACTGCCAGCCCACCTGGCTGCAGATGCCCCTTTCACTAGCCCTCCTGGCTAATTCTCCTCAGTCCTCCCAGACTGACACCACACTCCTCCCAGACTGCACACATTTACCAGCCTACCTGTCTTACTTCTCCTGGAAGGACCCGCTGTCCTCACACTTGCTCTCTTGCATCCAGGAAGGATATACTCTGTGTGTTGTAGAGGGTCCCTCCAGCACCTGAGCCCGAGTGCCCCCCCCCCCCACAGACTAGGGGGCACTTTCAAGGGCCACGACAGCCCTCCTCAGCACTCCATCTCCATATTTTACCCTACTGCCCCTGCTGGCATGACCCAAGAGTATTTAGGAGGTGCCCATCCCCTGCCAGCCCCCTTTGCTGGGGATTGGCTGGGGTAAGGTGACCAAATTTTTTAAATGAAATCTGGGGACATTTTTTTTTTTTTACTAGTGATGGCGGCAATCAGCAACTCTCTGCCTGTCGCTGCCCGCCTCATAGCCTATCAAGACTTACTCTTCGGGCCCTGGCTACTACTGGGTGGGGAGTGGAGGAATATCACTCCACCGGGGAAGGCAAGGAGATAAGCAGGCAAGCGGCTGGCCTAGACTTGAGTCAAGGCAGAAGAAAATGCGAGTGGAGCTGAATGGGCATGCACCCGAAACTGATGAAATATTCTCTCCACTCCGACCAGCACATGACCATCAGAAAGGGGCACAGAAAATGGGAAAAAAACACCCCTCTAAGCTAGTAGAAGCGGTGGAGCGGGATTGAGCACAGTGTTCTCAATCTGGGGACTGTCCCCGGAAACTGGGGATGTCTGATTGGGTTGTACCCCAATATTCCAAGCAGCTCATCCTAGACTCCACCCTCTACTTCTGGAACTTCTCCAAGGTTTCCGAGAGCAGGAGGAGTTACCAGAGGTGCTGCTTGATGAGTCATCCAGCTTTCCTGAGTCACTTACCTTACCCAGATTCAACCCAGGCTTGGCTGTTAGCCAAGCCAACAACTATATACACTAGCACACTAAGCTAGAAAGTGCTACAATAGTATAGGCATTTTTTTTTTTTTTACATCATGCTTTCCTAGTGTAAAAGCAGCAGGAGCAGCGGGTATCTTTCCTGATCAGTAGAGTATGGATAAGGAATGAGATGAACTGGTACAATACAGCAATGCCTGGATTAAAAAATACAACTCAGCAGGTATTCCAAGCTTTCATTCTCAGCTTTGATAGGAGTGTGCCCTTTAAAAGAGCAGTGGCTTGACTCTAAAGAAAGCATGTGCTCATTTTCAGACTGTGACATATATTTGTGCCTGATGGTGTGGTTTATTGTTAAATCGCATTATACAAAACATGCTTCACATAACTCCTGCCATGTAAGAAGTCCAGACAGCCTGCACATTATTCTATGCCTTCTGCCTGATTGAAAGGAATGGGAGAGTGACAAGAATAGGATGCGTCTTCTGACACATAAATAATTGAAATAAATAGACTGTAGATTGTCCTTGAGAGAGGTCAGCTTTTGAAATGGCAACGTTAAGTATATTTGCAGGCTCTTATTATGACTCTACAAGAGATCACGGTAGCTGCTTATTAGAATACCTGGGTAAATCATTCCATCGGGTTCCTGGCTTGAGGCACATCAGGCTATCAGAGATCAGCAGATATCTGCATATAATTCCAGATCTGTCAATACGCCATACCCATCCATGTAGTGTATAGCTCTCTTTTTATTTTTGTTTGGGTTATTAAAAATTAAAAATGTATTTCCCATTTGTCTAAAGGATATTGTAGTGCTGCAAGTGTATGATCCTGTAGCTTGCTGAGCATGGCAGCCCCACGCTAAGGCTTGGTTCACACCTCTGCGGGAATCGCAGCAATTCTCATACCCGCAACCACCTGCAGCGAAAACATACTGCTCTGTGAAAATGTGCGGGGCTGCCATTCATTCTGAATGGCAACCCCATGCATGTAAAATTGCAGTGCATGTGCAGGAACCGCAGGGAAATCATATTGGTCAAAATGACAATGCAATTTTCCTTTGGGCTGCGCTCTGAAAAAGGTACATACACCTTTTTCTACGGGAAAAGCAGGCATGGCAGCCCATTTAAATGAATGGACCTTCTGCACTGCATTAGGCCCCCCAGCCTCGGTTTTGACTTGCTGTGAAACATTGAAGGGAAACGGTCGTTCATTCGTTCGATTTTCTTATATTGTGTACCCCATTTAAGCAAAGAACTGAAAATGTTAGGCTTATTATGGTAAGGTAGGTGACCAGATTTTTAGGCCGGGTTCACACCTATGTGAATTGAGTGCGACTTAAACCGTATCCAATTCGCAGAACATTTTTATACATTTATTTCAATGAGGCTGGTTCACATATGTGCGATGCATTCGCACTGCGCATTGCTGAAACACGTGTGCGTTTTCTAGGCATTGCGATGTGGCTCAGGTGCGAATTAAGGCCCCTTATCTTCTGTGGGCATGCATCTGATTCGCAGATGTGTTAATTTCTCTTCAGGATTTCTCTCATTCTACTCAATACACTTCCCCCCTCCCCTTCCCCTCTCCCAGGTCTCCAAATTCGCAGCTAAAACGGAGATGATCTGCTGAACAGCTCTCTTATCTTTTTGCAGAGATAACAGAGCTGGAGTTTGCACTGCACAAGTGTGAATCCAGCCTCAAAATAGACATATTTTTTTTTTTTTTTACTAGTAATGGCAGCAATCAGCGACTCTCTGCCCGTCGCCGCTGCTGCCCACCTCACAGTCTGTCAAGTCTCACTCTCCAGGTCCCAGCTACTACTGGGTAGGGAGTGGAGAAATATCAGGGAAGCCAGGGAAGGCAAGAAGATAAGCAGGCAGGCGGCTGGTTGGGGCTCGAGCCAAGGCAGAAGAACATGCGAGCGGAGCTGAATGGGCATGCACCCGAAACAAATGAAATATTACCTCCGCCGCTCCGACCAGCACATGATCATCAGAAAGGGGCACAGATAATGGGAAAAATACACCCCCTAAGCTAGTAGGAGTGGCGGAGCGGGGGGGGGTGTAATTCAGAATTTTTATTTTTAATTCTGCACTTTAATTCTGTCTTTGAAATTGCCCCAACCCCTGTTCAAAACCAGGGACGGACTTCCGGGGACTGTCCCCGGAAACCGGGATTTCTGGTCACCCTAGCTTACCGGGCAAACACAACCTTTTGATGACTGGAGACATTTTTGGGGTCAATACAAAGTTTAAGGCATTAAGGTGTAGACTTACTGAAGCCAAACAGACTGTGCACTTTGCATGTGCAGTTTCTGCAGAGCTTAGTAGATGAGAACTTCTGTAATTCAATCTTGTGCAAGAAACAATGCGTTTTTTTTTTCCTTTGTATGTGAAGCTTCATCTCATTTACTAAGCTCTCGGGCACTTGCAAAATGCAGAATCTATTTGCTATTAGATAATCCACCCACTTTGACACAGTAGACCACAAACTGTTGCTGTCTCGCCTCACAGAAATAGCCAGAGTTGCAGTTTCAGATCTGTCATGGTTTACATCATTCCTGGAAAAACGATCCCAGACAGTGAAACTAGGACCTTTCACATCTGAAACACGTATCTTGTCATGCGGAGTCCCCCCAAGGATCACCCCTATCGCCCATACTATTCATCATTTACCTCCGCCCACTCCTAAAAATTATTAGTAACCAAGACCTACTCTATCACTCCTACGTGGACGACACTCAACTTTATATTCGAATCGGCAACAAAAAGGATTAATACCCCGTATTAGAACAATGCCTCACCCAGATAGACAACTGGATGACAGAGAGTCATATCAAACTCAATGGAGCAATAACAGAACTCCTTCTATGCAAACCGAAAGAGATTGGCCAGGACTACCTGGACGCCACCACCCATTTTGGGACAAACCATTACCCCAAGCACCAAAGTCAAAAGTCTCAGGCCTCGTACACACGAGGGGATATGTCCGCTGAAAACGGTCCAATGGACCGTTTCAGCAGACATCTCCGCTCGTGTGTATGGGCTAGCGGACAGATTTCTCCACCCGACAGATTTCAAAGCATGCTTTGAAATCCATCCGGTGGAATCTGTCCGCCCGACATGTCTGCTGGTTAGTACACTTACCAGCAGACATGTCGTCCCCCACCGCCGCCGCGCCGCCGCCGAATGGATTCGGCGCATGCGCGGAAGTGTTTTACTTCCTGGTGCGGTGACGTGGCGGTGACGCGGCGGCGTCAACGTCACCGCCGCGTCACCGCGCCGTCCGGCGGCGGGGAATTTGATCCGATGGTGTGTACACGCCATCGGATCAAACTCCCGATCGGACATATCCGATGGAAATGGTCCGCGGACCGTTTTCATCGGATATGTCCGATCGTGTGTATGGGGCCTAAGAGTCATTTTTGACTTTGACATGACAATGGATGCACAAATAGGATCAGTAGTTAGCAGATCTCACCATCTTCTACGTCAGCTAAGAAGACTCTTTGTCTTCATCCCGAAAGAGGATACAGCAGTAGTGGTAGGGACAATTATTAACTCCAGGTTAGATTATGCAAATTCCCTCTACCTCGGACTCACAAAATACCAGATTGGCTGTCTTCAAGTCGTCCAGAAAACGGCAGCAAGACTGGCAACAGGGAAAAAACCTTGGGAACCTATCACTCCGTCCCTGAGATCCCTCCATTGGCTGGCCGTAAAGGACCAGGTCACATTTAAGGCCCTATGCCTAACGCACAAATGTGTACACGGAAGCGCCCCCGAATATTTGGTTGAGAAAATAAAATACCAAAACCCCAATCGCGTTCTTCGATCAACGAAACCAAAAACTAGAAGGAGAACGAAGATTTGCAGTCCAAGGACCTCGACTGTGGAACACATTACCGACTAACATCCGAATGGAAATTGACCCACCTATTGAAGTATAAATAGAAGGAAAATGGATGCCAAGCACCTTAAGGTGCACATTTGTAGCGCTATACAAGATATTCACTCACCCCAGTGTGTGATGCTAGTGTGATTGGTAGGCCTAGTGAAAGGTGGGTAATATGGTAAAGGACACAATTTATTGTAACATACCTTTTCACATACTGTATGCATTCTGTATGCCTAAAAAATGGATTGTAAATGATGAATTTAAAAAAATAACTGTACTTTTACAAATAATTACAGTTCATCATAAATAATTTGCATCTGGCTGCGGTTCTTGCCTTGATTAAGGTTTGAATTGAGTAGTATCTCCACTCAGGGCCACCAGTCCAAGGTTTCTTGTTAGTACTGGCCCAGGGGGCAAATGTGTCCTGGCCTAGTCCTCTACTGCTTGTCCTGCAGATGTTCCGGGAATGTTCAACAGGAAAAAGGTGCCAGGGCAGCCCAGAATCTGCTGGCCGGATTACGTGCCATGTCTGACACAAGAATTCCCAGTGAAGAGCCTAAGCCTCTAATGGGGTAAAGGAAATTCCAGGCTGGCCTCCTGAATGTGTCACCCTCACAACCCTCATTAGGATAAACAGACAGAACATCACAAAGATGATAGTGTTCATGTCACTCTTCTCTTGTAGCATATTCCTCGCCATGTAATTCCAACAAACACTTGCCATTGTTTAGTAGCCAATCGCTAATTATGAAAACAGATGCATGAAATATCCCTCTGTGATGGATGAAATGTACGACAATTTGACTTGTTGCCAAGGTAATAACAAGAAAGTTTCCATTCAGCGTGTAGAGGACGGGAGTATTAAACCCTCGCCAGTAAATCATTAGCCATCTGTATATACGGAATGCGCCTCATTTCTCTAATAAGCTTTGGTTATTGGCAAACACATTTTCATCATCACTGCCTCATTGCTCTACCTCACTATATATCTATATAGCCTCTGCTATTAATTATGCAGAGCACCTCACAACAAAGCAGAATATGCATGGAAGCATACCATTCAAAACAGCAATGAAAGTACACCTGAATTCAAAAGGATAAGATTTGCATCTAATAATAATTGTGTTTATGCAGTACCCAGAAACATTTACCCTTTATTTGAATTTAGCCTGAAAAGTTGCACAGCAAGTCATGTGCCTTGAGCCATATAGCTGAATACAGTATCTACAGAAGTGGCGGAGCGTCCATTAGGGGCGCGGGGCGCCGCCCCCCCATCCATGAATCTGGTCCCCTAATCTACATGCAGGGCACCAAACACATGGATTGCAATGGGGGATTTTTTTCTTTTTTTGCAGCACGTGATTAAAGCCAGAAGCTCTAATAGGCTTCAAAAAAGGGTTGGCTCGGGGCACAGAGCCCACCCTGTTGTGTGACAATAGCAAATTAGCAAATAGCATCTGTGGTAAGGTCCGTCTGCTGCCCCCCCCCAACCGATGTATCACCAGCCACCACTAATGCACAGTGTGAGATCATCCAAGACACTGCTGCCTCTTACAGTAGGTGCCATAAGGTTTGGTGGACATCAGTCATTACTGGGGCAGATCTTCTGAAATGATTGTCTCCACACATCGGTAGTGAAGAACAAGGCATTTTAAATCACTAAGGAAAAGATCAGCTGCAGAGAGACCACAGGCAATACAGGTGACTAATTCTTTGCCCTTTGCTTGCCATTTTTGGCACAACTTCTAGTTCAGGGTCTCCTTAGGGGTGAACTTAAATTTCAGTGCAAAATTTAAATTTCATACAATTGCCTGAACATCAAGAGCTAAACAGCATGTATAATAATGATATTAGTGCCGCTATTATACATGACAGCTGCCCACTGTCAATCATTAAGAATGCCAGTTGGTGCCGACACCGCCGAGTCAGAAACAATAAATTACATCACCAGCTCCATTCCCATACATGGCTGGGATTTACCAGCCATGTAACCAAAGTAGCCAGGAATAGTTCAAAAATTGGCATGGAGGTTCCCCCTAATTCATTTCAGGCCCTACAGAGTTGCATAGCCCCCTTTCACACTTGTACGACTTCAAAGTTGCGTGATTTTACTGCGATTTTGCCGCGATTCACGTACCAAAGTAGTGCAAGGACTACTTTGAAGTAGGCACAACTTAAAGTCGTGCCAGTATGAATGGTAGTCATTGAAAATAATGGAGGATGACTTGTCATACGATTTTGCAGTCCAAAATCATGGGACAAGTCGTATAAGTGTGAAAGGGGACTTAAGGTATGCTGCCAGCCCCTTTAAAAGGAGGTAGCAGGACAGCCAGATGCAGAAGAGGAATGCTAAAATTAAGTAAAACGTATTTACAAGTATAGACTTTGTCCATTTAAAGAAAAACTTTGTTGGGAAAAAAAAATCCTGAGTGATCAATGTATAATAAACAAATGAGCAAAACAAGATCTTTTGGTCTCACGTCCAGGGAAATTCCTTTTATTTCAGTAAGTCCATAAAAAACAACTCCAAATACATAACCAGCTAATGCATTTCACGCTCACTTAGCGCTTAGTCATAGCTCACAGATTTGCTGAAATAAGGGGCGATTCTACTGGACATGCGACCAACCAGATCTCTTTTTGCTCATTGGAATCAGTGATGGACAAGGCCAGCACCTGGTTAATGTGTTAGTGAAGTGGAGATGAGAGAAGAAAAAAATATATGAATACATATATTGATGGGAGCGCTAATAAGATTAATAAAATTAATTGTATGAAACAACAATTAGGCCTCGTACACACAAGGCAATAGATTTGTTCAAAACGGTCTGTCCGACCGATTTGAACAAATCTGTCTGTTTGGATTTTGGTTTGCTCGCGTGTACACACGAGCAAACCAAAATCCCCGCCAGCAGATGGCGCGCTGACGTGTCGGTGACGTGGCGGTGACGTTGACGCCACCACGTCACCGCACCAGGAAGTAAAACACTTCCGCGCATGCGCCGAATCCATTCGGCGCCGGTGCGAGATGACATGTCTGCTGGTAAGTGTACTAACCAGCAGACATGTCGGGCGGACGGGTTCCCACCCGATAGATTTCAAAGCATGCTTTGAAATCTGTCGGGTGGCCAAATCCGTCGGCTCGCCCGTACACACGATCGAATCTGTCTGCTGGGACGGTCTAGCAGATGTGGCTCCCAAACAACATTTTTGGGGATATTTATTATAGAAAAATTAAAAAAATATTGCATTTTTTTCAAAATAGTCGCTCTATTTTTGTTTATAGCGCAAAAAATAAAAACCGCAGAGGTGATTAAATACCACCAAAAGAAAGCTCTATTTATGGGAAAAAAAGGACTCCAATTTTGTTTGGGAGCCACGTCGCACGACCGCGCAATTGTCAGTTAAAGCAACGCAGTGCCGAATCACAAAAAGTGCTCTGGTCATTGGACAGCAATATGGTCCGGGGCTAAAGTGGTTAAACAACATGGGGTGTTAACAGGAAGGTGTGGGTCATATTTTAATTAGGGCGTGCACAAGTTTAGACGTAGGGCAGCACAAAACTTAAATACACTACTGTACTGTATGTATATATAAGTTTTTTTTTGAAGAGTGTTAAAGAAAAAACAGCATGACTTGTCGAACACCTTACTGCGATACTGAAGGAAAGTAAAACAGATCTAGCCGTATCACCTCATAAAAAGCAACTTCCAATATGCCAGAGAGTAACTTTTGCTACTGATAAAATAATATGCTTCCTTACTTTAAAGTAAAAAATATCTGAAGGGTCATCTCAGAGTTTTCTAACCTTTTATGAAGCAGTTGGCAGTTAGTAGTCAGTTTCTGTACCAATTGCACTGATACATAACTGGGGAAGATGAAGTGCAGAGACTATAGAGAAATTCAGAAACCATTAAAAATTGAGCTTTATTATTTGTTGGGTTTTTACAGATGTAAGACGAAGGTCTATCCCGATGAACTCCCAAACACAAGCATAGTCATAGTATTTCATAATGAAGCCTGGAGCACACTACTGCGAACAGTCCACAGCGCCATCAACCGGTCTCCTCACCATCTTTTGTCGGAAATTATTTTGGTGGACGATGCAAGTGAAAGAGGTACAGTTTACATTTTCTTATGGTTTTCTGGGTCAGCGGAGATGACAAGTAAATCAAACTGAATTATTAAACTTGACAGATAACTCGAAACAGCATCTCCAGAATCGTGCGCTGCACTGAGATGTTTGTTTATACCCTTTAATTGGAATTTCCAAGAAAGCTGTAAATCCCCCGATTGTGTTTTATCCTTCAGTATTAAAGAAAATCTGAACTTGAAGCTGTAATATCCTGTCACACTGCCTGCTAGTTAAATCTGATATGACAGTGCGACCTTAGAATACTTTCAATCGTTTTTGTTTTCTGAATGCCAGGCCTAGCTCATTTGGAAAAGGGCCCAACTATCATTTGCAAAAGGATTGTTTGAGGTACCCTTCTATGTTACCACGAGGCAAAGTGCCAGCCAAATAGGGGATTGATAACTTGATAACAGACATATGGCACCTTAGAGAACGGCCAAGAAATAAAGGAAAGATAAAGGAAGGATAAAGGGGAAATTTTTAAACTGTAGCCAATGCCTATCACTTTGCTATGAGACTTTGAGGCCCCTTACACATGACCCAGAAACTCAAATTTTCCCATTGCCGTCGAGGAAATAGAGAACCTGCTCTCTTTTTGGCTCGACAAGTTTCTCAACAGTTTTCTTGGAGAAAAGTGTACACACGACCGCTTTTCTCGGCAGAATACGTCTCCCATCGAGTTTCTTCATGGATTCTACCGAGGAAACCGGTCGTGTGTACGGGCCTCAGTGTGATGGGCAACCTTGAAGGGGTTGTAAAGGTCCAATTTTTTTTCCTAAATATCTTCCTTTACCTTAGTGCAGTTCTCCTTCACTTACTTCATCCTTCCATTGTGTTTTTTTAATTCCTTATTTCTTCTGAGAAATCCTCACTTCCTGTTCTTCTGTCTGTAACTCCACACAATAATGCAAGGCTTTCTCCACTGTGTGGAGTGTCATGCTCGCCCCCTCCCTTGGACTACAGGAGAGTCAGGACTCCCACTAACACACAGCTCCTTTCACTATCTGCAACGTAAAGAGCGTCCTGACTCTCCTGTAGTCCAAGGGATGGGGCGAGCACGACACTCCACACCAAGGAGAAAGCCTTGCATTACTGTGTGGAGTTACAGACATAAGAACAGGAAGTGAGGATTTCTCAGAAGAAATAAGGACATTTAAAAGCAAAATGGAAGGATGAGGTAAGTGAAGGGACCATTGGCTCTCACTGCTGTCAATCACAGCCAGTGAGGCAGGAGCAGGGGGTGGGGCTGAGGTGTGCTCTCTGTGTCTTTTAGTTGTAGAGATCTGGCTCGGGAGTGAGTATGCACAAGTGCCCCCACAGAAAGCAGCTTTTTATGAGGGCACTCGGCAAGGGGGGGCACAGAGCACCAACGAGGGACCTGAAAAGGATCAGGGCTGCTCTGTGCAAAGCCACTGCACAGAGCAGGTAAGAGCCAGTTCACACATGGGCGACCTGTCAGATGAAGTCGCGGTCCGCAGTAGTCAATGGAACTGTTCTAATAGGAGCGACGCAAAGGGTTCCTGTACGATGTTGGGGGCAACTCGGGGCGACTTGCATTGACTTCAATACAGAAGTAATTTTGCAAGTTGCCCCTCAAGTCGCCTTGACTAGTTCTTCACTAGTTTAGGGGGGGGGTGTCACATCTTTAGCTCTGAGGGGTTCATGGTGGGACCTGTGTCAGTTTCATTCCGGGACACTGTATTGTCCCAGAGTGAAGGTGCCCAGGACAGACCTGTAGAATGCGGGACTGTCCCGGGCAATCCGGGACTTATGGTCACCCTAGTGCTGCGCTGATAATCAATGTCGTCGCCCCCCCCCCCCGCCACAGGGAGAGCCGCAGATCCATACTATGATTGGAGTGACACACCACACCTCCGATCGCCGCACTGCACACCTTCGCCATGTCTGTTATCCTGATCACGTCATATGACGTCCAGTCAGGATAATACAACCACTTTGCCGCTGTCATTTTGCTATACGGCGGGCAGCAAGTGGTTAAAGCAGAACTTTACCTATCATAACTTATTATTATCATTATACAGGATTTATATAGCGCCAACAGTTTGCGCATCGCTTTACAATATAAAGATACAGAAACAACACAATTCAATACAAGAGGTTTAAGAGGGCCTTGCTCCTGGGAGCTTACAATCTAATAGGGAGGGACTGGTGGAACAAAAGGTAGTAACTGAGGGATGAACTGATGGAAGAAATAGAAGATTTCGTTATTAGCTGAAGGCAGGATAGGCCTCCCTGAAGAGATGAGTTTTCATGGAAAGTAGAGAGAATAGGAGATGGCTGGACAGATTGTGGTAGGGAGTTCCAAAAGATGGGAGAGGCTATGAAGAAGTCCTGGAGGCAAGCATGGGAGGAGAAGACAAGGGAGCTAGAGAGCGGGAGGTCTTGGGAGGAGCAAAGAGGTTTGGATGATATTTGGAGACCAGATTTGTGATATAGCTCAGGGAACAGTTGTAAAGGGCTTTGTATGTTATTGTTAATGTTTTACATTTTATTTGTTGGGCAATGGGAAGCAAATGGAGTGATTGGCAGAGAGGAATGGGGAGACACTGAACGCTAAGGTACATGAATCTGGCAGCATCTTTCATGATTGACTGAAGAGGGGATAGCCTATAGAGAGGAAGGCCAATGAGGAGGGAGTTACAGTAGTCAAGGCCAGAGATGACATAGATGATATATCTACAGGGTGGGCCATTTATATGGATACACCGAGTGGGCCATTTGCATGGATACACCTTAATAAAATGGGAATAGTTGGTGATATTAACTTCCTGTTTGTGGCACATTAGTATATGTGAGGGGAGAAACTTTTCAAGATGGGTGGTGACCATGGCGGCCATTTTGAAGTCAGCCATTTTGAATCCAACTTCTGTTTTAAACTACGGATACTGGAAGCCTGTGCTAGCATTTCTCCTGCGGTGTTGCTATCAGTGTGTGAAGAGTGGGAGAAGAGGGTTGCATTGACAATCCAACACAATGGGCAGCACATTGAACACATTTTATAAGTGGTCAGAAACTTGTAAATAACTCATGAAAGAATAAAGTTACGTTAAAACCAAGCACACCATTGTTTTTCTTGTGAAAGTCCCAATACGTTTGATGTGTCACATGACTCTTTTCCTATTGAAAAAACGAAAGTTGGATTCAAAATGGCCGACTTCAAAATGGCCGCCATGGTCACCACCCATCTTGAAAAGTTTCCCCCCTCACAAGTCGTGCCTCCTGTGTGTGAACCGGCTCTTAGTATAACATGTTTGTTATTTTATTTTTTTTAACAAAATTTTTTCCATTACAATCAGTTCCAGTGCTGGAACTTGGCCTGATAATGATAGAAGCGGCCCAGTGGGAACATCTACAAGCTAAAGATACATACAACAGGCATGCTGTCTATAAAAACACTTAAAATTATACTTTAACCACTTTGTCTTTCACACCTGTTTGCCCCCTATGGACCAAACCATATTTCCACATTTCTGTTATGTGTTTGTTCTTAGAGTCTATAACTTTGTAATTACTTATGATAAAAAAAATGTATACATATATTGTTTTTTGGGGGGCAAACAGGGCTAACTTGTGACCCTAAAGTCTTCTGGGAATTTTACATTTTTTTCTGCATTTTAGGGGAAAAAGTAAAAAATAAAAAAATATGTAATATTTTGAACACAAGTATCATTACTGTGGGAAAAACATACATTGTTTTCTGCTGCTTATTCTATTTACTGCAACATTAAAGTTATATTTTTGGTACAAAAGTATATACAGTTCTAAGTAAAAAATTAGTGGTCGCGAGTCCAAATTGAGATACGACACCTCATCCCTTAATACGATGTAAAAGGGGGGGTTGAGGAGGTGTGGGGTTATTTTGGTGCCAAAATAGAGACCAAACGAGGCATATATATAAAAGTAGAAAAGTTTAATAAATACATATAATAAAAGAACACAAAGGACAAAAACAATATTCGTTCAAAGCAGTAGAGCAGTATCAATTATTGTGGGAGCAACATTTGGGAATACATGTCAGAGGTCAGATTTTCCCTACTAGTTTTGCCAATCCTTTGGCTTCATCAGGGGTTTTATGACGTGACTTTCACAAAAAGCTCTAAAAAGACATACTGCTCTACTGCTTTGAACGAATATTGTTTTTGTCCTGTGTGTTCTTTTATTATATGTATTTATTAAACTTTTCTACTTTTATATATATGCCTCGTTTGGTCTCTATTTTGGCACCAAAATAATCCCACACCCCCTCAACCCCCTTTAAATAATTTAAAATAGAAACATGGAACAGGAGATTAAACTGTTAAAAAGTGGCACATACAGGTTGATATGAATGGGTTAAGTAGTAAAATAAGAGCATGTCCAGCGTTATTAAAGAAGTTGCAAAGGGAAAAAAAATGTTGCCTAAAATGAATGTCTGCAAGGTAGACAGACAGAATAGTGTAATGATTCTGTTAAAAAAAACAAGTAAATACCTATTAAATTCCTTCATCTCTATCACCTCCGGCGTTCTAGTTTCTGTTCTCTCATTCACTTCCTGGTTTACGGCGCTCGTTCATGTAAGAACTACATTTCCCAGAATGAATTGCGGCACGCCCAGTAATTCACACCTCTTTGAAGTCTCCAACACGTAGAGAGTGTCCTGCCGCACAGATGTAGTTCCCAGGAGGGGGTGAGCACATCACTGACCACCACAGTAAAGCCTCCCTTCACGGTGGTGAGTAATAGTGTTGCTCACGAATATTCGCATTGGGAATATTCGCTACGAATATTGCATGTTCGAGTATTCGCGAATAACTCGAATATTGCGGCGAATATTCGCTATGGCGAATATTCGTATTTTTTCAAATTTATTTGTAAAACAGATCACATCCTAGTGATCTCCATCGACGTCTAAAAGCATTGCTGGTATGATTAGAGAGAGACCCTGGGCCGAGTAGCTGATGCGATTCTTTTATGTTGCCGAAAATTCGCATTGCGAATTTTCGGCAACATAAAAGAATCGCATCAGCTACTCGGCCCTTCTTTTGCATCAGAGCCAATCAGAATAACTCGAATATTCGGCAAAAGGAATATTGCGCGATATTCCTTTTGCCGAATATTCGAGTTATTCTGATTGGCTCTGATGCAAAAGAAGGGCGGAGAAGATAATCGCGCAATATTCCTTTTGCCGAATATTCGAGTTATTCTGATTGGCTCTGATGCGCCCTTCTTTTGCATCAGAGCCAATCAGAATAACTCGAATATTCGGCAAACGGAATATTGCGCGATTATCTTCTCCGCCCTTCTTTTGCCCCCTTATTCTCCTTTCTTTTAAGTAGAGTTAGTGTAGAGTTAGTGTTTAGTGCATATTAGTTTAGTAATACAGGAAATGATCTCCGTTTATGAGAATTTTGCAATCATTTTCGCATTAGCGAGTAACAATCAGACAAGCAGGAAGTGAACAGAACAGAGAAGAAATAGAGCAACTTCTGAACAAAAACGAACAATGAGGAAGTGAAAAAAGAAATGTCTGCAGGTAAAGGATGCTTATTATGAAAAAAAAAAATCCTTTAAACCCCTTTAACCACTTAAGACCCGGACCAATACGCTGGCAAATGACCCAAGGGGTTTTTGCGATTCGGCACTGCGTCGCTTTAACAGACAATTGCGCGGTCGTGCGACGTGGCTCCCAAACAAAATTCGCGTCCTTTTTTTCCCACAAATAGAGCTTTCTTTTGGTGGTATTTGATCGCCTCTGCGATTTTTATTTTTTGCGCTATATACAAAAATAGAGCGACATTTTTGAAAAAAAATCAATATTTTTTACTTTTTGTTATAATAAAAAAACAATAAACTAAATTTTAGTCAAACATTTAGGCCAAAATTTATTTAGCCACATGTCTTTAGTAAAAAAAAATCGCATTAAAAAAAAATTAGCTACCTAGCGGGAACAGCGACACTAATACAGCGATCAGAAAAATGATCGCTTAGTGACGCTGGCAATAGGGAGTGAAAGGGTTAACTAGGGCAGTGATCAGGGGGTTAAAACTTTATTGGGGGGGGTGGGGGGGGCTACCCTGACACTACTGACTGTCTGACTGTCACACTGTCTGTCACACTGACACTAAATACAGTAATCATACATGATTACTGCATTCAGTGACACTGTGACAGGGGGGAGGGGGGGGGGGGGCGATCGCGGGGGTTAAATGTGTGTGTGTAGTGTAGTGTTAGTGCAGACTTACTTGTTCTGTAGTGATCTCTCCTCAGCGGCGCTTGAAACAAACGCCGAGGGAGAGATCACGTCGCTTCCTCCTTCCTGTGTTTACACAGGAGGAGGAAGTGACAGGTCAGGCGGGCGCGCGCATTGGCTGGGAGCGATCCGGAGGGGGCGGGTGAAAACGGATAGCCGCCCCCACTTGTCGGATCGCTCCTGCAGCCGCGCGGACCGCCGCATGTACGGGGGGGGGGTCCGATCGGACCCCCGATCCCCCCCAAGGCACCAACGTATATATACGTTGATGTGCCTGTCGGTGCCATTCTGCCGACGTAAATGTACATGCGGCGGTCCTTAAGTGGTTAAGTAATAAAATAAGAGCATGTCCAGCATTATTAAGAGTTGCCTAACTCCCTGTGCACACAATAAACATTCTTCTGTGCTAGCTGCATCTCACTCACAGATCTGTCTGACAGGGAATGGAGGAGATAAGACAGCTTAGTGTATTACTTTAGTTTTGGTTTACAAATGTTACTCTAAATGCTCATTGTCATTGGCTGTCAGAGTGATCATTCAATGAGGAAGGCTTCTGACTGGCCCCCAGTCATAAGGTTGGAAGCTCATCTTTCATGGTTGGAAGCTCATCTTTCTACAGACACCAGGTCTCAGGGAGGGAGCAGGGGAGATAAGAAACTACAAGCAGTCTCATGGACATACAGGAGACGCCTTGTGTACAGAGGAGGGGGTTTTATGGGCTGAAGGTAGGCTTCTGATTAAAGATTTTCAGGTATGTTTTTTTTATACATAGTTACAATATTCCAGCTTGGACGAATGTAAATATGCATATACCATGCCTAACTGATCCCCGTCTGGAAGCTAGAAGTCACTGAAGTAAACACCACTACTCCAGTGATCCACTTGATTCTAGACATGTGCATTCGTTTTCGTTAGAATGCATTTTCGTCCGAAAATCAGTTTTTTTCGTTATCGTTTTAACAAACGATAACGAAAGCGCAAGAAACGAAAACCGAAAGATCCAACATAAAAAATGCTTTATTTTTGTTTTCGTTGCGGTAAAAATTCGATATAGAGAGATTCGACATTATAGGGAAAAGATTCGACATTATAGGGAAAAGATTCGACATTATAGGGAAAAGATTCAACAGTATAGGCTAAAGATTCGACATTATAGGGAAAAGATTCGACATTATAGGGAAAAGATTCGACATTATAGAGAAAAGATTCAACACTATAGGAATTTTAGATTCGACATTACAGAGAATAGATTTCGATTTATGAGAAAATAGATTCGACATTATTACTAGTCATACAACATTAGAATTCTTGTAGGCGGAATATTCGAACGGAAATGTACGTTTCGACGTTCTGTCGAATATTCTTTTGACCATTCGACAGAAACCAAGTATTATTGGATTTTCGGACAAAAGCTATTCCCCAACGAAAAACGAAATAAATCAAAACAATTTTTGAGAGTAACTAAATAAATTTAATTTCCAAACGAAAACGACAAAACGAAACAAAATATTCCAGTTTGCACATGTCTACTTGATTCCAGGTCCCTTACCGAGTGTCTTCCCTGCTGCATCCTAAAAACTGGAGGCCCGTTGCTTGACACTGGTGCATTCAGAGAATGCCTTGCATTTCCTGAAGGAATGCAAAGCAATTTCTGATTGGGCCAAGTGGGGAGGCAAGGAGGTGTGGTCACACTCACCACCTCGTGGTACAGGACCCAGAAGTAAATGGAGATTGTAGATGTAGCAGTTTTAACTTCAGTGATTTCTAGCTTCCAGGAGATCAGCCAGGTAAAGTTTATGCATACTTACATTAGTCTAAGCCAGTGATGGCGAACCTTTTTAAGCCTGAGTGCCCAAACCGCGATGCAAAACCAACTTATTTCTTTCAAAGTGTCAACACAGAATTAAAACTATCAGCGGCTCTGTACAGAGGATGGGACTGATCATCACTCTGAATGAGCCCTAAGGAACCAAAAAGAATGCAGAATGCACTGTGCCACATACACTGACCTACCTGACCATTACATTCACCTACCTGACCATTTCACTCACCTACCTGACACATGCACTCACCTACATGACTGATGCAAGGAAGGGAGCCGATTCCACCCTGCCTGCACCGTCAGTGCAAGTGACTGCCTGGCAGAGTATTCCCCTAGAGTGCTGACAAAGAGGGCTTGATGTGCCAGCTGTGGCAAGCGTGTCATAGGTTCGCCATCACTGGTCTAAGCTGTGACTGGGTATATAAAATCCATAACTGGAATTTGTATTTAGCTGACTTTACTGGAAGACAAGTGCATATTAAATTCTTTGTTTGCGTGTTTATGTTCCTGTTTGTACCTTCTCCATCAGATTTCCTAAAAACTCCACTGGAAAATTATGCCCGACATCTGGAGGTTCCGGTGAAAATCCTGAGGATGGAGCAGAGATCAGGGCTGATCCGGGCACGCCTTAGAGGTGCCAATGTTGCAAGAGGCCAAGTGATAACCTTCTTGGATGCTCACTGTGAATGTACAGTTGGATGGTTGGAGCCCTTGCTGGCAAGAATAAAGGAAGATCGGTATGAATATTTCATATCTGTATGCTGCGGGTGTGCTTTCATGGATTGTAAGGGTAGATTGCTCCTGGGTGCAATGAAGTGTGATGGGTGACTTTTGCTTGGTGTGCTTACCTTGAGACTGTAGAGGTATACTGTCCCTGAGTGCACTTACCTGTAAGAGTAAACTATTGCTGGGTATGCTCACTTTTAGTGTGAAGAAAGACTGTTGCTTGGTGCACTCTGTGGTGGAAAATAATTGTACCAGTGCTAGGTTCCAGGTGAAAGAGAAGTACCTTATTTCTTCTAACTTTCCTTGCTATATGCCTTAAAAATGTTTAATCTAAATGTAACATTACCCCCATTGGAGCTGCTGGATTTTTGGGCGGCATGTTACCTCGTGGCTCCTCTGAATTTTCTAGGGGTGAGTGATGCGTAAACAGAAGTAAAGGAATAATCTCTCCCTGAGAGATTATATAGAAGGCAGCAGCTCATATCCCCAGTCCTAGCGCGGATCAACCCTCAATTATTCATAGAAGTAAAGGAATGTCCACGGCAGGTGCTCTTTTGCTGTGCTCTTTATTACCCAGCCGGGTAAAAACAATAAACTTGCAGTGAGGAAAGTAAAGTTGAAAAGAGGAAGGACAGCAGATTCAGGCGGCGTACACACGACCGAGGTTCTCGCTGGAAACCAGCGAGAACCTCGCTGGAAGCTGCATTCCAGCGAGGACCTCGGCCGTGTGTACACAGAGCGCTCGCCCCGCCCGTCGGGAATCCCGTCGAGCGAAAAGAGAGCACGCTCTCTTTTTGCTCGACGGCCCGCCTGGATGAATGGCTGGTTGCCATTCCCGACGGGCGGGTCACCGATTTCGACGGCCGGCAGAGAACCTCGACGGGCGGAACGATGTGTTCTGCCCGTCGAGGTTCTCTGCCGTGTGTACGCGGCCTCTGGTGTAATGATAGGAAACCGTCCTGCTCCCAAACATAACACTTTTCTTCACCACTCCATCTGCATTTACATTTGACTAGCACCAGTACTGTATAGTACATAGGCGCTACATAAACAATTTGTTTACATTCAGCCTTTATGCTGTCTGCTTAGTAAAATGTAGAGCAAAGTGATTAGTTCCATATGCCAGAATCCCTACTTATATTTAGTATACCGCCTTGCACTCCAGTATTCTCTGGAAAAAAAAACAAATCACAAACTGCTGGATGAAGGCAGCACCTGCACACATTTAGTTAAGCCTTGCCCATCCATCCAACCTTTGTGATTCCAGATATTCGTTTGTGAAAAGCAGAAAGATCATAGAAGGATCCTTAATGCTTAAAGTCCTAGTCATTTTTATTTGCCAAAAGTCAAAAGTCAATGTTCTTTGCGCCCGTTTCTGTGCTAAGAACTAATCACTCATCTTGTACTTACTCAATACCTTTATCACAAGACAATAATTAGTACTTAACCACTTAACCCCCGGACCATATTGCTGCCCAATGACCAGAGCACTTTTTGTGATTCGACACTGCGTCGCTTTAACTGACAATTGCGCGGTCATGCGACGTGGCTCCCAAACAAAATTGGCGTCCTTTTTTTCCCCACAAATAGAGATTTCTTTTGGTGGTATTTGATCACCTCTGCGGTTTTTATTTTTTGCGCTATAAACAAAAATAAAGCGACAATTTTGAAAAAAAAGCAATTTGCTGTAATAAATATTCCCCAAAAATATATAAAAAAAACTTTTTTTCCCTCAGTTTAAGCCGATACGAATTCTTCTACATATTTTTCGTAAAAAAAAAAAAAAATCGCAATTAGCGTTTATTGATTGGTTTGCGCAAAAGTTATAGCCTTTACAAAATAGGGGGTAGTTTTATGGCATTTTTATTTATATATTTTTTTTTACTAGTAATGGCGGCGATCAGCATTTTTTTCAGTACTGCGACATTATGGCGGACACTTTTGACACATTTTTGGGACCATTGGCATTTTTATAGCGATCAGTGCTATAAAAATGCATTGGATTACTATAAAAATGCCATTGGCAGTGAAGGGGTTAACACTAGGGGGCAGGGAAGGGGTTAAGTGTGTTCCTGGGTGTGTTCTTACTGTATGGGGGGTGGACTTACTAGGGGAAATCACTGATCTTCCGTTCATGCATTGTATGAACAGAAGATCAGCGTTTCCCCCGCTGACAGGACCAGGAGCTATGTGTTTACACACATAGCTCCCGATCCCCGCTCTGTAACGAGCGATAGTGTGTGCCCGGCGGCGATCGTACCCGCCGGGCACGCACGCGGGACTCGGGGGCAAGCGGTGACGAGCGTGCTGTCGACAGCGGCGCGTGCGCGCCCCCTGGTAGCGGACGTATAGCTACGGGCTCTCGCCCAGCAGAGCCACCATCCCACAGTAATATGACGGCTGGTTAACAAATACATCTTCGTTAATTGATTAAAGCTAGGCATACATGATTTTCCTATCAACAATATTACAGTGGCTCTGCTCAACAGTGACAGCGATTTTTAAATCAACTTTTCTCAGGTTGGGTGGTGCTGAAATTTTGATCTATACAGGGAGTGCAGAATTATTAGGCAAATTAGTATTTTGACCACATCATCCTCTTTATGCATGTTGTCTTACTCCAAGCTGTAAAGGCTCGAAAGCCTACTACCAATTAGGCATATTAGGTGATGTGCATCTCTGTAATGAGAAGGGGTGTGGTCTAATGACATCAACACCCTATATCAGGTGTGCATAATTATTGGGCAACTTCCTTTCCTTTGGCAAAATGGGTCAAAAGAAGGACTTGACAGGCTCAGAAAAGTCAAAAATAGTGAGATATCTTGCAGAGGGATGCAGCACTCTTAAAATTGCAAAGCTTCTGAAGCGTGATCATCGAACAATCAAGCGTTTCATTCAAAATAGTCAACAGGGTCGCAAGAAGCGTGTGGAAAAACCAAGGTGCAAAATAACTGCCCATGAACTGAGAAAAGTCAAGCGTGCAGCTGCCAAGATGCCACTTGCCACCAGTTTGGCCATATTTCAGAGCTGCAACATCACTGGAGTGCCCAAAAGCACAAGGTGTGCAATACTCAGAGACATGGCCAAGGTAAGAAAGGCTGAAAGACGAACACCACTGAACAAGACACACAAGCTGAAACGTCAAGACTGGGCCAAGAAATATCTCAAGACTGTTTTTTCTAAGGTTTTATGGACTGATGAAATGAGAGTGAGTCTTGATGGGCCAGATGGATGGGCCCGTGGCTGGATTGGTAAAGGGCAGAGAGCTCCAGACCGACTCAGACGCCAGCAAGGTGGAGGTGGAGTACTGGTTTGGGCTGGTATCATCAAAGATGAGCTTGTGGGGCCTTTTCGGGTTGAGGCTGGAGTGAAGCTCAACTCCCAGTCCTACTGCCAGTTTCTGGAAGACACCTTCTTCAAGCAGTGGTACAGGTAGAAGTCTGCATCCTTCAAGAAAAACATGATTTTCATGCAGGACAATGCTCCATCACACGCGTCCAAGTACTTGGCTGGCAAGAAAGGGTATAAAAGAAGAAAAACTAATGACATGGCCTCCTTGTTCACCTGATCTGAACCCAATTGAGAACCTGTGGTCCATCATCAAATGTGAGATTTACAAGGAGGGAAAACAGTACACCTCTCTGAACAGTGTCTGGGAGGCTGTGGTTGCTGCTGCACGCAATGTTGATGGTGAACAGATCAAAACACTGACAGAATCCATGGATGGCAGGCTGCATGAGTGTCCTTGCAAAGAAAGGTGGCTATATTGGTCACTGATTTGTTTTTGTTTTGTTTTTGAATGTCAGAAATGTATATGTGTGAATGTTGAGATGTTATATTGGTTTCACTGGTAAAAATTAATAATTGAAATGGGTATATATTTGTTTTTTGTTAAGTTGCCTAATAATTATGCACAGTAATAGTCACCTGCACACACAGATATCCCCCTAAAATAGCTAAAACTAAAAACAAA
Organism: Rana kukunoris; assembly: GCA_029574335.1. Classification (NCBI taxonomy): domain Eukaryota; kingdom Metazoa; phylum Chordata; class Amphibia; order Anura; family Ranidae; genus Rana; species Rana kukunoris. The sequence continues at coordinate 207,899,117 of CM056054.1, read as the reverse complement.
CTAAAAACTACTTCCAAAAATATTCAGCTTTAATATTAATGAGTTTTTTTGGGTTCATTGAGAACATGGTTGTTGTTCAATAATAAAATTAATTCTCAAAAATACAACTTGCCTAATAATTCTGCACTCCCTGTATAGAAATTCAAAATGTCTACTATGGCCAACATAAGTTCGTTTGAGGTTCAGTTCTGTCATATTGTTTGTTTTTTGAATTCCTGATAATAGCTATTATTAAATCAGAATCTCGCTATAGAGAACCTTACATACAGCGGTGTACAGGAGGGCATGGACAGAATTGATTTGTTTCAATGCCATTTAATATTTTTCCCTGCAGGAAAACGGTAGTTTGTCCGATAATCGATGTAATAAGTGACGACACGTTTGAGTACATGGCTGGTTCAGACATGACTTACGGTGGATTTAATTGGAAATTGAATTTTCGCTGGTATCCTGTTCCCCAGAGAGAAATGGACAGAAGGAAAGGAGACAGAACATTACCAGTAAGGTAAATAAATACTATATATTTCATGTATGGATGGGCGTACACATATTTTTTACAGCAAAAAGTCAATACAGATAAAATCAAGAGATGAACAATCAGTAGCACAGTGTGAAATAGGAGAGCTGTTATGCTGGCCATACACTATACGAAAAATCGGCCAAAATTCGGTCATTCAGACAGTTCGTTCGTTTTTCGAACAGTTAATGGGCACAAAATCGATAATCGTTGGCACATTTTTGAGCCGAAAACAATAAATCGGAAGGTTAATGTGTTTCACGTCTGAACATTCTGCACTAGGTATATGTACAAAAAACAAACCAATTTTTTTTTTTATTTATTGTTATCTAACACCAGCTTCCGATTCTCCAGAGACCTTTCTGTAACCACTCCCTGAATCTCCTTCTGTTCCTGTCTGACCCAGCAATCATGTAGGTACCCCAGACTCCATATTTACTTTTAGTTTTCAAAAGTTCTCCTATGCCAAACCCCTTTTAAACCCAGCCATGCCCTATGTCCATATTTCTCCTCTTGTAAATCACCCAAGGTACCTATTCTGGGGCCTAAAGGTTACCAAATCACAAACTTCAGGACTTAGTAGTCCTTGGTGGACTTTTCATTACAATAGAGAAGGATGGAGTAGTAGGGCTGGATGAGGTTTGCAGACGATAGGCATGCTGTACATGTCTTGAGTGAGTGAAGAACTTATATAGCGCATCTAATGCGAACTTAATCGCCTCTGGGCGCTCGTTGTTCCTGTCTCCTTTGACATCAAAAGAAATGAGTTTTGATCTTTCTTCTGAAGGTCAGGTGGTTCCTCCTCCAACCGAATACTGGTTGGTAAAGCGTTCCATAGCCTGGGCCCTTGGACCGCAAATCTTCGCTCTCCTTTGGACTTGTATTTGACTTTGGGTATCTGTAGTAGATTTTGGTTGATGGATCGCAGAACGCGATTGGAATTGTAAGCTTTTATTTTTTCGCATAGATATTGGGGGGCCTTCCCATGGATGCACTTATGCGTCAGACAGAGTGCTTTAAAAGCAATTCTGTCTTTTACTGGCAACCAATGAAGGGTTCTCAGCGAAGGTGAGATTGATTCCCAGGGTTTTTTCCCAGTCACCAGTCTAGCGGCTGTGTTTTGAACGACTTGCAGACGAGAGATTTGGTACTTTGGGAGTCCGAGGTAAAGGGCATTTGCATAGTCCAGTCTGGAGTTTACAATTGTTCCCACCACAACTGCTATGTCTTCTTTGGGAATGAATGGAATAAGTCTGCGTAGTAGGCGCAGCAGATGGTGCGATCCGCTGACTACTGACCCTATTTGTGCGTCCATTGTCCAGGAGTCGAAGATGACACCGAGACTTCTGACTTTGGCGCTAGGGGCGATAATTTGGCCCAGAATGGGCGGGGGTGTCCAAGTTGTTGTGAGTTGTTTCTTACGGTTGGCGTGAAACAGAAGAAGTTCTGTTTTGGAATTGTTGAGTTTAAGATAACTCTTTGTCATCCAGTTTTCTATCAAAGAGAAGCATTTCCCTTGCTTAAAGTTCTTTCTAAATCCCGCAATAACTCACGGCAGACCTCCGCAATGTCTCCTGGGAACAATGACAAAAGCTCCCAGGAGACATTGCGGCATCGAGGAAGTGACGGAATACCCGCACACTTCCCGATAAATCCATATACAGTAAGCGGCCAGTAACATAAAGGATTACTAAGGTACAGTGGATATGCATATGAGCGTATCATTTTTTTTTTTTGGTGGGGGAGTGGATCTTGGGTGGGAGTTCCCACACTTTTTTCCCCAGGACTTGACCCCTGGGGACACCTATTAGCAAAGGTATGTAGGGATAGGACACACCCACTGCCACACACCCTTAAAGGAGAAGTACAAAATAAAAAAAAGGTTAGTTAAACCCACAAGTGTTTTTTTTTTTTTTTTACTGCTATTATTCCTTTATATTGGCTTTTGAAATTTACAAATGCAGCAAATTAGAAACTGGATGAAAGGTTTATCACTGGGAAACACTTTTTAAAAGATTTAAAAAAATGCATTTATATACAACTATATAGATCAAACCAAAATGAGGGACAAATGAAGAAGGAACAAGTGACAGTTGGAAGCTTTGGTTTGTATACTTAAACTCATTGAATCCCTGTTTTTGATTGATGTCACTGTGATTTCTCCTCTCGCCTTCTCTATATTACAGTTTTAGTCTGGCTGTGTTCTTAGTGGTCGATGAGTGAGATAAGATGAATATTGGATCTTTCTTCATTTGATACAAAAGATTTGTTTAGGCCTACTATTTTCCTCTTATGATTATACACTATTAAGGAGAAATTGATCTGTTAGCTCTTCAAAAACCTAATAATCTCTATAAATAAATGTTTCTCAAACATTTCCATTGTTTACTGCACAATGGTACAATGTTATAATACAGTGGGGTCATTAGTCTTTCCCTTTAGGATATAAAGCACGTCTCCTCTGTTCTGGAAAACTGAAGCTCACTTATCTTCTCCTGTCAATAGAATATATCTGAGCGTGCATCACATTCCAGAAGAAACTGTGACACTGTTTATCTATGTCATACCAATTACTGAGCTAGGATCTCATACAGCGCCTGCATGGGCTTATCCGTATGCTGATCACTGGCACCCTCTGCTGTAGGAACCTGAGAAGGCATCATGATACAGGACCTGATTCACTAAAGCAAATGAAAAGAGTAGGCATATACGGTACAAAATAATACATTTTTGTTTTTAAATGGATCCCCCAACACACCTTCTCAGCCCACTCTTAATGTGGCACTCTCTTTCAAGGCACCATAATTCAGAAATATGTGGTGCCTTGAAAAAAAAAAAAAAATACCTCAGGTATGATAGTTTAGTGTGATAGGAGGCCCTGTCAGCACATTCAAAATGAATGGGCTGTTTTAACACAAAGAGTCTTTAAGGCACAATAATTTATTGCTTTAACATAGCCCATAGTTTAAAATACAAGCGCTGGAGATCGGGTCGGATCGCCTCCAGAAAAGGTATACTAATCTTTTCTTTACAAGGCTAGAGAGGTTGGTGTTAGAATGCCGGGGGCTATAGTGCAGAGATTTTAGCTTTAGCCTGGACTTCCACTTTAAGACTTGATGATTGGTTAAAGGGGTTTTAAACCTTCATGTTTTTTTCACCTTAATGCATCCTATGCATTGAGGTGAAAAAACACCTTGCAATGTCCGGCCCCCCAGCCCCCCCCCCCCTATTTTTACTTCCTTCAGCCCCGAATTTCAGTGGGCGCGATCCCGCGTCGCTCTCTCCACTGCTTCTCGGCTCTTCATTGGATAGATTGATAGCAGCGCAGCCATTGGCTTCCATTGCTGTCAATCAAATCCAATGACACAGGCTCCGGGGGGGGGTGGGGTAAAGTATTATAGTCGGCAGCTATGCACGCCGAGTGTATGACACGGGAGCGCACCCGCAAGGTAACCCCCTTTGGAGAAAGCTTCCCAGACGGGCAATCTATTGGGGGGAGGAGCCGCGAGAGCCACCGTGGGACCCCAGTACAGGAGGATCAGGGCCACTCTGTGCAAAACTAACTGCACAGTGGAGGTAAGTATGACAGTTTTTTTTTAACCTTTTAGCATCACTTTCAGTTCAGGCCTCCAAATGGCTGGATCCTGATAGTCATGTGTCTTTTTTCAATCTATGTTTTTGGGCGTTGCTCAGCCATGTAAGTCAACCAGGGTGAAATAAAAAGCTTGGTTTTCAAGAAGCATTTTTGGTTTTCTATGTTTTGATGATCTGGCTTGAAGTGTCATATTTAAAACATAATTTGTGGGATTTTGTTTGCTGGATTTTAATATTAGCTTGTTTCCATTAAAGCAGAATAATATCTACTTACAGATTTATAAATCTATAGCCTCTTATTTTCTGCAGAACACCTACAATGGCAGGAGGCCTTTTCTCCATTGACAAGAATTATTTTGAAGAGCTCGGCACGTACGATTCAGGAATGGATATCTGGGGTGGAGAAAACCTGGAGATGTCTTTCAGAGTAAGTATCATTGAAATAAAAGTTTGGGAGCTACTTCCACCAAACAGCTAAATGCTCAAGCAACATACACGGGAATGGTTCTATCTATCAGAGAATCTATAATCTGATACTCATACTGTTGTGACCATCTGCATTCTCCACCGTGCTATGTGGCTATGCATACCTCCCAACCGTCCCGATTTGCGGGAATGTCCCACGTTTCGCGGTAAATCCTGCGGCCCCGCGATCAGGCCTAGAGTGAACCCCCCCCCCCGCTCAACAACTCCGATCTGCGACGAAACCCCCCCTCAATAACACAGATCCCGAGGAAGGAACCCCCCCGCTCAACAACTTTGATCTGCGAAACCCCCCCCGCTCTCTCAACAACCCAGATCCGGGGAACCCCCCCCCCCCCGCTCAACAAGGTGTCCTTCATTCCCATGTCAAAGTTGGGAGGTATGGGCTATGTACTATATTGTGGGTGGTAACACAAAAAATCTGCAGTTCTCTCCAACTTCCTGCCTGCTCTTTAATCCAAGGTTGTAGATCGATCAAAGCAAATAATGTTCCCATTTTTTCAGTATTGCTTGTTGTGATAATGTTTGCCTTTCTCTTAGAAAAAAAAATAATGCCTCCCAGTCAAAGACAACCACAAAATCAAAAGATTTGGTAGGTACAGAGAACAGTAAATAATTTAAGGTAGAATGCCAAGAACTACTTTTAAAAATGGTCCCTCCCCTGTGTAAGAGAAATACTTATCTATGACCTGGTCACATGATCTCCCCTGTGTCAGCCAGGACCAGTTACAGGGGAGAGGAGAGAGTGCTTAAAGGGGTTGTAAAGGTTAATTTTTTATTTTCTAAATAGGTTCCTATAAACATTGTTTGTTCACTTACATTTTCCTTTGATTTCCCTTCTAAATGTTTTTTTTTCCTTTGTCTGAATTTCTCACTTCCTGTTTCTCCTCAGTAAGCGTTCCACCATCATCTGAGCTGTAGAAAGTCATTTAGAACAGCTTACTGAGGAGGAACAGGAAGTGAGAAATTCAGACAAAGAAAACAAAGAAAAAAATAATTTAGAAGGGAAATGGAAGAAAAAGATAAGTGAACCAACAATGCACTAGCTTAAAGGAACTTATTTAGAAAATAAATAAATTAACCTTTACAACCCCTTTAACATTGGCTGGTAATACCTGGGAGCAGTGATGTCACCCAAAGGCTCCTATTGCCCATCCATTGACGGTGCTCCCTCCCCTTCCCCTGCACCCACTGGCTCACAGAGAGGAACCAGATCAAGTGAACAGACTGGAGCAGCCTAAAAATAGGTAAGTATACAGCTCATTCTTACACAGGCTAGTTAGAGGTGTTGGGGGGGGGGGGGCATTTTTAAGAATAGGTAGGTTTTGCTTGGATTTTTCTTTTAAAAATACCACATGCACATTTTTGCCACCGTCATTTCAATAATAGAGCACATTCTAATGCTACAATGAGTTCACACCTGACTTTCTTGGTAATTTATCTGACCATATATAGTCATCATAAGGCTTTGTACACAACATGAAGGCTTCAGCGTGTATAAGCACTATGCATACATCAAGCTTTTGCAAAACATTAGCAAAGCTTTGAGCAGCTTTCTTAAAGCCTTAGGTTCCATGCACACTGGGCTTAAAAAAAAGTCTGTTCTTTTTGGAGTAAAAAACTTCCATTTTTTGTACAAAGTTTAGACGAGTTTAGGAGAGATTTATGTTTTTTTTCTGCCAGTGAGCTCCAATCGGAAACGCGAATGAGAAGGTTTTTTTTCCTGCCTCTAAACGTTGTTCTCAAAAATTTGCCTGGAAACGTCCTAATGTGTAAGGATAACATTGAGTTGCTTCTTCAGGCAGAACACAAAACTCCTGCAGAAGCAATGGCCTGGATTCACATACCTGGGTGCATCTTTATGCATCTTTATGCAGGCGTAGTGTATCTTCTTTACGCTATGCCGGCGCAACGTTGAGAGGCAAGCATGGAATTCACAAAAACAAATGCTCCCAACATTGTGCTGGCATAGCGTATAGTCGTCGGCGTAAGCCGGCCTAAGTCAAAGTAGGTGGAAGTGGGCTGGAAGTGGGCGTGCTACATTTAAATGAAGCATGACCCCATGCAAATTATTGGGTTCAGCTTCAAACAAGTACTAAAAATGAACGGCGCATGCGTCGTATCTTGGACGCATCCCAGTGCGCATGCTCACAGTCACGTTGAAATAACTGCCTAAGATACGTCAAAACACTGCCTACGACGTGAACGTAACCTACGCACAGCCCTATTCACATACTATGTAAACAACGTAAAAATCTATGGCGTTCGTTCCCTGGTCCATACCTTTGCATGGGTTGCGCCTCCTATATGAGGAATAACTTTTAACGTAACTCTTGCGCAAATTGCTTAAAACATGCGCCGGGCACAGGTACGTTCGTGAATCGGCATATCTTACGCATTTGCATATTTAAAATGGGAATGCAAGATGCATCCAGCGTAGCTATGCGCCCACGATACGCCGGCGTAGGCAAGTTACGTCGGGCGGCTAAAGCCTATTTTTTTTACGTATCTAGCTTTGGGAATCAGCGCACAGATACGATGGCGCACATTTGTACTTACGACGGCATATCTCAAGATACGTCGGCGTAAGTGCTACGTGAATCTGGGCCAATGTTTTTTTTTCCAGTGTGCATGGAACCTTAGGCTCCAAGCACACTGGCTTAAAAAATCATTGCTTCTGCTTGTAGAAGCAGCTCAATGTTATCCTATGTGTCCATGCACATTAAGACGTTAAGAGGCATATTTTTAGTTTAACGAGACAGAAAAAAAAACCTTCTGGTTCGCGTTTCTGATTGGAACTTGGAGGCAGAAAAAAACGTAAAACGTTCCTAAACTCGTCTAAACTTTGTACAAAAACTGCTCTATATGAGCGTTTTTTACTCTCGAGAGAACAGACGTTTCTTTTAAACCCAATGTGCATGGAGCCTTAAAAATACCATTCAGCTCCAGTATGGGGAGGTTAAACACAGATATTAATGGGAATGCTGATTATCATTTTAAACAAGCTGCTAGAAAACTTCAGCACTACTTGAAACTTGTTGAAAGACTGCTGAAACTCGTTAGCAGCTTGTTAAATGATAGCCAGCGGTCTCCCCTTTTCCTTTCCCTACACATCACACACCAATATAACAGAGACTCACACATTTAAATATGCAATAAAATAGAGGCTTGGTTCTAAGGAACTGTTTTTTTCTCCTCTCTTCTCTTCCACCTCATAACAGTCTTCTGACAGCTACATGCAAACTTGTTTGCAACTTTTGGTTAATCTGGATGAGATCTCTTCTAAAAACATCTTTCATTTGATGTGGCTCACTGTTTACGAATAGTTATACACAATCTGAATTATGTTAATAATGTTAATTGTTCATTTGAATTTCTGAGTTGTAATTCTTTCCTCTATCGTTTCAACCTTGATCCTTCAAGGTCCTTGTGTTGAAGATTAAATGGTGTTAACCGTCATTTATATCACAATACTTACAAGCTGAATTGTCACTGTTCAACAATTAGAATGTTTGTACCTTTGTATTTTTTTTTTTCTCAATAAAACTTCATGGAACTAAATGATAGCCAGGATTCGCATTAAGAGCTTTACTTAAAATGGGAATGAAAAACTCAGCTGCTGCATAAATAGTGCTAATGTGATAATATTAGTTTGTGCTATACATATAAATGATATTACTTTATTTTATTTGAATTTTTTATTTTTTTATTGGATTTTTATATAGCAAAACAAAAATAAACACATACAACAATTGAATGATAGCCTGATATCGGGTCTCATACTACACAGAAAATCTCAGCACTGGGCCCTCGGTATAACACTGATGCCGCGTACACAGCATGAAAAAAAATATGTTTTTCGGCTTTTAGAAAAAACATAGTTTTTTCCAACTTCATCATTGAAGCGGAGTTCCACCCAAAAATGGAACTTCAGCTTATCCCACTCCTCACCCCCTTACATGCCACATTTGGCATGTCATTTTTTTTGGGGGGGAGTGGGGGCTTCAGGAGGAGTGGGACTTCCTGTCCCACTTCCCCCTTCCACCGAGGGACTGGTTAGGCGATTAAGCTTAATCACCTACAGCAGCCCCTCCCTGTAGGCGATCGCATGGGACACATGACAGGTCCCATGTGATCGCCTGTCCAATCAGTGACGGGCCACGCCGCTCGCGCATGCGCAGTGGGTGCCCAGCCGTGAAGCCGAAGGCTGTCACGACTGGGTGCCCACAGTTGTGATGAGGACGCCGGCCGGGGAGGGGGGGGAGAGGAGCGGAGCCCCGGTCGGCACGTCGCTGGAATGCTGGAGCAGGTAAGTGTCTGTTTATTAAAAGCCAGCAGCTACACTTTTTGTAGCTGCTGACATTTAATAAACACAAATATTGGCTGGAACACCCCTTTAAAACGATGTTGCCCACACACGATATTTAAAAAAAAAATTCTAGCAAAGCGCGGTGACGTACAACATACAATGGGACTATAAAGGGTAAGTTCCATGCGGATGACGCCACCCTTGGGGCTGCTTTAGCTGATTTCCTGTTCGTAAAAGACAATTCGTGCTTTTCTGTCTGTTACAGCGTGACGAATGTGCTTACTGCATTACGAATGGTAGTCTTACCAGAACGAGCGCTCCCATCTCATAACTTGTTTCTGAGCATGCGCGGGTTTTTAACGTAGTTTTAGCCCACACTCGATCATTATTTAGAAAAACAACATTTTTTAAAACGTCGTTAAAAAATGCAGCATGTTTGGAAAAAAATGTTGTCGTTTTTCAGAACCGGAAAAATTATGTGAAGCCCACACACGATCATTTTAAATGACATTTTTTTTTAAACTTATTTTTTTGTGCCGAAAAATGATAGTGGGTACGGGGCATGAGGCTTGGAACATGAACATAATAACAAAATAAAAATAACAGTTCCAGTGCATAGAAATATTGAATGTAAATTTGTATATAATGACGGACACTAGCTCCACATAATATTACATCATTCTTGTGATTAATTAAAATTTGTAAACATCAAAAACAACATATAACCATGCTGTAAAAATCATATAGATAGTTTAATAAAATCCCACTATAAACGTGCTGCTTGTGGAAAAGCCACTATAAAGTGCTTATGCTTCTAAGGCAGTGGTTCTCAACCTGGGGGTCGGGACCCCCTCGGGGGTCAAATGACGATTTGCCAGGGGTCACCACATCCTGGGCTGTTCCTGAAGCCCACGCTGCTCTCCCAGCCTTTTTTTTGTGGCCGCTCAGAAGGGCTGTCCCTGGAGCCCGCGGCCGCCCACTAAGCCTTTTCGCAGCCACCCATTCACTTCACGGCATGGCTGGGGGACAGAGACTAGAGGTCAGTTGACTGGTAAGGAATGTGAAGTGGGAGGGGCTGATTTCGGCATAGGTGTCCCTGCTACGAGATACCAAACAGTCGGAGACACAGTGAGTAACACAACCTGTGATTAGAGTTGCCATTAAAAGTCCCCACTACAGTTCTCAGATCAGCAGATTAACTTGATCAGGAGCACCTAAGTTGGCTGATCAAGACCCCCCCCCCCAGCACTGCCACTTATCCCAACTTCCCACCAGCACTGCCACTCATCCGAACTCCCCGCCAGCACTGCCACTCATCCCAATTCCCCTCAGCACTGCCACTCATCCCAACTCCCCACCAGGACTGCCACTCATCCCAGCCCCCCGCCAGGACTGCCAATCATCCCAACTCCCCGCCAGGACTGCCACTCATCCCAACTCCCCACCAGGACTGCCACTCATCCCGACTCCCCGCCAGGACTGCCACTCATCCCGACTCCCCGCCAGGACTGCCACTCATCCCCCCCCACCAAGGAGTAAGAGAAGGAATAAAAATAGAGAATACATGGAAGGGAGAGGAAAAGGGGTAGAACAGAGAAAAGGGGAGAGAAAGAATAAGAGAAAGATGGCTAGAGAGAGGTATGGGTGGACAAGAAATTTGTATAGAGAGAGAGAGATACAAGGGAAAGAAAGGAGAAGAAAGAGAGTGGTACATCCCAAAATGTACCATGAGGGGTTTAAATTCTGTGTGAGTGGAGAGGACTCAGGAAGGGCTAAATGTCCGTGGGTTAGGGGCGCAAATTACTTGTCTTGCCTTAGGTGCTGACAACCCACGCTACAACAATAATTTTACTGTTAGGGGTCCCCACAACTTGGGAAATTTTATCAAGGGGTCACGGCATTAGAAAGGTTGAGAACCACTGTTCTAAGGGCAAAAATTACACGCGACGCGTTCCCTTCCGAGGACTTCATGTTTTCCCACATGGACTGACACTCATCACGATATGCTGTTGTGTTTATTGCATTTGACTACTGTTTGGGTTTCACGGCTTGGAGTAACTCATATATAAAAAGTTATATACAGGCGATCCCCTACTTACAAACATATGACTTACAAACGACTCCTACTTACAAACGGAGAGAGACAACAGGAAGTGAAATGAAATCTACCTCTAGTAGAGAAATTCACTCCTGTAATGCACTGTACACACAATCGGAATTTCAGATGGAAAAAGTCAGACTGACTTTTTCCATCGGAAATTTAGACCGATTGTATGCACCATCAGAGTTTTTCCATCGGATATTCCGAGGAATTCCATTGGAGTTTGGATAAAGAACTCCAATTTGAGTTTGGCCGGGCAAAAGCCGATCGTGTGTACGGGGCATTAGAGTTATTATGGGGAAAAAGGTACCTCCACTGAGGCTTTGTCACCAGTCCATGTTTCCCTAACAATCCCAAATTTTCCTGATCCAATTGTCATTGGGACAGGAAGTGAGGTGAAATCTTCTGAACAGGGGCACAGAGCACAAAACAAATGTTACAAGGGTGATAACCTTTCCTTATACTATCCAAAAAGCTTAAAAAATAGATTCTTTGACTGAAGCTATACCTATTATGACTTACAAACAGATTCAACTTAAAAACAAACCTTGTTTGTAACCCGAGGACTACCTGTATGTCCCTAAAAAAAATATATATTTAGGTAGGCAGATTTGTCATGGAGTTATTTCCAAGTGAACCAGGGCATACTAAGGCTGCTCACATTTGTCTTTGCATTTAGTCTTTAGTGACCTTGGGTGTTGTATAAATGGTTTCCTTTAATGAAAGTAGCACATCTGGTCCAATATTCACATTTGATTCACGTTTCGGCGATCTGCAGGATCATAGGAGACTGCCATAAGTACGATCCCCATGGGAACCAATAGGGGCATGTTGCACATGCCCCTATTGAGTTGGAATATTTTCAGAAGCAAGACTGTGTAGCAATTGGCTGGACCATAGAAGATCGTTGGATCAAGCATGAAGGTGAGTATTGAAGCAGGGAACGCAGGGAACACACTGGTTTGTTTATAGTTGTTTCTAGGCAGTTGTGTTTAGAGGCTTTTTCTTGAACCCAACAAAAATGCGTTCAGACGCTGAGTTTAGATCCAGTTGAAGTACCAAACGCGGCTAAACATGGCTTAACGCGGCAACTTGTGTTTACCAGTGTTTTGTTTACAGACATTTTCATTTTAACAAAAAAAAAAAGCTGAATGCGGCTAAACGCAGCATGTAAACGTGGCTAAACGGCAGTTTTTAGGCAGTGATTTTTAGCTGTCAATTTAAATTGTTCAGGAGAGGTTGAACAACGTTACGTGTACATGAAGCCTAATTGTATCGCAGTTTGCCCTTTAATAAAGAGCATATTTTGTTAAATAAATATTGGGTAATTTTGTTTAGGGGGCTCTGATGTTTTTTAAAGACACTTGGGAAGTAATTTTCAAAATAGGTTTTCTCTGTATTTTTTTTGTTTTATAATTCTTGAAATATGCCTATAAAAGCATGCAGATACTTACAGTATATTATTTTACCACAGTTCTAGCTGTCAAAAATATCTTAAACGTATTTGAATATCTTGCGCAAAGAGTTTTTGATGGATAAATTGCTGCAGTGCTAAAAAATCTAAAATTACTGAAGTTTTCAAAAAATAAAGGAGGTTAATGGAAAGTGAAGAACTCATTTAAAACTCTGTATGCAATTATTTAAATGCATGTACTTTTTTTTTAAATGTGTACTTTTAATGAAACATTTTATGCAAACACTAGTGTTCACAGGTAAATGACCATTTGCCTTCATCAATATATGTTTTATAAACTGCAAGAGAAATGTTGCAATAATTGGATATTTTATGTAGCGCTCGCCCCTGAAGGAGCCGCTGATTTGATGATGGGATCGGCAAATTATGTCACTCTCACTTTTTGTCTAGGGGTGCACCAGAAGTATCAGATAATAATTGAGTGTCCACACAGTGAATAAAGGTTTTCTCAATGCTTTAATTCCAGGCCAACATTGCCGAACATCAACTCGATGAAGGAAGAGCAGGTTGATGAGAAGGAAAAAACTTTAGATGTCAGGCCTGGATATAGGTGTAGCAGAGATTAGCTCTTGAAAAAGAACACGGAGCCCACACAGAGCCAATCAGTGCCCTGGGGTGGGCGAGGTGTCTCCCGGGCCGGTCTCTCTTTTAGACAGCAGATGGGACGTCACCTTAAATTTTACCTGGGAGGAACGAGTTTCGCTGACCACGGGCAAATAAAAATGCAAAAGATTCAAAAACGTCCAAACAGAGCGAATCCTTCCAGTAGCTTTCTTCCTTGGAAAAGATCTCCGGACGACAGCAAAGCATACCTGTCCATAGCCCTGACGCAGGATCTTCTCCTCGGCAACGGGAACTCAGTGAGCCACTGTGGTCCCCTCAATTTTGTCTCCGGTTGAGACTCGATAAGGCCCGAAGCCCGGCCAGGTAGGCCACGTCAATAGGGTCCCTGGATGCGCACACCCTGATGGTGGGTGCCGCACCCCGACTCCTGACAAATCACAACAGGGAGCACTGTAACTCTCCCAGTCAAACTAACTTTTGGAAAGAATGCCCATGCAAACGCAAGGGGGTGCTACATTTACAAGAGAATTTAAAGAGGAAACTTTTAAAGCGTATTGACATCCCTGTTAATTTAGTGCAGTGTAAAGCATAAAAGTAGGCTGTGCACATAGACCGACTCAGCAGTCCAATTATTATTATTATAATCATTATCATAAAAGGTAGATAGAAAATAAAAAATAACATTTACGGCTGATTTCCAGACAGATATAAGACATTCATTTATTACATATTTTTTTTAAATGAAGCCAGTGTAAGTATTTAACCACTTCAGCTCCTGAAGATTTGGTTGCTCAGTGACCAGGCCATTTTTTTGCGATACGGCACTGCGTTGCTTTAACTGACAATTGCGCGGCCGTGCGTGGTTGTACCCAAACAAAATTTGCGTCCTTTTTTTCCCACAAATAGAGCTTTCTTTTGTTGGTATTTGATCATCTCTGCGTTTTTTTTTTTTTTTCGCTATAAACAACAAATGCCGCCAATTTTGAAAAAAAAATCAATATTTTGTAATTTTTGCTATAATAAATATCCCCTAAAAAAGCTAATTTTCCTAAGTTTAGGCCGATATATATTCTTCTACATATTTTTAGTAATAAAAATCACAATAAGCCTATATTGATTGGTTTGCACAAAAGTTATAGCGTCTACAAAATATGGCAAAGATTTATGGCATTTTTTTTTTTTACTAGTAATGGTGGTGATCAGCCATTTTTATCAGGACTGCAACATTATGGCGAACACTTTTGACACATTTTTGGGACATTGACATTTATACAGCGATCAGTGCTATACAAATGCACTGATTACCATGTAAATGTCACTGGCAGGGAAGCGGTTAACAGTAGGGGGCGACTAAGGGGTTAACTGTGTTACCTAAAGAGTGATTCTAACTGTGGGCAGATGGGACTGCCTGGGTGAGGACAGCGATCTGTTCATACTTATGGCCCATACACACGATCCGAATATCGGACGAAAACGATCGTCCGATGATGGATCGTACGATTTTCGGATCGTGTGTACACTACTTTCGACAGCCGATCACGACCGTTTATCCAAATAAATTTTCCTCGTACAATGTCCGATCGTCCGATTTTCGTTTAGTCAGTACAGCCGTCGTCTGATAATACAATACAAATACATTTCAACACGTGACATCACTTCCGATCGTTTTTTTCTATCGTACGATAATTTTCGTGAGTTTAAAAACCTATTTTATTTTACTCGCGATTATTAAGCGAAAAAAGTCGTACGATCCGTCGGCCGATATTCGGATCGTGTGTATGGGCCATAAGTATGAACATCAGATCTCTCTCCTCACCCCTGACATCATGAAGATCTGTCTGTTTACATTGACAGATTTCCGTTGTTGTTCTGTGTAGAGCTATCGCGTGTGCCTGGTGGTCATCATGACAGCCAGGTACATGCATCGGCTCCGACGTCACGGAGTGGGTCTGTCGCATAAATACGCCGGCGCACATTTGCACTTACGTCGCCATAATGTGCTATACGTCGGCATAAGTGCTTTGTGAATCTGGGCCTATGTTGGCATCTGCCCAGTTTAACTAAAACCTTGCATGAAATGCAAAATCAACTTAACTTGCAACCCCACCTCCCCACCCCTGAATAAAAAAAAATACTAAGTGGCTCATATTTAACAAAGAAAGGATATTGCTATCTGCTATCAGTTATTCGTTGTTGGCATTGCAAACCAGGGCGCCCAGCTAACTGCCCATTTATAAAAAGAAGGCCTCAATAGCCTGTGATTTACCTTTTCATTTTCTTTAATTAAGGGAGCTCTGTGATTGGAGTAGAGCCAGCCAGGTGACTTTGACAGATCGCATGACTGGGCTTTCCACCCAACATTTTCTGCCATATTTAGTTTTATTGGGCTTTACTGGCTTTGGCTCCCAAAGTCAGCACAGTACAATGCACAGTTATAAAGCACATTGCTTTACAACTGCTAATCTTTTTTTTCAGTGATATGGCTGTGATATGACCATACTGCTCCTTTTAAAATCAGTCCCCAATTGAAAGTAATAAAAAATAAAACTCTGCAATCTTTGAAAAAAATAAAAATCCTTACCCCCCCCCCCATCCTAAATGCCCTGTTGACATCACTGGGCCATACCCCAGAACCTGGGTTGAGGCCCTACTGCTTTGGTATGGCCACCCTGCTGATTTCTTATATCAGCACTTAAAGGGGTTGTTAAAGCCTTATGTTTTTTTCACCTGCATTCTATGCATTAAAGTGAAAAAACACCTTGCACTCTCCGCCCCCCCCCCCCCCGAGCCCCCATTCTACTTACCTGAGCCCCGAATTTCCATAGGCGCGATCCCATGTCGTTTTCTCCGTGGCTTCTAGGCTCTTCATTGGATAGATTGATAGCAGCACAGCCATTGGCTCCCGCTGCTGTCAATCAAATCCAATGATGTGCTCGCCAGGGGGCAGGGCCGAGTCATGACACGGGAGCACGCCCGTAAGGTAACCCCCTTGGCAGAGAGCTTCCCAGAGGGGGTTAGCTATTGCGGGGAGGTGCCGCAAAAGCCGCTATGGGACCCCAGAAGAGGACGATTGGGGTCACTCTGTGCAAAACTAACTGCACAGTGGAAGTAAGTATGACATGTTTGTTATTAAAAAAAAAACGGAAACATATAGTATCACTTTAACTTAAAGCAATTAAAAAAAGGCTTTTTGTAAAAAAAAAGTTAAAAATGCTCTCCTTACCCCCATCCCGGATGCCCTGTTGACGTTACTGGGTCTCACCATGGAATCCTGAGAAAGGTCAGGACCCCAAATTTTGAACATGCTCAATCAACAGATTTGGGATCCTCAGCTTTTCCAGGATCAATTAAGAAGGCCCAGTTACATCATCCTCTTCTAGGTGAGTGCACCGGCAGCTATGATGTAAGGAAATTATTTCTTCTAAGGTTTTATTTTTTATTGCTCTCAGTTGGCTAAGAGCATTTTACTTTCACATGCAAGATCTACTTTAAGTCGACTAGTCTTTTCTAGCTTGTCTCTTCCCTTTTACATCTCTATGAATAACATCCTGATAAAATCAAGGTTTTGAGCCAAATCTAGGTCAGACGGTAAACTGCAACTTTCTGCCTGTTTAAACTTAAGTAATGTTCAATTTTTCTGTAATTCATTTCTACAGTACACATTTTCTCTGGCCAAAAAGACACTCAGTAAAATAAAATGGGAATATTGCTTCTAAAATAGCTGAAGCTTCGTACAATTAATCTATAATTCGATATTTCCATGAGTTATAAATGACTGCAGATTTCACCTTTTCCACTCAAATGTGCATTTGTGTTAAATTGGTTTTGCTACGCTGTATTAGATAAGGTTATTTAAAATAAAACAGACAAGACAGCCTGAATGGGGGGAATCGAGAGCTTGCTCATTAGATCTGCTGCAAGGTATCTGAAGAGAGGTCAGTTATTTTAAAGATCACCTGTCATGCTTACGCATCGTGTCTGCCATATTGGAGCTCATACATTATTTAGATATCTGATTCATTAGGGTCCAGTTACATTACCGAAGCATAAACTTACTTTTATTTTAACACAACAGCCTCCACTGTCTTCTGGGTTTTGCACCCTCTACTCGGTCTACAGAATTAAAATTTCTTGTTTTGTGGAGTGTGTGGCATTTCCCCCAGTCCACCACTCAGAAGCCTCTCCAGTCTAAGGCCTTGTACACACACAACCGAGAATCTTGTCGTAAAAGAAACATTGTTTTTCTCTACGAGTTTCTTGTCAGGCTTGTCGAGAATCTTGTTAAGCTTTCTTTGAGTACACACTGTCAAGACAAAATCTCATTCTCAAACGCGGTGACGTACAACACGTACAACGGCACTATAAAGGGGAAGTTCAATTCCACTGGCGATACCCTTGGGGCTGCTTTTGCTCATCTCATGTTACTGCATGTTAGTAAAAGTTTGGTGAGAGATGATTTGCGCTTTTCAGTCTGTTACAGCGTGACAAATAAACGTGTTTCTCGTCGTAAACCAGCCCGACGAGAAACACAAGGAGGAAATTGAGACTCCCAACGAGAAAAAAGAGAACTTGTTCTCTTTTTTCTCTTGTCGAGATCCACGACAGTTTTCTCGACGAAAAACATACACACAACCGTTTTCCTCAGCAAAAAAGCTCTGCCAGCATTTTTCTTGATGGATTTTGTCGAGGAAAACGGTCTGAGTCATGCTGAACTCCTATAGGCTTTTATAGTCACTTCTAGTGACAACAGTGGACTATGTCTGAGCAATGTTTGGTGGTTCAGACAGCTTGTAGGCTCGACAAGTTGTGTCTGTGATAGGGTGACAAAGCAGGAGTACAAGTAACCACATAAAAGAAAGTAACAGCAGAAATACATAGCTGCCAACCCTAAGCATTCACATATGATAATCTTTATTTGTTACAGAGTCCAGGATAAAATGGTTGACGTGTTTCGGCCCCTGGCCTTAGTCTAAGGCTGTGGGCCAAAATGTGTCAGCCTTTTTATCCTGTTCTCACCCTGTAACAAATAAAGATAATCGCATTCAGGTGTTTTGGGTTGCTGGCCGTCTAGTCCAGCTATTGCTTCAGTTTTAATAAGTGGATTTACTAAAGTCAAAATGACTGTGCATCTTGCAAATTGCAGATGCACTCTGCAAGAGGATTTGCTTCATACTTTATTCTGAGCATGCGCGGGTTTCTAAGCATACACACAAATGTGTTTCTCGTTGTAAACCAGCTCAACAAGAAACATGACGAGGAAATTGAGACTCCCAATGAGAAAAAAGAGAACTTGTTCTCTTTTTTTCTCGTTGAGATCCACGACAGTTTTCTCGAAGAAAAACATACACACGACCGTTTTCCTCGCCAAAAAAGCACCAAGTTTCTTGATGGATTGTGTCAAGGAAAACGGTCGTGTGTACGAGGCCTCAGCCTCTTGTGAGTGGATATTGAGTGAGTGGAAAAACTGACATGATGCCTGGTTATGTCACTATCAGGGGTCAGGCTGGAAGACCAGTTGCTATAGCAACCTGACCAGCAGGATAGGTATACAAGCAGGTCACCCTGGTGGATGACCTGGGCTCATCTGACGTGCAGGGTCTAAGTACTAACCAAAGTTCACCAGAGATCCTGATAGTGGAGATGTATTTAGCTGTGTGTTAGTACCAGGTCGCGGTCCTCATGATTGCCCTACCAAGAGGTGAGCAAGATGGGGTCCAAAAGTGGATAAAGCAGGTAAGTATCAGACAGAAGCATAGTCAGTAAACAAAGGTCAGTAATGGGAAGTTGCAGGTTGAGATCAGGCAAAAAGTCTAGGAACAAGCCAAGAACACAAACCAGAAAGAATACCCTCTAGTGGGACTTTGAAGGGCAATGCCCTCCAAAGTCCCACTAGAGGGTATTCTTTCTGGTTTGTGTTCTATATTAGGGATTCAGGCAATCTCTCCCATACCCCACTAGAATTAAATTATTCTATCTCCGAGGAACAAGCCAAGGGTCGGTAATGAGTGGTAGCAAAGATAGGGATGGCAGCAGGGAAGACAGAGCGAGATATTGGCTGGAAAGAGCAAAATAATCTGGAAAACAGGAAGTTGCAGAGGCAAGGCTTAATTCAGGAAGTTCATGGGAGGAGAAAAGAGTTCAAGGTTCAGCAGAAGTCAAGGCAAAAGGCAGGGTTGTCCAATGGATCAGACAGGATGCTGTCCAGCTCCTGACAGGTTACAACAAATATGCAGTAGTTAAAGGGGTAATAAAGTTAAAGGGGTAATAAAGTTTCGCAGATTATGACCCAGATCCTCGTCTTCTGGGGTCCCATGGCGGCTCTCGCAGCTAGTCCCCGCAAGAGCGAATCCCCTCTGGGAAGCACTCTCCCAAGGGGGTAAGCTTGTCCATAGACGCCAACTGTATGACTCGGTCCACCCCTCGATGGCCGGGTCATTGGATGTGACTGACAGCAGCGGGAGCCAATGGCTGTGCTGCTATCAACCATCCAATGAATAGCCGACAAGAACAGGGGAAAAGCGATGTGGGATCGTGCACACAGAGATTTTGGGGTTCAGGTAGGTAAAACGGGGGCTTGGGGTGGGGAGGTGATGACTGCAAGGTGTTTTTTCACCTTAAAGGGGTGTTCCAGCCAAATTTAGTGTTTATTAAAAGTAAGCAGCTACAAAAAGTGTAGCTGCTGGCTTTTAATAAACACACACTCACCTGCTCCACGATCCAGCGACGCGCCGGCCGGGGCTCTGCTCCTCTCCCCCCCTCCCCGGCCGGCGTCTTCATCCTAAGTGTGGGCACCCGACCGTGACAGCCTTCGGCTTCACGGCTGGGCACCCACTGCGCATGCGCGACCGGCTCTGCGCTCTCCTATTGGACAGGCGATCGCATTGGACCTGTCATGTGTCCCATGCGATCGCCTACAGGGAGGGGCTGCTGTAGGCGATTAAGCTTAATCGCCCAACCAGCCCCTCGGCGGAAGGAGGAAGTGGGACAGGAAGTCCCACTCCTCCTGAAGCCCCCACTCCCCCCCCAAAAAATTACATGCCAAATGTGGCATGTAAGGGGGTGAGGAGTGGAATTAGCGGAAGTTCCAATTTTGGGTGGAACTCCGCTTTAATGCATAGGATGCATTAAGGTGAAAAAACACGAAGCTTAACAACCCCTTTAATGATTGAAAAACAAAATTGTCCATAATAAAATCAAAAATAATTGTCCATCTTAAATAAATTAATTCAAATATTAAAAAAGAATCAAGTGTGACAATAGTCCAATGCTTCATAAAGTGGAAAATGTTGAACATCGTAGATCCTTCACCAAAGTGTACAAGTGCCAATGCTGCATTCACCTATTTTTTTTTAATCCCGAATTTCTCTTTTAAAGTGTTAGTTTAAATGTAAAGAAAAAATGGAAAGGTTAACTTCTAACACTGTACACCCCCCCGATCCCTGTTATACTTACCTCCAGCAATGCTGAACTATCAGTGCCCACACAGCTGCTCCAGTGATTGGAATTCCCTGCTCTTTTCCTTCTCTGTGCAGCACTTCTGTGATGGACCAGAACGATTCATTATGCCAGTGCCGACCAATCAGAATTGCTTTGGTTAATTCAAGAAGCACTGCACAGAGAAAAAAGGGGGTGTTATGAATCTGCAGTTATGTTTCATGCCCTGTCTGTCTGCTTACCTCTGGTCTGTGTATCAGCTTAGGGATCGTGCTCTCACACCTGCATGTTTAAGTAATCTTCTCTCCACCCAAGTCTCTAACAGGAAACACTATTTAACACCGTGCATTGCAAGCCAGCCTTGCCTGAACAATCGTGTGTTTAGGTTCCCCTGTGTGTTTCTTGCTGTGTGCTCTACATTTGATTCTGTGTACTAACTGTGGCTTGTTCTGACTACCCCTGTCTTCTTGTTACCCCAACCTTTGGCATGTTCTTCTGACCATCCCTGTCTGCTTGTTACGCCAACCCTTGGTGTGTCCTTCTGACTATTCCTTGTTGCCCTGCACTGCTGTTTCCTCTCCATCCACCAGAGCCTGGCATGAGCATGAGTTGGGAGACCCTGGTCGCAGTGACCTGGAGTCAGCTGCAGCACAGTCCATCCTCGCTATCAGAGGCTCTGGTGAAAACCTGCAGGCTCTTAGGCCGCATACACACGATCAGACCGGTCCGATGAAACTGGCCTGAAGACCAGTTTCATGGGACCAAATTGATCGTGTGTACGGCCCATCGGACCAAAGTTTTAAAACTTGCTTTAAAATCTGTCCGATGGACACCTGTCCATCGAACCAAAACGATGGTTAGTTCACAAAAGCATCGGATTAAAAACCCGCGCATGCTCAGAATCAAGCCGACGCATGCTTGGAAGCATTGAACTTCATTTTTTCAGCACGTCGTTGTGTTCTACGTCACCGCGTTCTGGCCCGATGGGATTTTGGACTGATGGTGTGTACGCACATCAGAACATCAGACCACTTCAGCGGTGGTCCGATGAAAAAGGTCCATCGGACCAGTCTCATCGGTTTGCTCTGATCGTGTGTACAGGGCCTTAGACTCTGCTCCCTGGAGAATCTTATGCTCTAGCTCCCTTTTTGATCTGTGTTGGTGCTAAGGTGGAGCTGCTTTCCGGAACCACCCAGAGCTCCATCCGCAGTACTCAGCTGAAGGGTCCGCAAGCTTAGCGCTGCACTCCTCACCTCAGCGGTGTGCAACTGTCACCTGGCTTTAGGTGACCTGAGAGTGGCGAATTAAAATTCCTGGACCACTGAAACTGACACACTGACAGAGGTAAGTACAGCAGGGACCAGGAGGGTGTGGAGGGTGTACAGTGTTAGTTCACCTTCACACTTTTTCTGTAAGTTTGAACTAACTCTTCAACTTTGCACCTTGTAGTGTTGGAGCAACTGGTCGTGAATTCTGAGAACATTTTAAGTTATGGAAGGTTTGTTTTCTGGAAAAGTTGCAGGTATTAAAAACAGACCACCTTTATAATAAAATTGATGTTCTTGTGAGATAAATCTATATGGATAGCAGCATTTAAATGTACAGCGTATGACAAGCTTAGACATTTCAGCTCAGCAGAAAAATGTTCTGGACATAAATCTGCAAGAAATATGTGTTTTTCCAAAATCTGATCCCTTCCATTCTTATCAGTGAAGACTGCGGTCTTTTAAAAATGCAGAGCTTTTCTACATATTCACATCACGCATCTTTACCATTTGTGTGTATAACTGAATATTTGCAACTGTTCATGAAAGTTTCAAGTAATATTAAACTTTTATTTGACTTTTAGATCTGGCAGTGTGGTGGATCGCTTGAAATTGTAACATGCTCACATGTGGGACACGTTTTCCGAAAGGCCACTCCCTACACCTTCCCCGGCGGAACAGGTCATGTGATCAATAAAAACAACAGAAGGCTGGCGGAAGTCTGGATGGATGACTTCAAAGATTTCTTCTATATTATATCACCAGGTAAGTGTCTTGCATTTAAAAGAGAACTAAAGAACTAAAAGAAACATAGGATATGTTTTTAAAATAAGAAGCTGTTGGGCAGGCATAGTCAAGCTCTCTTGATGAGAGTTCCTGACAGCCTCATAACCCTTTGAACTGTTTTTTTTTTCAACTTGTGTATTTGGCTGCACTTAGGCTTTAAATTAACCCAGCATTAGAATCGTCGGTTCAAATCTCAATCAAGACACTAGCTGTATGGGGTTTTCATATTCTCCTTGTGTTTGCATGTGTTTTCTCTGGATAATCCAGTTTCCTTCCACATATCCATTGACCTACTTCTGTCTATTTTAAATGTTTGAATGTGAGTCAAAGACTTTACAGTGGAACCTCAGATTGCGAGTAACGTGGTTAACGAGCGTTTCTCAATAAGAGCACTGTATTTTAAAAAAACGTGACTCGGCTTGCGATTATTGTCTCTCAAAAAGAGCAGGATTCAAGCCAAAGCGGTGTGCAGTACAGCGTTTGGCCTGAGGTGGGGGGCGCCAGAGCCGAGCTAAGCAGAGCAGATTGGAGCCTAAGGCTGCGTACACACGACCGGTTTCCTCGACAGAATCCATCAAGAAACTTGGTGAGAGAGCTTTTTTGCCAAGAAAACCGGTCGTGTGTATGTTTTTCATCGAGAAAACTGTCAAGGAACTCGACGAGGAAAAAAAAGAGCAAGCTCTCTTTTTTCTCAACGGGAGTCTCAATTTCCTCGTCGTGTTCCTCGTCGGGCTGGTTTTCGAAGAGGAAACACGTTGGTGTGTATGCTTAGAAACCCGCGCACCTTCGGTAAAAGTAGCGTTTGTAATGGAGATAGCACATTTGTCACGCTGTAACAGACTGAAAAGTGAAAATGTCTCTTACCAAACTTTTTCATAACACACAGTAACATGAGATTAGCAAAAGCAGCCCCAAGGGTTGTGCCAGTGGAATTGAACTTCCCCTGCCATCTACGTGTTGTACGTCACCGCGTTTGAGAACAAGGAGATTTTGTCTTGACAGTATGTACGCAAAGACAGCTTGTCAAGTTTCTTGACAAGCCTGACAAGGAACTCGTCGAGGATGTGTCTTTTCCAACGAGTTTGTCGGTCGTGTTTACGAGGCCTAACACTAATTTAGCTCTTCCATACTTTAAAGTGGATGAAAATCCTCTCCTATACCCAGTGAAGTGAACAGCCTCAGATGATACACATGGATGAAATAAATCTCCCTACATATGTTTTACATGTATATTTGCTGTCTTCGGCTTTATATACTGTTTAAAAATTATACATTGTGTTCGATTTTTTTTCTTCCTGTTTCAGCAGTAGGAGGGCAGTCTGGACATACACTGTGTGCCAGCTGATTGGAGGAGAGGCACACACCCCCACTCCACATAGGCAGAGGAAAGAAGATACTTTCAGAGCTGTGCTGTAAATAAACCAGCTCTCTACTAATCTATTTATAACACTCACCCCGACACAAATGTTCAGCTGCTTTTATCTCCCATCTCTGAGAACTTGTCAGAAGTTATCATGCTGATAATAGAAGCAGCAGAAAGACATGGGACTTGGGGCTTTAGAGAGAGATAAGTAAACACTACAGATATATGTGCCCAGGTCAAATTTCATGAATCAGGTTTACATCCACTTTAACCTAGACAACCCCCCAAAAAAACGAAAGTGTTATCTAAACTCTGTAGAAAGCATTCATCAGCAGAGTAATAGAAGCCTCTCCCAAGGATCTTTCCCTACAGATGCCAAAAAACAGGGAGAGATTGCATGAACACACAACTGCGCTGCAGGGATAAGGTACTTTTTAACCACTTGCCAACCAGCCACTGTCATTATACTGCGGTAGGTTGGCACGGCAGTGACGTAGCTGTAAGTCAGACGCTTTAAGAGCAATAGCAGCTGCACGCCCATGGTCAGAGTCGGTGCACATGGCCGGCGGCTGCGATGTCTGCCGGCCACCCACAATTGCTTCACAGAGACCAAGAACGGGGATCTGTCAATGTAAACAAACAGACCCCCATTCTGACAGGGGAGTAAAGAGATATTGTCTGTTCCTAGTGATCAGGAACAGTGATCTCTCTGTACTCCCTTTTAGTCCACTCCCCCCACAGTTAATAACACCTCCCAGGGAACACCTAACGCCTTCATTGCACCCTAGTTTTAACCCCTTCCCTGCCAGTGTCATTTATACTGTAATCAGTGGCTATTTTTAGCTCTGATCGCTATATAAATGTCATTAGTCCCAAAAAGTGTCAAAAGTGTCTGTTCTGTCCGCTGCAATGTTGCAGTCCAACTCAAAATCGCTGATCGCTGCCATTATTAGTGAAAAAAAATGTATAATAAAAATGCCATAAATGTATCCCCTATTTTGTAGATGCTATAACTTTTGCGCAAACCAATCAATACACATTTTTTGCATTTTTTTTTTTACCAAAAATATGTAGAAGAATACATATTGGCCTAAACTGATGAAGAAATTCGTTTTTCTAAAAAAAAAAAAATTGGATATTTATTATAGAAAAATGTAAAAAGATTTTTTTTTTCAAGCGCAAAAAATGTAAAAACGCAGAGGTGATCAAATACCACTAAAATAAATCTCTATTTGTGGAAAAAAATACATCAATTTTGTTTAGTGTACAGCGTTGCATGACCGAGCAATTGTCAGTTAGAGCGACGCAGTGCTGTATCGCAAAAAATGGCCTGGTCATAAAGGGGGGGGTTTATGTTTTTTTTATCTTAACGCATTCTATACATTCTATACATTAAGATAAAATACCTTCTGTGTGCAGCCCCCCTAATACTTATCTAAAACCCAATCTAGATCCAGCAATGTTGCAGGGGTGTCTTGGCTGCTCAGGACTCCCCTCCACATTGGCTGAGACAGCAGCATGGCACCATTAGCTCCCATTGCTGTCAATTAAAGTCAGTCAGCCAATGGGGAGAGAAAGAGGGTGGGGCAAGACAGTGGCTCGGTGTCTGAATGAGCACAGGGAGCAGTGGCCTCAGCATGGGTGCCCCCATAGCAAGCAGCTTGCTGTGGGGGCACTCAACAGGAGGAAGGGACCAGGAGCACCTAGAAGGGACCCGAGAAGAGGAGGATCCAGGCTGCTCTGTGCAAATCCACTGCATAGAGCAGGTAAGTATAGCATGTTTCTTATTTTTAACCAAACAAAATTTGACTTTAGTATCACTTTAAGTAAGGAATAAGAATTAAAAATAATAATAATAATAAAATGCAGTGGCATGATATATATATATATATTAATATTTATATAAATGATTAATGGAAATGAACACGTCAATGTTTAGTATCACTTTAATTGAGTTAGGTGAGCTGGGTTGCTCAGCTACACAAGATGTGAAACAGACAATGATAATTATTATATTATAATATGAAGAATAATATGAGGCATATAAGGACATTTTTGTGTTACCCAGTTGAAGAGCACAAGGAGATTCTATCTACAGAAAACTGTATTAGGGTGTCTTTTATATCTCCAAAGAAGATGAATATAGCTGCCCCCATGAAAGTAAAAATGTAAAGGTGAGCGTTTCATAAGAAGTAAAGATTTTCTTTTATGAAGCATTACATATGAAGGGCACCTGTACGAGGATCCTAATCTAAAGATTGAAAGCTGGAGTTAAAAGTGCCTTCTTATACTTTCATTTATATTCATGAACACCTCAGGAGTCCCGATATCCAGGGGACTCAGAATGCAAATGTTACCTCTGAGTTCTTACAGCAGACATCTGTGGCATCTGTGGCCCTGCACAGTGTGGCGTGGGCCGCGTGGCCCTGGTACAGGTTGGAGGAATCAATGGCAGCCATGGAGGGGGAGGAGTATATTGTTTTAGACGACTGACCTCCTAACTGGGGGGATTAATTTGCATATTAAGTGCATGGAATTCTGGGAACCCTGGGCTGCTTTTATCGTTTGCTTTTAGTTTTCAGTATTTGATTAGCACAGGTTCACTGTAACAAGTCATACAAGTTAAAGAAAGAAAGTATTTAGTGTTCCCATATTTGAAAAGTGCATTGCTTCAAGAGACTGAGGCAGAACATTACATTGGAAAATGTTATGATTTCCAGCCCAGCTAAACTAGAACTACATGGATCTGAAATAGGGGGGAAAAAAACCTCCAGTATGATTTTAGAAGAAAAAAAATACCCCCTTTCTTCGGACAAGAAATATACTACAAACTACGTCCTCTCAAATTGTATTTTTCATTTAAGTGTATGCCTTCCCCCTCCTTATTCATATGTAATAGCCGTGTCAATTTGATGCGCAAAACATACTCAACGCTCTATGTAGGAGGCATCTTTATTAAAGCAGACCTAGAGGTTGATTTACTAAAAGCAAATAGACTGGACACTTTGCTAGTGCAGTTGCACTCATTTTCTGCTGAGATTAGTGAATGCGGCGAAGCCTAAATCTAAAAATGAGATCCGTGTCTAGCCCTCCTATGTACCTTACCACAGGAAATCTCTGCATCCCCTGATCCCTCTTAAATCTGCAAACCCTGATCCCTTAAAAAATCCTGGCACCCCCTGATCCCTTATAAATCTTTGCATCCTCGGACCTCTCATATATCTCTGCTCCCCCTGATTACTCATAAATATTTGCACCCCCTGATCCCTTATAAATCTCATCATCCTCTGACCGCTTATAAATCCTGGCACCCCTTGATCCCTTATAAATCTTTGCATCCTCGGACCTCTCATATATCTCTGCTCCTGCTGATCATTCATAAATATTTGCATCCCCTGACCCCTTATAAATCTCTGCATCCAGTAATCCTTCTTAAATCTCTGCATCCTCTGATCCTTTATAAATCTCTGCATCCCCTGATCCCTTATAAATCTCTGCATCCCCTGATCCCTCTTAAATCTCTGCAACCCTTGATCCCTTATAAACCCTGGCACCCCCTGATCTCTTATAAATCTCATCATCCTCTGATCGTTTTTAAAAATCCTGGCACTCATTGATCCCTTATAAATCTCTGCATCCCCTAATCCCTTATAAATCCTGGCACCCTTTCATCCCTCTTAAATCTCTGCATCCTCGGAACCTCTCATATATCTCTGCATCACCTGACTGCATATAAATCTCTGCATCACCTGACTGCTTACAAATCTCTGCATCCCCTGATCCCTTATAAATCTCTGCATCCCCTGATCCCTTATAAATCTCTGCATCCCCTGATCCCTTATAAATCTCTGCATCCCCTGATCCCTTATAAATCTCTGCATCCCCTGATCTCTTATAAATCTCTGCATCCCCTGATCCCTTATAAATCTCTGCATCCCCTGATCCCTTATAAATCTCTGCATCCCCTGATCCCTTATAAATTTCTGCATCCCCTGATCCCTTATAAATCTCTGCATCCCCTGCATCCCCTGATCCCTTATAAATCTCTGCATCCCCTGATCCATTATAAATCTCTGCATCCCCTGATCCCTTATAAATCCTGGCACCCTCTGATCCCTCTTAAATCTCTGCATCCCCAGACCTCTCATATATCTTTGCACCCTCTGACTGCTTATAAATCTCTGCATCCCCTGACAGCTTATAAATGTCTGCATCCCCTGTTCCCTCTTATATCTCTGCATCCCCTAACCTCTCATAAATATCTGCATCCTCTGATCCATAATAAGCCTCTGCATCCGTAGATCTCTTATAAAACGCTTCCTCCCCTGACAGCTTATAAATCTTGGCACCCCCCGAGTCATAATACATCTCTGGATTCCCTGATCCCTCATAAATCTTTGTGTCCCCTGATCTTTAAAAGGTCTCTGTATCCCCTGATCCCTCATACATTTCTGCATCCCCTGATCACTCCTAAATCTTTGAATCCTCTGATGCCTTTTACATTTCTACATCCCCCGATCTCTTATAAATCTCTGCATCCACTTATCCCTCATAAATCTCTGGATTCCCTGATCCCTCATAAATCTTTGTGTCCCCTGATCTTTAAAAGATCTCTGTATCCCCTGATTCCTAATAAATATCTGCATCCCACAATCCCCCATACATTTCTGTACTTCCTGATCCCTCATACATCTCTGCATCCTCTCATCCCTCATAAATCTCCAGTAATCTATTTTTGTTTAGACTACTGGAGTGAATACCGTATTTATCGGCATATAACAAGCAAGACCGTATAATACGCACCTTCATTTTAAGAGAGAAGTTTCAGGGAAAAAACATACATTTTAAATGAAGAACTTTGTAGCAATATAAGGGTCAGTGCCCATCAATGCAGCTTGATAAATGCCCATCTGCAGCTTCAGAATTGCCCATTAATGCAGTTTGATCAATGCCTGTCTGTAGCCCCACAATTGCCCAATTAATGCAGCTTGATCAATGCCCATCTGTAGCCTCACAATTGGCTATCAATGCCACTTTATTAATGCCCATCAATGCCTCCCCATTGCCACGAATGTAGCCTGATCAATGCCAATCTCAGGGAGGGGCGGCAGGATTAGCGCCGTCAGATTACATACAGCGAGAATCTCCTGTTTACTTGGCAGACTCTTTAATACAAAGTCCTGCCTCCTGGACCGGCATCTATGATAGACAGAACACTGGTCCAATGCTGGCCCAGGAGATGGGACTTCCTACTACAGAGACCGCTGAGTAAACAGGAGATTATCGCTGTATGTAATCTGATGGAGCTCTTCCCGCCCCCCTCCCCGAATTTGCAGTATCCGCGTATAACACACACACACTATTTGCAACAGATTTGTAGGGTGAAAAAGTGAGTTTTATATCATATGCCAATTAATACATGATATACTGTAACTATCAACAGAAGAGAACAACAGTAAGGTATACTCAGAAGATAGAAAATACATTTAAATTTGTGTTTTTCTGCTCTTGACATTTAAAAATATATTTTTCTTATGCATGAATCAAAATCATCTCCATATTTTTTTATTTATTTTTTTAAAGTAAAAAAAAAATCTTTGTTCGTTTAAAAATTATTCCGCCTAGCAGTGGAATAATATATCGCTAAGCGGGAGTTTCACAATTCTCGGTTAACTTGTGACAGTTTTTTTGCATAATATTCAGTTTTAATTACTGCAGGTTAAATAGAGTTTAAGCTATCTCAAGTAGGTTACAGAGATCTGCTTTATTAATTAGCAGTGAGCCAGAGGAAAATATTTAAATACAATTAAATGCACCATTCAGTGCTCACTCGAGCAAAACTTGACTTTAAAGATTTCAGTGTAAACAGACTTCTTATCCTGAGATGCTGTATACACATTTACAATCCAACTATTTCCAATTGCACAGAAGTGAACAATATAAGAAAGCAAAATAACAATTTGCAGTGCAGATTTTATATGAATAATGACCCTTACAAACTCAGAGCAGTTAAAGTGGATGTAAACCCTCACATATACCCAGTGAAGTGAACAGCCTCAGATGATACACAGAGATAAAACAAATCCTACTACATACATTTTACTTGTTCATCTGCTGTCTTCTCTTCTTTACATCCCTTCAAAAGGGCAGCATCGTGTTAAATGCTTTTTTCATCTGCTAGGAGCACAGAGAAGGGGGCGGAGAGCTGCAATTACAGTGCATGAGAGCTGATTGGAGAAAAGGAACACGCCCCCCTCCACACAGAAGAAGAACTGTTTTCTGAATACACAAGCTGCATTCTAAGCTCCCCCCCCCCCCTTCCTCCTAGAACTTTATCTCATGTGTCGGGAACACTTTCAGAAGTGACTCATACTGATAAAATCAAGCACCAGAGAAGAAATTTCTCAAAAGCCCTGTACACACGGACCAGAATCTTGTCAGGAAAAATCGTTGTTTTTCCTGACGAGATTCTTGGCAAGATTCTCTTGCCGCCCAAGTGTACACACGGGCCAACTGCTGTTCTTTTGAATGGCATGAATGCAGTGACGTCATCAACTATGCTCGTCATATTCGATGCCGTCGCCGCCATCTTGCTACACCCTACCTATGCCTTGAAAGCTACCGCACATGCGTCTAATTCATTTTTGAGCATGCGCGGGTTTCCATGGAGAGGTAAGTATACACACGCTCGGGTTTCTCGGCAGAAAAACATGACTCTATTTTTCTCGTCTAGATTCTGGGCAGTTTTCTTGATGAGAAACCTCAAAGTCTTGTACACACGCACGGTTTACTTGGCAAGAAAGCTCTGCCAGCAGTTTTCTTGCCGAAAAAAACAATGTGTGTGTACGATGCTTTAGGCTTTATGTACACTAGCAACTCCTGACAGCTCCTAAACTTGAGTCTAGGAGCTTTTTGCCAAAGCGCCTAAACTCAACTCTATAAATAGCCTATAAGGTTGATTTACTAAAGGAAAATCCACTCTGAACTACAAGTGCACTGCAAAGTATTAAATAACTGCTGAATGGGTGGTCGGCAGAAAGGGCGGTCCCCGCACACTATGCAGAGACTGCCCTGTCTTTCCTCAGCTGTCCCCTATGGGGAATCGGATGAATACGGACCGTCTGTCCGTATTCATCCAATCCGATTCGGCCAGACGGAAGAAAAATAGGGTTTTCTTCCGTCAGAAAAAGCGTATCTTTGCGGACGTGGATCTTTGCGGACATTAGCGGATGCATCATCCGCTAACGTACGCGATCCCATAGGGATGCATTACAAGTAAACGGACGAACGGTCCGTACGTGTGAAAGGACCCTTATGCATTCTATGCATTAAGGTGAAAAAACATCTGCCGATTAGAGGCCCCCCCGAACCCCCCTTTACTTACCTGACCCCACGAAAGTCCCGCGCCATGAACGCACAGGCTTCTCTGCAATCTTCACGGCTCATTTATTGGTTGATTGAAAGCAGCACAGCTATTGGTTCGCACTGCTGTCAATCACAACCAATGACACGCCGTGGGGCGGGGCCGAGTGATACAGTCGGCAGCTATGGCCGCCGGCTGTATCAAGATAGCGCGCCCACAAGAACTCGACACAATGCAAGCTTGCTCGCATGAAGGTGTTGAGTCCTTGCAGGGGGAGCCAAGACATCTGCCGAGGGATCTCAGAAGACCAGGTTCGGGGCCACTCTGTGCAAAACGAGCTGCACAGTGGAGGTAAGTATAACATGTTTGTTATTGAAAAAAAAAATACTTTAGTGATCCTTTAAGCTTTGACTGGAGATGGGATTTAAGTGCAGATGTCTGAATGAAGCCTACAATTATCAAATATTGTCAAAGTAGTGTTTGTTTTCTTATTTGTACACATTTGTAACAACATACACTGAAAGGGGGCAAGAGGGACTCCTCCACTATTTTATTAGACATAGGGTTAGGGGTTGATTTACTAAAGGCAAATAGACTGCAGTTGATCCAGAGCATAACAAATGAGCAGAAGCTCTGCTGACTTCCATCATCCAATCATGTGCAATCAAACATGCTGTTTTAATTGTCCCCCGCACATTATTGGGTATTTGCATATATTTGCGTATAGTGAAGCCTTATCCTCATTTACTAAGCTTTGGAGCAACTGCCTTTAGTTAATCAAACCCAGGGTTAGAGTTTACTTGCCCCACATAGGGAAGGCAGATACTTTGCATGTGAACTACTGTACCTCCATTGTTGTACTACGGGTACTGAAGAGCCAAGTGGCACCAGTCAGATAGGTAGTCCTTGCCTACAAAGGCAAAAAGGCCATCAATGGCATAGCAGGGGACTGCATTTTCGTTTCCCCCCTCACCATATCTGCTATAAACATGCTGTTGATATTAATCAAAGGGGAGGGCTTTTTTATTTTTTTTATTTTTATTTTCATTCTTTTTTTTGTTTGGAAAAAAGGTATTAAAAAAAATGGAACATGTTCAGCACCATGGATAGCACCATTCTCACATTCAGTATTACGGAGTGCATGTAAGAGGCTCCTCCTCTGGACCATTAATTTCAACAAAAATCTTTGCGTACGATTATATGTGCATCCCAGATAACAAGGATAACTTGCCACACATTTGTGGCAGTGTTTACTTGTAGGCCTCGTACACACGAAAGAGAAACTCGACAGAACCCATCAACTTGGTGGGAGAGCTTTTCTGCCGAGGAAAACGGTTGTGTGTGTGCTTTTCATCGAGAAAACTGTTGAGGAACTCGACGAGGAAAAAAGAGAGCAAGTTCTCTTTTTCCTCGACGGGAGTCTCAATTTCCTTGTCGTCATCCTCGTCGGGCTGGTTTCCGACGAGAAACACGTTGGTGTGTATGCTTAGAAACCCGCGCACCTTCTGTAAATGTAGTGTTTGTAGTAGAAATAGCACATTTGTCACGCTGTAACAGACTGAAAAGTGAAAATGTCTCTTACCAAACTTTTACCTGACACGCAGTAACATGAGGTTAGCAAAAGCAACCCCAAGGGTTGTGCCAGTGGAACCGAACTTCCCCTGCTGTTGTATGTGTTGAAGTCACCGAGTTTGAGAACGAGGAGATTTAGTCTTGACTGTATGTACGCAAAGCAAGCTTGTCAAGATTCTCGACAAGCCTAACAAGGAACTCATCGAGGAAAACGATGTGTCTTTTCCGACGAGT
Organism: Rana kukunoris; assembly: GCA_029574335.1. Classification (NCBI taxonomy): domain Eukaryota; kingdom Metazoa; phylum Chordata; class Amphibia; order Anura; family Ranidae; genus Rana; species Rana kukunoris. Next base: position 207,866,058 of record CM056054.1, on the reverse strand, counting down.
TCCTCGGTCGTGTGTACGAGGCCTAAGTCTGTTAACTTGCTGCACATTTTCACATTTTCACTGGTAAGTTGTACACTTCAAACTAGAGGAAAAAATTGCGCATACCAAAAATGTGTCAAACAAAGCTGCGATACAAAAATGTTATACAACATAAACAAGCATAAAAAAAGGAGTGGAATCGCGCTAAATAAAAAAATTGTGCCTAATAAAGGGGCACAATGTGGTAAATACAGTCAATGTGGGGTATATCCTACATATCCACAGAGACACACTTCACTACACCACAAGACACATAGAGAAAACAATCTAGAGGTCAACTCTATTTAGATAATTGTGACTATGGTCTTATAAACAACAGCATAAGTGATATGAGTATATATTGAAAAAATAAATAAAATTGTTGTTTTACTATAGCCTCAACCTAGTTGCAAGAACCAGGGGAGGTGGAAAGGTGGTATTGAGAAGGCCACCTAGTGGTCACAAGTGAACTGTTCAAAGTTATTGATAAACCAGGGAGAGGTCCCAGAAGGAAAAAACCTTGGATAGAGGATGGGTGGTTTCTCCCAAATATGGTGGTAGATAAACCAAAGAAGCAAGTCCTCCGGGTGGGGATTAATGTAACAGTCTCTACGTTGTCAGTCACACTTGGTCTTTTGCAGATTTGAGTGTAGATTCACAGCACCAAAAGATAAGAACACAAAAAAAACTTGCATAGTGTGAAACCTGACAAACAGCGTATGTACATACACCCGTGTGGGACAGTCATGAAGTTGGGGGGGGGGGGGGATAGTGCAAACCCACCACCTTCAAACACACTGACCCTTACCAGAAATTAGGTCCCCTAAGGGTACGTGCAAACATTTATATTCAGGTAGATAGCCGCGACCTTGAGAATGAGACCCTTGTAGTAAGATGCAGGCTCCTGGGATCGACTGGTTTGCAACAGTTGACATCGTTCACCAAACCCCCCACCCCTCCTGCAGTCTCTGTCTTGGGACACTTCACATGTCTCGGGAGGCTTCAAGACCATACATCACTGTGCAACATGCTATCTTATAATTCACATTGGGGAGCTGGCTGTAATCCACCAGGAATCCCAAAATTCAAGATGGCGGCAGACCCACAGCAGTGAGAAGAATCAGCTGTGTGAAGACAGTGGTGGAATCTATAGACAGGTGCTGATTTTGAATTAGCAATGTTCCTCTTAAGGTTGGGTTCACACTTATGAAATTTAATGCTCGTTTCCCCATCCAATTAGCATGAGAGGAGCGTATGCCCAGCTCTTAAGAGAGCCAGTTCACACAGCTCCAGTGGGCCACAGTCCGCATTTGGAAAGGGTCCTGTGCATCTTTGGCTCCAAATCCGAATCGGTGAACAGGGATGCACTGGACCCCCTGCTGAGACCCGGGAGCCACAGCATGTGTGAACCCACCCCACCCCACCCCCTTGTTGGTTTGCACATTAGTTTCCCCTCATTTTCATGTGTGAACTAGTGTTGCTCACGAATATTCGCATTTTTCAATTTTTTTTAGAACAGATCACATCCTAGAGATCCCCATTGACGTCTAAAAACATTGCTGGTATGATTAGAGACCTTGGGTCGAGTAGCTGCAGCGATCATTTTATATTGCCGAAAAATCGCAATGCGATTATTCGGCAATAGCGATATTGCGCGATTATTTTCGAAAAATTCGCAATATTGTTTTTAGCTAAAATAACACATATATTCGATTTCAGAGTGTTACTGTCGAAATTCCGCAATCAATTTCTCATTCGCATTTTTGCGAAATTACGATAAAATATCAAGAATATTCTGAGCCAATCAGAGTGCTCCTTCCGCATTTCTCGAATATTCGCAATTATTTTGTATTGTAATATATCACGAATATTCTGAGCCAATCAGAGTGCTCCTTCCGCATTTGCCGAATATTCGCAATTATTTTGTATTATAAAATATCACGAATATTCTGAGCCAATCAGAGTGCTCCTTCCGCATTTCTCGAATATTCGCAATTATTTTATATTGTAATATATCACGAATATTCTGAGCCAATCAGAGTGCTCCTTCCGCATTTCTCGAATATTCGCAATTATTTTGTATTGTAATATATCACGAATATTCTGAGCCAATCAGAGTGCTCCATTCTGCATTTCTCGAATATTCGCAATTATTTTATATTGTAATATATCACGAATATTCTGAGCCAATCAGAGTGCTCCTTCCGCATTTCTCGAATATTCGCAATTATTTTGTATTGTAATATATCACGAATATTCTGAGCCAATCAGAGTGCTCCATTCCGCATTTCTCGAATATTCGCAATTATTTTATATTGTAATATATCACGAATATTCTGAGCCAATCAGAGTGCTCCATTCCGCATTTCTCGAATATTCGCAATTATTTTATATTGTAATATATCACGAATATTCTGAGCCAATCAGAGTGCTCCATTCCGCATTTCTCGAATATTCGCAATTATTTTATATTGTAATATATCACGAATATTCTGAGCCAATCAGAGTGCTCCATTCCGCATTTCTCGAAATTTCGCAATCGCATTCGCAATTCGCATTCGCATTCGCGATAGCGAAAATTCGCAATGATTTCATTTCTAAAAAATATCACGAATATTCGTATTTAGCGAATATATCTCGAATATTCGACTATATATTCGAGATATATCGCAAAATCGAATATGGCATATTCTGCTCAACACTAGTGTGAACCCAACCTTATATATTTTTTCTTTTCCTCCGCTTACCTGACCTAAGGTGGCTGCACTTGAGATACTCAACCACATAGATGACCCAACGCTGTCCTGCTGAGATCCTATTCTCTGCAGCCACCACTGGATCCCAGGCCACCATGTGCCTCTGTTACATCATTGGGAGGCTGCGCTGGCTCTTCCGGGTTCAGCGCAGCCTACCGATAGACTTACCCCCTTCTCTATTAGTGAATGGGGAGACATGTGGGGCTCCCTCTGCCTCATAGGATATGAACATCAGGGGCAGTAACGGCATTCAGCTAGGATGGGGAGCAATCCAAACCCCCCCAAAAAAAACAGTAAACAAAAAAAGAAACAAACAAACAAACAAAAAAAAATCCAAATTATGTGCAGTGAAGAGTGTGGGGGGGGGGGGGGGGTGCAGAGGAGCCAAGGGAGAAGATCTGCTTTAAGTGTTAGGCCTCGTACACACAATCAAACTTCCATTGGACAAATCTATGGATTTTTGTCCGAAGGGCGTTGTCCGTGAACTTGTTCTGCATACAGATGACATAACATTTTTAGTCAACATACACCAAAGCACGTGGTTCTTCAGCTCTTTACCGCCACCCTTTGGGTAACTTCTGCTATTGTTGTCTGATGTTTAGCATTTGTTTGGAGCATGCGTGTTTGTACTTTGGATTTTAGTCCAACGAATTTGTGTACACATGATTGGATAATCCAACGAAACACATTTGTTGTTGGACAATTTGAGAGCATGCACAGCCAATATTTATTGTCGGAAATTTCGACAACAATTGTGTGATTGAGCATACAGATGGTCGTATTATCTGACAAAACGCCTCCGTCGGACAATTGTTGTTGGAATATCTGATCATGTGTATGGCCTTTAGACTCAGACAAGGAAACTAAAAAGTCAAATAGGGAGGAAATAAAATTATTGGTAACACGGATGGATGATCTTCACTTAACCATTAGAGATGTCCATCAATATTAGTGATAATTTCCTCCCTAAGAATCCAAAGTTTTGATATACAATATTACTGGCAAAGCAAATTGTACAGGATATGTATATATCTACTGTTAGATGTTTGCTCAGCACATAACAAAACATATGTTTATGCTATTTTATTATATCTAAGATGAACCACTGTAGCAGCAAATGATTAAATTATGCATAACTCCTGGTTAGTTAATAAAAGAGATACTTGGCAGATATTTCTGCAAATGATTAAAAACACATTAAATAGTGATTTATTTTTCTGTGTTTATTGATCATGTCACTCCTTCTGCTTGCTAAGTGCGTATTGATTCATGCCTGGAGGAGTACAGAGCAAATGTTTAGCTATAATCAATAAAAATTAAATCCCCACTATCCAGTGTAATTGTGTGTTCAGACTCTAAATTAGCACTGTTACTGTTGTTTTTTTTTGACTGTAAGATTTTAAATCAGAGTTTTAGATACACATGTAGAAAGTCATTAAGAAAGTAATTGTAGAAATTAAAAAGGTTACCCTTGTAGTAGAGTTCACCCCGATCTGCAAGGGCTAAATTCAAGTTTGTGTCTAGATTAGTACTAATTAAAATCAACTTTACAGTAAAACCTTTGGATTGCAAAAATAATTCATTCCAGAAACACGCTTGTAATCCAAAGCACTTGTATATTAAAGCATTTTTTTTACAGGGTATAAAAGAGAAGAGCGGCACCTCTCTTCTCTTAAATGTAAATTAAATGTAACCATATTGCTACACTGAAGCCCCGTACACACGGCCGAGGTTCTCGGCAGAAACCAGCGAGAACCACGCTGGGAGCCGCATTCTGCCGAGAACCTCGGCCGTGTGTACGCTCTCGGCGAGCCCCACCCGTCGGGAAACCCGTCGAGCAAATAGAGAACAGGTTCTCTATTTGCTCGACGGCCCGTCGGGATGAATGGCTGGTTGCCTTTCCCGATGGGCGGGTCGCCGAATCTGACGGCCAGCAGAGAACCTCGACGGGCTGAACGATGTGTTCCGCCCGTCGAGTTTCTCTGCTGTGTGTACGCGGCATTAGAGGCTCCTCTCTTCTTTTCTATACTCAGTTGTGACATGACGCTACTCTTATATCAAGACATCGCTTGTATATCAAGGCAAAATGTATTAAAACATTTTGCTTGTCTTGCATAACGCCCCTTAACCAAGGTTTTACTGTATTTACTTTATATCTCGCTCCACCATCAGGCAAAACTCTTCTCCCTTGCGCCGACTCACTGGGTTGTGGGTGGGTTTTCGGCATTCTCACTTACAATGCAGGACTACTGGTCTTGCAATGGAAGTGATAACATCAGAGTGCGACCGCCCAATAGAGCACTGAATTTATTTATTTAATTATTTATTTATTAAAATGCTTATAAAACAACAACGCAGTCTTACACACGTGCCTCGATGCACTGGCGGGGTAGAAACAGTAAAAAAATGGAGCAAAAACCGCATCGATCAAACAAGTAATCATAAGACAATACCAATCAGCAAATAATAAAAATTTAAAACATACGAAACTAGAATCTAAAATATTTAAAACTATTAAAGTGTTTAAGTCACCCCGAAAGCCTGGATATATAGCCATGTTTTTAAAAATCTCCTAAACTTCAGGAGATCATTCTCAAGTCTTAGGTGAAGGGGCAAGGAGTTCCAAAACTGAGCTCCTTGTACTTCCAAGGTCCTCCCACCGCATTTATTTTTGGCAAATTTAGGGATGTTCAATAAAGCCAAATTCTCAGACCGCAACGATCTGGTAGGCACATGCCTGATGAATTTTTCTCTGAGATAGCCCGACCCAAAACCATGGATGGCCTTGTGCACAAGACACCCTGTCTTGAACTGGGCCCGTTGTACCACGGGCAGCCAGTGCAAGGCCTGTAGAGATGAAGTGATGTGGTCGTAATGACCCACATCCGTAAGTAGCCTAGCAGCGGCATTCTGGACAAGCTGGAGCTTGTGCAATATGTTTTTAGACACACCCATATATAGAGCATTACAGTAATCAAGGCGACTACCAACCATGGCATTGACCATGTAAATTTTATCAGGATCATCGATGAAGCGAAACGTAGACCTCAGGAGTCTCAGGTGGAAGTGGCAGGTACTTACCACCCGATTTACCTGGCTACGCAATGTTAACTTCGAATCAAAGATGACCCTCAGATCCCCGACTTTGGTGACTGGGACCGGTCTCGGTTTAAAGGAGTCAGGCCAGTTGGGCATCTTTTTAGGGCAGTCATGGTTGCTGAAGATCATATTTTCAGTTTTGAAGCCATTAAGTTTATGATAGTTGGCTCCCATCCAGGTTCTAATCTCCTCCAAACAAGAGGCAAGATCCACTTGCTTCTCGTTGGACTTGGGAAGGCGAAAAAATATCTGGGTGTCGTCAGCGTAGACTTGGAAAGAAAGGTTGTGGTGACGTATGATGTACAGCAATGGTCTCATGTCGATGTTCTAGCTAGAAGAGAAGTGTCTTCAGGGTATTGGTTGAGCTGGAAACCTGTGGAAAGGAGGCATATGGTAAGTAAAACTGTTCTTTTACTCGCCGGTGTACTGCCTTTCAAACATGTTTATTGAGCTGAGCTGGTGGATATGCAAAAGCCTCAGTCCTTTTTGATCTATAGGCGTAGCCTGGTGGGCTTGAATACTCCAAAAGCAACATCTCCTTGCCGTAATTTCCAACTCTGTTCCATTCTAGCTAGAGTCTGGAATTATGGCAAGGAGATTCCACTTTTGGAGTTTTCATGTCATATCGGAAGCCAATGAATGAGCCACCTTGGCTTGTTCCATTCACCCCTGTTGAAGTTCAGCAAGGAAAGCTAGACCCCTTGGTATACAAACCTGGAACTCAAGGACAATAGAGTTCTCATCAATACAGTTCCCCATGCTTGACTATGATACAGAGACTGTCAAATATTGTGTTTCTTCCAAATAAGAAAGATGGAAACCAGTTTGTTGACTGTCAGCAGTGACTGAATGACAAATCAGTTCTTAAATTTTACATAACTTAAAGTAAAAGTAAATCCAAAAGTAATGCTTGAATGCCACCCAAATCTGTGTCAGTCAGATCAGCATATCATAGAATGGTACGAGGCAGACAGATTCAGCTTATCAGGGTCTAGTGGACTTCAACAAAATAGTGGTCGTCTGCACATAAACACAGATTCCCTATTGCATAAATGTGAATGAGATGAGTAAAGAATGGCTTCGCTTCTGTGATGATGAGGAACCACTATCTCGAGTGGTTTCCAAGATGTATGGATTGCTGAATTCCCCTCAGTGGGATTTTGTGATGCCAGGAATTATTAAGTGGGAAAGAGACTTGGGGAGGACTTTTACTCCAACCCAACGTAAACATATTATTCATTTGGCATTGAATTCCTCGGTTTGTACGCGAACCCAGGAATCCAATTACAAACTTCTAACCCAATGGTATTATACCCCAGTAAAGTTGCATACATTTTCTACAGAAAATTCAGAACGCTGTTGGAGATGTGGACTAGAGCAGGGAACCCTGTTGCACATATTCTGGTCTTGTGAAAAAGTAAGACAATATTGTCTGGAAGTCCAGAGAATTTCTCAAAAATGTATAGAGTTTCCTATACCAGACGACCCTGCTTTTTTCTTGCTCCAATGTTCACAGATCCCAGTACCAACATATAAAAAATCAGTACTGCGTCACCTGATCAACGCTGCTAAAAGTGGAATTACCCTACAGTGGAGAGATACTAGAACACTCTCCACCATGAGATGGCTTAATAGAGTTCGAGAGATGGGAGCTATAGAAGATTTGGTTCTTTCAGCCCGAAATAAAAGGGAACAGTATATCGAGACATGGAAAGGATGGAATTTATTCATGCTCTCCGAAGAGGGGAAGAAAATGCTTGTCGAGGAAAGTATGGAGTGAGGAGCCCCTCTGGGGGAGGTGTGTCTATGTGTGTGAACTATAACAATAAGAAGTTAAGTACATCAACCTTTTGAGTAGGTTTTTTTTTTTTTGGCAGGAGGGGGAAGGGGGGGGGGGTGTTTTCCCCCCCCTTTTTTGGGGGGGAGGGAAGGGTGGGTTATATAAAGAAGGGGAAATAAAGAGATTAAGATGATTGAGAACAACAATAAAAGTTAAGTTTAGAGATATGGATAAGACAGTTTGAGGTTTCGTTCACTAGTAAAATAGCATAGAGAAAGAGGGATATAGATGTGTTTTTTTTTCCTCTCTTGGTTGTCTCATTTTGCCCAGCGTGGCAATATGATTGTGACTTTGTACCTCTTTTTTCTTTTTTGTTATGATCATTTCTCTTTGTTTGCTTGGATATAAAATGAAAATTAAGGATAAAGGATACGAAAAAAAAAAAAAAGACTTAATCTCCTGTTCTCTGCCTGTAGAGAAGTCCTCAGATGCAATCCACTCTTTTTGGGGCTTAATTGTAGAGCCATTTATGCAATTGGGAGTCGGTGTCTGTGTGCAGACGGCCATCATTTTGTTCAAATAGATCCAGATGTAATCATTACATATAACATAATTTTAGAGAGCAAGGCTCGTTTGGATTCCCAATGAATAGGTGAGGTCTCGGTACCCAGGCTCTAATGGGGTTGATTTACTAAAAGCTAATAGTATTTGCACTTTGCAAACTGCAATCGCACTCTACAAGTGCAGTTGTTCCAAAGCTTAAAGTGGTTGTAAACCCTTTACAACCACTTTTACCTACAGGAATACCTAGATTAAGGCTTACCTGTAGATGCTCGAAATATCTCCTAAACCTCCATGGGTTCGGAGATATTTACCATAATGATGGGCGTCCTTTAATAACGACGATCATGTCGTTCCTAAAGGAGGCCGTGCTGTGACTGGCAGCTCCCGGGCGTGCGTCATCACGGCTCTGGCCAATCACAGCGATGGAGCCGCAATACCCGGAAGTAACCTCCGAAAGAGATGTCAGCCGCCCGAGCGGTGTATGAGGATAGCTGCGGGGGCTTCGATCTGAGGTGAGTATTACATAATGAGCTAGTGGGATTACAGCTACTTTAATAAATGAGGTAATGCTTAACTTTGCAAAGAATACCCAATCGCATACAAGGAAAATTACAAAAATGATTGGATGATGGAAGTCAGCAAAGCTTCTGCTCATTTACTAAGCTCTGAAGCAACTCCTCTTGCAGAGTGCAACTGCACTTTGCAAGATGCACAGTCAATTTGACTTTAGTAAACCCACTCATTAAAACTGAAGCAATAGCTGGAATAAGTAGTAAAAAGAAAGCTGCGCTAGTGGAAATTGAAAAAATATATAGTAACCTGTATAAAGAATGTAAACACATACATGTATATGCAATAATATCAAAAAAAGATATAACAATCTAAATGTGAAAAGAGTGACACTATAGATACATAGGGAATAAATAAAGTAAACCAATAACATGTGAATTCACAAATAATGTCCAAAAGATAAATGAATATTCAAGCTTATAATCTCCAAGTGAAAGAAATCCACGGCATCCAGAAACGTGAAGATAGGAAAGCACCTCCACCTTAGTAAAACACTGCCTCTTACCAGCTAAAATTGATCTCTTATCACAGGAGATCACAATCGCATGTAATGATGGTAGCCTCCACACGAATCTCCACCAGGGAAAGCTTTAATAAATGGTAGCCTCATTCAGTATATTATTTCAAGATTGCCATAAAAAGAGAAAGAAGCCCTCATAGCATAAAATCCAAGGTACATTTATTAATCACATAAAAATGCGCACTTACAACTAATTCCAGCGATGTGAGCATAAAAATATCGAGCCGGCCGGCTCCTCGATCTACCTGCCCGTATCTTCCGGGTGTTAAGCTTCCGGTGACGTCAGAACGTCGATTGCCCAACATTTCATCTCAGTGGGGACGTGGTTACGGGATGGAATAGACAGCCAGGAACCCAAAACACCCAAATGCGATTATTTTTATTTGTTACAGGGTGAGAACAGGATAAAAAGGCTGACACATTTTGGCCCACAGCCTTGCTATGACTAAGACCAGGGGCCGAAACACATCAAGCTTTTTATCCTGAGCTCACCCTGTAACAAATAAAGGTCATCGCATGTGAATGTTTTGGGTTGGCAGCTATGTATTTCTGCTGTTACTTTCTTTTATGTGGTCACTTGTACTTCTGCTTTGTCACCCTATCACAGACACAACTTGTCAAGCCTACAAGCTGTCTGAACCACCAAACATTGCTCAGACATAGTCCACTGTTGTCACTAGAAGTGGCTATAAATGTCTATATCAGCATTCAGATGCAAAAAACGGTGAAAAAAGCATTTTATGTAAAAAAAAAAAAGGAAGCTATGACCAACAAAATCTATGATATCTAATTATGGCTTCAATCTACTTGAAATAGCAGTGAAGGTAGTTATATTTTTATGATATTTTTAAGGCAATGTTGAAAAATTAGGACTTGAGTTACTTTAATGTAGTTCGAAAGTGTTCTTTCTTTTGCTCTAAGTGTTTGCCCACATTTTTCTTGAATTTGGCTTTAAACTTGCATCTCTCAGCAAATATAGTTAAACTTCAATCGGATTGTATAACTTATTTCAATGTCTTTATTATGGAATTGGCAGTGTTACTGAGAACTGTGTTAGGTATGGAGATCTATCACGTTCTGTTTGATTGTTCTGCCGAGATTAACGCTATCTGACTAAATCTATGTATCACTTCTACTTGGCACAGCTTCAGAAAGTGTATTTGGAATTCAACTTCCAGGCTACTTAGCTTTATGATTGAAGTGGTGCTTGTCGATTAATCAGCACACGTTCCCCATAGATGGACTGCAGTCACTTCCATAGAAGCTCTTAATATTCTGCACCTACTAAATATTTTACTCATCAACCTAATGCTGTGGAATAGGAGGATAGCGGTGAACCTCTTATGGCTTTTCACTGTTCAAAATGAGAGAAATACTAAAGTCCAATTGAATTGAAGCCTTGATTTACTACTTGTTATGCAGTCATTGGATGTTTTTTTTAAGTGTATCAAACCCCCCAAACAACAATAATTCAAAGTAGTTGTAAACCACTGCAGTAAAAAAAAAAACATCCCCCCGTAAGGCAATACTTACGTTAAAACTAAGCCCTCCAGTGCCGAGCTGTCACCACTGACAGGGCTTCCATCTTCCCCCAGTCTGTCTTCCGGGTCGCAGGCTACGGCTGTATAAGTTGCCGGAGCCGCGATGACATCACTTCTGCGAGTGCACGCAGGTGTCCTCGGCTCTGGCAACGAGCTCTGAAGGCACGGTACGCTGAGCCTTTAGAGAACATGCGCCGGTCACGTCACTGGCTGCATCCAGTGTGAATATCTCCTAAACTGTACTATATTCAATTTACCTACAGGTAAGCCTTATCATATGATTACCTGTAGGTATAAATCACACCGCAGACTTTACTATTACTTTAAAGTGGTAGTAAAGTTCTTTTTTGGTACTTGTACCTACAGGTCGGCCTATAATAAGGCTTAGGCCGGGTACACACGATTGAACATGTCTGATGAGACTTGTCCGACGGACCGTTTTCATCAGACAACTCTGAACTTGTCTGATGGTCTGATGTGCGTACACACCATCGGACCAAAATCCCATCGGACCAGAACGCGGTGACGTAGAACACAACGACGTGATGAAAAAACAAAGTTCAATGCTTCCAAGCATGCGTCAACTTGATTCTGAGCATGCGCAGGTTTTTGGTCCGATGATTTTGTGTACTAACCATCGAACCTGTCCGAAGGACAGGTTTCCATCGGACAGGTTTTAAAGCATGTTTTAAAACTTTGGTCCGCTGGAAAACGGTCCGATAGGCCGTACACACCATCGAACATGTCAGCTGAAACTGGTCTGCGGACCAGTTTCAGCGGACACGTTCGATTGTGTGTATGCGGCCTTACCTGTAGGTACAGTGAATATCTCCTGAACTTGCGGTGTTTAGGAGATATTCCCAATGGTTGTAGCCAACGACGTCACTGGTGTATGGTATGCTGGACCTTCAGAGCTCTGTGCTGCATCCAACGGCTCCCACACACATGTGCAGGAGTGATGTCATCACGGCTCCGGCCACTCATAAAGCTGAAGCCCGCAAACCCGGAAGGAAGACCAGTGATGACAGCGCACAGCTGGAGGGCTTCATTCCAAGGTAAGTATTTCATAATGTGCTAGTAGTCGATGCATACTAGCACTTTATGCCATTGCAGGGTTTTTTGTTTTGTTTTTTTGCCAGCTGCAGTTTCCTTCTAATGGTTCAAAAAAGGTTGATCACATTTTCAGGTATAAAGAAGAGATAATTAAATTTATTGAAGATAAAAATCCACCAAGATACATCATAAGACGTCATGAGACCTCTATGCAGGCATATCAAGATTAACGCGTTTCACGAATCAAGGTTCCCTTAGTCATAATCTAGATCGGGGTCTCGAAACTGCATCCCAGGGGCCAAATGTGGCCCGTTGCTAGCGCACGACTGCGCAATTGTCAGTTAACCACTTCAATACCGCACATATGACGTCCACAAAGGGGATCCCCCACCCCGGGTGGACGTCATTTGATGTCCTGGGCTTTGTGTGGTGATATCTGAATGATGGGTGCAGCTAGAGGCATCATTCAGATATCATTGTGTTCCGGCGGCGATCCTGCGCACCATAAGAACGATCATAGCGGTGGTTCTGTCGCTTGATCGTTCTTATAGGGGGCGGGGAGGGGACATGCCCCCCTCCCGCCACATCCCATGCTTCTCCGGGCTCTCCCGTGCCATCGGGGACACGGTGAAAGAATCGCCCAGTGCCGGATAGGAAGCATAGAGATGACTGGTGAACAGATGGTTACCAGTCATCTCCATGACCGTCGGAGGTCCGGGTGCAATGTGATGACGAAATTTATTTTTTTCACAATCACATGCTTTCCAGCCTGGAGGAGAGATGTGGGATCTTATTGACCCCGCACCTCTCCATTAAGAGGACCTGTCACACACTATTCCTATTACAAGGGATGTTTACATTCCTTGTAATAGGAAGAAAAGTGACCAAAAAAATTTAATAAATAAATAAGTAAAATAAAAAATAAATACATTAATAAAAAAAACTCCGCTCAGAAGCGAAAGCACGCGTAAGTCACGCCCACGTATGTAAACGTCATTCAAACCACATATGTGAGGTATCACCGCATGCGTTAGAGCATGTGCAACAATTCTTGAACAATACCTCCTCTGTAACTCTAAACCACTTCCATACAGGGCACTTACGCACCTTCCCGCCCAAGCCAATTTTCAGCTTTCAGCGCTGTCGCAATTTGAATGACAATTGCACGGTCGTGCTACACTGTACCCAAACAAAATTGGCGTCCTTTTTTACCCACAAATAGAGCTTTCTTTTGGTGGTATTTGATCACCTCTGCGGTTTTTATTTTTTGCGCAACAACTAAAAAAAGAGCGAAATTTTTTAAAAAAAGTACGTTTTTATTTTTTTCTGTTCATTTTTTTGTAAATAAGTAAGTTTTCTTCTTCAATTATGGACACTGATATGGCGGCACTGGTGGGCACCGATGAGGTGCCACTGGTTGGCACTGATGAGGTGCCACTGGTGGGCACCGATAGGCAGCACTGGTGGGCACTGATAGGAAGCACTGATGGGCACTGATAGGCGGCGCTGGTATGCGGCACTGATGGGCACTCATAGACGGCACTGATAGGCACTCATAGGCGGCACTGATGGGCACTCATAGCCGGCACTGATGGGCACTCATAGGCGCACTGGGCACTCATAGGCGGCACTGATGGGCACTCATGGGCGGCACTGATGGGCATTCATGGGCGGCACTGATGGGCACAGATAGGTGGGCACTGGGCATAGATGGGCACTAAGAGGTGGCACTGATGGACACTGGGTGGCACTGATGGATACTGGGTGGCACTGAGGGGTGATACTGATGGCATTGCTACAGTCAGTGCCCATATTTCCAGTCAGTGCCCATTTGTGGGCACTGATTGGCATCAATTGCATTAAAAAAAAAATGTTTTTTTTTTTTGTTTTTTTACTATTTGTGCTCTATTGAGCACTCCCTGGTGGCCCAGTGTGAAGATCCGAGGGAGGGCTGCATTGATAAACAATCAGCGCGAACCCCCCTGTCAGGAGAGCCGCCGATCTGCTCTCCTCTACTCGCGTCTATCAGACGCGAGTGAGGAAGAGCCGGTCAACGGCTCTTCCTGTTTACATCGCGATCAGCCATCATTGGACACGGCTGATCACGTGGTAAAATGTCTCCGTGAGAGACACTTTACCTCGATTGGTGTTGCGAGATGTCAGACTGACACCCTGCAACAACGATCGCCGCGATGCGCACCCCCAGCGGCTCAATATCCTGAGGACGTCATATGATGTCCAGTCAGGATTTAGCAACCACTTTGCCGACGTCAATATGTCATTGGCGGGCGGCAAGTGGTTAAGTAACAAAGTTTGGCGCCATTCCATGAGTGTGCGCAATTTTAAAGCATGACATGTTAGGTATCTATTTACTCGGCGTAACATCATCTTTCATATTTTACAACAAAATTGGGCTAACTTTACTGTTTTGTTATTTTTTAATTCATAAAAAAAGGCGTTTGAAAAATGATTGCGCAAATATCGTGCAAGATAAAAAGTTTCAATGACCGCCATTTTATTCCCTAGGGTGTCTGCTAAAAAACAACATATATAATGTCTGGGGGTTCTGAGTAATTTTTTAGCAAAAGAATGATGATTTGTAGGAGAGAAGTGTGGAGGTGGGTATAAAAGCCCTGTATTGAAGGGGTTAAAGTGACGCAGTGCCGTATTGCACAACATGGCCTGGTCATTAAGGGGGTGAATCCTTCTAGGGCTGAAGTGGTTAACAGGTTAAAGGTTATATAATTTAACCCTTTTCTAAGCTAAAAGTATTGAATGAAATTTGGGTAACCCATGAGGTGAGCGGGGAGGGGCGTGCCCTTTGCCTGTATACATTGAGGTATAATGTCCCCCTTCTCACACCCCAACAATTTCTGAGAGATATATTGAGTAGGCAGCTGATTCAGCCCGCTGGCCTTTATTTAGTATGATTATACCACTCGTTATTGATATTTAGTTTATCCTTGGCGGTTTATTTATATGTCTTTCAGCAAAGAGAATAATAGATGTCCTCGGTGCTGTTTGCTGTTCTCTGATATAATGTTTATCTATTATGGTTAGAATACTTATCTTTGTCACCCGAAAGCGCAGTCTGCTTTTAGTAAATCCTGTATGCCAGACTTGTTTCTCTACAACGAAAAATCTATAAGGGAAAAAAACACATAATCCTTGAATTTAAGTAAAGAAAGAGAGTGAATAGCAAAGAAATGTAAATAAAGATAATGTTCTGTGCGCTATACTGGGCAGAGCAGTGTGGATGTAGCACCATCTTGTGGACAGTTCATGTTAATGCTGTAATCTTTCTTTTTATGAAACTGTTGGGCTTATTTAACCACTTCAGCTCCGGAAGATTTACTCCCCTTCATGACCAGGCCCCCCTTTTTTTTTTTGCAATACATCAATGCATTACTTTCAATGACAATTGCGGGATCATACAATGCTGTATCCAAATAAAAAAAATTAATTTTTCTTTCCCACAAATAGAGCTTTCTTTTGGTGGTATTTGATCACCTCTGCGTTTTTTATTGTTTGCGCTATTAACAAAAATAGACTGACAATTTTGAAAAAAAATTAAAAAATGTTTACTTTTTGCTTTAAAACATTTAAATAAAAGAAAATGAAAAAAAAATAATAATAATTTCTTCATAAATTTGGGCCAATATATTGTGCTACATATTTTTGTAAGATCCCAATAAGTGTATATTGATTGGTTTGTGTAAAACTTATAGCATCTACAATCTATAGGATATTTTTTTATTCATTTATATATATATTTGTTTTCACTCGTAATAGCGTAATACCGACTTATAACAGGACTTTAGGTTTTGTGCTGCCCTAGGCCTGACTAAACTTGTGCACCCCCTAATTTAAATATGACCCACCACTTCCTGTCACGGCCACACCCTGTGTTGTTTAAGACCCGCCCTAAAATTTTCGAGTGAGGACACTAGTTCTGAGAGCCTGGGGGGAGGGGGGCAATGGATTCCCTTAATTTCCTCTTACTTCCTGGTTGCCCATAGAGCAGACGTGATGGAAAATCTTCGCAATGGGACAGGGATGGTAAAAGTGTTGCCTATAGTTCTACTTTAAGTAGATGGTGCAGCAGAAACATAAAGCACAGTGAGGAAGTGTGTGGTCCAGGATGACAAAACAGTCAAAATTGGAAGCGCCCCCCCCCCCCCCCACAGTTGAGGAATGCCGGCCGCCCGCATACTAGAAGCAGCGCGGCCGCTTTATGGGGGCGCTAGACTAATTTTTCTAACAGTGTAGCACAAGCCGGCGTAGACTCTTTTCATGCTGCCCCCCTGCAAAGTGCTGCCCTAGGCCTGGGCCTTGTTGGCCTAGGCCAGGATACAGCTCTGGTTAGAGGGGCACCAAACTTTCAAATGTACAAATTGTGAACTTGTGCATTATGATATTGAATGCCTAGGCCAGTAATGGTGAACCTTGGCGCCCCAGATGTTTTGGAACTACATTTCCCATGATGCTCATGCACTCTGCAGTGTAGATAAGCATCATGGGAAATTTAGTTCTAAAACACCTGGGGTGCCAAGGTTCATCATCACTGGCCTAGGCTAACTGCCACTCAAACAGGTCATTTTTGCTACCCTCTCATTTGCCACTGATGTCTTACAAGCCAACCTCAATGCACTAATTGGGCAACTGTGTGGCAAATGAGGTTTTGTCTAATTGGGCAACTGTGTGGCAAATGAGGTTTAATGTTGATAAACGTAAAGTTATGCACTTTGGGACTTGCGTTTAGCAGTGTTTCATTTCTAGACGCAAACGCGGCTAAACGTAGCATGTAAACAAGGCAAAACGGCTGTTTTTAGAAGCCGGTTTCTATCTGTCAAGTTAAATTGTTCAGGAGAGGTTGAACAACGTCCCGTGTACATGAAGCTTAAGACCTCATCTGGAATATGCAGTTCAGTTTTGGGCACCAGTTCACAAAAAGGATATCGGGGAACTGGAGAAAGTGCAGAGAAGGGCAACCAAACGCATAAGAGGCATGGAAGAGCTCAGCTATGAGGAAAGATTAGAGGAAGTGAATTAATTTTCTATGGAGAACAGGAGATTAAGGGGGATATGATCAACATGTACAAATACATAAGTGAACTTGGTGTTAAGTTATTCACTTTGAGGTCATCACAGAGGACAAGGAGGCATTTGTTACATCTGAAGGAAAGGAGATTACATCGCCAAATACGGACAGGCTTCTTCACAATAAGAGCTGTGAAAATTCAAAAATGAGCTAGTTTTGGCCAACTCAGTAGATTGTTTTAGGAAAGGCCTGAAATCTTTTCTAAATGTACATAATATATACTTGTATACCAACATGTATAGGTAAAGTTGATCCAGAGAATATCCGATTGCCTCTTGGGGGATCAGGAAGGATTTTTTTCCCCTGTTGGACCAAATTGCATCCTCTGCATCAACTGTGGGTATAGGATTGTATATATAGGACTAGACATGTGTGTGTGTATGTATGTCAATGCTGTATCCTGGCCTAGGCCAACAAGGCCCAGGCCAGCACTTTGCAGGGGGGCAGCACGGAAAGAGTCCCCGCCGGCTTGTGCTACTCTGATAGTGTAGTGCCAGTCTTATTGGGGCGGACTGGGCAGAGATGCAAATTAGTCTAGCGCCCACATAAAGTGGCCACACTGCTTCCGGTATGTAGGCAGCTGGAATTCTGCTACTGTGGGGGCGGGAGGTGCTTCTAATTTTGAATGTCTTATCATCCTGGACCACAAACCTTCCTCACGTGGTTATATCTTCTTAGTCGTGAGAGACACTTTACCTCGATTGGTGTTGCGAGATGTCAGACTGACACCCTGCAACAACGATCGCCGCGATGCGCACCCCCAGCGGCTCAATATCCTGAGGACGTCATATGATGTCCAGTCAGGATTTAGCAACCACTTTGCCGACGTCAATATGTCATTGGCGGGCGGCAAGTGGTTAAGTAACAAAGTTTGGCGCCATTCCATGAGTGTGCGCAATTTTAAAGCATGACATGTTAGGTATCTATTTACTCGGCGTAACATCATCTTTCATATTTTACAACAAAATTGGGCTAACTTTACTGTTTTGTTATTTTTTAATTCATAAAAAAAGGCGTTTGAAAAATGATTGCGCAAATATCGTGCAAGATAAAAAGTTTCAATGACCGCCATTTTATTCCCTAGGGTGTCTGCTAAAAAACAACATATATAATGTCTGGGGGTTCTGAGTAATTTTTTAGCAAAAGAATGATGATTTGTAGGAGAGAAGTGTGGAGGTGGGTATAAAAGCCCTGTATTGAAGGGGTTAAAGTGACGCAGTGCCGTATTGCACAACATGGCCTGGTCATTAAGGGGGTGAATCCTTCTAGGGCTGAAGTGGTTAACAGGTTAAAGGTTATATAATTTAACCCTTTTCTAAGCTAAAAGTATTGAATGAAATTTGGGTAACCCATGAGGTGAGCGGGGAGGGGCGTGCCCTTTGCCTGTATACATTGAGGTATAATGTCCCCCTTCTCACACCCCAACAATTTCTGAGAGATATATTGAGTAGGCAGCTGATTCAGCCCGCTGGCCTTTATTTAGTATGATTATACCACTCGTTATTGATATTTAGTTTATCCTTGGCGGTTTATTTATATGTCTTTCAGCAAAGAGAATAATAGATGTCCTCGGTGCTGTTTGCTGTTCTCTGATATAATGTTTATCTATTATGGTTAGAATACTTATCTTTGTCACCCGAAAGCGCAGTCTGCTTTTAGTAAATCCTGTATGCCAGACTTGTTTCTCTACAACGAAAAATCTATAAGGGAAAAAAACACATAATCCTTGAATTTAAGTAAAGAAAGAGAGTGAATAGCAAAGAAATGTAAATAAAGATAATGTTCTGTGCGCTATACTGGGCAGAGCAGTGTGGATGTAGCACCATCTTGTGGACAGTTCATGTTAATGCTGTAATCTTTCTTTTTATGAAACTGTTGGGCTTATTTAACCACTTCAGCTCCGGAAGATTTACTCCCCTTCATGACCAGGCCCCCCTTTTTTTTTTTGCAATACATCAATGCATTACTTTCAATGACAATTGCGGGATCATACAATGCTGTATCCAAATAAAAAAAATTAATTTTTCTTTCCCACAAATAGAGCAGGTGAATATAAAGGAAACAAAGCCTGAAAGAATGCCACCATGTCTAGGAATTGGTTAGCTGCAATTATATTATATATTGGTGGGTTTAATACGGTTTTAGGCATAATTAACCCTTCTACATATTCTAGATGTATACCATAGCAAAACTTTACTTTTTGATGTCAGGTCCACTTAGTTTTTGCTTTAAGTTTCATAGTGTGGTTATACAGTAGCATTGAGCACTAGAAGTGCTACAGGATTTTCTCTCTTCATTATAATAATATCCAGTATGATAAATTACCATATATACTCGAGTATAAGCTGACCCGAATATAAGCAGAGGCACCTAATTTTACCCCAAAAACTCGGAAAACGTATTGACTCGTTTATAGACCTAGGGCAGTGATGGCGAACTTTGGCACTCCAGATGTTTTGGAACTACATTTCCCATAATGCTCATGCACTCTGCAGTGTAGTTGAGCATCATGGGAAATGTAGTTCCAAAACATTTGGGGTGCCAAGGTTCGCCATCACTGACCTAGGGTGTCCATCTGCATGCCTCACTGTGTCCATGTGCATGCCTCACTGTGCCTCACTTTGCCTCACTGTGTCCACGTGCATGCCTCCCTGTGTCCATGCCTCACTGTGTCCATGCTTCACTGTGTCCATGCCTCACTGTGTCCATGCCTCACTGTGTCCATGCCTCACTGTGTCCACGTGCATGCCTCACTGAGTCTATGCCTCACTGAGTCTATGCCTCACTGAGTCTATGCCTCACTGTGTCCATGCCTCACTGTGTCCATGCCTCACTGTGTCCATGCCTCACTGTGTCCATGCCTCACTGTGTCCATGCCTCACTGTGTCCATGCCCCACTGTGCCCATGCCCCAATGTGCCCATGCCTCACTGTGTCCATGCCTCACTGTGCCCATGCCTCACTGTGCCCATGCCTCACTGTGCCCATGCCTCACTGTGCCCATGCCTCACTGTGCCCATGCCCCACTGTGTCCATGCCTCACTGTGTCCATGCCTCACCGTGCCCATGCCCCACTGTGCCCATGCCTCACTGTGCCCATGCCTCACTGTGTCCATGACTAGACTGACGTTTAACATGGGAGTCTATGGAAGGGGTGCCCGGATTTGAAAAAACGGTGCTCCCTAACCGTAGGTCCCCCAGACAACCAACTTTGCACACAGAAATTGGGCTACATGTGTGCCAAGTTTGGGGTACAGACGACCAGTACCGGGTCCCCAAAGTCTGGGAGATCAGGCGCAAAAAGGTGACTCGAGTATAAGCCGACGGGGTCATTTTAAGCAAAAAGAAATGTGCTGAAAAACTCGGCTTATACTCGAGTATGTTATTGAAAAAAGTTATTAATAATTATTATTATTATTTATTTATTATTTCAGGTTCTTGCTGCATTATAGTCTTATCCAGGTCTTCATTATCATTTATACAGCACTCAGTACTTTGTATTACAGGTTCATATAGGTTACTCTTCCCATACTAAATGTATGTAACCAATGAATATGCAGGTGGTATTTCAAGCGTGTTACAGCTTGATAAATGTGATGATTGCTTTAAAGACATGAGATTCCACCTAAATTTGTTTCTCACATCTCATGATAGATGGACCTGTTTAGACACGAGAGAAAATATAAACCATTTCAGGACTTTGAGGACATTTTCCACATTGATTAGTCATGCAATATCCATATATACTCGAGTATAAGCTGACCCGAATATAAGCAGAGGCACCTAATTTTACCCCAAAAACTCGGAAAACGTATTGACTCGTTTATAGACCTAGGGCAGTGATGGCGAACCTTGGCACTCCAGATTTTTTTGGAACTACATTTCCCATAATGCTCATGCACTCTGCAGTGTAGTTGAGCATCATGGGAAATGTAGTTCCAAAACATTTGGGGTGCCAAGGTTCGCCATCACTGACCTAGGGTGTCCATCTGCATGCCTCACTGTGTCCATGTGCATGCCTCACTGTGCCTCACTTTGCCTCACTGTGTCCACGTGCATGCCTCCCTGTGTCCATGCCTCACTGTGTCCATGCTTCACTGTGTCCATGCCTCACTGTGTCCATGCCTCACTGTGTCCATGCCTCACTGTGTCCACGTGCATGCCTCACTGAGTCTATGCCTCACTGAGTCCATGCCTCACTGTGTCCATGCCTCACTGTGTCCATGCCTCACTGTGTCCATGCCCCACTGTGCCCATGCCCCAATGTGCCCATGCCTCACTGTGTCCATGCCTCACTGTGCCCATGCTTCACTGTGCCCATGCCTCACTGTGCCCATGCCTCACTGTGCCCATGCCTCACTGTGCCCATGCTCCACTGTGTCCATGCCTCACTGTGTCCATGCCTCACCGTGCCCATGCCCCACTGTGCCCATGCCTCACTGTGCCCATGCCTCACTGTGTCCATGACTAGACTGACGTTTAACATGGGAGTCTATGGAAGGGGTGCCCGGATTTGAAAAAAACGGTGCTCCCTAACCGTAGGTCCCCCAGACAACCAACTTTGCACACAGAAATTGGGCTACATGTGTGCCAAGTTTGGGGTACAGACGACCAGTACCGGGTCCCCAAAGTCTGGGAGATCAGGCGCAAAAAGGTGACTCGAGTATAAGCCGACGGGGTCATTTTAAGAAAAAAGAAATGTGCTGAAAAACTCGGCTTATACTCGAGTATGTTATTGAAAAAAGTTATTAATAATTATTATTATTATTTATTTATTATTTCAGGTTCTTGCTGCATTATAGTCTTATCCAGGTCTTCATTATCATTTATACAGCACTCAGTACTTTGTATTACAGGTTCATATAGGTTACTCTTCCCATACTAAATGTATGTAACCAATGAATATGCAGGTGGTATTTCAAGCGTGTTACAGCTTGATAAATGTGATGATTGCTTTAAAGACATGAGATTCCACCTAAATTTGTTTCTCACATCTCATGATAGATGGACCTGTTTAGACACGAGAGAAAATATAAACCATTTCAGGACTTTGAGGACATTTTCCACATTGATTAGTCATGCAATGTTGTATGACCTCCCGTAGTCTTCAATTATTTGTATAGTTTATTGGTAACACGCTCATAGAGTTGCTAAGGGTTTCTACGTTGGGGCACTTGGGACTGAAAGTCATTTTCCTCTGCTTTCCTTGTCAATGGTTTAATAGAACGCCACATATTGGTGAGAAAATTAAATTTTAATTAACTGACAGAAATGCTTCAATGGTATGCAAAATTAATCTTCCCAAGTTTGTATCTGTGATGTTCAAAGTGAGCCGACATCAGGAAGTTATTAGCACTCTTACGTCAATGGTTTGGCAGTGAGTTTTCTCTTACTTTACTGCAAATTTTTTTACAAAACTGAGTTCTATTACATGGTTTTATTATTATTACTATTTTAAAGTGTATTTAGGACTTTTTGCTAGAGCTTTAAATAAAGTAGGGAAGGATAAGAACAACTGATAGGTTTGTATTGCTGTTCTTCTGATGCCTATTATCACCAGGACTAAAAGCAAAGTAAAATAAATATACCGTATAGACGCACTTTTTTCCTGCAAAAATATGGTGGGAAATCTGCCTGCGTCTTATGGTCCGAATACCAAATGCCCCCCCAACTTCGCCTTTTAACATACCAGTGGTCAGAGAGCATGTCCGCAGAGAGCAGGCAGCCAGCGTGATCAGCTTGAGCTCACGGGAGAGGGGGGGGGGGGTGTCAGACTAGTCTGCGGAATCTTTTTCCCAGCAGTATTACGGTACACAGTAGGGACAGGGGGCGGCCATTGTAGCCACCAGCAAGCTTTGCAGTGCGCGGATGCACGCCCACACAACGTCATTGTGTTGCGCTGTGTAAGATGCTCGCCGCTGACGCTACTGCGCCGCATTTAGACCAAGGAAACCAAGCGTAGAGCTGCTGCACACAACTATAGCGGACTCGTATTAACCCCTCACATGCCGCAGCAGCTGCGGGATATGGCGACGGCTCACAGGATGGCTGTATTAGATAACACAGGCTGGATGGGGCACACCATGGATATGGGCTCACAATGGACACACAGGCTGGCTGTATTACATAACACAGGCTGGATGGGGGCACACCATGGATATGGGCTCACAATGGACACACAGGCTGGCTGTATTACATAACACAGGCTGGATGGGGGCAACCATGAATATGATGGAGGAGGGGGGGCACTGATTCCTGTATGATGGAGGAGGGGGGCAATGATCCCTGTATGATGGAGGGGGGGCACTGATCCCTGTATGATGGAAGAGGCGGGCAGAACATGTTCACTTGAATCTGGGGGCAGTTTTTGATTTTTGTCTAATTAGAGAGATTCCTATCATTTGGAATTACGCAAATCTTTGTTCGCTCTCCCCCCCCCCCCCCCCCGTGTTAAATGTTGCTCAATTTCTGGTCCACAAATCTAAAATGAAACTTCTCCATCCTCAAAAATGAGATATTACTTTTGGAGGGGGGGTCGGCAAACATTAATCAAGCATTCCCTAGGGGTGTGGGGCATAGAGATGGTTGTAAATCTTTGGGTTAGAAGATTCCCTTTATTTGCTGTACAAAGTTCTTAATTTATGGACAACAGAATATGTAAAAAAAATCTGTCATTTGATTCGCTGTTGTATTTTAATAAGTTTGCATAACCTAACAACACCAGAGAAGAAAACAACCTAAGCCCGCTAATGTAAATTGACTTGTTTTCATCCCGAGTCTGTCCTCTAAGAGATAAATAAAGGATCTGAAAGAATGAAACATCAAAAAAAGATTAAAAAGAACAAAGAAGCATGGATTAGAATGCCAAACAGAAATCAATGAACAATGCAATGAGGGGGAATGGTGATCGTGTCTGTAGTGTATAGCATCTGTTGTATCGGCAGATTTTGCCGTCATGTAGCTGATTACTATGACATCACAGTGGTTTTCAAGTTAGACCTTGTCTGTTGGATCCAACCAACCTCAGTGCTATTAAATGCAAATAATTGTATTCCTAATTTCTCTTCTACAGAGATCAGAAGTGATGTACTCTTCTGTAAATACTGTTGCTGTAAGACAGTTAGGGGGTTTTCTACTATAGAAGAATTTGCTTGCTGATTTTTCTTAACGCGTACGTCAGGAAAACGAAAAAAAAAAAAAAAAAAAAAAACATAGGCATTATACAATATATTACCAAAAGTATTGGGACACCTGCCTTTACTCACACATGAACTTTAATGGCATCCCAGTCTTAAGCCCCATACACACTATTAGATTTTATGCAGATTTTTGTCTTCAGATTTAATAAAACCATATAATATGAGGTCAAACCTTAAGCATTTCAATTTGTAAGCAATCGGGCAGGCCCTTGCACTACATGGTTTTGGTAAATCTGAAGACAATCTAATAGTGTGTACGGGCCATTAGTCCGTAGGGTTCAATATTGAGTTGGACCACCCTTTTGCGGCTATAACAGCTTCAACTTTAATGGGAAGGTTGTCCAAGGAGTGTGTCTATGGGAATGTTTGATCATTCTTCCAGAAGCACATTTGTGAGGTTAGCCACTGATGTGGGCGAAAAGGCCTGGCTCGCAGCTGCTGCTCTAATTTATCCTAAAGATTATCTATCAGGTTAGGTCAGGAATCTGTGCAAGCCAGTCACGTTCCTCCACCCCAAACTTGCTCACCCATGTCTTTATGGGCCTTGCTTTGTCCACTGGTGTGCCCAAACTGTTCCCACAAAGTTGGGAGTATGAAATTGTACAAAATGTCTTGGTATGCTGACGCCTTTAGAGTTCCCTTCACTGGAACTAAGGGGCCAAGCCCAACCCCTGAAAGACAACCCTACGCCACAATCCCCCCTCCACCAAATGATTTAGAACAGTGCAGAAATGAAGGTCCATAAAGACATGGATGAGTGAGTTTGGGATGGAGGAACTTGACTGGCCTGCAAGGAGTCCTGACCTCCTGATAGAACACCTTTGGGATGAATTAGAGCAGAGACTGCGAGCCAAGTCTTCTTGTCCAACATCAGTGCCTGACCTCAGAAATACACTTCTGGAAGAATGGTCAAACATTCCCATAGACACACTCCTAAACCTTGTGGACAGCCTTCCTAGAAGAGTTGAAGCTGTTATAGCTGCAAAGGGTGGGACAACTCAATATTGAACCCTACAGACTAAGACTGAAAAGCCATTAAAGTTCATGTACGTGTATAGACAGATGTCCCAATACTTTTGACAATATAGGGTATCTATACAATACATGCATATTTTGCCATGTTTCATCCCTTTAAAAGACCCCACAAGTACAAAAGTAAAAAAAGGTTGTTGTGCCAGAAATCATTCAGCTTCTTAGGTCTCTTTCACATGGGTGGCAGTGTGAAATACCCCACTGAAAAGGGATCCACAATGGATAGTTTTTCAAAAGCAGCTGTGAAGAAATGTGCTGTTTTTTTTTTCTTTTAGCCAAATAGGGATTTTGCATGGAGATGCTCTGCCTTTTGCTTGTTACACGATCCTATTATCTTCATTGGGAGAATTTGACAGGCAGCATTGCCATTCTGAGCTAAATGTGTGTATGAACCCCTCCGCCTGTCATGTTAGGCTTTGAGTGAGCAGTTGGGGGGGGGTTAAAGCTTAGCTTTGTTGTGGGCTGACAACACAGTTTTTTTTGTGGACTGAGTGGTGTCAGTCCTGCCCATGTTTCTTTTGCTAAACTAATTAACCACTTGCCCTCCGGAAGATTTACCACCCTTCATGACCAGGCCATGACCAGGCCATTTTTTGTGATACGGCACTGCATTACTTTAAGTGACAATTGCACAGTCATGTACCCAAATAAAATTGATGTCCTTTTTCCCCACAAATAGAGCTTTCTTTTGATGGTATTTGACCACCTCTGCGGATTTTATTTAATGCGCTATAAACAAGAAAAGACCAACATTTTTGAAAAAAAATATATATATTTTTTTTACTAATAAACTTTACCAATAAACAAATTGAACAATTTCCTCATAAATTTAGGCCAATATGTATAATGCTACATATTTTTGGTAAAATATAAAAATAAACAATTCCCAATAAGCGTATATTGATTGGTTTGCGCAAAAGTTATATGGCCAGATTTAGGTAGACTTACGACAGCGTATCAGTAGATACGCCGTTGTAACTCAGAATCTGCGCCGTCGTATCTTTAAGTGTATTCTCAAAGTGACATACGCTTAAATGTTGCTAAGATACGACCGGCGTAAGTCTCCTACACCGCCATATATTAGCTGCCTATTTACGCTGGCCGCTAGGGGCGTGTACACTGATTAGAATATGTAAATCAGCGAGATACGCCTATTCACGAACGTACGCTCAGCTGTCGCAGTACAGATACGCCGTTTACGTAAGGCGTTTCCAGCCGTAAAGATATTCCAACAAAAAGATGGTGCAGCCAATGTTAAGTATGGACGTCGGGACCGCGTCAAATTTTATAAATTTTACGTGGTTTGCGTAACTCGTCCGTGAAAACACATTTGAATTTGGCGGGCTTACGCCGACCCATTTACGCTACGCCGCCGTAACTTAGCTTGGTGAATACAGCACTTGCCTCTCTAATTTACGGTAGCGTAGCGTATCTGAGATACGCTACGCCCGCACAAAATTACGCCGCTCTACGTGAATCTAGCCAATAGTGTCTACTAGGGTTGTCCCGATACCACTTTTTTAGGACCGAGTACAAGTACCGATACTTTTTTTCATGTACTCACCGATACCGATTACCGATACTTTTACAGACTAAGGATATTTTCTTTAGAATTATGAAGAACTATAACTCAAGACATTATAAAAGAATAAAAATAAGTAAAAATTATTTAAAAAAAAATATTTGCTTGTCACGCAGTAGTAAAAAACTCAAAGAATTTTCACAGAACATGTTGATAAATACAAAAAAAGTATTCTATTTAGGCATCGGGAGCATTTGCGCGAGTACAAGTACTCCCGCAAATACTAGTATCGGTATCTGGACAACCCTAGTGTCTACAAACTATGGTATATTTTAAAACATTTTTTTTTTTTTTTTTTTACTAGTAATGGCGGGGATCAGAGACTTATAGGGGGACTGCGATATTGTGGCAGACTAATCAGACACTAACTGACACTTTTTGGGGACCAGTGAAACGAATCCAGTAATCAGTGCTAAAAATATGCACTGTCACTGTACTAATGGCACTGGTTGGGAAAGCAGTAACATCAGTGGCCAAAAGGGTTAAATGTGTGTGTGTGGGGGGGGGGGGCTTTTACTAGGGAAAGGCATAGATATGTGTCTGTGCTTTGCAGGATCACAGATCAATGCCTTCCCTACTGACAGAGCAGCAATCTGAGCCATAATGAGCTTAGTAAATTAGGTAAAGCTTCACTTTGCAAAGAATGCCCAATCACATTCAAGGAAATAAAAAAATAAAAAACAGCATGTTTGCTTGCACATGATTGGATGATGGAAGTCAGCAGAGCTTCTGCTTATTTACTAAGTGCTCAGTCTATTTGCCTTTAGTAAATAGACCTCAAAGTGTCAGTTATTGTCAGATTGTCCGAAGCAATTCACAACACATTCCCAATATGCCGTATTTATCGGCGTATAACGTTCCACAGCCCCCTGCATATAACACGCCGGCACAGTTTACCCTCTATTTTCAGGGTAAAAAAGTAAGTGTTATACGCCAATAAATACAGTAAGTCTCTGATCACTGCCAATACTAGTAAAAATAAATAGAAATTCCAGTATATATATACGATTGTTTGTAGAGGTTATATCTTTCGCACAAACCATTAATATACACCTCTTGGGATTATTTTTTTTACCAAAGACATGTAGCAGAATACATTTTAGCCTAAATTTATGAATCTATATATTTTTTATTGGATATGTTTTATAGCAGAAAGTCAAAATGTTCTGTTTTTTTTTCCGATTACATAATAACAAAAAAAAACCTCAAAGGTGATCAATAGGGATGAGCTTTGCATTCGAAACGAATGTATGTTCGACTCGAACATCGTCCGTTTGATCGTTCATCGAATTTCGAAAAAAAACGATCGTTCGTGGCAAATTTGAGTGAAACGAAACGACCGTTTTTAAGACTTTTTTCCATTGATACATGTTCCCTGGGGCAAGACCCGGGTTCTGAAAGACGTTTTCCAACATTAACTTGAATATTGGTCTTTCAAAATTTTCGTTTTTGAATTCGAACGTTCGAGTCCCATAGACTTCAATGGGGTTCGAATTGTTCGTGCGAACGATCGGACTGTTCGACGGTTCTAGTGCGAACCGAACGCGGGGGTGTTCGGCTCATCCCTAGTGATCAAATACTACCCAAAGAAAGCTCTATTTGTGTGGAAAAAATTATATAAATTTGGGTACTGTGTTGCATGACCGCACAATCACCAGTTAAAGTAGCGCGGTTCTAAATAGCAAAACAAGCCCTGGTCAGGAAGGGGGTAACCTTCTGGAGCTTAAAGTAGATGTAAACCCATTCTCATCCTTTCTAAACTACTGCCACAGTGCTGATCTATAAGGATATACATGTCTCCTGCATGTATCCTTACCTGTCAAATGTCTCCTCTCAGTCTGTTATAAGAACTGGAAAACTGCAGATTCTGTGGGTGGGTCTGTTGTTTGGAGCTCTGTGGGTGGAGTCGTGTTGTCAGTAGACTACCCGCCCATCTCTACACTCCCCTTGTCATACTTTCATTTTTTTCCTATGTATTTCTTACACTAAATTCTGCTATGCTCACTAACATCCAGTCAAAATCCAGAAAAGTAACCACAAGTCTTCAGAAAAGGAGTGGGGGTGGGAATTAAAAAATAATGCCTGTCTCCAGGCTAGTGCATGAGATATGTAAATAACCTGTCACTCACAGCAAGGGGGCGGAACGGACTAAGGTTTTTCTCTGTAAGTCCGTTTTATTTCACTGAACAACATAAGAGAATTGCTCAGAGCTGGATTAACTCTGTGTGGCAAGACTGGGCACAGATGATAGGAAATTTGTATACTGTACATTGTGACATCAAAAAAATTAAATAAAAATTTCGGGTTTACATCCACTTTAAGTGGTTAAAGAATAACTTTTTCATCCTTTAACCTTCTAGAACTCTTCATTTCACTTTAGTTACTAAAATCTGATTGGTTTTTGTGCATTATTTCACTTTACACCTATTCACAGCACTTACTCCTTCAATGAGGCTGAAAGTTAATCAGAGCAGCTCTGCAAAGGAACATTAAACTTGCTGACACGCTGCCTAGGGAAGATTATTGAATAAAAGCTGTCCTCCCAATGTTCCAGGTGTTGTCAAGGTTGATTACGGTGACGTGTCAGAGAGGAAGGCTCTCCGAGAAAAACTGAAGTGTCATCCATTTTCCTGGTACCTTGAAACGATCTATCCAGACTCCCAGATTCCAAGGCGTTATTTTTCACTTGGTGAGGTATGATTTCTTACGCTTTTTATTAAATACTTCATTTTTTCTTTTGTGGTAATCCAAAAAAAAAAAGTGTAAAATGTGATGAACGACTCATTTGGTGACTCATGGCTTGTCATGGGATAGAGATAAATGATATATACATTAATTATTGTAATGTGGTTACAAATACTTTGCAACAGGATAAAAACAATGAAACATTTAGTCCACTTTTGTTGATAGAAAAACTATCCTTTTTGGGTGATCTTTGTGCATTACAGAACTTTCAACAAACTCGTCAGATTTCTACCTTTTGTTGCTCTGAATAAATGTCTGTTTGCAGTCTGATTCTGAATGGAAAGATTTGATTCATTGTAATCAACTGGTGCATTCTCAGTGCTCTGAGAAAAATTGCAGGGTCTGCATCATAGGCGTGCGAAGGGGGTGTGCTGGGTGTGGCTGGGCACACCCTAGTGCACACCTTCTATGCGCATTAGCCCCCAGGGAGATTGGAAAGTTCTCCCACTGATCTCTGCCATAAGTGTGTGTGTGTATATCTATATATATATATCTATATATCTATATATATATATCTATATATATATATCTATATATATATATAATATATATATATATATATATATATATATATATATATATATATATATATATATATATATATATAGGCAGGGCTTTTTTCAGGGGGAACTTGGTGGAACTCACCTCTGGCTCAGACCCTTGGGGGGGGGGGCTGCTCACCACAATCACTTGTAAACACAGAAGTCTGGTTTCTGTGTTTACAAGTGACAGCTCTGCACTCTGTGTGTAATCCCCCTAAACGCTGCACTCTGTATGTAATGCAAAAAATGTTTTATGCCCCTTTAAGACCCTACTACTCTTTGTGAAATTTGACTGACCACATCCACTATTTGATGTGATTTGGAGGGTGTGTGTAGAGGAGGGTTTTGGGGGGCCCGGAGAAAAAAAAAGCCCTGTATATACCGTATTTATCGCGGTATAACGCGCTCCCGCATATACCGCGCACCCCTAAAGTGACCCCCAATCCTGTGAAAAAAAAAGTTATTTTTGTACTTACAGTTTTGGTGTCTTGCGCGGCATCCATCGGTGGCCTCATCGGGTCCGGCGTCCTTCTGCGGCTTCGGGTGTCCTCTTCGGCAGTTCCGGCGTCCTTCTGCGGCTTCGGGTGTCCTTCTGCGACGGGTCCGGTGTCCTCTTCGGCGGGTCCGGCGTCCTCGCGTCCTCCCCGCTCGTTTCCGTGCTGAGTTTTGAATACTGCGCCAGCATATACCCAGCGCAGTACACTCGGGCAGGCTCGGCAACTGTCGCGCTCACGTCCTGTACATCCAGGACGTGACCGCGGAAGAAGCCGAGACTGGCCGAATATACCCGAGTGTACTGCGCTGGGTATATGTCGGCGCAGTATTCAAAACTCGGCGCGGGAAAGCGGGTATCGGCGTATATTGCGCACCCACGATTTTGCCCTGATTTTCAGGGCAAAAAAGTGCGCGATATACGCCGATAAATACGGTATGTAATATATAAAGTCGCAAGCCGCAATGAAATCGGAGTTACAAATCGCACTGATCTGCAGCTTTGCCATCACGCTGAAGATTGAAATAAATGGAAGTTCAACCGTAATAAAGAAAAATGAACAAGTATGAGCCCACGGTCAGTAGTAACCAGAGCTTTTTTTCTCAGAAAATAGGTGCAGGAACTCAACCACGACCCCGTTCAGATTTCACAAACAGTTGAAGGGTCTTAAAGGCGCATTAAATACCAGAATTGCATTACATACAGAGTGCAGAGTTCAGGGGGTTACACACAGAGTACAGAGCTGTCACTTGTAGACACATAAACCGGACTTCTGTGTTGAGCAGGCACCAAAGGGTCTTAGCCAGAGGTGGTGGAACTGAGTTCCCCCAAGTTCCCCCTGAAAAAAGCCCTTGTAGTAACCCTTTATCATTTTGTTTGCTTATTGGGTATTCTGGCCTCCTTTTTAATAAGGACTTTCAAAGATTTAGAAATATAACTTATTTACCCCATGCAGTTGCCAAACATGTGAGGCTATTTGAAGCTTTCCAATAGTATGTAATGATTAGATCCACCAACTAATTTATGCTTGCTTAGACATCACACCATCTTTCACAAACAAGGCCCCTAGTGTTTAATTATGTTGTATTTTGTTCCTAGTTTAGTATAGTGACTCCACAGTAAAGGATGTGATTTAACATTTCCTTCGTAAAAATACATGTTTGCTTTATTTGCAGTATTGACATCATTCTATTAGAAATATAGCCGGGAAATATTAACACAAGCGAAGCAAATTGAAATCACTAAAACAAGATTTGGATAGTAAAAAACAAGCCACCTGTTTAAAAAAAAAAAAAAACTATTATACCTGCTAAAAAAAAAAAAAAAAAAAAAAAAGAAAGAGAGACTTATGCCGCGTACACACGGTCGTTTTTTTGCGATGAAAAAAAACGTCGTTTTTTAAAACGTCATTTAAATTGATCGTGTGTGGGAAAAACGTTATTTTTTGTCTTAAAAAAAACGACAAAAAAAAAATTCCAACATGCTTGAATTTTTTGTGTCGTTTTTCAAAACGTCGTTTTTTGTTTCACAAAAAGTCACCGTGTGTAGCAAAAACGTTGTTTAAAACAACGTTTTTCAACCCGCGCATGCCCAGAAGCTAGTTATGAAGCGAGCTTCAATGGAAAAGTGTGGTGAATGTAACCTCGTTTTTTGTGAAAAAATGATGGTGTGTATGCAACATCGTCTTTGAAAGTGACGTTTCAAAAACGTCGTTTTTTACTTCACAGAAAACGTCGTTTTTTTTCATCACAAAAAATGATCGTGTGTACGCGGCATTAATACTGCTGCCCATTTCTCTAAAACACCACTCCTTTCAAGTTATGTGCTGCACTGAAAACTGCTGGAAAACTGACACCTCCAGGTGTGTCGATTTGGCCAATCTTAAAGTGGAGCTCCGTTGTAAAAAAAAGTATTAAAAGCCAGCAGCTACAAATACTGCAGCCCCCTCTCCCCTGAAAGGTGTCAAATGTGACACTGGAGGGTTCCGATTAGGGTGGAGCTCCGCTTTAAGCAGTCACTGGATTGTAATTGGGCTTTTTTCAGCTGGAATGTGGGGGGACACAGTTCCAGCACCTACAGAACTGAATATATGTAATGGCAAGAGGTGCTGGGGTGTGCTAAACTTAAAGGGGTGGATTCACAGAGAAATGGATTATCGTAGCGTATCAGAAATACGCTACGCCGCCGTTTTTTACCTTGATCTACGTGGAATTCAGGTAGATTTTTTTCGGTAAACGACGGCGGCGTAGTGTATTTCTCCCGTCGTAATCCATCCGCGCGAGTAGGGGGCGTGAAACATTTAAAGTAGGCGCGTTCCCGCGGCGATCGATCTGCGCATGCTCCGTTCGCAAATTTCCCGCCGTGCATTGCGCGAAATCACGTCGTGACGTCATTCGTTGTTTATGTAGCGTACTTTACGGGCGATCCACGTCCCGACGAGTTACGTAAACAAAATAAAAAATTAAATAAATTCGAAGCGGGAACGGCGGCCATACTTAACATGGGCTACGTAAAGTTAGAGCAGCAAAAAGCTGCTCTAACTTTACGTATAAAAAAATAGACGAAAACGATTGCGACGCTCGCTCGTTTGTTCGTGAATCCCCGTAAAAACACATTTGCATATCCCGACGCATTAAAACGACGCGAACTCCTCCCAGCGGCCGCAAATAGATGGCAGCGTAGATCCGAAGGCTTACGAAGACGTAAGCCTCTCGGATCGAAGCCCGAAGCCGGCGTATCATAGTTTGAGAATTCAAACTAGTGATACGCCGCGGGAAATTTGAAATTACTCCTGTCTAACCCCAGTTAGACAGGCGTAATTGTTTTGTGAATCCACCCCAAAGGGTCTAATGATGCTGGCTGCTGGGGAACCTAATGTTGCTGTAGGGGATCTATTTTTGCAAAGGAATGGGGACTATTGTTTCTGGGGAGGTCTTATTTTGCTCGTGGGTGGGCTATTGTTGCTTAAGTTGCTGGGGGGTCAACATTGCTGATGGGGTCAATGTTGCTAGGAGTGATGTACTGTTGAGGGAGGGTTCTTTGTTGCTGGCTGCTGGAGGCTCTATTGATGCTGGCTGTTGCTAGTCCATTGTTGCTAGGGTGGATCTATTATCGCTGGGGTGTCCACTGTTGCTTGATCTATTTTACTGCCTTTCTGTCATGATTAACAAATTCCATACACAAAATGATACTTGGTTCTGTATTCTCTGAAAGGGATGGTACTGGGAGGTAGGTAAGGGGTAGAACCAAGTAACAGTGCTTGGAGGTGGGTAGGGGGCAGAATCAAGGGGTGACTCGGAAGAGAGGAGTTTCTGCATCTATTCTCTGAGAAAAAAAGCCCTGGGAACAGGTGTCTTCATTGGAAGGTTTACTTTCCAATCTGAGAGCAAAGATCAGAGTAGGGTTGCCACCTGTTTGGGATTTACCAGGGCAGTCTGGGTTTTGAACCATGTGCCTGGGTTTCAGGTGAACTTCGCCATTAAAAGCTGCCGATGTAAGCCAAATGCACATCTTCCATTATTAGTTGTTGCTGGAGGATGAAATTGCATTGTGGGCAATGGCTAAATGGTAAAAAAAAAAGCTCAGACCACACCAGGGATTTCAAATATGCAATGTAGGGCATTTTGTAAGTAATATAAATACAAGTATATTCCTGCTTACATTATAGACATATACCTAGTATATCATGTAACATACAGTATAGGGAAATTGTAATGGATTTTGGTTTAGGAAAGCCTGTATTTTTACATACTGTAAGTCCATATCCTTGTGCCCATGTTCCATCAGGAAGATTTGTGCCAGGCTTCACAAGCTTATTGTACAATTGAAGTCTGCATTGCATGACTCCAGATCAACTTTCTTTGCAAACATTCTTCAAGTCCGTGCAAGTTCCTTATTAAGTTATGTTGTGCAATAGTCATCCCACCACAGGGGTCACTGTGGGTGAATGCTGTAGACTTGTAAAGCTTTTGCTGTAGACTCACCACTGCAACTTTGCTCTTTCTAGAGACTTGCCATGTAAATTTGCTACAAATTGGAAAAGCGTCAACTGGAACTTGTGCTTCAAGTGCTCTGAAAGTGTACAACTTGCCAGTGAAAATGTGCTGCAAGTTAACCAAATTACAATTCAACACTGCCACAAATTTATGGCAAGTTATCCTTACTATCTGGGGCGAAACATTAGAAAGAAAAAATCTCTCCAAAGTGAGGGGAAAAAAATCTCTGAGCAGTGTCTGTACACCACATAAGTATCCGATTTCCACCACACTGTTGATATACGTTAAGGCCACTGTCATTCTTCAGAACTATTGTGCAGCAGTCTCCAACTAATATCTGTAAATGTCCCCACATGTAAATTCTTCATGTTCTGAATTGAATGCACTCATAATTTGATCATATGTTTCATTTTAGATACGAAATGTGGAAACCAACCAATGTCTAGATAACATGGGCCGTAAAGAGAATGAAAAAGTTGGCATATTCAATTGCCATGGCATGGGAGGAAACCAGGTAAGCTCATACTCTAGTCGGCAACAACAGTAGTTGCATTAAAAATACACTATATTAACAAAAGTATTGGGAAACCTGCCTTTACACGCACATTAACTTAAATGACATCCCAGTCTTAGTCCATAGGGTTCAATATTGAGTTGGCTCACCTTTTGCAGCTATAACAACTCTTCTGGGAAGGCCGTTCACAAGATTTAGGAGTGTGTCTATCGGAATGTTTGACCAGTGATCCAGAAGCACATTTGGCACTAGTTGATGAGAAGGCCTGACTCGCAGTCTCCGCTCTAATTCATTCCAAAGGTGTTCTATCGGGTTGAGGTCAGGACTATGTGCAGGCCAGTCAAGTTCCTTCACCCCAATCTTGCTCATTCATGACTTTATGGACATTGCTTTGTGCACTGGTGCACAGTCATGTTGGAGCAGGAAGCCATCCCCAAACTGACGTCTTAAGAGTTCCCTTCACTGGAACTGATGGGGCCAAGCCCAACCCCAGGCAGTCAGTGGAGAGTGTTTGAGGCCAGATTTTTTTTTCGGGTCCACCAGTGACGATGGATCTACATTGGGGCACATTGTTTTTTAATAATAAGGGAATTGTCAAAAACTCATGTATAGTCTTTATTCACTTTTTACACTTTTTTGGTGAATGGATACCATTCATACTCATTCACTTGGGGGGGATCTGGGGACCCACTTGTTAAAGAGGGCTTCCAGATTCCAATAAGCACCCCACCCACAGATCCCAGCAACCACAGCTCAGGGTTGTAAGCAAGAGGCCATGGTCCCTATCAACATGGGGACAAGGTGTCTTGGGGTGGGGGGGGCAGAGCCAAAGCACCCCCCAATGTTGGGGTCATGTGGCCTGGTATAACTGGGGGGGGGGGGCACTTGCTGTTTTTTTCTGCGTTTTCTTTGTTTTGTTTACATTTCAGCTGTCAGTGGGGAAGTCTGTTGATAGCTGATGAGTCATTGGTTGTTAACCTCCCTGGCGGTATGATTCTTTCAGATTTTAGGTGCTGAAAGCGGTACCATTATTTTCAAGGAAATTTGGTGTTTTATACTGTAGGCTTGTAATTCTTAGGAATAACTCACTTAAATCTGACCAAACAAGAGTCTAATAGGCATCCCGGGTATGACATTTAAAAAAAAAAAAAATTATAAATAATTATAACAAATAATAATATAATTATAATACAAATTATTCAATAATGTAATCAAATCAAAATCACTGAAATTTGCTCAGTTGCAGAATTGTCGCTGTCATTATTTTTTTTTTCTATGACGAATTTCCCCACAAATCGCTATCGCTCAATTTTGCAAGTGATTCTAATTTATTATCGCTGTTTTTTAGCTGCTCTAAAACCATTTTTGACATAAAGGGACACTTTTGGTTGCTATGGGCAATCTACAGTTTGCAGGGAGAAAGAACACTTTTTATTATGTAAAAGTGGGGGGTGTGTATTTTTTACATACAGTACTGTAATCTATAAGATTACAGTATACTGTATGTAATGTGTTTGTTTACATTTTTGAATATGGCGCCATTCTCCGCCCCCATGCGTCGTAACGTCGAAGGGAACGGAGATCGGCGGCACACAGGGACACTGTGTAAATCGAGCGAGCAGCCGCTCGCGAGCACAGCGCGGATGCATCGCTGGATCCAAGGTAAGTAAACCAAGCCTATGGATTCAGCGAGGCGAGCCCGAGTCTGACTCGGGGTTACCGATCGCAGCACAGATTTCTAACCCCGAGTCAGACTCGAGAATACCGCCAGGGGGGTTAAGGACACAGTGGCTGGCCGGCCTGCTGCATAACAACCAGTCCAAAGGACCGATCTCATCGAATGGACTGATCGTGTGTACAAGGCTTTACTCTGGCAGATCAAACCTGTATGATGTCGATCATATAGACAAATCTACTCTAGTCCCTTTTAAGAGAGCTGTGAATTATTTTTTATTTTTTTCATATTTCCCTTTTCTCCCAGGCAAAATTCCCTCTACACTGCAGCCCGTCTACCATTAATGCCATGACAGATAATGAAATCAGTGTGACATTTCTTTCATAATTAGGAGAGAAGAGGTATATAAGACTCTTGTGATTCGAATAGAACTTAGAGAAGTAACACTGGTATATTTCTTCATACGGGAGGTCTTGACAACATAATACTCAACAGAACAAGAAAGGTCTGTTTAATCACATCAGCTTTGCTAGGCTGTGGGAGCGCCTTCATATCTCAACTGATGTGCTTTTTTATTCTTGAGAGATCAAACTCTTCCAAGGACGTCTTTGGAAATAAGGCATCCCTTAGAAGTGGGTATTTGAAGTATGAGAAGATGAAAGGGTTAAACAAATGATTGTTCAACTTCAGCCCCACAATGAAAGAGGAGGCATAGAAATTTGACAGTTGCCTTCATTTCAATAAGGTACATGACTTACAAAGCAGTGTTTGTTTTTGATCACTGTCTGTCGGGCAAGGGTTGGCTGATCCTGCTGGTACTCATAAAGGACTTCACACAAGGAACAAAATCCTCCAGAGTTACCACACTGATGCATCAAAGGCAAGTGAGACATTTTGGCCAGTCCACCCGAATGTTATTTTTGATCATATGTGGAACTGGGAGGCTGAGCAGTCATTTGCTTCTTATACCCCTTAAAACCTCTAACAGCTATATCTCTCTGCTATAATTTCTGACTCTGTTCCTGTCTATCTGGAAATTTTGGATGTACTTCTGTTGCATTTTTTCATAATATAATGTAGCAATAACCCCCAAAATCACTGGGTCCCTTTACCTGTTTAGAGGCTGCCCACCCTGTTTCCAGTCCCAGTAGCACACCAACAAACTCAGTCTTGGGGTCTTTAGGATTTATTGTAGGGTTGTAGTTCCAGTGTCTACCAGCGGGTGTCTCCCAGCAGCCAGCTGAGCCCAGTAATCAGTTTCCACCTGATTCTGGTTCCTGGGGGAGTATTTAGTCCCTCCTCTATTATTACACTGCTCTTCAATGTTTTTCCTGCTATACAGAGAATTCCTTTCTGTTAAATGTTGGGCCTGATTCCTGCCTGCTTATGCATTGGGCCTATGTCCTGCTCCTGATCTTGACATGAGCTATGACTAAGCGCTAAGGGACTGTGAAACGCATTAGCTGGTGATGCTGTTCCCCTCCATTTGTGTTTTTGCATATGTTTTCATGGACTTGCTGAAATAAAGGTGATTTTATTGAAAATGCGGCCAACCAGAATTATTTTTGCTCATCTGCTGCCTTGTACCCGTTCCCCATGTTCCTGATCCCAGTTCTGTTTACCCCTTCTTTGCATCTCCAGTTTTACTCTGTGATCTGTGTTCCTCATTTTGTATATACTGTATATACAGCATTATACTTAGGTTGCTAGGTATTTTGTCACTTGGTTTAGGGTTCACTTGAATTTTACAAATTTGCTATTTATTTTGAGTAAATATTTACCCAAACGCTCGGCTCCAGCGCCCCCCCACCTCAGGCCAAAGGCGGCACTGCACACCCCTTTGGCCTGAATCCTGCTTGTTTTGCGAGACAGCACTTGCAAACCGAGTTTGGATTTTTTTAAATACAGTGCTCGTATTGCGAAACGCTCATTAACCGTGTTACTCGCAAT
Organism: Rana kukunoris; assembly: GCA_029574335.1. NCBI lineage: Eukaryota > Metazoa > Chordata > Amphibia > Anura > Ranidae > Rana > Rana kukunoris. The sequence goes on along the minus strand of CM056054.1, from coordinate 207,827,330 downwards.
CTGGGGTTCCACTGTACTGTTTCACTGTGTTAGAGAGTGTCTACTTAGTGTGGGAAACATGTTTTTAGCACCCTGTTATAATATAATGCAATGTCCCCACTGATTATCTAACAATGTTGCTCGTTTGTAATGAGAGTAAGTTTATTCTCCAGATCCCGTCACAGTCTCCGATTCTAGTGCTGATGACTCAGTACTGGGCCTTCACATCGGCAGTGGGGATAATAAGCTACTTCTGCTCCTGCATGGATTTAGTGTTATATTTGCTCTTTGACCCAGCATGATGTGTGTATTGATTTTCAGTCATTAGAGATAAGCAGATGATTTAATATATATCAGACACAAGCAGACATTAATAGACTCTCTGCATCTTGTACTGAACACGGGCTAGAGCATGTCTGGCATTTCTGCTTCTCCTTCACTGTTCATGAACTACAAGTCCAAAAAGCCATACAAAATCATCAACTCATATTTGTTGTTCTCCTTTTGCACTTAGCAATCCTCTGGAAACAAAAACCCTCATTTATTGCACATTGTAGGACCATTATTGTGAAAATTAAAAATGCTGTATCTGATTAAAATATCTGATTAATGCTCACAATGAAATTATCCAATGTGTAAATTCCGTTCTTTATTATACGAGGGGTATTCGAAAAGTTTCGTTTTTTTTAATATTTAATAGAGTTAAAAAAAGTGCAGAAATGTTTTGATGAACCCTCGTATATACCTTTTTACTTATGTTTTCATTCACATTTCCATGCAGGCTAAAGGCCCATACACACAATAAAACTTTCCGAGAAGAACGGTCCGACGGATGTGTTTTATCAGACAATCCGTCCGTCTGTATGCTCCATCGGACAATTGTTGTCGGAATTTCCACAGACAAATGTTCGCTGTGCATGCTCTCAAACTTTCCGACAACAAATGTGTTAAGTCGGATCATTCAATCGTGTGTACACAAGTCCATCGGACTAAAATACACAGTACAAACATGCATGCTCAGAACCGATGCTAAACATCAGACAACAATAGCAGAAGTTGCCCAAAGGGTGGCGGTAAAGAGTTGAAAAACCATGTGATTTGGTGAATGTTGGCTGAAAATATTCTGCCATGTGCATGCATACCAAGTTCATGGCCAACACCCCTTCAGACACAGAAAAGTCAGATGGAAGTCCGATTGTGTGTACGAGGCTTAAGCTATGCAGCAAAAGTAACAGGATCTGGATCAAGCGATAACACTGCCAGGGGTGCTTACAACAGCCACCTTTCATTCCCATTGTCAAAAATCCCTATTGCAGGTGCATTAGAACCATTTTCCAAAAATTTGCTGGCACTCCTATACCAGATGGACTGCCATTTTTTTTTTTTTTCAAAAAGTGTTTATTTGAGTTTTCAGAAAAAATAAAACATTGGTACATACAATGCAGTGAATAAATGCAACTCGACATAGGTAAAACAGGAAAGGGGGGCGGAAAAGAAGTGCAAAAAGAAGAGGGGGTAGGACATGAGGGGCGGTGACAGATATTGCCCGCCCCCTACAGGGGAGGAAAATATAAAAGACTAGCCCTACTGGGTCTGAACTGGTGGGATCTGAGAGACAGTCTAGTAAGGGGGATCAGGCGGCCAGTAAATTGCAAAAAGCAAAATATCACTGCGATGACACACAAAAAAAAAAAAACAACAAGAAAAACAGTTGCAAGTCCTGCTAAGCGGAGGGGTAGGGGGAGCTAAAGGGGGAGGGAGAGGCGGGGGGGAGGAAGGGGAGCACCTAGAGGTTGCACATTTAGTGACTGGGTGAGGGGAGGGTGGAGGGGGGGTGACATCCAGGGCATCGGTTGGTATCAGGATGAAGTGGTGGATTGAGCAGCAGGGGGTGGGTGACCGTCCGGGGGTCCAGGGGGAGGGGGTTTGAAGTACGAAAAGGAGTAGTGTTCAAATGCGATCAAATCATCCTGGGATAGCGCTGAGTCCATAAAAGAATGCCAGATCGAGAGGAAGCGAGACTTAGCAGTGGCTCGTTTGAAGTCCGTGGTGGCTCGTTCTCTGTGGAGGAGAAGAAGGAGGTCATGCGTGACCTGGGTGATGGATGGGGGTTGAGAGGAGATCCAATTTCTGAGGATTGCCCTGCGTGCGACAAGGAAACAAATCAATGGCCATTGCTTGCTGGTTTGTGAGGTGGGTGCCGTGGTTGAGGCGGAGGAGACAGCTTGTTGTGACCTCTGTAGCAGTAGTGGGTCCCAGTAGCCGAATATGAGGAGAAGGGGGTCTTTGGGTAGCTTCATTAGAGTGATCTTAAAGGTGTATGCCAGAACCTGGTCCCAGAAGGCTGAGATGAATGAGCATGACCAAATGTCAGGGATGGCTTCGGATGGTGGCACAGAGGGCAGATAGGACCGTCTGGATCCTGTGATGAGTAAAGGAAGGGGATGTGTGCTCGGTGGACAATTTTCAGCTGGGTTTCTCTCCAAATTTCGTTCGGGGTGATGCGTTGAACTGTGTTGAGGCCTTGTAGCAACTTGGGTATCAGATCGTCAACTGGGAAGTCCTTTCCCCAATTGGAGGCAGATGTTGCGGATAAGGGGGATGCGGATTCGCTGAGTAGGGGCTTGTATATGTCTGAGATTTTGTAGGCGCCTTCTGAGAGAAGTCGATCAGCAAAAGTAGGAGAGAAGTGTTTGCATGGCTCAGTGCAGGAGGAACGTAGGTAGTTGGCACATTGCCAGTAATGGAAGACATGAGAGTTGGGTAGTCCGAAAGTCTCTGCCGTGGTTGCGAAGGGTAGGATTCGGCCTGTTGAGGGGTCACATAAGGAGGTGAAGAGTGTAAGCCCCTTTTCCTGCCACAGTCTGAAGGGTTTATGGTCGAGTCCCGCTGGGAAGCTCGGGTTGCCTTGGATGGTGAGATGACGGGACACATAGGGGGACAGTCCAAGGAGTTTTCTGGTTTCCCTCCAGGCGATGGCAGTGTCCCTAAGTATCAGGTTATGTTGGAGCGGGGGGGCAATCGATTTCCATCTTCAGTGTAGTAGCGCCACTAGGGAGAAGGGGTGGGCCATGTCTGATTCGAGGGCGTAGTTTGAGTATCGGGAAGAACGTGATATCCAGTCCAAGCTGGTTCTCAGTAAACATGCTAAATTATACAGTCTAACATTTGGGAGACTAACTCCGCCCTCGCGCCTGGGGAGAAAGAGTTTTTTCATAGCTATGCGTGGTCGCTTACCGTGCCAGATAAATTTAGAGATAGCCGATTCAATGAGCTTGATGTCCTTATGGCGGAGCAGTAGAGGGATAGTCTGCATCGGGTACAGCTGTCTGGCAAAGCTGACCATTTTTACTAGGTGGCATCTCCCCAGAAGCGAGAGCGGCAGATCCGACCAGTTCGTCAATTCCTGAGAGATTTTATTGATCAAGGGGGGGTAGTTCAAGTGGTACAGGGAGGAGGGTAGCTTGCCAATTTTTATGCCGAGATAGGTGATGTGTGATGTGGCGACAGAAAAGATGGAGTGTCGTGTCCAAGGGGGGTCGGGGCGGGAGCCTAAAGGGAGGATTTCACTTTTGGAGTAATTTATTCGTAGGCCAGAGCATGCACGGAAATTGTCGAATATGGTTTTGATGGTGAGCATATCAGAAGAGGGGTCTGTCGAGAAAATAAGGACGTCGTCCGCAAAGAGGGAGGATCGTAATTCATGGGCGCCGCATTTTATACCGTGGAGGGGGGCCACTTGGGTGAGGTGTCTGGATAGGGGTTCCAAGGCTAGGTTGAAAAGGAGAGGGGACAGAGGGCAACCCTGACGCGTCCCCTTATGAAGCCGAAAATCCTCCGAAAGTATTCCGGCAGCCACCACTTTTGCCGACGGGGATGCGTACATCGCCTTAATGAGGTGACAGAAAGGCCCGGAGAAACCCATTTTCGCCATAGACAGGGAGAGCCAATCGAAGCTGACATTGTCGAAGGCTTTCTCCGCGTCTAGGGTAATGATTGCATAGTCCCCATCCGGGTGTTGCTTGGCGTGTTCCAGGGCCAGCATCACTTTCCGGATATTTAGGCAAGCTGTTCTCCCCTTCACAAATCCTGATTGTGCCGGATGGATTAAGGATGGGATAATGTCGGCGAGCCTATTGGCGATGATTTTAGAAAGGATTTTTACATCTAGGTTCAGTAAAGATATCGGTCTGTACGAGCCAGGGTTAAGGGGGTCTTTGCCTTTCTTAGAGAGAAGTTGGCCTGGTTGCCGGAGGGAAGATAAGGGCCGCCGGACCACACGCCGCTATATACTTTGTGAAGGGTGGGTTCCACTATACTTTGCAGGGTCTTGTAAAATTCGCCTGTGAAGCCGTCTGGGCCCGGGGCTTTAGAGGGGGTAAGTTTACGAATGGTGTTGGATACCTCGGCCAGGGAGATCGGGGCATTAAGGGCTTCTAGCTGAGAGGGGGAGATTTCGGGGATGGCCAGGTTGTCTAGGAAGGTGACTGCCGCGTTTCTATCAAAGGGGTCCGCCGCATACAGTGTCTTGTAATACTGAAGCATTGCTTTGTTTATTGCCGGTGGCGAGGTGTGGACCACTCCGGTGGAGTCCCGTAAGGATGTGATATGAGTGGGGGTAAAGGGGCCCTTGCATAGTCTGGCGAGTAATTTGCCGGATTTGTTCCCGAATTTATGGAGAGTGGCATCTAGAGTGGCCCTTTTGATTGTTTCTAGCGTGTCTGCCCAGGTATCAAACGATCGTTTAGCTGCGTGCCATTCATCTCTGTTGGTGGGGGAGTCGGACAAGTAAAGAGTTCTTTGAGCTTGATGCAAACGTGAGCTGGCCAATTTGTACCGAGATAAAGCATTACGCTTGAAAGAGGCTGCATAGGATATGATCTGACCCCTGAGGAACGCCTTCCCGGCGTCCCAGAAGAGGTTTGGGTCTTCCGTGTGGGGGGCATTCGCCGAGGAGTATTCCTCCCAGGCTTTTCCCATAAAAAGTTGAAAGTCAGAATGGTTGTGAAGGTATGAAGGGAAGCGCCATAGCTTTGGGTGGGGGGGAAGGTCCAAGTTGTTTAACGAGACCAATATCGGGGCATGGTCAGACACAGCGATGTCAAGTATATCTGTGGCCGATATCAAGGGGATCAAGTCGTTCGATGCAAAGAAATAGTCTATTCTGGTGAAGACTGCATGGGGGTTGGAATAGAATGTAAATTCCCTGTCCGTGGGATGGGATAGTCGCCAGATGTCACGGAGATGGAGGGAATCCATAGTGGATGCGAAAGGTAAGGGATTGGAAGTGACCATTACCGGGTTAGACCGTCTGGGAGAGGACCTGTCATCTATATGGTGTAGGGTGTCGTTAAAGTCACCTCCGATCAGGTGGGGGAGTTGTGTATTTTGTAGCAGCCACAAGGACAACTCGCGGTAAAAGGCCTTACCCGGGTTGTTAGGGGCATAGATATTAGAGATGACCAGTTCCTTACTACCTATCCCAACGTGCGCCGACAAAAATCTGCCATGGGTATCGGAGTTAACCGCAAGAACCGAACAAGGGAGGTTTTTGTGGATCAGTAGGAGAACGCCAGCCTTACGGTCGACGGCTTCTGAGCCCAGGACCGTGCCTACCCATAGTTTTTTCATGCGTGAGAAGTCGGGAGCCGACAGATGCGTCTCCTGGAGTAGGGCTACATCTGTTTTGAGTCGTTTTAGGTGTCTGAGGATCTTCATCCTCTTGTTTGGGGATCTAAGTCCCTTTACGTTCCATGAAATCACTCTCATGTAATGGGCGTGGGAAAGGGGGTCTGAGACGTATTTGTAGGAAAAGCACCGCATATGTGGGGGTTGAGGGGAGTCACCAAATTAAGAGAGGGTAGGGGGTGAATGTCACTGGAGGATTGACGGGTTAAAGGCAGAGGTGCGTTGGTACCGGAGGGAGAGGGAGGCGAAAGGAATTAGGGGGGCAGCTAGAGGAAAAATCAGCGAAAACAACAAGAACAACATAACCAGACATAAGAGCTTCACTTTTTTCCACATGGAGTCACTGTATGAGCCGGCTCCCATGCCACGACTCTGTTATCATGGGGCCCAGGAGTACAGAGTAAGGAGTAAGGTGACATGCGGCTAAAAAAGGCAGCATACTGGGCAGAGGGAAATAACTTCCGGGGTACATACAGTGATGCCAAGGGGCGCCATGGAATGGGAGGTTGCATATATATAATAGCTGGTAGGCACATACATATTAACTGGTAGGCAACCGGGGGGGGGGAACATGGTTGGCATAAATGTATTCAAAACAACGAACACAGGGGAGAGAGAACAAGAAAAAAAAAACATCAATAACAAGAATGGCGAAGATGAGCCTGCAAAAGGAAAACGTTAGATGAGGACAACGAATGTCATTTCACATAGGCTACCTGACCGGTGGGTAGGGAAGTGCAGATCACCTGCCGATCGTAGGTCTAGGAAGTTCAAGAGCAGACCCGGCATAGCGAAGGTGCCCAAAGAGGTTGGCATGAGTGGGTCAGAGGAGAATAGCCAGGGGAGAGTTCCACTTTGAAAACACATCATCTCGTGGTGGGTCGGGTTGGGTCCACTCCTGTGGTCTTGAAGCGCTTAGGAGAGTCTTTTCTGGGGCTCCTTTGATCCAAGGGGCGGTTGAGTGGTGGAGCTTTGGATGGCGTCTGAGGAAGGTGGTGCGATTGCCGCGACCTCAGGAAAGCTTCGGCTTCAGATGGGTCTTGAAAGGACAGCTGGTCTCCGTTCGGGGCCCTGAGACGGAGTATGGCTGGAAAGGCTAGCGTGAATTTAATTTGTTGTTTAAAGAGTTCCGTGCAGACCTGTTGGAATGCTTTGCGTTTCTTTGATACTTCAATAGAGTAGTCAGCAAACACGAGAATTTTCATGCCGTCTATCTGTAGCTGACGGGCTTGACGGAAGGTGTGTAGTATGAGGGATTTATCAGCATAGTTGAGGTACTTGGCAATTATCGGGCGCGGAGATTTGCGTTCCGAGTTGAAGGCACCCATGCGGTGGGCGCGTTCTACCAAGCATGGGCCTGGGAGGCCTAGCACTTCTGGGATGCGGTGAGAGCAGAGATCTTGGAGGGCAGATGTTTGAAGTGATTCCGGGACCCCCACATACCTAAGGTTGCTCCTCCTGGATCTGTTCTCCAGGTCATCTAACTTCTGAAGGATATATTGGTTTGTCTTATCCTGTGCATGTTCCAGGGCCTGTGACTGATAGAGGACCTCTTCTGCGCTGGACAAGCGGTGTTCCAGTTCATTTAATCTGGAGCCATGTTCCCCCAGTTGAGCCTTGATTTGCGCCATCCCGGCGTTCACGGCCCTCTCCACAGATGCTGCGATCATGGGGTTCAGCAGGGCAGCAACGGCCTGAGCGATGCGCTCTGTGGTGTTATCCCCCATGTTATCCCCCATGTCCTGAGCAGTGTGTGCCTGGGGGGTTGGAGGGGGGGAGGTGTCGCCGCTTTGCTCCTTCGCCGCCGTCGGCGTTGCGGACCGCGGAGCGGAGCAGGCCGAGACCGGGGCATTGATTTGTGGCTAGGCCGGCGGCGTCTGTAGCGTCTGGGCCGTTTGGGCGCGAGCGCCCGTTTTTTCCAGTAATCGGTCCATGGGTGCTGGGAGACGTGCCCAGAGGTGGAGGAGAGGTTGTAGGGCTCCTAGAGCCGGTTTTACAGGCAGGATTCGGTCGTGCTGCGGGAGCTGCAGTGAAGGGCAGCTACTCCATGCGGCGCCGGAACCGGAAGTCCTGGACTGCCATTTTATCTCCTTCACCATTACATTTGCTCCAGAGGGGTCATACAAAACAATCACTCCTTATTCACATAATTAGTACAGCCAAAGATTGTATTACATCCTTATGGCACAGGTTTGCAAAATATAATAATCAAAAAACAACTTAGTGTAAAATTAAATGTTGGGAACAGCAGCACTCAAAAACACCCAATACCAGTGCACTACATATACATACATATATATATATATATATAAGCCACTTATTTAATGTGCTGTTCGTTTAAAAACAAAATATAAATGAAATATCTGTGAATAGCAAACAACCTAATAAAGTCCGGTGTCAAGTCCATTAACCAATGTATAAAGTGTTAATTTATTAATCCTAGGGTGCCTATTTCCCCAAACAAAATTTAAGATCTTTTTTTGAAATATGAGAAGATCTCGTTTAGGAATCACGATAAAGAGATTTTCGAAAGCGGTATAGAAATTCTTGGTAATATGTTCATCTTTACCAAAGAAATGTTCCCAAACCATGATTCAGTCTTGACCTTTTATTCATATTTTCTGAAAGCCTTCTAAACATACAGTAGGAGGATAATTTGATGAGTAAATGGAAAGTATGGAGGAGGTCAACTGAATTCCTAAATAAGAATGAGAAGCCCATTGAAATTAGGGTTAGAAGTTATGTCAAAGTAATTCAACAGTAGATTCTGAGAGATTGAGGTTGAAAGCAATAGATTTATTTTTATTTACTGTCAGGCCTGATAACCATGAAAAGGAGGACAAAAGTTTCATTAAGTTAGGTAATGCTGTACGAGGGGAGGTAATGTACATTAAAACATCATCTGCGCATTTATGTTCATATTTTCCACAATGAATGCCTTTAATTAAGAATAGTCGTAGCTTATAATCGTAGCAAGTGGTTCTATTGCAGTTGCAAATACATGGGGCGATAGTGGACAACCTTGTCTTGTGCCACATTATATATTTATGGAGTTTGATATATAACCTCTAAGTAAAATATGTGCAGTGGGAGTGTGGTATAAAGAACTTAGAAGGCATAAAAAGGAAGGACCGACGTGTTTCCTGAGAGGCAGTGTGTCCCCGTTGGGGCCTCTCGGGAGATGGGAAGCGCTGCGCCTGGCCCGAGCTCAGCAGATTTACTTCAGGGTGGCTATCGGTCCTGGGATAGATAGTCTCGTTCTGCATAGGGTGGGATGATGTTGGCACATTTTACTCTCCTATGTAATTGGCTATTGACCGATGTGGTTGTTACCTCTAGATCGGGCAGGTTCTGTTTCTTTTAATGACACTGTTACACTGTACCTTTCTATTTGATGTAAGTTTGCTTTTTGAAAATCTTCAATAAAAATTATTGAAACGTAAAAAAAAAAAAAAAAATCTCTTCTAGATTCTGGGCAGTTTTCTTGTCGAGAAACCTGAAAGCCTTGTACACACTCTCTGCCAGCAGTTTTCTTCCTGGTTCTTCCCGAGTAAACCGAGCATGTGTAAGAGGCTTCAGAATAAATAGTCCCAAGACAAGTTACCGAAGGCCTTATGGAGGTCCAATAATAACAGCATAGCCAATCTAATTAATGGAGAATCCAAATGTGAGTGGACAGCTCTGATAAGATTTAATGATCAACAAATTTGATCTGATGTTTGTCGAAATTTGGATTGGTCTTTATGAATATAATGTTCTAAAAAAGAATTAAGCTGTAGTGCTAAACCTTTTGTAAGAATTGTTATGTTGCAGTTAATTAAGGAAAGTGGTATGTAGTTTGATATTTCTGTGGGGTCCTTGTGAAGTTTGGAGATTATATTAATATATGACATGTTTTTATCCTTCAGAACAAAATTTCCCCTTCTTAAGTGATTAAAGTATAAAAACTTAATGAGGTAATAAAAAATCAGCAAATTTGTTATAATATCCATCGGGCAAACCATCAGGTCCCGGGGATTTATTTGTTTTTAGTGTTTTAAGAACTTGGAAAATGTCATCATATGTAAAAGGTTTGTTTAACTTGGTGTGCAATACGGAAAGGAAGTTGTGTCTTTTCTAGAAACTTTTGGAGCGAAATCGCAAAGTCAGCTGGAGATTGCTAATGCAGTTTGTAGAAAATTATGTTACCAGTTCTAAACACAGCTACCACATCCACATAATGACCTCTAGAATGTATGTAATGGGGGGAAAAAAAACTATAAAATAGAACTTTTCAGGATGTAGGGCTGACACTGAGGTGAGCACACAATATTGAATTAAAATGATTTATTGAGAAAATATACAGTGATGAGTATTCCACATGCTTGAAGACAATTCATGTCAGTAGAATAAACCAACGAGTTTTGCGAAGTAATATCTCCGCTACTTTTATTTGATTAATGTCTAGTTATCATTGGATTAAAAAAAAAAAAGGACTGAAATTTTTTGGTGAGCACTTTTGTAATTTCTAATATGAACTATACAGTCCTTATTACATAAATGTATTTATAGATGTATTATCCAATCAGCATAGCATTATATATATATATGGTATATATTTTTTTCAATCCAATGATAACTAGCCATTAAACAAAATTCCCTGAAGAAGCGGAGATATTACTTTGTGAAACGCATTGGTTTATTCTACTGACATGAATTATCTTCAAGCATGTGAAATACTCATCACTGTTTGTATATCATGCTATGTTATTGACTATATAGTGAGATAAAAATAGTTTTGTATGTATATATAATAAAATCACATACAAAACTATTGATATCTCACGATATAGTTATCATTGGATTTAAAAAATATATATACCATTATTATCATGCTATGCTGATTGGATAATACATCTATAAATACATGTATTTAATAATGACTGTATAGTTCATATTACAAATTACAGTGCTCACCAAGAAACTTTTTTTAAATCCAATGATAACTAGATTATACTGTGTGCTCACCTCAGTGTCAGCTCTACATCCTGAAAAGTCCTATTTTATGGGGTTTTCTCTTTACATATGCTGATAAAGTTTGTTATAGTAAAAATGTTATTCTTTTAATATCTGATAAGGATTTTGAGAAAGTGTTCCATTTTTAATATTAATTCTGGGTAAAGCTGAAATACTGTATCTGAGATCTGGTATTGAGTTTATTGAGTCTGTTATTCAAGGGTCGTAGCTTGGCAACCTAGGGTCACAGTGACCCTAAATAGCTGAAGTCCTACCCCACCACTGGTCGAAATTTGGGGGCTCCTACGACCTATGATTCCAGAGATACAGGGCTCCTTGCACACCTTGTCAGAAGCTACATACAGAGTGGCCAGTTTAAATACAAGCTGGCACACTCTGTTTGCAGCAGACTGAGAGGATGAGCTCACAGTGCCTCCCCTCACTTATTGTCAGAAGCACTGAGCTCAATGGACAGCTTGGAGTCTTGGACCAATTGTAAATACCATTAGCCCAAGCTGTCAATAAAAATGCTGCAGTGGAGGCACGCCTTTCACTGCAGTGTCATAGAAGGGGCATGTGTCTAAAAGACAAATACTCCCTTCCAGCCCAGCCCTCTTAACTACAAGTAATAAACATGTGTTTATGGGTATAAGATTTACCCAAAGTCCCTTGTTTTTCTCACACAGTTAAAAGGGTTGTAAAGGATTTTTTTTTTCATAATAAGCATCCTTTACCTGCAGACATTCCTCTTTTCACTAGCCCATTGTTCGTTTTTGCTCAGAAGTTGCTCTATTTCTTCTCTGTTCTGTTCACTTCCTGCTTGTCTGATTGTAACTCACCACAGTGAAGGGAGACTTTACTGCAGTGGTCAGTGACGTGCTCGCCCCCTCCTGGGAACTACATCTGTGTGGCAGGACGCTCTCTATGTGTTAGAGACTTCAAGGAGGTGTGAATTACTGGGCTTGCCGCAATGCATACTGGGAAATGTAGTTCTTACATGAACGAGCGCCGCAAACCAGGAAGTGAATGAGAGAACAGAAACTAAAATGCCGGAGGTAATATAGATGAAGGAATTTATTTACTCGTTTTTTTAACAGAATCATTACACTATTCTGTCTGTCTACCTTGCAGACAGTCATTTTAGCCATTTTTTTTTTCCTTTACAACTCCTTGAGTACAGTTTTTGACAATATAGTAAATTACCTCAAAAACAATATATAATAATTATTTGTATATTACTTATGGTAATTAACCCCTTGCCATCCAGGCCAATTCTGACACTTCTCTCCTAAATAGTAAATTAGTCAGAATCTGCAAACATTATATATATATATATATATATATATATATATATATATATATATATTGTTTTAGCCGACAACCTAATCTTACAGATACAACTAGCCCTTTTGGGGTCAATCATAATGCTGATGCGGCCCATGATGAAATTGAGTTTGACACCCCTGCCCTAGGGAATAAAATGGTGGTCATTGCAACTTTTTAGATAATACAGTATTTGCGCAGCAATTTTTCAAAGACATTTTTTTGAGGGAAAGAAACTGTTTCATGAATAAAAAAAAAAAACACACTACAGTTAGTATGATTTTTTTATGAGTAAATAGATACTTAACATGTCATGCTTTAAAATTGCGCACACTTGTGGAATGGCGCCAAACACTCCATAGGCGACGCTTTTACATTTTTTACAGGTTACATGTTTAGAATTACAGAGGATTAGGGATGAGCCGAACACCCATATGGGTTTGGTTCGCACCAGAACCTGCGAACAGACCAAAAGTTTGTGTGAACTTTAGAACCCTGTTAAAGTCTATGGGACTCGAACGTTTGACATCTAAAGTACTAATTTTAAAGGCTAATATGCAAGTTATTGTCCTAAAAAGTGTTTGGGGAACTGGGTCCTGCCCCAGGGGACATGTATCAATGCAAAAAAAGGTTTAAAAAATTGCAGTTTTTTTCAGGAGCAGTGATTTTAATAATCCTTAAAGTGAAACAATAAAATTGAAATATTCCTGTAAATTTCGTACCTAGGAGGTGTATAGTATGCCTGTAAAGTAGCGCTTGTTTCCTGTGATTAGAACTGTCCCTGCACAAAATGTAATTTCTGAAGGAAAAAAGTCATTTAAAATCACTCACCTTAGGGTCTGGTATGGATATTAAGGGGAACCCTGCGTCAAATAAAAAAAAATGATGTGGGGTTTCCCCCAAATATCCATTCCAGACCCTTCAGATCAGTAATGGATTTTAAGGGGAACTCAACCCCAAATTTAAAAAAAAAATGCCATGGACCCCCACACATTTTTTTTTTTTATGAATGACTTTTCTCTGTATTACCGGGAGCCGACAATTCATTATAGCCGCGAGTGATTTTAAATGACTTTTTTTCCTTCAGAAATGACACTTTGTGCAGGGACAGTTCTAAGCACGGAAAACAAGCGGTACTTTACAGGCATACTATACACCCCTAGGTACGAAATTTAAAGGAATATTTCACGTTTATTGTTCCACTTAAAGGAATTATTAAAATCACTGCTGCCAAAAAAACTGCAGTTTTTGCATTGATACATGTCCCCTGGGGCAGGATCCAGGTCCCCAAACACTTTGTATTACAATAACTTGCATATTAGCCTTTAAAATTAGATTTCAAACGTTCGAGTCCCATAGACTTTAACAGGGTTCTAAAGTTCACACAAACTTGCCGCAAAACACCCCAAATAGTTCGCTGTTCGGCGAACAGGCAATGTTCGAGTCGAACATGAGTTTTACTCGAACTCGAAGCTCATCCCTACAGAGGATGTCTAGTACTAGAATTATTCCTCTCGCTCTAACGATCTCGACGTATGTAACCTGTGTGTATCTGGCTCTGATACTAGCCAGTGTCTCACCAGCCACTGACCTCAGCGCGCGTCCCTGGTTTATTCGCTAGGAGAGATCCTGGTTTAACAGGATTGCTTTAAAGGGAAGCCTCGTAATGAGGGATAATGGAAGCTTTGCTGATCTCTACTGAAAATAACATTACCCTGGCTGCAATATTGATCCAATGGCCTTATTATTTAAGTCCCTGAACCAGAACAGGTATTAAAGCCAGAATCTTCAAAGAATCCTGTACTGAGAAGAAGGGAACTGCCGCTCCAGGTGAGTGCACTAAGCAATCAGTGTCCTCTCAGAAGCATGGTTTCCAAGCAATGCATGGAACAAAACTTGAAAAGAAAAAGGTTGGACAGCCACACTTCCAAAAATCCTTAAAAAGGTCGTCTTTAATAGTAAAAAGAAACAGCACTACAAATCACAGCAGGCAGTGTGGTATAAGCTGACACGTTTCGCACTGTAATGTCAGCGCTTAGTCATAGCTAAAGACGACCTTTTTAAGGATTTTTGGAAGTGTGGCTTGTCATGGACCTGGAGGTACTAAAGCGTTTCTACTTGACATCTGTTACACAGGAGAGGGTGGCTAATAAATCATAATACATGTATTACAGCAGGGGTGTCAAACTGGCGGCCCTCCAGCTGTTGCAAAACTACAAGTCCCATGAGGCATTGCAAGGCTAACAGTTACAAGCATGACTCCCACAGGCAGAGGCATGATGGGACTTGTAGTTTCGGAACAGCTGGAGGGCCGCCAGTTTGACACCCCTGTATTACAGGATATACTGAGACATTACTGGCTTATTCAATGCAAGGACACCTGCTTTTAAGACACTAAGTGAGCTGGCTTGTGAAAGACATTTCATTGTCCACTATGTGATAAGCCTGTTTAAAGCCTTTTGTTTTATCACATGTAAATATCTTCTGTCAGTTGAGACATACCATGTTCTATTGTGTGATGCCAATACTGTGTTGTAATTGATTAAGTCAAAAGGGTCTCTGCCCTGTCTTAAGGTTAACTCAACTCTCCAGACGGTCCCATTGTTCTGTGGCTGGCTATTGTGTACATTGATTACCCCCTGGAGCTCCTGTCTCAATACACATAGTCATGCTATTCAAACTATCCGACCAATCTCTGCCCGGATCACCCTTCTTAACTCTGCTGTCCACTCCTGTTTTGGTTGTTCCCCCAATAACAGCATTCTTACTTCATACTGTGACCAGTACCTTACATGGATGGAGGGGAGAGCTTTTCCCTGGTGTTGCTGCTCGCTGGCTAGCGCTTCTTTCCAGAGTTCGCAGCGGATCGAATTAGACCATCCAAACAGGACCTCCTCTGATACTGGTCCTCTGTGCTGTATCTGCTTCTCTCGCAACCTCCTTCTGAATTCCTCTTCCATGGTTACTGGTATTTGTACCTCTCCTCGTCTTTCATTTGGTGCTGCTTCTTTAAGCATTGTCAGCGATCGCCATATTTCTGCCATTCTCAGCTCATGTTGCCACTCTCGTTCTCTCTGTTGCCGCTCTCGTTCTCTCTGTTCCTGCAGCTGGATGTCTCTAATGGTATTCTGTATGACGGTCTCTGATGTGTTAGCACCATATAATGCCAACCGCTGTTGAACTCGTTGCTGGAACAAGTCTTCAACTGACCGGGGTCCTGCATCACCATCCCTCTGATCCATCTTGGCTAGCTCAATGATCAGGGTGGCCTTGTTCTTCCCACTGGTCCCTCCACGGCTCTCAAGAAAGTCTTTTAGCATGGTTCTCCTGCAGGCTGCATAGCTGGTCATTCATGGTGGTGGTTTGGAGTTGTCCCAGTAACTGGAGAGCAAATTCCACTGCTGCCACCAATGTGACGAGACCCTTGCTCACTCGGTTCTGCTCTCCCGACACCCCTCTGCTTCTATTGGATCAGATTGCCGATTGCAACGTCTGATGGTCCAGTCATCCAAGGTTCCGGGATCCGAACTACAGCTATGTGCCGTTCGCGATCCATTTAGAACACACACCAAGCAGGCTATATGTATGTTCAAACATGACTCTTTTATTGAAAGTACACAGCACACTTTTATACAGAATTTGGAACATACCGTCCCCAACAACCGCTTTTCGATTGGTCAATTGTAAAGTACATTTGTGGTTTCACTCAGGTCCTCTTCCATGCAAATGAGGACTTCAAAATGACGTAGCAGAGATTGGTCGGATAGTTTAAATAGCATGACTAAGTGTATTAAAACATGAGCTCCAGGGGGTAATCAATGTACACAATAGCCAGCCACAGAACAATGGGACCGTCTGGAGAGTTGAGTTAGCCTTAAGACAGGGCAGAGACCCTTTTGACTTAAGCAATTACAACACAGTATTGGCATCACACAATAGAACATGGTATGTCTTTCATCCCACATCTTTAGACAGACGGTCTGTCTCAACTGACATAAGATATTTACATGTGATAAACAAAAGGCTTTAAACAGGCTTATCACATAGTGGACAATGAAATGTCGTTCACAAGCCAGCTCACTTAGTGTCTTAAAAGCAGGTGTCCTTGCATTGAATAAGCCAACAGCTTGTAATGTCTCAGTATATCCTGTAATACATGAATTATGATGTATTAGCCACCCTCTCCTGTGTAACAGATGTCAAGTAGAAACACTTTAGCACCTCCAGGTCCATGACACGGCTGTCGAACCTTTTTCTTTTCAAGTTTTAATCCTGTACTGAGAGTGAAAGACACGTGGGCCGATCTCCTCAATATGTGCGTTGGCTGACTGTCTCTAGGACAGGGATGTAGAAAGCAAAATCAGAATGCGAGCGAGTATAAAGTATCACTGACGGGGCATGTGAACACCCCCAGCCACTAACAGTTGTAGTATTTTGAGGGGGGAGTGGCTTAACTGTGGGTTTTTACCACCCTCTAACCGCTAGTATGCTCCAGTCCTGGATTAGTGACTTAAGGGGATTGTAAATTAATTTTTATTTTTTTTCACAATAAGCATCCTTTACCTGCAGACATTCCTCTGTTCACTTCCTCCTTGTTAATTCTTGCTCAAAAGTCTATTTCTTTTCTGTTCGGTTCACTTCCTGCTTGTCTGATTGTTACTCACCATCGTGAAGGGAGGCTTTACTGCGGTGGTCAGTAACGTGCTCGCCCCCTCCTGGGAACTACATCTGTGCGGCAGAACGCTCTCTACGTGTTAGAGATTTCAAGGAGGTGTGAATTACTGGGTGTGCCGCAATGCATACTGGGAAATGTAGTTCTTACATGAACGAGCGCCGCAAACCAGGAAGTGAATGAGAGAACAGAAACTAGAACGCCGGAGGTGATATAGATGAAGGAATTTAATAGGTATTTACTTGTTTTTTTACAGAATCATTACACATATTCTGTCTGTCTACCTTGCAGACATTCATTTTAGGCAAAAAAATATTTTCTTTTACAACTCCTTTAAAGTGCTGAATCAGGACGTTTGGTATGACAGCCAGAAAAGTTATGTTTTCTTCATGAGATGCCAGAAATCAAAGCCTTTGTATTCTGTCAGTATGCATTTTACTTAAAGCTGATTGGATAATGAATCTATAAAACAAAAAATGATTGCAGCTCTGTACTAATTAATACATCATGAAAAGTATTTGTAATATGCAAGCAGTGTAGTATTACCTAATATTAGCCTCTTGCAATCCCTGTACAGCAGAGCTCTGATAAGCAGCAAAGTAGCCAATGCACTGCTTGTGTCAAATAAGAGACGTGTTAATGAAAGTAGAGAGCAAATAGATGAGCTCATCAGTTTGTTGCTTTTCCCTTCACTGTCCATTTACAGTCTGGGGGAGGAACAAGACCTGCAAATGTTTCTTAGCTGCAGTAAAGAATGTAGCGCCCCCCTGCGTTTAGTGCGGGTATTGCACTTTAAAAAGAATAGTTCATCCTTGGCCGGCAGTGGGAGCTAGAGGGATTCCCGGCAGATTGAGTCTTCCCCAGCAGCCAATGGGAGAGTTTTCCTCCCACTGGGCATGCTGGGGAGGGGTATATCTGGAAGGGATGTCAGGTGTTCTGGGTCCTTTTGGCGTTCCCTGCGGGGGGTTCCGGAGTCGGGGTGCGGCATCCACCTTTAGGGTGTGCGCACCCAGGGACCCCGTCGGTGTGGCCCATCCGGCCAATGTCCTGGCCTTGCTGAGTCTCGGTCGGAGACGAATCTGAGAGGGACCCCAGAGGATGGCTGGGTTCCTGAACATCGCCGGGAAGATAGCTGGGAGGATTTGTTCTGTTCGGGTGCTGCAAATTATTCAGACTACATTGGCCTGTGGCAGAGTCCTAGAGCCAGGTTAGAGAGAGAAAAGACCCGTTCCTCCTAGCCTGCGTTGTGACGGTGACGCGTGTGAATTGGCGCTGTCTGCTGCTGAGTTGTGATGTGTGCTTATCCAGGCCTGACATCAAGAATCTCTATCTCTTAATCATCAACCTGTCCTTCTTCATCGAGTTGATGTTTAGCTATGTTGGCCTGGAATTAAAGCATAAGAAAATCTTTATTGCCTGTCTGGACATTCAAGTTATTGCAAAGTGTTCTGGTGCATCCCTAGACTAAGCAAGGGTAACTTTAACATGCCGGTCCCATTATCAATCCAGTGACTCCTTCGGGGGTGAGCGCTACAAGAAGGACAGGTCTCCTTCCTTGCCAGACAGGGCCGTGCTGTGCTCTGTGCCCCGAGCCCACCAACTTGTGTGACAATATTCGCTAATCTCTTCTCCCCCCGGCCAATCAGGACTATCAGGACGATCAGGCCTTAAGACCCGATTGGCCAGTAGGAGAAGCGTCAGGATTGGACGATAGGAGAAGCAGTGGAGAAGCCGCTAAGAAGGAGAAGCAGCTGGGAAGCCACCCAAGAGGCTGCCAAGGAGAAGTACTCTAGCAGTGGGGAAGCCGCCCGTGATCTGGATGGGGGTAAGTAGTGTGGGACAATCAGCTGATTGGGGGGGCTGGGAGGCTTGTTTGCCATCCCCTAAAAGATTAGGCACCAGATGCCACTGTTTGTACTGCATCCTTTTGATTTGTTATGCCGCGTACACACGATCGGATTTCCGATGGAATTTTCCATCGGAGTTTCCGACAAAGCTGATTTTCATCAGTCTTGCCTACACACTATCAGACTGAATTCCGACCATCTAAAACGCAGTGACGTAAAACACTACGACGAGCCGAAAAAAATGAAGTTCAATGCTTCCGAGCATGTGCCGACTTGATTCTGAGCATGTGTGGATTTTTCTCCGATGGAGTTCCACACAGACGATCGGGATTTCCTATAGTTTTTTTTCCATCGGAAAAATTTTGAACATGATCTATTTTTTTACACCGATGGAAAAAAGTCCGATGGGGCCCACACACGATTGTTTTTTCCGATGAAAAAAGTCCATCAGACTTTTTTCATCGGAAAAAAACGATCGTGTGTACACGGCATTAGAGAGAAGGAAGCAACACAATAAGATCTGATATTTTTGTTCTGTGGAATGGTAAATTACAATGGGAATATATCGCTCCCGAATATACCACCCTATAAAAGTTATATAAGCCTCTTTCCTATAAACCAGTTTATGGAAATGTTTGTGTTTTATGTTCAGTTTCGCTTTAATTGTCTTATTTATAATGATGCATTGCCATATATTTTTCGAAAAAACATTTTTTTGCTCCTTTTCTCTGTAAAATCCATTTTAGACATGATTATTGAAGCAACTCTGCCGCTTTTTTTATTCTATTTTTAGAGCCGCAATATTATATCTATAGATTAGTGTTTATGTGTCTGGTGTTTCCATGGTAACCACAATGACTACTGTAAGCGACACTCATTTATTTATTTTTTACCTCCATGATGCTATTAATGCCTTGGTCTGGGTTGCTCGGGTAACGTGTATAGGTTCCCCCTGATGCCTTGCCAGTCAGAGGCCGGTGGAGCGTGCTGCCATTTGTCAATTTAAAACATATTAGATTATATTTTTCATGCAAGAGGCTGAAATATTGATTTTTCGAACCTATATAAAATTTTGTCTTGCAGGTGTTTTCATACACAGCTGATAAAGAAATCCGCACAGATGATTTATGTTTGGACGTATCAAGGCTGAATGGTCCAGTTATCATGCTCAAGTGCCACCACATGAGGGGCAACCAACTGTGGGAGTACGATGCAGAGGTAGGTGTGCTTGTGGAAGCATATGGAGAAAATTGCTGGGCTGCTATTATTAGGAGACCCCTGTTCAAACATATTGAAAGAAAATGACATATTTGAAACAGAACTCTAGATTAAAAAAAAAAAAAAGTACATATACAGTAATTGGACGCACTGCAGAAGTATCATTTGACATAAGGGCTGCTCCTACGACCCTCTTTATGCTTTATATACCACATTAGCAGGCTGTTTCATTTAGGTACATACATGTTGCAACTACGAAAATACAAAATATCTCTTTAAAGCCGAGTTCCCCCCAAAAATGGAACTTACGCTTTTCGGAATCTGCCCCCTCCCCCCACAGTGTCACATTTGGCACCTTTCAGGGGGAGGAGGGAGCAGATCAGAGCCGATCGCCCTATAGGCTCACTATGCAAGTCGCTTAGGGCCCGGCAAAGCTGCAGAGGCCCCCCAAATTACTAGAGGCCCCGTCTGGTGAGAAGTCACACCCTCACCCCGCTTCTCAACTCGCTGGCTGCATGGGAGAAAAGGTAAGAAGTCAGCACCTCCCACTTCTCACTTTAATGTAAGATGTAATTTCCAACAGCAGAACACCCCCTTCCCCTGCTTCTCAACTTTAATCTTTAATGTCACTGTCGGCAGCGGAGGTCAGGATCGCCACTGGAGCAGATATCTGTTTAATCCAGGTATTTGCTACCACTCCTGGGCATAGGTCGCCACAGCTTTCTACGCCCCGTCCGTGCCTCTTACGCCCCCCCCCCCCCGTGTTCTGGGAGACACACAGGTTCCAGAAGACAGCAGGGACCAGTGGGATCACGCAGCGCAATTTGCGTGTGCGCAGTAGGGAACCAGGAAGTGAAGCCGCAAGGTTTCACTTCTTGATTCCCTTACCAAAGATGGCGGCGCCTCCACCCGAGGGACAGATCGGCTTCTGGTGCTGACATTGCGGGCGACCAGGACAGGTAAGTTTCCATACTGTATATTAAAAGTCAGCAGCTTCAGTATTTGTAGCTGCTAACTTTCATTTTTTTTTTTTTGGAGGAACTCCGCTTCAGGTAGCTGGTGACATTTTATTGCTATTAATTTCCCCATAGACAGTTTATATTAGGATTGTATCAGCCCAAATCAGAGCCATTGGTGCAGGGCTGTATTTTATCATGGTCACGTGTAGAGTTGCCTGGATCATGTATCGGGTTTTTAGTCCACCTGAATCCCGGACACATTATTCACACAGGAATGTGGCTCGGCAGGACGGGGAGGGGGCACTATGTGTGCCACATTAATATTCTCTTTGGAGTGCCCAAAGGGTGCCAGGTCTGTTTCAATCCTATAGTGCATACTAAAACAAAAAAAATTGTACCGTGTGCCGCTAAAGTGTTCTGGATTGGCTTGAATAAAAAGTGGCAACCCTAGTCACGTGATAGTTTAAGTTTTTGGGGTTGTGTTCTAGACATGTGCACACTAAAATATTTTGTTTCGGAATTTCGTTTCCGTCCGAAAAATGTATTTATTTAGTTACTCCCGAAATTCGTTTTTATTTATTTTGTTTTTCGTTAAAAAAATGCATTCGTCCAAAAATCCAAATTAAGGTCGAATCTGTCTCTCTATGACGAATCTTCATGTCTCTCTATGTCAAATCTGTCATTGAAGGCTTATGGTGTCTGTCGAATGTTCTAAAAAAAAAAAAAAAGATTCGACAGAATATAAAAAAAAAAAAAAGATTTTTTTCAACTCTTCATGTCTCTCTATGTCGAATCTTCATGTCTCTCTATGTTGAATCTGTCATTGAAGGCTTATGGTGTCTGTCGAATGTTTTAAGAAAAAAAAAAGATTCAACAGAATCTTTAAAAAAATAAAATAAAATTGTCTCTTCATGTCTCTCTATGTCGAATCTTCATGTTTCCCTACGTCAAATCTTTTCTCTCTATGTAGAATAATATTGGACTAATAGAGTTAAGGTTAGGCACATTTGACCGCAACGAAAATGAAAAAAAGCATTGTTTGTAAAGCATGTTTATGTCTAATCTTTCGGTTTTCGTTTTCTGTGCTTTCGTTATGGTTTGTTAAAACGATAACGAAAATACCTGAAATTCGGACGAAAATGCATTCGGACGAAAACAAATGCACATATCTATTGTGTTCAATATGTGCAAAGGGAGATCACACAAATCCTTATAAGTATACCTTTTAACCACTTTACGACCGCCCACCGCACATATACTGCAACAGGACAGCTGCTCTGCGCCGGATCATGTACTAGATCGCGCACCGTAGTAGGGAGAGCGGATCTGGCTGTGCAGCAATTGTCAGACCCCCGGGCACAGCAGCAATAACCCACTCTGTTCTATAGGATCATGGCTCTCTGTCTGCTACCGCTCACCTTAAATGCTAGAAGCTGATACCAAAAGCACAGTGAGCATGCACGAATGCCCACCTTCAGCTGCTAGAAAACAATTGCAGTCACAGTTGGGCAGCACTATTGTATTCAGACCGCTGCGGTTGCTTTGACTGCTGAATGCAATAGCCAGCAGTCGAGAGTCCCCCATCCATAATGGGGAAATTGATTAACTGAATCAAGCCAGGTAGGGCTGCCTCAAGACTGGATGTGTCCTAACACCGTTAAAATAACTGCAATCACTGTATGTGGTTTATAGTCAATACTTCATTTACTATGAAAGTGAGACTAAAGTCTGGTTTTAAAAACAATTTTATATTCCTAACTCACAAAAAAGGTTTCTATTACTCTCAACCTCCTCCAATGCTCCAAATTCCTTTTATTTAATTTTTTTTGCTGCTTTGACTTGACACCTATAAGAGGGTGGCTATATTCATATTTCATGGTTCCACTTCATGTAGGAACGTAGCCACCCTTATTTGCTCGCTCCAGAATTGAACCATGGACTATGTGCATGTTACCACAACAAATGTGCACTGCTCATTCCAAAGAAATGGAGGAGGCGGGGGGGCTCATGGAGGACACTACAAGGAGGCTTAAAGCGGAGTTCCGCCAAAAGAATATATAAAAATTTAGCAGCTACAAATACTGCAGCTGCTGACTTTTAATATTCAGACACTTACCTGTCCTGGGCACCCGCAATGTCATCACCTTTCCCTCGGCTCCCAGGTGGAGGTGCCGGCATCTTCAGTAAGGTGATCAGGAAGTGAAGCCTTGCATGTCCTCACTGGTCCCTGCTGTCTTCTAGGACCTGCGGAAAAGTGGAAGTTCCATTTCTGGGTGGAACTCCGCTTTAAGAAGAAATTTCATAGAAATAGATTACAGGGCAATTATTAGTTGATGTGTATGAAATATTTTTGGAAAATAATGATAGCACTTAGTTTCACTTTAAAGAAGGCCTCTACCCTTTGTAATTTTTAAAAGATTAGCTAAATGTAATGATTTGGCAATGATGGCCTGTGTCCTATTGATTGATATGAAGTGTGATTTCTTTTTGATGATGAGTCCACTTTATATAAGACTGCACAGCAGAGACATAATAATTATAAGAAGACTTAACGAAGCTGAGAATATTGTAAGCTCAGAGGGACTTCAACATATTTCATATTGCAGGTCTTACTAATGTATTTATATCAGAACACGGGATATTTTTAGGATATTAAATCTCAAGGAATATTACATGCAGTTCTTAAGATCTTTGCGATATTGAATTTCTCAGAATCTCCCAGAGGAATGTGCCACATCTAGTAATTGAAAGGTCTACAAGAGAATCAGCAGTGTTTTCAAATGTTTATTTTTTATTTTTATTCTTTTTAGCAATGAACCAGTATTTAGTTGAAGAAGACCTCTGTTAGTAGCTAGGCACACAGAGATACAGCGACTATGGAACGCTTTACCAACCAGCATTCGGCTGGAGGAGAACCATTTAGCCTTTAGGAGAAAGAACAAAACCCATCTCTTCTGAGAACAAAAAAAAAAAAAATGGACACCAAGCGCCCAGAGGCGATTCAGTTCGCATGTGCTGCGCTATATAAGTTTCTCACTCACTCACTCACTCACTCACTCACTCACTCACTCACTCACTCACTCACTCAGTATCGATGAATCCTATGTGCAATCGGAGTCCTGCAGAGTTTCTTTTCTAATGTGTAAAACAATTGGGGAGAAAGATCCCATGTTCTGCCAACCTAAAGAGAGTTACAGAGTAAAACCTCAAAGCCATAACGGAGGGCCGGCATGACAGGGGTTAATGGGGCGTTAGGTACCTGAGGTGAGGGAAGCAGGGGAGTGTAGTGAGTATTGAGGTGGGCGGAGCCCCGTAGGAGGAAGCGGGGGGGGGGCAACATCAGTCTGCAGACAGAGGAACAGCTTTCCACCCTACATGTTTTGGTAAATTTCCTGTTGCTTTTGGGGGACTGGTGCGTCCCTGAGAGAAAAGTATTGCACCTGGCAGGATGAAAGATCCTTTTAGGTCATATGTGCACTTAAGAGGTATGGTGTAGGGACCCATCAAAGGTACGGCTCCCAGTTGCTACGGGTACCTGCTAGTTGTCTCTGAGTCGGTGGTTTGCGACTGGAGGCCTTACAAGTGACTAGCAGGTACGGTTCTGGTTTATGCCTATTTGGACCTTGGGCTCCATTATCGTTAATAAACTGTATATTATGTTTAAAAGGGGTATTGATATGTTAATTATTGGTTATTTAGATATTTGGTTAATAAAACGGCTGCTACAGCCAACTTACCCCAGTTATGTGTGGTGTGGTCATTAGAGGAAAGGGGGTGGTTTTATTGGCATAGCAGGTAACAAGCCATGGATAATACCATAGTCAAGTTGAATTGTAATATATATTGTAATATATGTTTAAAGGGAAAAAGAAGCTCTGGATGCTGTGGGGGGCAATGCATAAATCTATCTATGGTCATCACTGCTACCCCCTTTTTAGGCGGCCAGCATCTTTTCGGCCGCCGGGAGCCTGAATTACAGCGACAGAGTATTTTTTTGAAGCACCTGATTAGAGCCATAGGCATAAAAAAAGGTAAGCAGCGAGCGCCATGCTGGGCGCTCGCAGTTCACTCGGCTGAGCTGTGTACCCCTTCCCATAGGATCACAATCCACAACCCTCCCCTCCCCCAGCAATCTGCTGGGACACATCACAGGTGCTGGGACACATCACAGCATGCTTTGAAATCTGTCGGGTGGCCAAATCCGTCTGTTTGCCCATACACACGATCGAATCTGTCTGCTGAAACGGTCTAGCAGACTGTTTCCAGCAGACAGATTTGATCGTGTGTACGAGGCCTAAGTGTTCACTCGTGTGTGTGTATTCCATAACTCTACTCTTAAAGTGATTGTAAACGATCACTTTGTAAAATAGCCCATTCAGTTTAAAATAGAAATTATAGTTTTTTTTTTCTCTTCTCACGATGTTCGATGAGAAAGTGGCTATTAGTAGCCTTTTACACTTTAGGAAAGGGTGGGTAAATTTGTTGTATTAAAATGTTACATCCTCTATTTTTCCAGGAGGACAGAGTGTCCAAAGGGCCTTGTACAAGTGTTTTATTTGGGTGATAGTATGGCTAATAAAGGCCTTATACACAAATAATAAATTCATTTTTCTTTTTGAATTATCTTTTTGGGGGGACACTATGGCCAAAGGGCCCCTTACAAGTGCTTTTTTTTGGTGACAGTATGGCCAATGATGGTCTAATACACGAAAATTGTCTCCCTTTTGTTTTTCCTCTTCTCGGGCATGAAGAAGGAAATGTCAATTGTGGAACAACAACTTATGCCTCGTACACACACATACGGGTTTCCCATCGGGAAAACTGCCATGAGAGCTTTTGGCCGGGAATCCCGGCCGTGTTTATGCTCCATCGCAGTTTTCCCGACAGGAAAGCTGCTGGGAAAAAAAAAGAGAACCAAATCTTTTTTCCCGCGGGAATTTCCAGCGTTTTTTAAGCTGGTAGTTTTCCTATGGGAAAAGACTGTGGTGGAGTATACACACGGCCAAAGCTCTCATGGCAGTTTTCCTGTCAGGAAACCCTACCGTGTGTAGGGGGACAAAGTAACCAAGCAGGTTTTTGGTTTTACCCTCGGGTTTCCCGTACGTGTGTTCTAGGTATAAGACTGGAGTATATGCACTGGTATATAGGGGGTTAGGGTAGAATTAAGGGTAGCCCTCAGGAATGGGAGGGTGTAAAGAAACTCATTATAATTAAATCGAGTGCAGGATTTGAGTAGTCTTGGTACATCTCAATTTGATGGCATACACAGAACAATTGAAATATATGTTTGAGGATGAGTAACTCATTCGTTTAGGGTAGAGATATTCTTGTATAATGCCAGATGACTATGAAGAGCAATATAGTGGATGTGGAACATTAGTAGTTTCCACTGCTTTCTTGGTGTGAGTTGTGTTATTTTAATATCAAAGGTTTCTGTGGTCTGCAAAGATCCATGTAACAGCGTAATCTCATATCTCTTCTTGTATCTTGCTTTTCTCCATGGTTTTGAAGATTAAAGCTAGCTTTAGCATGAGGTCATCTGCTTCCCCTTATGGCATTTCAGATAGCATTTAATACAAGTACGGCTGTCCCATGGAAACAGAGCTGGGGAGATGTTAGTGTCATATAAATAGGCAAGAAACTATAGTTGATTTCATTCCGACTGCCTGCTGCATATGATTGAGACAAGACCCGGGATCTAATCATTCCGAGTCACTTTAATCACTACCCCGAGGTCCACATTTACATGAGTGGAAGATGAGACTGCCGACATACATGCACAAGGTACATTTCAATCTGCATAGACCTACGAGACGATATCTATCTGGGCCAGAGCGGGGTCAGAAGCAGGCCCGGCATACTAAGGAACCTACAACATATTTTTGTGTCTGTCTAACAATTGCTAAGCTAATTTAATACTATTTACAGTATTTATCAGCACCATCGCCGACTCTCTATAGGAGACAGAACATTTAAACACTACTTTTCTTTTAGTTCTATCCACACTTTCATTTAACAAAAAATAAATCTGATATTAAAGCGGGGTTTCCGCGGGAATTCGTTTTTTTTAAAAATATTTTTATGTGCATCTGCCGCTCTGTATATGATTAAAAGTTTACTCACATGTCCTATTTTAATCACCCTCCACCTTGTCATTCTGCACTAAAAAATGATTTAAAAAAAATTCTTTGCTGGTCTGGTCCATCATGCTTGTGGGCACTCTGAAGCCCACAAGCAAATCCTTCCAGGATACGGTGAATACTGATGTCCCAGCATTCACCGCTCTATCCCGCGCATGTGTAGTGTTGACGGTGAGCGGCGCCGTCAACACTACACAGTTGCCATCACAACGGCCGGCGTCCTAAAAAGGACACGCCCCGTTGTGACGACATACACAACATCTTTTCTATCAGCTAGAGCTCAGAACGTGCACTAAGCAGCTGATGAAAAGGTAAGTGTATGGATTGCCCAATTGCCGAGTCACGTGACCCGCGAGATAACGCGGGATTACAGTAAAGATCGTCTCCTGGGAGTGTCGACACATCACTTCCAGGAGACATTGCGCACAGCCGTGGGAAATCTAACGACACGCCCACTCCCGTGGGAAACGAAACCCGGAAGCCACATTGAATGCATCAGAATAAAGGTAAACATTGACCTACGATAAAAAAAAAGGCGATGGATTGTACATATATTAAGGCTGCTGCTATGAGTGAGACGAAGTTCATATTTAGAGTGAACCTCCGCTTTAAGCCTTTACACCCTCTCTAAAACTCCCTCCTGAACTTATTGCCATCTAGTGGAAATAAGGTAATACTGTGGCAGAACAGCTCCAAATTAAAGGTGACTGTGGCAACAAAAACATTTTTTTATTCTTAAAAATTAGTGTCTCTTGAATTTAAAATGAAATATAACACATTTTATTTTAATTTTATTTTAAAATACAATTTAACAATTACGAGTCTCTTGAATTTAAAATAAAATGTAACACATAGGGGGTTATTTACTAAAGGCAAATCCACTTTGCACTACAAGTGCAAAGTGCACTCGAAATTGCACTGAAAGTGCACTTGGAAGTGCAGTTGCTGTACATCCGAGGGGGATATGCAAGGAAAATAAAAAACAGCATTTTAGATTGCACATGATTGGATGATAAAATCAGCAGAGCTTCCCCTCATTTCAGATCTAGCCCTCAGATTTACAGCGACTGCACTTATAAGTGCACTTTCAGTGCAATTTCAAGTGATTGGAGGGAAGGGAAGGGACACACCCCCCCCCCCTTCACAGAGGAACAGAGCTGAGACTATCAATCAGCTGGAGCTCCCTCCTCTGTCACACTTTTTCTCTTGGTGTCAGGAAACTATCAGAAGTGATTCATGTGGTAGCCGCAAAACAAGGCAGGAAACAGGAATTACACTTAGTGGTTGATTTCCTAAAGGGAAAAAGACTATGCACTTTGCAAACAGCAGTTACACTCTACAAGTACAGTTGCTCCAGAGTTTAGTAAAAGAGCAGCAACTGTACTGACTTCCATCATCCAATCATGTGCAAGCAAAAATTCATTTTTTTTATTTCCCTTGCATGTGATTGGGTATTCTTTGCAAAGTAAAGCTTTACTTAATTTACTAAGCTCTGGAGCAATTGCACTTGCAGAGGGCAACTGCACGTTGCCAAGTGCACAGTCTATTTGTCAAACTTTAGTAAGCCAACACACTATATAAAGTACACACTATAGAGGGATATGCTTTGTTCATATTTCATATCGGAGGTTTACAACCACCTTTAAGCTTCATCATTGGATACAGTAGTTGACAACTTTAAGCAGTAAGTTAGTGTGTGCTGTAAATTGCCTCCAGCATTGCTCCTTTTTCTTCTTGCCATTTTGCTGAAGCTTAGAACCCCCGATCAGCAGTAAATCTTTAAGCTATCAGCACTTCAGCCTCTAGTGGCTCTGATTTTCAGCACGATGCCAAAAAATACCAAAAATATAGAGCTACTGAGCATGTGCAGAGCAGGATTAGACATTGTATTACTGGATTTTAAACAGCATAGACACTTATTTTTTATGTTTTACATAGCTATACCTGCAAAAGGGGCCAGCTAGAAGTGATCTAGCAGGATTTAAAGTGTTACTAAACCCACAACAGTAAAATAAGTCTGTATATGCAGTAAAGCATGCTTTTTATACTTATTGTGGAACCTAAGGGATTGATCAACATTGTGTAAAAAGGCTGTTTGATCCTGTTCTCTCTGCCCCCCCCCTTTCTTCCTCATTCCCCAAACCATCCCCTAATAAGACAGAGAGAGGGTACATGTGATCAGCACGGGGCCAATCAGCACTACCCAGACAGAGGGCCAGGGATCCTGCAGCCTCATAGAACAGTCAGAGTAGAGTAGGGTGACCAGACATTCGCAGTTTCTGGGGAAAGTCCCTGGATTGAGGACACTGTCCCCACACCAAGTCTGTCCCTGGTTTTGTTCCCAGATGGGATTTGAACAGGGGCTTGGGCAATTTCAAATACAGTAAGTGCAGAATAATAAAAAAAAATCTTGATTACACCCCCCCGCCACTCTATCTTGGAGGGGGGAATGTATTTTTTTTTTCATTATTTGTGCCCCTTTCTGATGCTCATGTGAGGGTAAAAGTGGAGGGAATATTTCTTTAGTTTCGGATGCATGCCCATTCAGCTCAGCTCGTATGTTCTTCTGCCTTGGCTCAAGTCCCGGCCAGCCGCCTGCCTATCTCTGTGCCTTATCTGGCGTAGTGATCTTCCTCCTCTCCCCACCTAATAGTAGCCAGGGCCCGGAGAGTAATGCAGCATACACACAATATTTTTTCGGGTTGTAAAAAACAACGTTTTTAAAAAAAATGTAATTTAAAAACGATCGTGTGTGGGCTTCAGAGCATTTTTCAGGGTTCTGAAAAACGGCCAAATTTTGTTTCGAACATGCCCTATTTTTTCACGCCGTTTTTTGGGTTGTAAAAAATGGTCGTGTGGGGGTGAAAAACCCTTGCATGCTCAGAAGCAAGTTATGAGACAGGAGCGCTCGTTCTGGTAAAACTAGCGTTCGAAATGGAGTAAGCACATTCATCACGCTGTAACAGACAGAAAAGTACGAATCGTCTTTTACTAACATAAAATCAGCTAAAGCGGCTCAAAGGGTGGTACCATCCGAATGTAACTTCCCCTTTATAATTCCGTCGTACATGTTGTACGTCACCGCGCTTTGCTAGAGCATTTTTTTTTTAACGATCGTGTGTAGGCAAGGCCCTTTTAATGATGAAGTTGAAAAAAACTGCGGGGAATGGACGTTCCTAAGCCAAGAGGGGTTGATTGACGCGCTGCTAAGGCGCGTCACGCCTTCCGAAAATACCCGAAAGTGTCACTCGGGTATTTTCAGAAGGCGTGACTCGCCTTAGCAGCGCGTTAATCGACTCCTCTTGGTTTAGGAACGCCCATTCCACGCAGGATTCTCCGCTCGGAGCTGGATAACAACGGCTCATAAAACGATAAGTACAAAAAAAAAAAAAAACAGCATACTGCAGATGTTAGCAGTATGCTGGATCTAATGTCAGAGATTTGATTTTTGGGTGAACCTCCGCTTTAAGTTCCACTTTAAGTTGCCATAGATGGATCGAAATTCAGCAAGTTCAGCAGGAAACATGCATTATATGTGGGGTGTCTTAGCTTTGGGTAAAATACAGCAGATTCCCCTGATAATTTCTGAAAGTCAGGAAAGATCTCCCTTTACTTAGATGCTTACTCATGAATTAATGCAGAAGGGAGCCCTAGGCAAACTAAAAGCTTTGGACCTTCATCCCTTCAATTGTAATTAATATGTATTGTAATAAGTACAGATCAGTTGTCCTATTTGCATTTTCTGTATTGACATGGCCCGACACAGCAGAAAAAACTGCCTACCATAGCATTGTGCCTTCGAGAGTGACAGACGTTTGTACAGCTTTCTACCGACTTCTTGGTTTACTCCAGAAGCATGAAGACTGTAACTGGGTTCCTGGTACATCCAATGGCTCCTAGGCTTCTCCCTAGGTTGTCTTGTGGATAATTCAGCTCTGTACTCACTTCTCTGATTTACCTAATGCCAACAATGTGGAGAAGCACCAATAATAGATCCTTCATAATATTAAAGAATAAAATCAAACAAAACTAGCTGACCACCCTGCTCTGCGGAAAGCCAAGGAAAGTTGCATCTACAGTGGAGGAAGGAGTCCGAATCTCAAGTAGTTCCTTTATCCTCAGACATAAAGAATATTCAACACCAAAAGTCAATATTCGTTGAATTTTGGCCAGAGGCAACCCAATAGAACCTGGCCAACTAAGCACTCACAAACATGGAAACTGACCTCAACCTTTACTGTATACAGTGGAACCTCGGATTGCAAGTAACACGGGTAACGAGCATTTCGCAATATGAGCACTGAAATTTAAAAAAAAAATCCTGCCTTGGTTTGCAATTGTTGTCTTGCAAAACAAGCAGGATTCAAGCCACAGCGGTGTGTAGTACTGCGTTTGGCCTGAGGTGGGGTAGGGGGCACCGGAGCCGAGTGGAGCTGTTCAGATTTATGATGCAAGTGAAATTCCAACAGATGGTTAATCCTATATTTTAATTCTTTTGTAAACTGCCGTTGGAAGTTGTCTGACAGAGTTGACTGTCAACTCTTAATAGACTCTTTTATACTGACAATTATAATTTATATCTGGACCACCGCTGACTCTCCCAGGACCTACTGAAAGTCCACCGGGCAGTAGAGGGCTGGCAAAGTAAAGAAATAATTTGCTGGAAACCTTCACCAAACCTCAACCAAACCTGGAGTCCAGAGCTGCAAAAATCAAACTCCAAAATAAAGCTACTTGCTATGGGGGCACTCTGCAGAAGGGAGGGGACAGGAGCGCCGGTGGGGGACCTGAGAAGAGGAGGATCAGGTTGATCTGTGCAAAGCCATCACACAGAGCAGGTATGTATAACATTTTTGTAATAATAATAATAAAATAAAAATCTGCCTTTAATATCACTTTACTATTCTTTTCAAGTGCTCTTAGCCTTGAATCAGGCAGTGGTCTGGCTCTTAGGAGGAGTTATGCAAATATTAAAATCAGGGTTGCACCAATACGATACTAGGCATTTGCATGGGTATCGCTACTCATGTAAATGCACCGATACCCAAAACCAGTACCTTCTGGCGTGGTTCTTTCAGCTGTCAGTGGGATTTCCCCCTAACAGCTGACATGTAAAGAAAAGAATGACGGCAATCATTATTTTGTAAGTGGGGCCACCACATCTTTAAAGACCAATGACTTTTTATCTGTCTGCGGGATTTACCTCTCCTCCCCCCAGCTGTTAACCGCCTGTCCTGAAGAACAAAGAAAGCAGCACCATCTAAGTGCAGTATGACGGCAATTTAATGTATAAAAAGTAACATACACTCACAAGGTTAAAAACATCCATTCTCCTCTCGGGTGGTAGCCGCTGGTGTGTCAGTGGCCGGAGGTCGGTAGCCAGCTCTTCCTGGTAAGCTTGGAGACACTCGGGTGCACTGATGACGGCACTTCTGGGTATGTCATCAGTGCCCCCGAGTGCTTCCGAGTTTACCAGTAAGAGCTGGGAGCCACTACCTTCCCCAGACTTCTGGTCACTGACACACCGGTGGCTACCACCTGAGAGTAGAGCGGGTGAACCATCATTTATGCTGAAATTGTTTTTAACCCTGTGAGTGTTTCTTACCTTTTATACATTCAATTGCGGTCATACTGTACTTAACTGGCACTGCTCTCTCTGTCCTTTGTGTTCCCACAGTCCCTTCTAGCTACAAACCCCACCCAACCTATCCTCCTACTCCCCCCACCCTGCCCTCACCCTCCTACGCCTCCCCACCCTGCTTTCACTTACCCTCCTATGCCCCCCCATTATGCCCTCACTTACCCTCCTACTCCCCCCCACCCAGCCCTCACTTACCCTCCTACGCCCCCCCACCCTGCCCTCACTTACCTTCTGTCATGGCAGAATTCCCTCCGTCAAAATGTGCACTTCCAGCATCTCAATGCACACAAAGCACAAAACAATTCCTTAGTGCTTAAAAGCACGTTTGTATCAAGCTCTTTGGTGCAAGAAACATGAAGCACTTCATGGCACCAGGTAGAATCAGAAACAATGCTGCTTTAAGCTGGAATCTCAAGCTTCTGGGCAGAGCACAGAAACTCAGGTTCTTTTATTCATTGGAAACACAAGCATAACAAAGTAGGAAGTGATGGCCCTAACAGTCATTCACTTCCCCTAATACAAAATCACATGACAGGAAATGACAAACAGTAAAAGGGGAGGGCACTCAAAGAAAGGCAGGGGGAGGAAGTGCACACACCCTATCTTAGCCAGCATGGAGCCCACTCAGATATTTTTCAAAGTAAAACAATATCTAAATTAAGATCATTCTACTTGTTCTTACAGGCTTGAGACAATCTGCGGGGACAGCTACGGCTGTTGTCAATATACGGTACAAGTACACCGACAAGGCAGATATCAATGTCCTCTCAAACAGATATGTATTCATAAGGGGATAACGAAGTCTGCAAGAGAGATATAATAGGTTTCTCTTGTTATGCGGACTTCGCTTCTAATGTGTATAGTCATCGGAAAGTAAGCAGTCCAGCGCATTGCGCTTGATATCTACAAACCAACAAACGCCCACACACACAGGGAACACGTTTCAATCCCATAAGAAGGTTTTCATACTGACCGTTTTTACCGCTGGTCTCAATTCAACCCAAATGCGCTCCTCGATTAAACATCAGACACAGGGAGACAGATGACAATCTATAAAACACACACCCTAGAATAAAATGTCCACATATATAAAATTTCCACAACACTTCCTACCCCCCTCATCCTGCCTGCCCTCACTTACCCTCCTACTCCCCTCCACCCTGTCCTCACTTACCCCCCTACCCCCCCCCCCCCTGTCCCCACACTGTCCTCACACTAACTCCCTAACCTCCCCCACCTCCCAAACCACCCTTCAACCTACTCTTCCTAGGCTATAGGTATCGATAATTGGTATCGGTGAGTACTTCAAAAAAAGTATCGGTACTCCCACTTGGTGTTAAAAAATGGCACCGGTGTATCCCTAATCAAAATGCCTTGATAGGTAAATGTCTGTTTAGAAGAGTGGGGTTTTTCATGGATGCTGAGCCTTCATGATTGTAAGAACTGAAATCCATTAAATGAAAGGAACGGGCCAGGGACAACCAGGGTGGGGAGGAAAGACCTAGAAGATGCCAGCCAATGCTAGACATGTGCAGACTGGAATATTTTGTTTCGTTTTTTCGTTTTCGTTTTGAAAATAAATTTATTTAGTTACTCCCGAAAATCGTTTTGATTTATTTCGTTTTTCGTTGGGGAATAGCTTTCGTCCGAAAATCCAATAATACTTGGTTTCCTTCGAATGGTCAAAAGAATATTCGACGGAACGTCAAATCTTTTTGGTTGCTGTCGAATGGTAAAAAAAATAAAAGGAATATTCGACGGAACGTCAAATCTTTACGTTGAATCGTACATTTCCGTTTGAATATTCCGCCTACAAGAATTCTAATGTTGTATGACTAGTAATAATGTTGGATCTATTCTCTATAATGTCGAATCTATTTTCTCATAAATCGAAATCTATTCTCTGGAATGTCAAATCTATCATTTCTATAGTGTCAAATCTTTTCTCTATAATGTCGAATCTTTTCTCTATGATGTCGAATCTTTTCCCTATAATGTTGAATCTCTCTATATCAAATTTTTACCGCAACGAAAACCAAAATAAAGCATTTTTTATGTCGGATCTTTCGGTTTTCGTTACTTGCACTTTCGTTATCGTTTGTTAAAACGATAATGAAAAAAACTGATTTTCGGACGAAAATGCATTCTAACGAAAACGAATGCACATGTCTAGCCAATGCTGCATCCTGGCCTAGGCCAACAAGGCCCAGGCCTAGGGCAGTAAATACAAAGAAAAAATACTGCGCTATCTTATAGTGAGTAGGTGAAGCAGCTAACACAGCAAAGAAGTTCGGAATTGCAAAAATTGTTGTAGAAAAAGTGTAGCGCTAATAATAAGTAGAAATCGTGTGAAACAATATAAATTTGGTAGACAACATCACATGTGAAAAATGGTTGTGACAAAATAATCTATATATACATATAGTCCATATACCCTCCAACTGGTATATAATAATGATTAGATCTGGTCAATACACCAGAAAAGAACTAGATAAAAGTGAAGAAAAGTCCCATTGTTTAGGTGAGTAAACACAGTCCAAATGGTAATTTCTTAGATAGGGAGTCCACCACCACTTATGACAAGAAGCTTACCGGATAGATTGGACCCAGGAGGGCATATACCCACTAGGCTAATCCAACTTTATATAAATTGATACACTTTAGGGGGTGTACCACAGTTGCCTCAACATCCAGGTACTCTTGATAGGACCTCAAACTGATAAATCCAGGGGCTCACACCAGATATTGGTATGTAGTGTTTCCCAATCAGAAAAGCATATATTCAAATATCCAAGCGGTAGGTATGTAAAAGAAGAAAATAGAGTGCACATAGCATAATTCCGTATAAATCTCACAAAATGTATTTAAAAGAAAGAAACTCACATTTTGCAGTGGTAAAAATAGCTCATAAAATCAGGGTAGCAATGACATCAGCAGTCCTTCCTGACATGTTTCGTTACAAAAAAACTTCATCTGGGGGGCCTAGGGCAGCACTTTGCGGGGGGCAGCACGGAAAGAGTCCCCGCCGCCTTGCGCTACACTGTTAGGCCTCGTACACACGATCGGACATATCCGATGAAAACGGTCCGCGGACCATTTCCATCGGATATGTCCGATCTGGAGTTTGATCCGATGGCGTGTACACACCATCGGATCAAATTCCCCGCCGGCGGACGGCGCGGTGACGTGTCGGTGACGCGGCGGTGACGTTGACGCCGCTACGTCACGCACCAGGAAGTAAACACTTCCGGGCGCATGCGTCGGATCCATTCACAGGATACGACGCATGTGTGGGAGGATATGTCCGCTGGTTTCCCGTACTAACCAGCGGACATATCCGACGGACAGGTTTGTAGCGGACAAATTTCAAAGCATGCTTTGAAATTTGTCCGATGGACAAATCTGTCCGCTAGCCCATACACACGATCGGAGATGTCTGCTGAAACGGTCCATCGGACCGTTTTCAGCGGACATATCCCCTCGTGTGTATGAGGCCTTAGTGTAACACAAGCTGCTTCTAATTTTGACTGTCCTCTCATCCTGGACCAAAAATCTTCCTCACTGTGCTATATGTTTTTTGCTGTACCATTGGCATGGTTATATCTTCTTAGTCCTCTCTATAAAATTATCAAATTTGTGCTCAGGAGCCCGGCGCCGCTGCTGTAGTGGTGACATGACAGGACACAGGAGCGGGCGGGCCATCCTCAGGGCTTGTCCGGATTAAACACGTGACATGTGCGTGAGTGACTGTGGGTGATCGTGATTCGCAGCCATCCGGAGTCCCGCCCCCTTGTCTGGTGCGCTGTTCCTTCTGACTGCCTGGGATGAGGTCTGGGACTGTCATCATCCGCTCTTCCACCCGCCCGTCTGTAAGCCTCCCCTGGCTGTCAGGCTCAGCAACCCCCGTCAGCAACACCACCCTGTCAGCAACCCCCCCTGTTTGCCCCCTCAATTTCAGCAAGCCCTCCCCTCTGTCAGCAAGCCCCCCTCTCTGTCAGCAACCCCCCATCATCCCCCCTCCCTGTCAACCCCCCTCTGTCAGCCCCCTCCCTGTCATCAACCCCCTTGTCAGTGCCCCCCCTCTGTCTGCCTGCCACTCTTTGTAAGCCATTCCACTGTCAGCCCGCCGCTCTCTGTAAGCCACCCCCCTCTGTCAGCAACTCCGTCTGTCAGCCCCCTCTCTGTCAGCAACCCCCCTCTCTGTCAACAACCCCCGTTAGCCACCCTCTCTGTCAGCAACCCCCCTCCATCAGCCCCTTTCTCTGTCAGCAACCCCCCTCTATCAGCCCCTTTCTCTGTCAGCAACCCACCCCTGTCTGCCCGCCCCTCTCTGTCAGCCCACCTTTCTCTATAAGCCACCCCTCTGTAAGCCCGCCCTTCTCTGTAAGCCACTCCCCTCTGTCAGTAACCCCCCTCTCTGTCAGCCCCCCTCTCTGCCTCTTTCTCAGCAACCCCCCTGTTAAACCCCCTCCCTGTCAGCCCCCTCCCTGTCAGCAACCCCCCTGTCAGCCCCCAACTCTGTCAGCAAACCCCCCTGTCAGCCCCCCTCTCTGTCAGCAACCCCCCTGTCAGCCCCCTCCCTGTCATCAACCCCCCTTGTCAGTGCCCCCCTTCTGTCAGCCTGCCTCTCTCTGTAAGCCATTCCACTCTGTCAGCCCGCCACCCCCCGTCAGCCCACCCTTCTCTGTAAGCCACCCCCCTTTGTCAGCAACCCCCTCTCTATCAGCCTCCCTCTCTGTCAGCAACCCCATCTGTCATCCCCCTCTCTGTCAGCAACCCCCGTCAGCCCCCTCTTTGTCAGCAACCCCCCTCAGCCCCCCTCTCTGTCGGCAACCCCCCTGTCAGCCCCCTCTCTGTCAGCAACCCCCCTCCATCAGCCCCCTTCTCTGTCAGCAACCCACCCCTGTCAGCCTGCCCCTCTCTGTCAGCCCACCCTTCTCTGTAAGCCAATCCCCTCTGTCAGCAACCCCCCTCTCTGCCTCTTTGTCAGCAACCCCCCTGTCAGCCCTGCTCTCTGTCAGCAGACCCTCTCTGTCAGCCCCCCCTCTCTGTCAACCCGCCCCTCTCTGTCAACCCGCCCCTCCCCTCTGTCGCCTACCCCTTCCTCTATCAGCTACCCCCTTCTATCAGCTACCCCCAAACAGCATGCAAACCCATCCTTTCTTCCCCCGCTCCAGCTGGGCTAATGTCCTGCAGCCAGGTCACACTGCACTGTCTGTGCACTCCCGAGACAGTGAATGGAGGGCCACATCTTTGCAGTGGCTCCTGGAAGGTAATGTTTTTTTTTTGTCTTGATGTAATGGAGGTCTCTATTTGGGGGGTGGGGCAGGCACTGTCTGATATTTAATCTGTTATTTTCTTCTCTATTTGTGGGGTGCCTGTGGATTGCTTTGAATATTTTGGGCTTTTTTGTAATTAAAAGGTGCTGAAAGGGTTGTAGAATGCACAGTGGCACTTTGTGAACAGTTTGTATGGGGTTGGGTTCAGTAGAGCTGATTCAGGTTTTTGCCCTACTGACACCGTCCACTGCCCTACTGACACCGTCCA
Source organism: Rana kukunoris (assembly GCA_029574335.1). NCBI lineage: Eukaryota > Metazoa > Chordata > Amphibia > Anura > Ranidae > Rana > Rana kukunoris. The sequence goes on along the minus strand of CM056054.1, from coordinate 207,789,321 downwards.
CTGCCCTACTGACACCGTCCACTGCCCTACTGACACCGTCCACTGCCCTACTGACACCGTCCACTGCCCTACTGACACCGTCCACTGCCCTACTGACACCGTCCACTGCCCTACTGACACCGTCCACTGCTCTACTGACACCGTCCACTGCTCTACTGACACCGTCCACTGCCCTACTGACACCGTCCACTGCCCTACTGACAGTTTTTATTTATTGGTACCAAAAAAAACACAATTAGTGTACATGGTTAGTTTGCGCAAAAGACATTGTGGCTGCCAGCAATGCACAGGTCCCTTTATACTCCTGGATACATGTATAGAGCCATGACAGGTCCTCTTTATACTCCTATATACATGTATAGAGCCATGACAGGTTCTCTTTATACGCCTTTATACATGTATAGAGCTATGACGTGCCCCCTTTAGCTATCATGATATAAAATAATGAATGTGGGGGCCTTTTGGTGGGCGTGATTTATTTGGGGGGGGGCAGCATTTCATTCTTGGTCCCAGGCAGCACAATGTCTTGGGCCGGCACTGACTGTTGTATTAGAAAACCCCAAATTTTATGCAGCCATTGCTTGAATTCATATAGACACAAAGTGGCTGCAGAGATCAGCAACACCTAAATGCAACAAAGGAAAAAAGGTGAAAGTATTTTATTAAAAAACACACGTAATAACACAGATCACAATGGCTTATGATACACAATGCTTTGCCAAGCGAAATGTTATCTGGTTAGGATTTATGTCTACTTTAATGAAGATATAACCAAGCAGATCAAGCTCGCCGATTATCTACAACCCCGGAAACCTCCTGTCCTCAGTATTTGGCATCATTCATTCGTTATGTCTTTTGTGAAAAATTTGTATAATTCACCGCTACAATTCACAGGTCTATTTTACAACTAGAATTAAAACGCTAAATTATATGGCACTCTCTTCTGTAATGGTTGTTGATTAGTTTAATTATGGGCCGCAATTTGTGTCAACAAACATACATCAAGCCGGTGTAATAAACTGTAACAGAGAAAAAAGTGCTCAGCGTAATAAGTGTACAGAACAGAACAGTAAATAATACGGCCGCGGAGAATAAGACTTTCCCAGCGCAGGTAGTGGTGACATTTTTCAATGGCCTCTTCTGGAGCAGAGCACTGGGAGAAAAGTTCACCATAATATTCCCCTGTGACTCATTAGCAGCAAATCAATTAATACATAAAAAATTCATGGTGTTACTTATGTTGTTCTTCCATCAATATAGATTAATAAGAGTATATAGCTTAGGTGGTTGTTTTTTTCCTAAGATTTAATCAGAAGCTTATTAGATTCTGAACACAGAGGGATTTAATGATGGTAAAACTGTATATAATAAACATTATTCTCCTTTATGTATATACAGATATGTATGTGTGTAGAGCGTGTTACTTTATATACTGCTGACATCCTGCAGTATCTCAGCTTATATATTGTATTATATTATTTTTATATTTTAAATCATATACATTATGGTCTCAATTTTCTATAAATACAAAAATTAGCAAAAATGGAGAAAACTGTAATTATTTTTATACAGGATTTATAATTACTGTATTTATTGACGTATAACACTCACTTTTTTACCCTGAAAATAGAGGGTAAACTGTGTCTGCGTGTTATACGCAGGGGCTGTGGAAAGTTTTTTTCCTGAAACTTCCCTCTTAAATTTAAGGTGCGTTTTATACGCCTGTGACGATAAATACGGTAAATAACTTTACAAATATATAATAATATAAAGGGAAGACTGTACAGTTCCAATACCATTCAACATCCTACTCGTGAGAGCTTACAATCTAATAGGGAGGAGCTAGTATCCAGGGGTGGACTGACAACTCATGGGGCCCCCGGGCAATGGAAGATTATGGGGCCCCCGGGCTTACAGATGGCCAGCACACCAGGTGGCAGCTAAAATCTTGGGATTTTCACATCAAAAGCATGTAGGTTTTGGACATATCAGGGACAGATTTAAAAAAAACACAGATTTTTACATACTGTCCCTGGTTTTAATGAGCCTGGCAACCCCGATGGGGCCCCCTAGTGGCGTGGGGCCCTCGGGCAGTGCCCGAGTTCCTTAATGGTCAGTCTGCCCCTGCTAGTATCTGTGTAATATATATATATATATATATATATATATATATATATACACACACACACACACACACACACACACACACTGTATATACTCGAGTATAAGCCGAGTTTTTCAACACATTTTTTTGTGCTGAAAATGCCACCTCGGCTTATACATGAGTCACCTTTTTGTGCCTGATCTCCTGGATTTTGGGGACCCGGGACCTGGCACACATATAGTCCCACTCTTCCTCTACAAGTGTGCGAAGTTTGTTGTCCGGGGGACCCCTTCTATAGATTTCTCCGGTAACTTTGGCTGGTTGTAGGTCCCCTGGACCCGAACCTTGGCACACATATAGCCCCAGTTCTCTTCTACAAGTGTGCTTAGTTTGCTGTCTGGGGGCCCTACTGCCGGGAAGCACTGATTTTTCGGAGCGCCGCCCCCTCTGGCTCCCGCACACCCACTGCATTGCATGAATCTATGTATTGCCGCCGAATATTCAAATGACCGGCCCCCTGGCGAACGCTGGCCATCTGAATGACGGCAGCTGGTTGGCTGTGGAAGTGCTTATCAGAGCCAGCGGCTACCGGTAACCTGATTGGCTGAAGCGCCATCGAGGGCGGGAGAAGACATTGAGGGACCGTGGAAGGAGGATGGCCGATCCCAGAAAGGTAAGTGCCAGGCGGGGGGGCATTTTACAGGGCACAATGACGTAAATTGATGGGCACAGTGGTGACAATTGCTGGACACAGTGGCGAAAATTGATGAGCACAGTGGTGACAATTGCTGGGCACAGTGGCGAAAATTGATGGGCACAGTGGTGACAATTGCTGGGCACAGTGGTGACTATTGCTGGGCACAGTGGTGACTATTGCTGGGCACAGTGGTGACTATTGCTGGGCACAGTGGAGAAAATTGCTGGGCACAGTGGAGAAAATTGCTGGGCACAGTGGCAACAATCGATGGCACAGTGGTGACAATTGATGGGCACAGTGGCGACAATTGATGGGCACAGTGGCGACAATTGATGGCACAGTGGCGACAATTGATGGGCACAGTGGTGACAATTGATGGGCACAGTGGCGACAATTGATGGCACAGTGGTGACAATTGCTGGGCACAGTGGTGACAATTGCTGGGCACAGTGGTGACAATTGCTGGGCACAGTGGCGACAATTGCTGGGCACAGTGGCGACAATTGCTGGGCACAGTGGTGACAATTGATGGCACAGTGGTGACAATTGATGGCACAGTGGTGACAATTGATGGGCACAGTGGTGACAATTGATGGCACAGTGGTGACAATTGCTGGGCACAGTGGTGACAATTGCTGGGCACAGTGGTGACAATTGCTGGGCACAGTGGTGACAATTGATGGCACAGTGGCTGCGTTTGTTGGCATGGCATAGTGATGACTATTGCTGGGCACAGTGGCAAAAATTGCTGGGCACAGTGGCGAAAATTGCTGGGCACAGTGGCGAAAATTGCTGGGCACAGTGGCGACAATTGCTGGGCACAGTGGCGACAATTGCTGGGCACAGTGGCGACAATTGATGGGCACAGTGGCGACAATTGATGGGCACAGTGGCGACAATTGATGGCACAGTGGTGACAATTGATGGGCACAGTGGCGACAATTGATGGCACAGTGGTGACAATTGCTGGGCACAGTGGCGTTAATTGATGGCACAGTGGTGACAATTGATGGCACCGTGGCTGCGTTTGATGGCATAGTGGTGACAATTGCTGGGCACAGTGGTGACAATTGATGGGAACTGTGGTGACAATTGATGGGCACAGTGGCGAAAATTTATGGGCACAGTGGTGACTATTGCTGGGCACAGTGGAGAAAATTGTTGGACACAGTGGCTACAATTGATAGGCACAGTGGCGACAATTGCTGGGTACAGTGGCGACAATTGCTGGGCACAGTGGTGACAATTGCTGGGCACAGTGGTGACAATTGCTGGGCACAGTGGTGACAATTGCTGGGCACAGTGGTGACAATTGCTGGGCACAGTGGCGACAATTGCTGGGCACAGTGGCGACAATTGATGGCACAGTGGTGACAATTGATGGCACAGTGGTGACAATTGATGGGCACAGTGGCGACAATTGATAGCACAGTGGTGAAAATTGCTGGGCACAGTGGCGTCAATTGATGGCACAGTGGCTGCGTTTGTTGGCATGGCATAGTGGTGACAATTGCTGGGCACATTGGTGACAATTGATGGCACAGTGGTAACAATTGATGGCACAGTGGCTGCGTTTGATGGCACAGTGGCTGCGTTTTGCATGGCACAGTGGTGACAATTTATGGGCACAGTGGCTGCGTTTGATGGCACAGTGGCTATGTCTAATGGCACAGTGGCTGCGTTTGATGGCACAGTGGTGACAATTGATGAGCACAGTGGTGACAATTGGTGGCACAGTGGCTGCGTTTGATGGCACAGTGGCTGTGTTTGATAGCATGGCACAGTGGCTGCGTTTGATGTCACAGTGGCTGCGTTTGGCATGGCACAGTGGTGACAATTGATGAGCACAGTGGTCACAATTGATGGCACAGTGGCTGCGTTTGATGGCACAGTGCCTGTGTTTGATAGCATGGCACAGTGGCTGCGTTTGATGGCACAGTGGCTGCGTTTGACATGGCACAGTGGTGACAATTGATGAGCACAGCGGTGACAATTAATGAGCACAGTGGTGACAATTGATGGGCACAGTGGTGACAATTGATGGGCACAGTGGCTGCGTTTGATGGCACAGTGGCTGTGTTTGATAGCATGGCACAGTGGCTGCGTTTGATGTCACAGTGGCTGCGTTTGGCATGGCACAGTGGTGACAATTGATGAGCACAGTGGTCACAATTGATGGGCACAGTGGTGACAATTGATGGCACAGTGGCTGCGTTTGATGGCACAGTGGCTGCGTTTGATGGCACAGTGGCTGTGTTTGATAGCATGGCACAGTGGCTGCGTTTGATGGCACAGTGGCTGCGTTTGACATGGCACAGTGGTGACAATTGATGAGCACAGTGGTGACAATTGATGAGCACAGTGGTGACAATTGATGAGCACAGTGGTGACAATTGATGGCACAGTGGCTGTGTTTTATGGCACAATGGTTGTGTTTGATAGCATGGCACAGTGGCTGCATTTGATGGCACAGTGGCTGTGTTTGGCATGGCACAGTGGTGACAATTGATGAGCACTGTGGTGACAATTGATGGGCACAGTGGTGACAACTGATGGGCACAATGGCGACAATTGATGGCACAGTGGCGACAATTGATGGCACAGTGGCTGCGTTTGATGGCATGGCACAGTGGTGACAATTGATGGGCACAGTGGTGATAAATGATGGCACAGTGGCTGCGTTTGATGGCATGGCACAGTGGCTGCATTTGATGGCATGGCACAGTGGTGACAATTGATGGCACATTAGCTGCACTTGATGGGCATAGTGGCTGCATTTGATGGGCACAGTGGCTGCCTTTTGATAGACACAGTGGTTGCAATTGATGGGCACAGTAGCTGCGTTTGATGGGCACAGTGAGGCTGCAATTGTTTGTTTTTTTGTTTGATTGATGGCACAGTGGTGACAATTGCTGGGCACAGTGGCGTTAATTGATGGCACAGTGGTGACAATTGATGGCACCGTGGCTGCGTTTGATGGCATAGTGGTGACAATTGCTGGGCACAGTGGTGACAATTGATGGGAACTGTGGTGACAATTGATGGGCACAGTGGCGAAAATTTATGGGCACAGTGGTGACTATTGCTGGGCACAGTGGAGAAAATTGTTGGACACAGTGGCTACAATTGATAGGCACAGTGGCGACAATTGCTGGGTACAGTGGCGACAATTGCTGGGCACAGTGGTGACAATTGCTGGGCACAGTGGTGACAATTGCTGGGCACAGTGGTGACAATTGCTGGGCACAGTGGTGACAATTGCTGGGCACAGTGGTGACAATTGCTGGGCACAGTGGCGACAATTGCTGGGCACAGTGGCGACAATTGATGGCACAGTGGTGACAATTGATGGGCACAGTGGCGACAATTGATAGCACAGTGGTGAAAATTGCTGGGCACAGTGGCGTCAATTGATGGCACAGTGGCTGCGTTTGTTGGCATGGCATAGTGGTGACAATTGCTGGGCACATTGGTGACAATTGATGGCACAGTGGTAACAATTGATGGCACAGTGGCTGCGTTTGATGGCACAGTGGCTGCGTTTTGCATGGCACAGTGGTGACAATTTATGGGCACAGTGGCTGCGTTTGATGGCACAGTGGCTATGTCTAATGGCACAGTGGCTGCGTTTGATGGCACAGTGGTGACAATTGATGAGCACAGTGGTGACAATTGATGGGCACAGTGGTGACAATTGGTGGCACAGTGGCTGCGTTTGATGGCACAGTGGCTGTGTTTGATAGCATGGCACAGTGGCTGCGTTTGATGTCACAGTGGCTGCGTTTGGCATGGCACAGTGGTGACAATTGATGAGCACAGTGGTCACAATTGATGGCACAGTGGCTGCGTTTGATGGCACAGTGGCTGTGTTTGATAGCATGGCACAGTGGCTGCGTTTGATGGCACAGTGGCTGCGTTTGACATGGCACAGTGGTGACAATTGATGAGCACAGCGGTGACAATTGATGAGCACAGTGGTGACAATTGATGGGCACAGTGGTGACAATTGATGGGCACAGTGGCTGCGTTTGATGGCACAGTGGCTGTGTTTGATAGCATGGCACAGTGGCTGCGTTTGATGTCACAGTGGCTGCGTTTGGCATGGCACAGTGGTGACAATTGATGAGCACAGTGGTGACAATTGATGGGCACAGTGGTGACAATTGATGGCACAGTGGCTGCGTTTGATGGCACAGTGGCTGCGTTTGATGGCACAGTGGCTGTGTTTGATAGCATGGCACAGTGGCTGCGTTTGATGGCACAGTGGCTGCGTTTGACATGGCACAGTGGTGACAATTGATGAGCACAGTGGTGACAATTGATGAGCACAGTGGTGACAATTGATGGGCACAGTGGTGACAATTGATGGCACAGTGGCTGTGTTTTATGGCACAATGGTTGTGTTTGATAGCATGGCACAGTGGCTGCATTTGATGGCACAGTGACTGTGTTTGGCATGGCACAGTGGTGACAATTGATGAGCACTGTGGTGACAATTGATGGGCACAGTGGTGACAACTGATGGGCACAATGGCGACAATTGATGGCACAGTGGCGACAATTGATGGCACAGTGGCTGCGTTTGATGGCATGGCACAGTGGTGACAATTGATGGGCACAGTGGTGATAAATGATGGCACAGTGGCTGCGTTTGATGGCATGGCACAGTGGCTGCATTTGATGGCATGGCACAGTGGTGACAATTGATGGCACATTAGCTGCACTTGATGGGCATAGTGGCTGCATTTGATGGGCACAGTGGCTGCCTTTTGATAGACACAGTGGTTGCAATTGATGGGCACAGTAGCTGCGTTTGATGGGCACAGTGAGGCTGCAATTGTTTGTTTTTTTGTTTGTTTGCGCCCCCCAAACATTTTGAGCACCAGCCACCACTGCGGGCACCCCTGTATACTCCCATGTTAAACGAGGCACAGTGAGGCATGGACAAATGGAGGCATGGTAGGGTTGCCATCCGTACGGGAATGACCCGTACAGTCCGGTTTTTGAGACTTGTGCCCAGGTTTCTGTCCTCTTCTAACCCGGACACAGCAGTATACCTGCAGTCCCGACCGTCTCATTCACTTTGCTTCCCTCCCCCACAACTTGCACGGTGCCTGCTAACCATCCTCTTCCCCCCGCCAGTCGGGCAGCCTGTGAATCCTTGCCGCCACTGCTGAGAGTGAGAGTGTCAGCAGCGCAGGGGACAGAGAGAGGAGGAGAAGCAGCAGTGACAGGCAGCCCGCCCAGAGCTTCTTCACAAACATTGCAGCTGTACAGGGATTTCCTCCTTATCTGCTATGGTGAGTCACCCCTCCCCCTCTGTACTGTGACCGGGGCTGTTGAATGTGTGTGTAACTCTGAATATCTTCACTCACTAAACTGTCATTCACCTTTTTAAGAGGGAGGAGGGGGCAGAGGTCTGTATTCTTCCTGACAGGTGTTCTCTATCTACCAAAGGGGGGGGTTAAAAAATGTTCCCTCCTATCACCCCTCACCTATTCCTGGATGGGGGTCCCCCTTATCACCCCCCTGCAGTCCTACTGGCTGGGGGTCTTCTAAAACTGCAGGGGGCAAGGAGGCAAATTCCTGTATATCTGAATGAGGGTTCCCCTCTTACAGTGGTGGCTGGTTTCTTAATTCTTTTTTGGGCGGGTGGGGGCGCAAACAAACTGGAAAAAAAAACAATTGCAGCCACTGTGCCCATCAAACGCTGCCACTGTGCCCATCAAACACAGCCACTGTGCCCATCAAACGCCACCACTGTGCCCATCAATTGCCGCCACTGTGCCCTCAAACGCAGCCACTGTGCCCTCAAACGCAGCCACTGTGCCCAATTTGCCGCCACTGTGCCCATCAATCGCAGCCACTGTGTCCATCAATCGCTGCCACTGTGCCCATCAATTTCCGCCACTGTGGCCATCAATCGCTGCCACTGTGCCCATCAAACACAGCCACTGTGCCCATCAAACGCCACCACTGTGCCCATCAATTGCCGCCACTGTGCCCTCAAACGCAGCCACTGTGCCCTCAAACGCAGCCACTGTGCCCAATTTGCCGCCACTGTGCCCATCAATCGCAGCCACTGTGTCCATCAATCGCTGCCACTGTGCCCATCAATTTCCGCCACTGTGGCCATCAATCGCTGCCACTGTGCCCATCAAACGCAGCCACTGTGCCCACCAATTGCTAACTGTGTGCCCATCAAATGCTGCCAGTGTGCGTTGCCGCCCGGCACTTAACTTGTCTTAGTGGGGCAGCGGCAGCTGACCTTGGGGGGGGGGGGGGAGATTGTACAGGGAAACAGACTGACTTGAGAAGGATGTACTAGGCAACAGACTGACCGGTGGGGGGGGGGGGGGGTTTATACTGGGGGGGAAGACCAACCATCTGGCCACACCTACTGTTCATCATGGCACCGCATTACTGCTTCTCTCGGGGCATCCCAAGTCTTTTACAATCCTATAGTGTATATTGGAAAAAAAAATCAAAAATTGCTGTGCGCAGCTAAAGTGTTCGGGTTTGGCTTAATGAAAAGGTGGCAAGCCTAAGGCATGGGCACAGTGAGGCACAGTGAGACATGCAGATGGACACCCTAGGCTTATACTCAAGTCAATACGTTTTCCCAGGTTTTGTGGTAAAATTAGGTGCCTCGGCTTATATTCGGGTCGGCTTATACTCGAGTATATATGGTCTATATAAATATATACCCACTATATATACTATATACGCCTTTACACACGCGTGAACTTTAACGGCATCCCAGACATAGTCCATAGGGTTCAATATTAAGTTGGTCTATATATACATGGATGAATAAATAAACGTGCACCTGCCCATGTTATCACATAGGAGCCTTGTGTAAAAATAAAAAAATAAAGATTTAAATAAAGAAAAAAATATTATCATTGAAAGAACCCCCCTCACAGCCAAACACCCCATATACAAAGTGCAGCATAGGACAAGCATGTGTATGCAAATTGCAAATATTTTCATTTTGTTCAGATACGCTTTAAGCCTGCATTCCCCACACGCAGAAATGTCTGTTTCAATCATAGATCTGGTTTATTAGCTATTTACAAATGGCCCTAGAAGCTCTTAAAACAAACTGTAACCTTTGACATGAGCAATAGGCAATGACTATAAAACTCACAATGATAAATGTCACATTTATAACCTGGCTAAAATTGATTTGTGCTCTGTATTATATTAATATCCCCATGTCATAAAAATGAGTCCCCCTAGTCTGCGGCCATATGTGTGATACAAGCCTGCAATAACCAATACAACCATTAGATGGGGCCATTGAGAAAGACTTCTTTATGGTTGGGAATTGTTCAATGTGAGATGCTGGTAGCTGAAGTTTCTTACTTAGCAGTATGCAATGAGATGTGAAAACTTACATGTGAAATGCCCGTTCATCAGCAGGGCTACAGGAGAGAAAGAAAAGCTCCTGCAGGACACAAATGTTGCTGAGAAAACACAGCAGCTTCTGAGCTTATTTTCTCCTCTTTACCGGTCCTAATTGGACGCTTTGTGAAGCTCCCAATTGTTATTTGACTGGGGATAAATGTGATGTTTTATAGTCCTACACTCAGGATATATTGGCTGTTAAACCCCAAATCTAGCTTCTTAAGCCCATAATCACCAGTACAAAAATGAAATAAAATTTTGTCGTTATACCCATCTACCAATTTACATAGAGAGTCAAAGATAGGGTACTACAGGAGGTAAGTGTCTAGGTATTCATACAGGTAAAGATTCTTGGTGTTACTCTTATATGATATAATAATGAATAGATATATAAATAAAACAGGTCAGAGTCTGACTTGGTGACTTAGTCATACAGAAGAGAGGCACACATTCCATTTGCTACATAAAGCCCAACTTTGGAAATGTTTTTTCTCTCATTAAGGTCTAAGGGCATTTATCCTTTATGTATGAGATCCGGGTGTTTTGGTGCAGGTTGAAGGTACAGGTGCACTGTCCCAACCCTGCTGCTGACAGCCTGTCAAACTCTATGAGAGGCTGAAAGCTGCTGTGGCTGGGCCGGACTGGATGGCACAACGAGCAGTAGTAACATTTAGGACAATTTGTGCCCAGGGACGAATGCCAAAAATTGAGACTACTGGCATTCCGGGTATTCGTCCCTGGGTGCATTCTGCTCTTACATTCAGTACTGTTTGGTGTGCCGTCCAGCCCCGTCCAACCAGAGCAGCTATCAGCCTCTCTTATGCCATGTACACTAGGGTGACCAGACATCTCCAGTTTCAGGGGACAGTCCCCGGATTGAGAACACTGTCCCTGGACCAAGTCTGTCCCCGGATTGGATTTGAACAGGGGCTGGGGCAATTTCAAGGACAATCAGTGCAGGAAAAAATCTGAATTACACATTCCCACTCTGCCGCTCCTACTAGCTTAGGGGAGGGGTGTATTTTTTTTCATTATCTGTGCCCGTTCTGATGATCATGTGCTGGTCGGAGCGGGGGGAATATTTCTTCAGTTTTGGTGCATGCCCATTCAGCTCCTCTCGCATGTTCTTCTGCCTTGGCTCAAGTCCCGGCCAGCCGTCTGCTTGCTTATCTCCTTGCCTTCCCTGTCAGAGTTATCTTCCTCCGCTCCCCACCCAGTAGTAGCCGGGGCCTGGAGGTGTGAGGCGGACGACGGCGACGGGCAGAGAGACGCTGATTGCCGCCATTACTAGTAAAAAAAAAATATGTCACTGGATTTCATTTTAAAAATCTGGTCACCTTAACGTACACACGATCAGTTCATCCGATGAAAACGCACCGATGGATTTTTTCATCAGATATCCGATGAAGTTGACTTTCATCAGTCTTGCCTACACACCATCAGTTAAAAATCTGATCGTGTCCAACGCGGTGACGTAAAACACAATGACGTGCAGAGAAAAGTGACGTTCAATGCTTCCGAGCATGCGTCGACTTGATTCTGAGCATGCGTGGATTTTTGACCGATGGATTTCCACACAGACGATCGTTTTTTTTTTCGGTTTTTTAATCATCAGAAATTTTTACATTTTTAAATTTTAAATTGGGTTCTGTTTTTTTTCACCGATGGGAAAAAAAAAAACGATGGGGCCCACAGACGATCGGTTCGTCCAATGAAAACGGTACATCGGACTGTTTTTATCAGACGAACCGATTGTGTGTACAGGGCATTAGAGTTTGACAAGCTTCCACAAGTGGCGTCTGTACCTTCAGCCTACACCTAAATGCTGGAGATCATGTACCAAGGCTAAAAGTCCAGTGTGCACTAGGCTCTAAAAAATTCCACAGCAACTTAAAAGCATAGTCCACGCTTCTCAAAAAATATTATAAATGCACCCATACTGATGAAAGAAAAAATTTGCAAGATTAAGAAATTAAGATTTCTTAATCTTGCAGAGAAATAAGGTATGCAAAGCATTGCAACCTCAATCAGTGCATCATAGATGCAATATACAGGCTCCTGAAGACTCTACCTTTAACCCCAGGTCTGTACAGTGATACATAACTACCAGGGGTCAAGTCCTGGGGAAAAAAGTGTGGGAACTCCCACCCAAGATCCACTCCCCCACCAAAAAAAAAAATTATACGCTCATATGCATAATTACGAAACCGCATGTTTTTTTGTTTTTTTTCCGATCCACTGTACCTTAGTAATTCTTTATGTTACTGTCCTCTTCCTGTATATGGCTTCATCGGGTAATGTGCAGGTATTCCTTCACTTCCTCGATGCCGCAATGTCTCCTGGGAGCTTTTGTCATTGTTTCCAGGAGACATTGCGGAGGTCTGCCGCAAGTTATCGCAGGATTTAGAAAGAAGCAAGTTCTTTCTAAATCCCACGATAACTCATGGCAGACCTCCTCAATTTCTCCTCCTGGGAACAATGACAAAATCTCCCAAGAGACATTGCGGCGCCGCCGCTTAGTGAAGCATTGACTCGGGCGGCTCGGCTGCTCTCGGCTGCTCTAGTCCTGCAAAGGGAACGGAGTTCCTGCTGTGAAAAAAGTGCAGGAACTCCGTTCCCATGCGTTCCCGCAGGACTTGAGCCCTGACACCTACCATCATGGGGCTGGTGGTAGTGATCAATGAACTTTAAGTGGGAGGACGTCACCGCACTTGTGCTCCAATGGGATCTGCAAGTCCCTCTGTCTTGTAGGCAAATGAGACTTTAAGGCCCATTTTACACTGATGGCCAAATTAGGTCGTGCTGTCAGTTTTTCACTCGGACCCAATAGGACCATCCATTGCCCTCTATTGAGGGATGGATGTCAACGGACACCTGCCCACATCCAATCTGTTCTTCTAAACACAGACATTCCCTGTCTGTCTGACGGATCAGATGACAGCCGAATGGAAATGGACCACCCCATTGGGAAGAGCGGGCTGTGTTTGTGACCGCTCTGCATCACAGGAGCAGACACAGACCTGTTATCTGCCTGCTCAGCGGGCATCAGAGCACAGATTTCTCACAGGTGTGTTCTCAACAGCTAGACTGCGCTGCAGCAGCAATGGAAGAATAATATTTGACTGTGCTGTCTGGCAGTATACCTGAATCACAGAATTATCTGCACAGAACTAAATTTCCTTTGACATATAAAACCGCTCACATGATGGTGTATTTAACTGGTTGTGCGTATATATATATATATATATATATATATATATATATATATATATATATATCAATTCTGATATGTATTTTACTCTGAAATTTAGAAAAAAAACAGCACATTTAGACATCACAATAGCGTCCTTATAAAAAAAAAAAAAATGAATTTTTCCAAAATGAAATGTGTAATAGATAATGTGATCTTTACTGTGACATTGGAAGAATGATGGACTCTAACTAAATCGCTGACAGACAATTATTATACCTGTGGGGGAAGGGAGGACGACGCCTGTTAATTGGTGCATTGTGTGCCGCACCGCCGTCTTTATCCAGTGTAATGCCGGCAGTCTGACAGTTGCTTGTGTCCTATTATAAATAGAGAATTTGAACTGTGAGAGCTGCAGGCTATCCAGTTATTGGGTAAGTGAAGGATAGCACAGGAAATTGTGTATAAAACTGTTGGAAAGCACCTTCCGGTAAAATGTTGCTATTTAAAGTAAAGAAAACAGCGTACTAAACAGAAAATAAATGCATAAAACAGATCCAACGTTTGAAAAGCAAAATTTTGATATGTAATAAGCCTTGCACTTTATATATTTAGCTATACATAGGTCCAAACCCTAACTGGATGACATTTAGTTGGTAAAGAAATCTGCATTATATTCAATGTGTGGTTTGCTCTTATAAAATAATAATTCACTTTATTTGCATCCTTTGTTGCATCTGAGTTCTGCTGAAGGATGTCATCGCTATGGATTGGCTTCCTGGTGATAATGAGCATTGGCACAGCTGCTTAGAGTCTCCACTGAAAACACCTGCTAATGGGTGATAACACAGCAGAGTAGTTTGAATACAGAGCCCCTGGCTGGAATAAGAGGGTGGGGACGGGAAGGGGGGTGCAGAAGGGGCAGCTGCCCTGGGCATAATGCCACCCAGCCCCATCAAGTCCTCCATTAGTGCAGGAATGGCACAGGATATTTCACTTCCATCTTCCATAACTCACTTCCTCTGCAGCTCTGACTAATGACATCTATTGCAGAATGTATCAGGGGAAGCGAAGAACTGAAGTCTTAATTTGCTGGCTTCTGAGTTTACAAAAGAAATCAGCATTTTGGGTGAGTTGTCAAATCCTAAGTGGATCCCATGCTGATGGAGGTCTGAATAGGGTTGTGTGGGCCTGTGCCACTGGCAAAACAGGAGGAGCAGGGCCGCCATCAGGAATTATGGGGCCCCTTACACAGCTTCAGGCATGGGCCCCCTGGAGAACTGGGGGGGGGGGGGGGGGGTACTGCCGCCTGAAATTGAGAAGCAGGGGGGAGGGGCTGCTGTGAATTGAGAAGCGGGGGGGGGGGGCCTTTACAAAAAAAGAAGAAATAGCTCTGGGCCCTTTAATAAAAAGAAAAAAGAGAGAAATATATATAGGGGGTTCCCATCCGGGCCCCTGGGGACCCCCGGGCCCCTTACAGGTGTAATGCCTGTACCCCCCTGATGGCGGCCCTGAGGAGGAGATCTTCTACCCAACATGTCTCATCCCTGAGGTCTCAACTGCCCCCCCCCCGTAACTAGATGGGGACAGCCTGAGTTGCAGCAAAACTAAACAATTTTAGGGTGCTCTGTAACTATTCTCAGGGGCCCAGATTCAGATAGAATTAGACTATCGTAGAGTATCAGAAATACACTACGCCGCCGTTTTTTACCTGGCTCTACGTGGAATCCAGGTAGATTTTGTCCAGTAAACGACGGCGGCGTAGTGTATTTCTCCCGTGGCAATCCATCTGCGCGAGTAGGGGGCGTGAATCATTTAAAATAAGTGCGTTCCCGCGGCGATCGAACTGCGCATGCTCCGTTCGCAAATTTCCCGCCGTGCATTGCGCAAAATCACGTCGTTACGTCATTTTTTCTTGAGTAGCGTCGTTTACGGAGATTCCTATTCCCGAACGAGTTACGTAAAAAAAAAAACGACGGCCATACTTAACATGGGCTACGCACCGTTAGACCAGCAAAAAGCTGGTCTAACAGTACGTATAAAAAAATAGACGAAAGCGATTGCGAAGACCGCTCGTATCTTCGTGGATCGCCGTAAAAACTCATTTGCATATCCCGACGCATGAAAACGACGCAAACTCCTCCCAGCGGCCGCAAAAATATCGCAGCGTAGATCCGAAGGCTTACGAAGACGTAAGCCTCTCGGATCGAAGCCCGAAGCCGCCGTATCATGCTTTGAGGATTCAAACTAGTGATACGGCGCGCGAAATTTGAAATTACTCCTGTCTAACACCAGTTAGACAGGCGTAATTGCTCTGTGAATCTGGGCCAATGTCTCTAATATATGCTCCATTTGCTGAAATGCCTAATTTCGAATGCAATGCTGTACATTCCTATTCCACGCCTGCTCATTCTGCATGCAATGCTCTACATTCTCTATTCTGATTTTCTTCATTTAATATGAAATGCTGTACATTCTCTGTGTTGCCAGCCTCCTTCTGGCTGCTATTAGACATGTGCATTTCATTTTGTTTGGATTTGTTTTTTAGAGTAAATAAATTTTTTGGAGATTCGGATGTAAACAAATCCCTGAATGGGCATAATGAATGTCAATGAATCCGATTTTTTTTTTTTATATCAAAATGAATGAATGCATTTGTCTTATTCGGATGACGTCACATGATGCAATAGTAGTTTAGGACCATAGGGAAATACATTTCATTTTTGAATTTGATCAATAATTTGGATTCAGATAACAAATGGATCCAAATTTCGTACCATTCGTTCATTCTGAAGCACATGATGCCAGTCAATATTGTCCAATCAGCTCATGCCATTCTTCTACATGGGCTGGGCTAGCATCTGAAATTTTCATATCCTTCCCATTCGAATCTGTCCGATTCGATAATATATCTGTAACATCCCTGCTATGCAACTACATTAAAACAATTGGTTTTAAAACTATAGAGGTCTCTCAGGTCAACCACCAGTTCTCTCTCAGAGTAAACAGAGAGATTGGGGTTAATTCATCACAACCTCTAGTGGACAACCAACTGAAAGACTGTAGAAGCTTATTCCCTCATAAGCAACTACCTGAGGGGGGAACAGGGTAGTGTCTCAGATACAGACAAGGTATTACTGCCAATCTACAAACACAGACTATAGGTAGCACGTAGTATATGATACTTGCGGTTCTGCAGAGTGAAGTAGTAGCAGATGATGTAGGGGATATCTGGAAGTCTTAAAGGAGTATTCCGAAGCAAAGTTTTCCTAGGGGAAAAAGAGCATCATACAAAGTTATAATACATTTAAATGTACTCACGTTTTCCTTGTGGTCTTCTTCCCGGTCTTCTTCTCCTTTTTCTCTCCGGCCGGAAGTTGTCTTTTGATGACACTCGACTTTCTTTTCTTCCTCGTCCGTCGCCATCTTAGCCCGGTGACTCATCAATCCCATGAGTCACCGCGGGCTGCGCCGGCCTCCCCGCCCGGAGTCGAATACTCCCCCTTACTAATTTATTCATGTATGCGCTGAGCTGAGCTGCCATTGGCTCAGCACAGCAAACGCCTATTGGTGCGCTGTCATCCAATCAGCGGTTACGTACCGCGCATGCGCTACTCTGCATCTAGGAAGGGAAGCTGTCATTTGTCCCTATACAGTATTCCTACTAAGCCCCCATACCCTGCTCTCTCTGCAACCATGCCATCCGCTCTCTCTCTGCCCCACACCCTGCTATCTGCCCCACACCCTGCTATCTGCCCCACACCCTGCTATCTGCCCCACACCCTGCTATCTGCCCCACACCCAGCTATCTGCCCCACACCCAGCTATCTGCCCCACACCCAGCTATCTGCCCCACACCCAGCTATCTGCCCCACACCCTGCTATCTGCCCCACACCCTGCTATCTGCCCCGCACCCAGCTATCTGCCCCACACCCAGCTATCTGCCCCACACCCTGCTATCTGCCCCACACCCTGCTATCTGCCCCGCACCCAGCTATCTGCCCCACACCCAGCTATCTGCCCCACACCCTGCTATCTGCCCCACACTCAGCTATCTGCCCCGCACCCAGCTATCTGCCCTGCTATCTGCCCCGCACCGAGCTATCTGCCCCACACCGAGCTATCTGCCCCACACCGAGCTATCTGCCCCACACCCTGCTATCTGCCCCACACCCTGCTATCTGCCCCACACCCTGCTATCTGCCCCACACTCAGCTATCTGCCCCACACCCTGCTATCTGCCCCACACTCAGCTATCTGCCCCACACTCAGCTATCTGCCCCACACCCTGCTATCTGCCCCACACCCAGCTATCTGCCCCACACCCTGCTATCTGCCCCACACTCAGCTATCTGCCCCGCACCCAGCTATCTGCCCTGCTATCTGCCCCGCACCGAGCTATCTGCCCCACACCGAGCTATCTGCCCCACACCGAGCTATCTGCCCCACACCCTGCTATCTGCCCCACACCCTGCTATCTGCCCCACACTCAGCTATCTGCCCCACACCCTGCTATCTGCCCCACACTCAGCTATCTGCCCCACACTCAGCTATCTGCCCCACACCCTGCTATCTGCCCCACACCCAGCTATCTGCCCCACACCCTGCTATCTGCCCCACACTCAGCTATCTGCCCCACACCCAGCTATCTGCCCCACACTCAGCTATCTGCCCCACACTCAGCTATCTGCCCCACACCCTGCTATCTGCCCCACACCGAGCTATCTGCCCCACACCGAGCTATCTGCCCCACACCGAGCTATCTGCCCCACACCGAGCTATCTGCCCCACACCGAGCTATCTGCCCCACACCGAGCTATCTGCCCCACACCGAGCTATCTGCCCCGCACCCAGCTATCTGCCCCGCACCCAGCTATCTGCCCTGCTATCTGCCCCGCACCGAGCTATCTGCCCCACACCGAGCTATCTGCCCCACACCCTGCTATCTGCCCCACACCCAGCTATCTGCCCAAAAACCGAGCTCTCTGCCCTGCTATCTGCCCCACACCGAGCTATCTGCCCCACACCGAGCTATCTGCCCCACACCGAGCTATCTGCCCCGCACCCAGCTATCTGCCCCGCACCCTGCTATCTGCCCCGCACCCAGCTATCTGCCCCACACCCTGCTATCTGCCCCACACCGAGCTATCTGCCCCACACCGAGCTATCTGCCCCACACCGAGCTATCTGCCCCACACCGAGCTATCTGCCCCACACCGAGCTATCTGCCCCACACCGAGCTATCTGCCCCGCACCCAGCTATCTGCCCCGCACCCAGCTATCTGCCCTGCTATCTGCCCCGCACCGAGCTATCTGCCCCACACCGAGCTATCTGCCCCACACCCTGCTATCTGCCCCACACCCAGCTATCTGCCCAAAAACCGAGCTCTCTGCCCTGCTATCTGCCCCACACCGAGCTATCTGCCCCACACCGAGCTATCTGCCCCACACCCAGCTATCTGCCCCGCACCCAGCTATCTGCCCCGCACCCTGCTATCTGCCCCGCACCCAGCTATCTGCCCCGCACCCAGCTATCTGCCCTGCTATCTGCCCCGCACCGAGCTATCTGCCCCGCACCCTGCTATCTGCCCCACACCCTGCTATCTGCCCCACACCCTGCTATCTGCCCCACACTCAGCTATCTGCCCCACACTCAGCTATCTGCCCCACACCCTGCTATCTGCCCCACACTCAGCTATCTGCCCCACACCCAGCTATCTGCCCCACACCCAGCTATCTGCCCCACACCCTGCTATCTGCCCCACACCCAGCTATCTGCCCCACACCCTGCTATCTGCCCCACACTCAGCTATCTGCCCCACACTCAGCTATCTGCCCCACACCCTGCTATCTGCCCCACACCCAGCTATCTGCCCCACACCCTGCTATCTGCCCCACACTCAGCTATCTGCCCCGCACCCAGCTATCTGCCCTGCTATCTGCCCCGCACCGAGCTATCTGCCCCACACCGAGCTATCTGCCCCACACCGAGCTATCTGCCCCACACCCTGCTATCTGCCCCACACCCTGCTATCTGCCCCACACTCAGCTATCTGCCCCACACCCTGCTATCTGCCCCACACTCAGCTATCTGCCCCACACTCAGCTATCTGCCCCACACCCTGCTATCTGCCCCACACCCAGCTATCTGCCCCACACCCTGCTATCTGCCCCACACTCAGCTATCTGCCCCACACCCAGCTATCTGCCCCACACTCAGCTATCTGCCCCACACCCTGCTATCTGCCCCACACCGAGCTATCTGCCCCACACCGAGCTATCTGCCCCACACCGAGCTATCTGCCCCACACCGAGCTATCTGCCCCACACCGAGCTATCTGCCCCACACCGAGCTATCTGCCCCACACCGAGCTATCTGCCCCGCACCCAGCTATCTGCCCCGCACCCAGCTATCTGCCCTGCTATCTGCCCCGCACCGAGCTATCTGCCCCACACCGAGCTATCTGCCCCACACCCTGCTATCTGCCCCACACCCAGCTATCTGCCCAAAAACCGAGCTCTCTGCCCTGCTATCTGCCCCACACCGAGCTATCTGCCCCACACCGAGCTATCTGCCCCACACCGAGCTATCTGCCCCGCACCCAGCTATCTGCCCCGCACCCTGCTATCTGCCCCGCACCCAGCTATCTGCCCCACACCCTGCTATCTGCCCCACACCGAGCTATCTGCCCCACACCGAGCTATCTGCCCCACACCGAGCTATCTGCCCCACACCGAGCTATCTGCCCCACACCGAGCTATCTGCCCCACACCGAGCTATCTGCCCCGCACCCAGCTATCTGCCCCGCACCCAGCTATCTGCCCTGCTATCTGCCCCGCACCGAGCTATCTGCCCCACACCGAGCTATCTGCCCCACACCCTGCTATCTGCCCCACACCCAGCTATCTGCCCAAAAACCGAGCTCTCTGCCCTGCTATCTGCCCCACACCGAGCTATCTGCCCCACACCGAGCTATCTGCCCCACACCCAGCTATCTGCCCCGCACCCAGCTATCTGCCCCGCACCCTGCTATCTGCCCCGCACCCAGCTATCTGCCCCGCACCCAGCTATCTGCCCTGCTATCTGCCCCGCACCGAGCTATCTGCCCCGCACCCTGCTATCTGCCCCGCACCCAGCTATCTGCCCCGCACCCAGCTATCTGCCCCGCACCCAGCTATCTGCCCCGCACCCAGCTATCTGCCCTGCTATCTGCCCCGCACCGAGCTATCTGCCCCACACCCAGCTATCTGTATAGCATGCTCATACATAGAAATACTGTAAGGGAATGCTGTGACTTGTAGTTTTACTCCTGAGGTAATAAGCATTTCAATATAAATACATATAATGAAATGCTGCTTACATCAAGGGGAGAACTACAAGTCACAGCATGCCAATACAATATTTTTATGTATGTGAATGCTGTGACTTGTAGTTTTGGCTAAGGGAAGTAACATATGAAGGGGTTGTGTATATTCTAGTTTATTTTACCATGATGCGATGGTGATTGGTGCACAACTTCAGATTCTTCTGACGCTGCTGATTTAGGACTAGAGCATCTAGTAATGTAAGCTTTACGTGCTTACATTGCTAGATGCACGCTGGGGGGGGGGGGGGGGGGCAAAAGATCATTGGAGCTCGGCTATCCAATAGAAGAGGACGCTTTTTAGGAGGCAGGGATAGGGAAATAGGTGAGAGAGAAGGGGCGTGAAATATTATAATTTAGGGAGGGGTCCGAGCGGGGGAGTTACAGGGGGAGGGAAGGTGATTACAGGAAGAGAGGAGGAGGCATGCTGGGAGAGCCTGTATTATCATGGTGGCCGTGGATGAGAACCAGGAAGTAAAGAAAACTAACAGAGGGAATAAAAAAAGAACTGCTGGGACGATTTTCATGAGAGTGACTTCTTTTAAAAGGTATTTTTATTGGCTACAATCTGGCATGTTGTGGAATGTGGCTTCAGACTACTCCTTTAAGCAGGAACAAGCTATCTGTGTATATAAAGGATCTTCAGGTATCAAGATGACTGCAGATGTCCTACAAACAGGAATCAAAGATAAGTCCGGGTCACAGGCCGTGGTCAGGTGCTGGAGAAGACATGGGTATCCAAAGTCCAAGCCGGGGTCAAGGGTTCAGGCAAGCAGCAGTCCAAAAACAAAGCCAAGGGTCAAAAGCCGGGATCAGTCAAGAAGCTGAAGATATAAGCAGGTAGCTTTAGCTCAGACAGGGAGATCAATACCAAAATGAACTGACACCTGTCTCATAGTGAGGCAGGGCTTAATATCCAAGTTAATTAGGCAACGTCCCTCAGCTGGACCAGGATAGAAGTGCAAATAGTAGGGAGATAAGGCAAACAGCATATGGTTCAGCACCAGGCTTCAATGGATAGCAACATAATCTGAACTGAGAGATGGCTCAGAGGCAAGGTGTTGGGATATGAATGGAGAAGGCCCGGGTTCAATTCCACCCTGAGGTGCGACCACGCCTCGCTGTCTGTTTTGCACGATAGGGATCGTGACAATATCAAGTATATAACAATCTTCTGGAAAAACTGCAAAATATTTCGAATCCACCTGACAATGAATATACAAAATGCCGAAAATACTAAACAATACTAAACACGTCAAAATCATGAATATAATGAAATTCAATTCAATTCAAATTCAATTCTTCAATGAACATCTGAAACAAAATGAAAATTTACAGTGTACACGTGTCTATTTGCTATGTTGCACATTTTTTATTCCGCCAAGCCGCATTCTTTAAACCAGTAATTCTCAACCTAAGTCCTCAAGTACCCCCAACAGGACATGTTTTAGGATCTTCTCCTAGATTAAATAGCTGTCCAAAATACCAAGCCATTGACTTTGATTTAAAGCACCTGTGCAAGATGAATGAGAACCTGCAAACATGTCCTGTTGGGGATATGGAAAGTAGCGAAAAAAGGATGGACAGCCGGCGGCTGTCCATCCGTTTTCGCTACTTTCCATGTTTGCCTAGTGCATTGCCAGCACCCATTGTAACCTGGACTAATCCTTGATTGCATTCAGACCCACCTGGAGCGGTGAACCTTCTCTCTCAGTCCTGCTGGGGATACTTGAGGACTGAGGTTGAGAATCACTGCTTATTAAACTAGGGTTGCACCGATACTAGTATCGGTATCGGTGCCAATATCGAGCATTTGTCCGAGTACTGGTACTCGGGCAAATGCTCCGATGCGTAATCCGATACCTAGACAGAAAGGGACGATCAGTGTGGCATTGGGGGGGGGGAGTTACAATCACTGATTTTTCCTGTATAGATTTCAATAAAGCAGCTAACAGCCGCTTATCCTCCTCTTCCCCTTTTAGCTGCTTTATTGAAATCTATACAGGGAGATCGGTGATTGTAACTCCCCGCACCGATCATCCCTGACTGTCCCTGTGTCCTCTCCCAGTCCCCCTCCATACTCCTATGATCCCCCTTCATGCTCCTTTCCCCCTCCATGCTCCGATCCCCCTCCATGCTCTGATCCCCCTCCATGCTCCGATCCCCCTCCATGCTCCAGCCCCCCTCCATGCTCTGATCCCTCTTTATGCTCTGATCCCCCTCCATGCTCCAAACCCCTTCCATGCTCCGATCCCCCTCCATGCTCTGATCCCCCTCCATGCTCCGATCCCCCTCCATGCTCCAGTCCCCCTTTATACTCTGGTCCCCCTCCATGCTCTGGTCCCCCTCCATGCTCAGTTCCCCCTCTGTGCCCCTCGTCCCCCTTTGTGCTCCTCAGTTCCTCTCCGTGCTCTGGTCCCCCTCCATGCTCCTCGGTCCCTCTCCTTGCTCCACCACCACCTCTGTCCTCAATTTGTCAGGATGGAGAGCGGAGGAAGAAGCAGTTAAATCTGTCATTTACTGGCTCCTTCCATTTCCGAATGTGATCACTGACTCTGTCCATTCATAACTGTCGCTAAGCATCATTAACTGTGTTTACGATGCTTCAGTTTAGGAATGGGGAGGTAAGTCTGCAGAGAAAGTGTGTCCTCAGTCCCTTTCCCTATCTCAAGAGGGAGATGTCAGGGGTCTTTTAACCTCCCTGGCGGTATTCCCGAGTCTGACTCGGGGTTAGATTTTCATGCTGCGATCGGTAACCCCGAGTCAGACTCGGGCTCGCCTGGCTGAGTGCACAGACAGGGTTTACTTACCTTGTTCCTGGATCCAGCGATGCATCCACGCTGTGTGAGCGAGCGGGTGCTCGCTCGATTCACATAGCGTCCCCCTGTGCCGCGAGCTCTGTTCCCTTCGACGTTACGACGCACGGGGGCGGAGAACGGCGCCATAGTCAAAAAAGTAAACAAACACATTACATACAGTATACTGTAATCTTATAGATTACAGTACTGTATGTAAAAAATACACACCCCCCTTGTCCCTAGTGGTCTACCCAGTGCCCTGCATGTCCTTTTATATAATAACAACTGTTCTTTCTCCCTGCAAACTGTAGATTGTCCATAGCAACCAAAAGTGTCCCTTTATGTCAAACATGGTTTTAGAGCAGCTAGAAAACAGCGATAATAAATTATAATCACTTTCAGAATTGAGCGATAGCGATTTGTGGGGAAATTCGTCATAAAAATAAATAAATAATGACAGCGACAATTCTGCAACTGAGCAAATTTCAGTGATTTTGATTTGATTACATTATTGAATAATTTTTACTATAATTATATTATTATTTGTTATAATTATTTATAATTATTTATTATATTATAATTTATAATTTTGTTTTAAAAAAAATGTCATACCCGGGATGCTTATTAGACTCTTGTTTGGTCAGATTTAAGTAAGTTATCCCTAAGAATTACAAGCCTACAGTATAAAACGCCAAATTTCCTTGCAAATAATGGTACCGCTTTCAGCACCTAAAATTTGAAAGAATCATTCCGCCAGGGAGGTTAAGACCCCCAATATCTCACCAAAGCCACCCCTTACTAGGGCTAAAAAAAAATAAAGCATTGTAAAAAGTAAATAATTGTAAAAAATAATAAAAAAAGATTATTGTAAAAAAAAAAAAAAAAATACTGACACATGGGTCATCAGTGCTGCATATTAGTGCCAATCTCACATGACATTGAAAAAAAAGTATCGGTAATGAGTATCGGCGCGTACTTGAAAAAAAGTATCAGTGCTTGTACTTGGCATTTTTCTGCAGAAGAACAATGCAGATTATCAATAGGATTCATAACAACCAGGAGACCTGAGCATGAAAGTGTCACATTTACAAGCAGTAATAATTTCACTGTTAAACGTTTCACTTCACACTGCAGTTGGAGATTTGCTCACCTGAACATGTATTTGTTTGGCAATTTGCACAGGAATCTCCATAGACTGTACACAGTGCTGAGGTTTTCATCATATTATTTCATCTGCTTGTCAAATGTTTTTAGCCCATAAATACTCTATTTATTCTATTGGTAAATGTTCTTTAACTCTTATGGTCGAATGTTCTTTTGGCAATTTTCCTCTTAGGATTACTATAGAATGTTACATAAGCGAAAGGCAACAAATATAAACTGACATTACATACATATTATAAACATTTCAAGTATAATTCATTACTTCTGCATGAATGATGAGACATGTAGAGCATGTATTCCAGAAAAAATAATGAATTTAGCTGTAAAGTAAAATGAGTAAAGGAAATATGTTGAATGTTATAGTCTAGTAAAAAAGCAACTTTAAACATATGACTTCTTGTATGCTCTTTTTTGGCAGTATGCAGGTAAATGGGAATATAATTTTGAGGTAAGAGATGCTTGTAGAAATTCTACCTGATCAGAAATATAGTAAAAACCCCTCTGTTGTCCTCTAGATTAATGCTATAGATTTTATTTCCTTTTGTGTTTTTCCTTTGTAATGATCCTCTTAGATACATTTGGTAATGGAGGTCATGAGCTAATAAGTAAATAATATTTGTCTACTTAGTTCTGCTATTAAAGGCCACGTTTCATAAGTCTGGAGAAAATATAAGGACTACGAAGTTGTAGACAATCAGGTTTCATCTTTCATTTTGTAGGAAAAAATTCTGATTGGTATATATTAATCTACATGACATAGCCCTATCGCTGCTATTTTAATTGAAAATGTATAGAAATTGTAAAAAACACAAAAAAAAAACAACACAAAAGAAATGCTTTTTACCCATAATGAGAGGAATAAGGATGTAGACTGTATGTAACAATCATGCATAACAAATTAAATAAGTACCTTTGCTGGGCTTTCAACACTTGGAAAATGATATACAGTGCGGAAAATAAGTATTTGAACACCCTGCTATTTTGCAAGTTCTCCAACTTGGAAATCATGGAGGGGTCTGAAATTGTCATCGTAGGTGCATGTCCACTGTGAGAAACATAATCAAAAAAAAAAAAAAAATTCCAGAAATCACAATGTATGATTTTTTTAAGTATTTATTTGTATGATACAGCTGCAAATAAGTATTTGAACACCTGAGAAAATCAATGTTAATATTTGGTACAGTAGCCTTTGTTTGCAATTACAGAGGTCAAACGTTTCTTGTAGTTTTTCACCAGGTTTGCACACACTGGAGGAGGGATTTTGGCCCACTCCTC
The DNA here is from genome assembly GCA_029574335.1 of Rana kukunoris. NCBI lineage: Eukaryota > Metazoa > Chordata > Amphibia > Anura > Ranidae > Rana > Rana kukunoris. The sequence continues at coordinate 207,763,318 of CM056054.1, read as the reverse complement.
CACACAGATCTTCTCTAGATCAGTCAGGTTTCTGGGCTGTCGCTGAGAAACACGGAGTTTGAGCTCCCTCCAAAGTTTCTCTATTGGGTTTAGTTCTGGAGACTGGCTAGGCCACGCCAGAACCTTGATATGCTTCTTACAGAGCCACTCCTTGGTTATCCTGGCTGTGTGCTTCGGGTCATTGTCATGTTGGAAGACCCAGCCTCGACCCATCTTCAAAGCTCTAAATGAGGGAAGGAGGTTGTTGCCCAAAATCTCGCAATACATGGCCCCGGTCACCCTCTCCTTAATACAGTGCAGTCGCCCTGTCCTATGTGCAGAAAAACACCCCCAAAGCATGATGCTACCACCCCCATGCTTCACAGTAGGGATGGTGTTCTTGGGATGGTACTCATCATTCTTCTTCCTCCAAACACGGTTAGTGGAATTATGACCAAAAAGTTCTATTTTGGTCTCATCTGACCACATGACTTTCTCCCATGACTCCTCTGGATCATCCAAATGGTCATTGGCAAACTTAAGACGGGCCTTGACATGTGCTGGTTTAAGCAGGGGAACCTTCCATGCCATGCATGATTTCAAACCATGACGTCTTAGTGTATTACCAACAGTAACCTTGGAAACGGTGGTCCCAGCTCTTTTCAGGTCATTGACCAGCTCCTACCGTGTAGTCCTGGGCTGATTTCTCACCTTTCTTAGGATCATTGAGACCCCACGAGGTGAGATTTTGCATGGAGCCCCAGTCCGAGGGAGATTGACAGTCATGTTTAGCTTCTTCCATTTTCTAATGATTGCTCCAACAGTGGACCTTTTTTCACCAAGCTGCTTGGCAATTTCCCCGTAGCCCTTTCCAGCCTTGTGGAGGTGTACAATTTTGTCTCTAGTGTTGTCTTTGGACAGCTCTTTGGTCTTGGCCATGTTAGTAGTTGGATTCTAACTGATTGTATGGGGTGGACAGGTGTCTTTATGCAGCTAATGACCTCAAACAGGTGCATCTAATTTAGGATAATAAATGGAGTGGAGGTGGACATTTTAAAGGCAGACTAACAGGTCTTTGAGGGTCAGAATTCTAGCTGATAGACAGGTGTTTAAATACTTCTTTGCAGCTGTATCATACAAATAAATAGTTACAAATTTATAAATTGTGATTTCTGGAATTTTTTTTTTGATTATGTCTCTCACAGTGGACATGCACCTATGATGACAATTTCAGACCCCTCCATGATTTCCAAGTGGGAGAACTTGCAAAATAGCAGGGTGTTCAAATACTTATTTTCCGCACTGTATTCAACATGCAATAATAATCTATTAGAAGGCACTTTAATAGAAGTTCCAAAGAAGAAATTACCTTTACAGTAAAACCTTGGTTTGAAAGTAACTTGGTTTGAGAGCGTTTTGCAAGACAAGGAAAATGTTTTAATACATTTTGACTTGATATACAAGCGATGTGTTGATATATGTAACGGTCACCACAATCCTACATACCCGATCCATATCCATTTCCCAGAATAAGACGAGACTCCGCTCTGTACTCTCTTTATTGGTTTCTCAGCTTGCTTATATATTCAGTACAGCATAATGCAGTTAATCACAGGACAATCCAATCTCCACCCCCCTCATCACACACTATGGCTAGTTACGATGCAGACATTTCAGCACCGATACTGACGAGATCTATCACTTTCCTTTATCAATAGAATTAAAACAAATACAATCACACAATGAATTTCCCTTCAATCCACATCTAGAGACAGACGTATTGGCCCAGATTCACGTACATCTGCGCATTATTGGACCGGCGTAGCGCACCGCCTTTACGTTAGACTTGCGCAATTTTGCCGCGTAATCACCCTATTCTCGTAGCTTTTGCGCAGGAAATTGCGCATACGTAACGTTTTTCCAGAGGCGTAAGGAGGAGTAATACAAATTGGGAAGGACGTGGGCGTGTTACATTGAAATGAGCCGTGACCCCATGCAAATGAAGGGCCGGCCGGCTCGCGCATGCGCGCTTGAACGAGACCATGTCAGCTCCGATGTGCGCATGCTCACAACTCGGGAGCGGCGCAATCAGTGAAATTGGAAATGGACTAGGGCAACGTTGTGAACTACGCAAACAGCATAAATAGACACACACAAACGCACTTCCTTTGCAAAAGTACATCCCTTTGTCCCTTCCCATTTAACAAAGTGCTTTTGTTCTTGTTGTTCGTTGCGGTGTGTTTTGTAGTTGTCAGATTAGTGTTCTGTGTGATCAAGTGGTTGTTAGTAGATTTTTGAAAGTGGTTTTTGATAAGTGTTTGAGAGACTGTTTGTTTGATTGATATATTTCTTTTTGTTTCTTTTTCTGCTGTATTTTTGTTTTGTTTTTTGGGGACTGTTTCTTGCTGAGTCGTTTTCTCTCTGTGTGTGTTTTTTTTTGATTGGTTGTGCTTGTTTGTGTGCGTGAATTTTGTTGACTGGGATTTTTTTTTTTTGGAAGGATGAGTGAGAGAAAACGCAAGCTGAATTTTACAGTTGTGGAAAAACAGATTCTTGCCCGGGCCATTAGCGAGTATGGGCGTTACCTCCACGGCCCAGAGAGTGCCAACACCACCCCGGCCAGGAGGAGGGAGATATTGGATAGAATCACTGACCAGGTGAATTCAGCGGGGCAGGGGGAGACACGGACCAGGTCTGGGATTGACAAAAATATCAATGACCTCCGGCGTCTGGTCAAAAAGAAGTTGGCCAGAATGCATGCCCATGCCAGGGGCACAGGAGGGGGCCCACCATGCCGTATTAGCCTGACAGCGGAGGAGCGTGCGGTGGCCCTGACCTTTCATCGGCATGAAGTTGAGGGCCTGCCCGGCTTTGACTCAAGTCCGGAGCCCGTGGTGCCAGGTAAATTTTTTTTTTAATATCAGGTGTGTAGCATGTGTGGGGGAGGGGATGAAAGGGAATATGTGGCAAGTGTGTGGATCCTCCAACCTGTGAATGTTTTGTGTCATCCACAGATGTGCAGGAGGGTGCAGGGCCATCTGGCCTGACCGCACCAACCCCAGGACAGCAGCCTAATGAGGCCCCCCCAACAAGGCCGGAGTCCGCGGAGGAGGTTCAACAGGAGCAGGACAATCATGAGGAGCAGGACAATCATGAGGAGGAGGAGAATCATGAGGAGGAGGAGTCCATGTCAGGCACTGGACGTTTGGGTTTTGAGGACTCCTCCCCTCTGGCTGCCAGCAGGCAGGCCTCCCTAAGGGGGAGCCCCCCCTCCTCCCCCAACATGGCTCCCCTCACAAGGGCCTCCCCTTCTCCCCGGCCACAAGCATCAGCTGGAGGCAGGATGTCATCCCAGACCACCAGGGGGTTGGCCGATCTCCTGCCCGCCACCCTGAGAAGGGACCAGTTCCTCCAGACCCGCCATCTGGGACAGGTCAGCCAGACATTGGTGCGGATGGAGGAGAGCCTGTCCTCCATCAAGGATACGCTGGGGAACCTGGACTCCCACTCCCGGGCTTTCACAACCTGCCTAAATGAACTGCAGACGACATCAGCAGGCGTTGGGCAGGATGTGAGGGCCCTTACCCTGGCTATCCAGGCCAACACGGCAACAGTTGGTGCTGCCCTGGACAGAATTGCCGTGGCCTTGGAGGGCAGGCCGCCAGGTGGGCAGAGATCAGGGGCTGATCCTCCTTCCCCCGGTTTTACCCCTTCCCCATGAGTCTCCCCTGAGAAGCCGGGGCCGTAGCCGGGGGAGCCCCAGGCGTGGCTCACGCAGAGGGCAGTAATTTGTTTTTCCCCCAATTATTTTTTTTTCACATTTTTTTTTTTTTTTTTGGTGTTTTTTTTTTTTTCAATTTTTTTGCTGGAAATTTTTTGATTTTGCAGGTCATTTTTTTTTTTGGGTTGTGAATGCTGTGTGAATGTGGGGGTGACATTCCTGCCGGAAAAGGGGTGTCACCCTCTATTTTGGTGGAGAAGGGTTCCCCAGGACCAGGGAGAAGTGATCCCCAGGTCCGTGTGAATGGTGTATGAATGTACAGTGACATAATTGGAGCCTTGGCGTGGCGTTGCTGCTCACAAGTCCTGCATGGTGGACTGGTGCCAATCCAATTTGATGTGGATGTGGGGTGTGTGTGCTAGGGACCACAGTGTTGTGCATGCATGCATTCTCATTGTGCCATGATTAATGTGTATGTTTAACGTGCAAAGATGGCCAATGTGAGCTGTCTCCTGGCTGCTCTTCCCTCAGAAGACGGGTTAACCTCGGTTAGGGGGGGATTGTCTGGTTCAAGGGTCAGGTCATCACGTAGGTCAATCTGCATGCCCTTTCTTTCTGCAAAGTTGTGCAGCATGCAACATGCACCGATGATCTGGCACACAAAGTTTGGGGAGTACAAGAGGGTACCCCCAGACTTATCCAGTCATCGGAAACGTCACTTTAGGATGCCAAAGGTGCGCTCCACCACTGCTCGTGTTTGAGCATGTGCTTGATTGTATCTTTCCTCTCCTGGAGTTTGGGGGTTCCGGATAGGAGTCATGAGATGGGGTCCCAGTGGATATGCAGAGTCACCTGTAAGGGAAAAGACAGGAGGATGTTAGTCATGCATGTGCCCCTTGTGATGTGCATCATGGGAGGGGATAGTCATGCCTGCCACCCATGTCACTCACCAACCAGCCAGGTGTCCCCATACACGTTCTGATCGAATTCCAATCGGATGTGGCATTGATTGTATATGTAGCTGTCATGGCTGGACCCTGGGTGTTTGGCACGGACGTGCCATATGAGGCCTTGGGCATCGACTATCACCTGTACAGTGATGGAATGCCAATGCTTCCGATTGCGGTACATGTGCTCTGTCTCCTGGGGGGGCTGGAGTGCCACATGTGTGCAATCAATGGCCCCCACAGTGCGTGGGAATCTGGCAATTCTGTAGAAATCTGTCATTGCCTTCAGCCGCAGGTCCTCAGTGGTGGGTTTGATGATTTGGTTGGCCATGCGTTTGAGTATTGCAGGGACAACCTGGTGCACACATCTGCTCATGGAGGACTGTGACATCCCAGCCACCACTCCACTTGTACGCTGAAAAGAGCCATTGGCAAGGAAATGGAGTGTGGCCAGGACCTTGACCAGTGGCTGCACTGCATGTGAGCGGTGTGTTGGGCTGGTGATGTCATCCTACAGGGTTGTGGTTAATTCCAGGATGGCATGAGGGGTGAATCTGAAGATGCGATACACCTCAGAATCACTCATGCCAAACAGGTCTATGCGGGTACGGTATATCCTCTTCCGTGCCATCCTCCGTGCCCTCCTCCTTCTTTGTTCTAAAGTCAGTAGTATAGCTATGCGCGACGATGCCCCTGGCATGTTGGCATACAGATTGTTGAGCAACACGTGTGACTGCTGAGCTGCTCACTAACAGTGTTGCTTTATCTAACAAGTAGACTTTTTTTCTTTTTTTAGACCAGCTTTTATCAGCTCTAATTTTAGACAGGACATTTTGCTGTTGCGCACACTGCGTCGCCTGCGCTGCCCCAACGTTCTTTTGTGGATCCCCGTAAGTCCCTCATTAGCATATTTGACTAGCAAATCAATGGTGTGTCTATCGCACTTTTGCGCGGACGGATGCGCCAGTCTAACGAAATTCCGCGGGACAAAAAAAAATTTCTGCGTATCTCGTTCTGGGGATGCCGCGCAACGAAACGCACACGCACATTTAGACTTACGCACGTGCATCTCCTGTTGCGCAGGCGTAATCGCTCTGTGAATCTGGGCCATTGTCTCTGGCGAAGGGTCTTGTCACCTGGGCATCAATAGGCATTAAACCGTGTTATCAGACATTTGAAAGGTCTAGCAGCAGACCTGAATTAACACCTTTATACAATAGACAATGTAATGTCTAGGAGTAGATGCAATTAACACCTTTCAAAAGCATGTGTGCCCACATTGAATAGCCAACAACTTGTGATATCTCAAGACATCCTGCAAACATGAATTATTATTAATGTCCTATCTCATGTAATACATGAATTATGATTTTATTAGCCACCCTATGCCTACAAGAGCACAGGGTGGACTTAGACCCAGTTATTAGTGTCCCTGGCACAGGAGTATCTCTCATCCTTCCAATGTCTCTGGTTGTCACGGTTCATTCCGTTACAATATACAAGTAGTGTCTTGTCACAATTGAGTATAAAAGAGAAGAGAGGAGCCTCTAAGTGTAGCAATGTGGTTACATTTAATGAAGGTACAACATTTAGCAACATATTGCTACACTTAGAGACGCCTCTTCTCTTTAATACTCTGTAGCTCCTGCTGGATGTTGCTTCTATTCCCCTTGTGGAGGCTTCCATCTATGGATGGACATTTTATGGTTACACCACCCGGTCACATTGCTATAATCTGTTTTTTATGGACTATAAACTGAAGGACCTATGAATAAATGGTTGTGGAATGAATCATTTGAGTTTCCATTATTTCTTATGGGGAAATTTGCTTTAATATTCAAGTGCTTTGGATTAAAAGCATGTTTCTGGAACCAATTATGCATTCCAAGGTTTTACTGTAAATATATTCTGTAGTATTACTAGATCCTTCCCATATACAAATACTGTCAAGTAGTTTATGGGCAATATTGTCCAATGGGGGCAGTTTACAATAAACACAGCTGATAAATTCTCTTTCATCCCTTCGATCAGTGAACAAGTGTCTTAGTGGTCCCTAGGTAGGTCCAATATATAATAAATAAGTCCAATATATAATAAGTTGAGCATAGATCGAGAGGTAAAATCACTCAGAACTCTTACCAGAGGCATCTCAAGTTACTAATAACGTACTATGTTTGGCGAATGAGCATTCACAAGTGCTGACATTTTTATGCTAAAGAGGGTTCTGCCCCATTCAGACCTTATTGATTTAAAGCGGAAGTAAACCCATCGATTTAACAGTTTCAAAAAGCAGTTACATTTCCGGCATGCCGGGATTGCCAACTGTCACATTGGTTGTGCTCACAACCAAACTGTCAAACCATCCAATGGCTGGTGTCATAACTGATCACATGTGCAGCACCACGGCAGTTGAAGATTAAACATAAGCCAAGATGGCAGCTTACTTGGCTGAAAATGATAGAAGGGTTTACTTCCACTTTAACCACTTTAGCCCCGGACCATATTGCTGTCCAAAGACCAGAGCACTTTTTGTGATTCGGCACTGCGTCGCTTTAACTGACAATTGTGCGATCGTGCGACCTGGTTCCCAAACAAAATTGGCGTCCTTTTTTTCCCACAAATAGAGCTTTCTTTTGGTGGTATTTGATCATCTCTGCGGTTTTTATTGTTTGCGCTATAAACAAAAATAGAGCGACTATTTTGAAAAAAATGCAATATTTTTTACATTTTGCTATAATAAATATCCCCAAAAAATAAATAAAAAAACATTTTTTTTCCTCAGTTTAGGCCGATACGTATTCTTCTACATATTTTTCGTAAAAAAAATCGCAATTAGCGTTTATTGATTGGTTAGCGCAAAATTTATAGCGTTTACAAAAAAGGGGATAGTTTTATGGCATTTTTATTAATATTTTTTTTTTACTAGTAATGGCGGCGATCAGCGTTTTTTTTCAGTACTGCGATATTATGGCGGACACATCGGATACTTTTGACACATTTTTGGGACCATTGGCATTTTTATAGCGATCAATGCTATAAAAATGCATTGGATTACTATAAAAATGCCATTGGCAGTGAAGGGGTTAACACTAGGGGGCGGGGAAGGGGTTAAGTATGTTCCTGGTGTGTTCTAACTGTATGGGACAGGAACGTGACAGGAACGAGTGGAATGTGTTTACACACATACCTCCCGTTCCCCGCTCTGTAACGAACGCGCGCGTGCCCAGCGGCGATCGCGCCCGCCGGGTGTGCGGGACTCGGGGGCGTGCGGGGGGGCGCGGGCCGGCGGCGGCGCGCGCCCGCTAGTGGCCGAAAAAGATAGGACGTAGAGCTACGTGCTCTCGCCCAGCAGTGCCACCGTCCCGCAGTAATATGACGGCGGGCGGTCGGCGACCAGTTAAAGCATGTTTCCTGAAGCAATTAATTCCTTAATATCAAGATTCCAATTATATTCAGTTGTGCTTGTTCACACTTAATGCTGCGTACACACGATAGGTTAGTCTGATGAAAATGGTGTGATGGACCGTTTTCATCAGACCAAATCGATCGTGTGTGGGCCCCATAGGTTAAAAAAATTGGAACTTGTTTTAAAATGATCTGATGGATAAAAAAACTATATAAAAAAAATGGGTACGTCCATCGGTTAAAAATCCATGCATGCTCACAATCAAGTCGACGCATGCTTGGAAGCATTGAACTTCATTTTTTTCAGCACGTCGTTGTGTTTTACGTCACCGCCTTCTGACACGATCGTTTTTTTAACTGATGGTGTGTAGGCACGACTGATCATCAATCAGCTTCATCGGATAACTGATGGAAAAATCCATCAGACCATTTTCATCAGACTAACCCATTGTGTGTACAGGGCATCAGTGTTGTGTCGTTTGAAGCTTGTTACCCAAAAAGGTACATGAGCTTCTTTGGGGCAGGGTTGTGCATTTTTAACCCCTATAGATATCAATAGGAGCGTCTGAAAGGGATGATTGTCCACCTTTCCTTCTCATAGTAACTAGCCTCCCATTGACTAAAACAAAAAAGCTCAAGCCTTATAATCTTTCCATGTGACCGAATTGGCTGCTTTGGAATTCAGGGATTTCAGTTGGTCATTGTAATTAATTATTTGTTGTGTTTTTACTTGCTACTATATAATATACCAGCACTAAGAAACACAGTGCATTCTAGAATATGTAGTGTTCAGTATGACCCTATACTATGTTATAAATCATTTGACAATAATATTACAATGTGTGTCCATATCAGTCTACACTTTGCTATCTTTTTTTTGTTGTTCTAGTGAGAACATTGTGACCCACAAAATCCCCTCTTAGAATAAAGCTGTAAATGCAGCGGCCATCTGTAAATCACGGTGATCAGCTTCTATAGCAGAATCTACTTTTGGGTATAATGGATCTAAATAAGTGTAATCAATCTGATGATAGGGCTTCAAGTGGGCTAATGTTAATGATATTGTATTTTCAGAGTGTTCTTCACACCGCCTATTGTGCCAAGGCCATAAACCATCGTAAAAAAAGGAAGTCTGTAGCACTTAGCTGAAATTACACATGCTATGTCACTGAACTCAGCAAATTAGGACATTTGAAGGTTGTTTTCTAACATTAAGGGTACCTAGGCCATATACTATTGCTGACCTTTAGAGCATTTCTTGTAATGCATATGAAACCTAAAACACAGTAAGGAAGTTATATAGATTTATTTTGAATAAAGTAATATTTTTAAAATGGAGAATAAAATTTATGGCTGATCTTTAGATTTATGGAATGGATGGCCATTGCATTAGTCACTTTTGTTTCAATGATTGTGAGAGATGTCTACGTTGTGCATCTCTCATGCAATGCCAAAACTGTAAATACATTTTATAAGCAACATATTGGCAGTGTTAATTTCTTTGCCAAAAATATTAAATACTAAATTAACACTATTTTAGTCAAATAAAATACAACTAAAACTAAACCAATTCAGATGACTAAAATACAACTAAAACTAAATTCTCATTTTAGTCAAAAGATTCAAATACAATTAAAATTAAAATGGCATTTTAGTCTACAAAAAACGGTGACTAAATCGAAATCAAAATTTTATGTCAAAATGAACACTGCGCTACCACATAAGAATAAGTAGGGAACATCTGCTAAGCTGCTGAAGGAAAAAAAAAATGAAGAAAAAGGCTTTTCTTATTGTTTTTCTCAATATTTAGTGTTGGTAATATATTCAGGTAATATGTGTAAAGGCATTACAGAAAACAGAGTTTACAATTTGACGTCAAAATTAACACTGCACATTGGTAAGAGCAAGCCTATCACAGATCAATTGTAATTTATCTGGAAAGAAGTGCACATTGTCATGTAGCGAGGTCACTAATCATCAGAAGCTTGGTGTAAGAATTCTTGTGCTCTACTATGTGGACAAGGACCAGGTGAACAGGGAAGTCCTTACTGTGCTTATTCTTCAATAACCAACCAGATTTCAGCTTGATTAGTTTAAACCATGTAGAATACAGAAAGATGAGTTTTGATTGGTATGTATAGGCTGTCTGGACTGTCTGGCTGGGTAACTCCTGTATCAATAATAAAACAAACATTTAAGTTGCCCATAAACTAGTACATTTTTTAACAAATGTCCCATTCCTTCAAATTTTCTCATCATTGTGGTCGGACATGAACAATGATTTGCCCTCCATAATAAAAATTGAAAGAACATTCTTAAGATCAAACAAAATTCTATTATGCCGCGTACACACGGTCGTTTTTTGCGATGAAAAAAAACGACGTTTTTTAAAACGTCATTTAAATTGATCGTGTGTGGGTAAAACGTCGTCCAAAAAAAAATTCCAACATGCTTGAATTTTTTGTTTTTTGTTTCACAAAAAGTCACCGTGTGTAGCAAAAACGTCTTTTAAAACGACGTTTTTCAACCCGCGCATGCCCAGAAGCTAGTTATGAAGCGAGCTTCAATGGAAAAGAGTGGTGAACGTAACCTTGCTTTTTGTGAAAAAACGATGGTGTGTATGCAAAATTGTCTTTGAAAAGTGACGTTTCAAAAACGTTGTTTTTTACTTCACAGAAAACGTCGTTTTTTTTTCATCGCAAAAAACGACCGTGTGTACGCGGCATTAGTGTATTGCCAACTGTATTTGTATTCTATTCAGACATCTTTTGTGCTGTTGGTTTGTAGTGTTGAGCGGAATACACCATATTCGATTTCGCGATATTGCGCGAATATATTGAAGAATATTCGCGAATATTCGCTAATATCGAATATTCGTGATATTTTATCCCAAAAAAATTTTGCGAAATTTCGCTAATGCGAAAATGATTGCGAAATTCTCATAAACGGAGATCATTTCCTGTATTACTAAACTAATATGCACTAAACACTAACTCTACACTAACTCTACTTAAAAGAAAGGAGAATAAGGGGGCAAAAGAAGGGCGGAGAAGATAATCGCGCAATATTCCTATTGCGCGATTATCTTCTCCGCCCTTCTTTTGCATCAGAGCCAATCAGAATAACTCGAATATTCGGCAAAAGGAATATCGCGCAATATTCCTTTTGCCGAATATTCGAGTTATTCTGATTGGCTCTGATGCAAAAGAAGGGCGGAGAAGATAATCGCGCAATATTCCGTTTGCCGAATATTCGAGTTATTCTGATTGGCTCTGATGCAAAAGAAGGGCGCATCAGAGCCAATCAGAATAACTTGAATATTCGGCAAAAGGAATATTGCGCGATTATCTTCTCCGCCCTTTTTTTGCATCAGAGCCAATCAGAATAACTCGAATATTCGGCAAAAGGAATATCACGCAATATTCCTTTTGCCGAATATTCGAGTTATTCTGATTGGCTCTGATGCAAAAGAAGGGCGGAGAAGATAATCGCGCAATATTCCGTTTGCCGAATATTCAAGTTATTCTGATTGGCTCTGATGCAAAAGAAGGGCGCATCAGAGCCAATCAGAATAACTTGAATATTCGGCAAAAGGAATATTGCGCGATTATCTTCTCTGCCCTTCTTTTGCATCAGAGCCAATCAGAATAACTCGAATATTCGGCAAAAGGAATATCGCACAATATTCCTTTTGCCGAATATTCGAGTTATTGTGATTGGCTCTGATGCAAAAGAAGGGCGCATCAGAGCCAATCAGAATAACTTGAATATTCGGCAAAAGGAATATTGCGCGATATTCCTTTTGCCGAATGTTCGAGTTATTCTGATTGGCTCTGATGCAAAAGAAGGGCGGAGAAGATAATCGCGCAATATTCCGTTTGTCGAATATTCGAGTTATTCTGATTGGCTCTGATGCAAAAGAAGGGCCGAGTAGCTGATGCGATTCTTTTATGTTGCCGAAAATTCGCAATGCGAATTTTCGGCAACATAAAAGAATCGCATCAGCTACTCGGCCCAGGGTCTCTCTCTAATCATACCAGCAATGCTTTTAGACGTCGATGGAGATCACTAGGATGTGATCTGTTTTAAAAATAAATTTGAATATATACGAATATTCGCCATAGCGAATATTCGCCGCAATATTCGAGTTATTCGCGAATACTCGAATATGCAATATTCGTAGCGAATATTCGCAATGCGAATATTCGTGAGCAACACTATTGGTTTGTGACATCTGCAAATTATGCTTTATTCACACTATACTGCATCATCTATGGGCCAGATTCAGTAACAGTTACGCCGGCTTATCAGTCATACGCCGGCATAACTCAGAATCTGCGCCGGCGTATCTTGTTTTCTGTATTCAGAAAACAAGATACGCCAGGTTGCAGCTAAGATACGAGCGGCGTAATTGTATTACGCCGTCCTATCTTAACTGCAATTTTAAAATGGCCGCTAGGGGCATTCCCGCTGATTTACGCCGAGAATGTAAATCAGCGAAATAAGCCAATTCCCGAACGTATGCCCGCCCGACGCAGTGACTTTACGCCGTTTCCGTATGGTGTTTCCCGGCATAAAGATAAAGCACCAAAAAGCAGGCTCATCCTATGTTAAGTATGGACGTCGTGACCGCGTCGAATTTGAAAATGTTTACGTCGTTTGCGTAACTCGTCCGTGAATGGGGATTGACGTCATTGACCTTCACATCGATAACACCCTCATAATTAGGAGCATGCGCACTGGGATACATTGATGGCCGGCGCATGCGCATGTGCCTATTTTAAATACTACATACCCCCTACCCGCCAAATTTGAATTACGCTACACCGCCGCAACTTTAGAAGCAAGTGCTTTGTGAATACAGCACTTGCACGTAAAGTTGCGGCGGCGTAACGTAAATGAGAAACGTTACGCCGGAAAAAAGAACCGCTCGCCATCCTGAATCTGGCCCTATGTGTGTATCTAATCCACAGTTTGGTAGTAGTCCCTCATGCTGTAAGAGACCAAGGATACCTTTCTCCAACGTTGTTGTATAAAATGCTATTCTTAGTATATACAAGCAGTTTAAGGTAACCTTTGCTCACTTTAACCTTTCTAAATTGTCTACAGGCAGGTGTCTGATTTAACAATCATATACTGTAAAATTTCCTGTGGTCAAGTGCTCAGGTCCACCATCTCCCACCTTCAGGCCCTTACTGTTAAAAAAAAAGGAGCCTCACTGACCAAAAATAAGCATTGGATGTCTCTGGTCCTAGAGCTTTAAAGCACAAAGAGTCCCTGGGTTTCAGGGTTCCTAGCAGTGGCGGCTGGTGCTCCATTTTTTGGAGGGACAGCAAACAAACCACCTGCCACCCCACCCAGGGCCGATTCTAGGCAGGGTGCTTTGCAACCAGGCGCCTGCAGAGGTGGGGGCGCCGAAGTGGCAGAGTTCTCCCCTCCCTCCTTCTCTGATTGTTTGTGTCCATCCAGAACTAGTGATCTGAGTATAGGTGTGTGTCCGTCCAGAACTGATGTGTCTCTGACCATCTCCTTTACCATGTCTGCAGTCTCTGACCGTGTCCTGTACAATGTCTGCAGTCTCTGACCGTCTGTAGTATGTCTGGGGATCTTTCCAGTAGCCCTCTCTTTGTCCATCAGAGAGCCCCCCTCCAGGTCCCAATAAAATACTCTGCTTCTCTTCTTGTATTTTGTTTATTGTTAAGAGATCATGTAAGGATCCCAGGGTAATGAAGACTTTGTGGGGGAGCATCTCTGTGGTTGAGTCATTGCCTTAGAAACATTTGTAAAGGGGAGGAGTTAGTAAAATTACCCCCCCCTGTGTGGGGGCGCCAGAAATATTTCTGCACCCAGGCGCCTGTGACCCTAGGATCGGTCCTGACCCCACCCCCATGTCGCTTGCTTGTCCACCCACCAGCTCTGCAGTTACCCCATCTAGGTCGTGGGCAGCTTCCTCCTCCCTTCTTCTTCCTCCTCAGTGGTGGCTTCACCCTGCGTCTCCTCCTCCTCAGCGTCCAATACAATTGCTTCTCCTCTCGGCCAATCGGTTCTTAGGATCCGCTTTATGATTGGCTGGGAGGATAATCAGGAAGACAACAGCGAATATAAATTTGCTATTGTGATACAACTGGCTGCGCCCAGAGCCCACCCTTTTTTAAGCCAATTAGAGCCTCAGGATCTAATTATATGCTTCAAAAAAAGAAAAAAACACTGAGGTGAGGTAAGTGTTAATCACTTCAGCTGAAGTCCATTGAGAGCACAGAGAGCAGTGCAACACAGTGTCCTAGATCGGCCTCTGTCTGGCTGCAGACCCTTTATGCATATACCTATACGCTAAATGCCTGCTTTTCATGTAATATAAGACAACTTGCATTTTAGGTAGCTTAGCAGTCTTAAAATAGATGGAGAGGCAAAGTGTAATAAATGTCCCCACAGCACCTCTAAGACTGCTTACCCACAATCTTCATTTAATAGTTAAAAATTGCTCCAATAATACTTTTTCTTTCTACCTTTATGTGTTATTACATGACCTCAAACCCAACATCTAATATCCCTTCCTCTCCAGGCGATAGGTTTAGACTTTTATAGGAACTGATTTAAAGGCAGGGCATAAAACCAAAATAAATTAGGAAGGAGCTCTATGGGGCAGCTCCAAACTGGGCACTATGAGCTCCTTCCAGATTGACAGCACTTGGGTTGGAACATGCCCCATCATTATGCATGCACAATAAGGTAGGGAAGCTTCTAGGTGCTGACTGAGCTAAGGTATTCTTCATTTGAATGGCAAATACTTAGGGCTGCTGGTCCAACACTGGAATTCCCATGGTGAGTAGGGAACTGGCAGGATCAACAGGTACTTGCTACTTTATAGCAAAGGACTGGAATCATGAACATTATATAAATGTTTATTTGTTGTTGGGATCTTTGATTTCCATTTTTGTCTGAAGAGACACTTTAAAGAGACCCTGTCACCAGACCATTCATTTCATTAACAATCATTCCATTATACGTCCATTTAACATACTGTATTTTAGTTATGTTTTTTGCCTCCCTTGTGTAGACCAGTATCCAAAAACCATGGAACCACTGCTGAATGCCGCCATCTTGGATGTGGTGTCAGCAGCCCCAGCAGACTCAGAGCTGTCACTTCCCTCTCAGCAGCTACCTGAATGGTTGTGAGGTGGAAGAGGTGGGGCGGAGTTGCTGAACCAGCACATAGAATAGTGACACTCTCAAAAGAGGAGAGGGCTATGATATATGAGGGAGGGCCTGTGGTAGCAAATTGACTCTTCCTTGAGTAATCAATATTTCTTGCAAGTTTAAATGCACATTGCAAGTGAATTAAAAAGTAAAGGAAAAACTGCTAGTAAGTATTTATAATGCTTTATTTTTCTCTGCTAATTTAGTGACAGGGTCTCTTAGACGTGGTTGATTCAATGTCATTGCCATGCACAGCACATAATCCATGGATAAAATAATCCATGTGTGACCCTACTGTATTAAATGTGTATGTTTACTATTATCCACCACACATGCTTGTACATGCTTCGTTCTCCCATATGTGGATGGGCCTTATAGGCATAGTTCAACTTTGCCAAGAAAAAAAGAAGTGCCTGTAGATAAAAACAAGCTTTGCAGCTTTGACCAAAGGTGAATAATGATCTTGCTATAGGTGTTGGCCACTTACGTACCTACTCCAGCCTTGCCGAAAACCTCCCAGAGGTATCATCATCCTGTCCAGCCTTGTTACTAGGACGTTGCTAAGAGGCTCCCATCTGTTACAGTTAACTTCCACCATTACAATAGCAAGCTCTTTCTCTAATTCAACCTCCCCTCTCCCACATATGCTTTCTCTCCCTTGAAACTGAGCATTTATGAGCTTGTTCCTGCGATGGTTTGGAAAATCTCCTGGGATTTCAGGCTCCGAGAGGCACGTAAATTGTAATTATTATTACACAGGTTTTATATAGCGCTGACAGTTTGTGCAGTGCTTTACAACAGTAGGGTAGACAGTACAAATGCAATACAATTCAATACAGAAGGAATCAAAGGGCCCTGCTCGTTAGAGCTTACAATCTAGGAGGGAGGATCAAGTGATACAAAAGGTAATAACTGTGGGGGATGAGCTGATGAAGAAAGTAAAAGAACAATAGGTAGAGGCAGGGTAGGCTTCTCCAAAGAGTAATGTTTTTAGGGATTGCCTAATAGTAGATAGATTTGGAGATAGTCTGACAGATTGGGGTAGGGTATTACAGAGGATGGGAGAGGCTCGGGAGAAGTCCTGGAGGCTAATATGGGAGGAGGTGATGAGGGAGCTAGAAAGCAGGAGATCTTGGGATGAACGAAGAGGATGATCTATTAGGTTGATATGTTGAGCCTAGCCTAGAGATGTAGCTGGTGGCAGAGTTGTGGATGGCTTTGTAACTTATTGTTAGTATGTTGAATTTATTACATTGGGTAAGTGGCAGCCAATGGAGGGATTGGCAGAGAGGGGTAGCAGATGCTAAGCGGTTTGTAAGGGGGATGAATCTGGCAACAGTATTCATGATGGACTGAAGAGTGGATAGTTTACTTAAAGGTAAGCCAATGAGGAGGGAGTTGCAGTAGTTGAGACACGAGATAACCAGGGAGTGAATCAGGAGTTTTGTGGTTTTATTGGTTAGGAAGGGACGTAGTTTTGAGATGTTGCGGAGGTTGAGGCCACTGCAAAGAGAGTTCAGAGACCAGGATAACACCTAGCACCCTGACTTTGGGGGATGGTTGTGCCATTGCTCAGGGGAAAAGACAGGTGGGGGAGGAAATATTATGAGTTTGGGTTTGAAAAGTTGAGTTTGAGGAAGTGGTGTGACATCCAGACAGATATGTCTGTTAGTAAGTTAGTAATGCGTGAGGAGACTGATGGAGTTATTTGAGGGGTGGAGAGATAAATTTGGGTGTCGTCAGTGTAGAAATTATACTGAAAGCCGTGTGTGGCAATCAGCTGACCCAGGGAAGGTTGAAAATAATAGAGGTCCAAGACAGAGAAGGGAAGAGGAGAGGAGGAAGTAGAATTGTAAGTAGCACTGAAGGTATTGGGATAGGTAGGATGAGAGCCACCGAAGAGTCAAACGAAAACAAAAGTCTCCTGCGCTCCGGTATTTTTTTGAAAGGTGCTATGAGTTGAGTTCATTTAGACGATAGCTTCCAGAGTCTTGCAGCCCTCCTCAGAATCGTGGGAATTCATAAGACTAAGGAAAAAGAAAAAGATGGAGGGCGCACCGACCTAGTGTGATACCGCTAAATGAATTTTTATTAAAATATTAAAATCAATCATTATACTCACAATGTGGAGTTAAAATCAGGCTTAAAAGGACAGTACAGCAGAGATCCAGCAACAACAGCAAAGCTTGATAATCACTTGAATCTAAAGTCGATGTTTAGGGCTGACGCGTTTCAGGGGCGTACCCCTTTCCTCAGAGCTTGGTGGTCTGCAGTGCTCCGCTTTGCTGTTGTTGCTGGATCTCTGCTGTACTGTCCTTTTAAGCCTGATTTTAACTCCACATTGTGAGTATAATGATTGATTTTAATATTTTAATAAAAATTCATTTAGCGGTATCACACTAGGTCGGTGCGCCCTCCATCTTTTTCTTTTTCCTTAGCCACCGAAGAGTGTCACGGAGACTGAGGGAGTAAAGTTTTTTGAGGAGGAGGGGGTGGTCAACCGTATCAAAGGCAAAGGTCTAGAAGTATTAGTACAGAATAGTCGCTGTTGGTTTTTGCAGTTAGTAAGTCATTTGTGAGTTTTAGAAGAGAAGTTTTTGTGGAGTGTTGAGGGTGAAATCCAGACTGAAGGGGATCAAGAAGGTTTTCCTTATTAGTGGTCACTTAGTTGGTTGTTGACCAGGCGTTCAAGGAGTTTAGAGGAAAAGTGTTAGGGTCTAAGGTTGGTAGGGTCTAAGGACAGCTTTTTAAGTATGGGTGTGTAAATGGCATACACCTATAGCAAGGGAATTATGCAGCTTTGGTCAGAGCTGCTCAGTTTGTTTTTATCTACAATCACCCCTTATCTGCATAGGCAGTTGTTTGGTAAAGGTGAACAATCCCTTTAATGTAAAACAAATACAAAAATATCTTCATACCTGCATATACTTATTTTCTTGGAAAGCTGTTTGGAGTACCACTATGCTTGACTAGCAGTTACATTTGGTCTAAAGTGACTCCAGCAGCCATTGTGTACTGTACGCATAAGCGCATAAAAATCAGTTCTGGCAACCAGTAAAAATTCAAACACTGGGAGAGGCCAAGAAGACACACCTAAGTGCAAGATCGTGAGAAATGGAATTTAAAAGTAAATAAAACCAAGAAAATTAGGAATATACAGCCACCATTTTGCAGGTATGCTATAAAGGTGAACTTACGTTTAAAGAGGACCTGTCCCTTTTGTACACAGTACCCAGAAAACGCTGTGCTTGTGCAAACTCTCTCATTTCTCTGTTTTCTCTTCTGCTTGAAAGGGTGAATAAAAGTCCTGATACATATTATGCAAATGTGGCAGATTACTATCTACTGGTTCCATTATGGTGACATCACAGATATATAATCAAAAAAGCTCAGAAATGGCATTAGGGAGACCCTCTTTTAAAGTGAATTTATTTGTATTCTTCATTTGAAATCCATTGACAAGCATAAGACAACAAAAGCCTTTGCCAGAATACACAGAGAATACACAGCACAATAGGAAGTGTATAATCGTATTGTTAAAGAAAATCCGTGCTGAGATATGGGGGCTGCCATTGCTGACCTCCTTCTAAAAATATTGGTTGCCTGGTTGTCTCTGACCTCAGTATTTTATGAGTCACTGACCTAGAACAAGCATGCAGGTTAGAAAGTTGAAAAGTATTAAAAATACTGGATCAGGCAACTTGCGATTCCCGAAAAAGAGGCCCCCACTGACAATCTCCTATTCTCTCTGCATAGCTTTCCTTGAGCAAGTGACAGGTCCTCTTGAACATCCTTATCATGTTATCACGCATTAATCATGCTTCACGTTTTTGTTTTTACCTGTTTTGTTTCTTTCTGTTGCACAGACCCATTCATTTCTTCATATCATAACTCAATCATGTTTGACTTTAAGCCACATAGAGGATGGCACTTACGGCCCCACTGTGGAGTACTGTACTGGCAGCAAGCACCAAGCGTGGATATTTAGAAACTATACCAGGCGGGAGGTTTTTAGAAATATTTTTTACAGTCCCACTGATTACTTTCTATGAAAAGAGGTTGGTATTCTATAGTAGCATTCCTTATGGATGCAGACAATATATACTGTATAATACAACGGTTGCTTGGTAACTTCAGTGTAATAGACATAAATTATCTATGAAATATATTTGCTCTGGTACACCTTTAGTGGCTAATCTAGAATGATAAGGACAGACAGTGCAATAAGAAGTGTTGCAAAAAGTATTTATTAGTCATTGGGTGGATTTACTAAAGGCAATTAGAGTGTGCACTTTGCAAGTACAGTTGCTCCAGAGTCTAGTGTGGTGATAACCTCATAGAAGCCACTGAATATTTGACCGGTTCTTTCCCAAAATAGTGCAAAGGCAGCCAGGCACACAGCAACAGTCTATTCACTCCGGCTCATTGAATAGTCTAAAGCCTTATACACATGCTCGGTTTACTCGGCAAGAACCAGCAAGAAAACTTCTGGCAGAGCTTTCTTGCTGAGTATACCGAGCGTGTGTACAAGGCTTTCAGGTTTTTTTTCATCAAGAAAACAGCCTAAAATCTCAACGAGAAAAATAGACAACCTGCTCTCTATTTTCTCGTCGTGATTCTTGGCAGTGTTTTCCTGCCGAGAAACCTAAGAGTGTGAATACTTACCTGTCACAGTGGAAACCTGTGCATGGTTGAAATTAGTTTGACGCATGCGTGGTAGATTCCTAGGCATATGTAGGGTGCAGCAAGATGGTGGCAACAGCATCGAATGTGACGAGCGTATGCTCGACGTACGCGATGACGTGTTTTCACCGTGTTCTTGCCTTTCAAAAGAACTGCGGTTCCTTTGAAAGAAGTGTCTGTACACTCGGCGCGAGATTCTGTCTCGTGTGTACAGGGCTTTGTGTTTTTTATATTTTATTGCTTGTGAAAACTTGGAAGGGGATTTAGGGGTGATGTGGAATACTCTAAAACACTTGAGCACAATTCTGCAGAGGACAACTCTCTCTCCAAACAGCAGCAACATGGTCTTTCACTCACAGCTGGGAACCATGAGATAGTTTTGCAGAACAAGTGTCGGTAGACAGTCTCTAGGTCTATAGTCTATAGGTTCATGGCTAGGGACCATAAAGTAGGTTTGAGAGCAGGTGAAGGTATAGGGACCATGAATTGAGGTGCAGAACAGAAAATAGGCTCTACTCACAGAATCAGTCCAGGTAAAGTAACTCAGCATCCAGTCCCAAGGTATCAGAGGCAAGCAGCCTCCCTTCTCTCTGCTCATTGATCCATTCCCTCAGGGGTAAAAATAAGAGGATATCCTCAGGGCTCTAAACTAGTGTTGCTCACGAATATTCGCATTGCGAATATTCGCTACGAATATTGCAGATTCGAGTATTCGCGAATATCTCGAATATCGCAGCGAATATTCGCTATATCGAATATTCGCATTTTTCAAATTTCGCAATAAATTTCGCAAAAAAAATCGCAATCGCGAAAATTCGCATTGACGAAAATTCGCTATTTTTTTTTTTTTTTATAAAATATCACGAATATTCGATATTAACGAATATTCGCGACCGCATATGTGAAATCTCGCTTTTTTTTTTTATAAAATATACCGAATATTCGTAAATATCGAATATTCGTGATATTTTATAAAATAAAAAAATAAAAAAATCGCGAAATTTCGCATTAGCGAAAATTCGCATTGGCGAAAATTCGCAATTTTTTTTTTTTATAAAATATCACGAATATTCGATATTAACGAATATTCGCGAATATTCTTCGAAATATTCGCGAAATATCGCGAAATCGAATATGGCGTATTCCGCTCATCACTACTCTAAACCAGTGATCTCCAAACTGTGGCCTAGGGCAGCCCTTTGCTTGCTTTTATCCGGCCCTCTTTCATCTACTGATACCGACATTGGGGTATACATTTCCCCACTGCCACCAATGAAGAGGCACAATTTCTCCCACTGCCACCAATGAAGAGGCACAATTTCTCCCAATGGCACCAATGATGAGGCACAATTCCTCCCACTGGCACAAATGATGAGGAACAGTTGCTCCCATTAAAACAATAGATGGAGCATTATTTTTTTCCTCACTGACGTTGGGACCTTTTATACTCCCACTGTCCACAGTCAGGAATACTGAATAAAGAATAAAGAACAGTAAACTGGCCCATAGTGTAGAATGTTTGGAGACCCCTTTTCTAGTCTATTTAACAGCTTTCCAGCCATCAACTGGACATTGCCCCATCCCAGAGATTGGCTGGGTCCTGCTCAGTATTCAGACTGGTCATTTGAATTCTCCTTCCCTAAGCTCTAGAAACTTCTTCTAGAGGCAGTGGAAAGCAATCAGATTCCCAGCCTGTGAAGGCCTGAACAGGCCTGACTAAACAATCACTGCTCCTCTGGCTACAGCAAGAGTCAACAACTCAATGTACCTAGCAAAATAACTAGGAGGGTGCTACATCAGTAAATAGGGGGAAGCTCTGCTGACTTCCATCAACCAAATCATGCAAAAATGCTGTTTATTATTTTCCTTGCATGTGATTAAGTATTCTTTGCAAAGTGAAGCCTCAGCTAATTTTCTAAACGCTGGAGCAACTGCTCTTGCAGAGTGCACCATTTATTTGCCTTTAGTAAATCCATCCCGCATATTCAGGATTTTAAAATGTGTTTCTGCCTTTGAAGTCAAATTTGAGAAACCCCACTATATGTTTTTTCTGTGTTCCCATTCACACAGCATACCTAAAATAATGAGCAGGTTTCTATTGAGCAGGTTTATAAATAGGATTTCATAGGCAGCTTGAAATTGTTCAGAATACCTTGCAATGTGAAATTAGGGGACAAACTGAGGGACAGTTAACATAAAAATGCACCACCCAAGCCTTTAGATATTTAAAAGAGAAGTATGGACTTAGAAAAGAAAAGATTTATATTCACCTAAATCATGAGTCTTCAAACTATGGCCCTCCAGTTGTTCAGAAACTACAATTCCCATCATGCCTAGTCATGTCTGTGAATGTCAGCATGTTACAATGCCTCATGGGATGTGTAGTTCTACAACAGCTGGAGGGCCGTAGTTTGAGGATCCCTGACCTAAATGGAAGTAGCATAGATCTGATGCTGCCTCTGTACCCCACGGGCTCTGCAGTAAGAACTGAGCGATCAAATTCCACTGAACACTCAATTATTCCCCTCCGCTCAGAGCAGAGAGCTGTAATGCCGCGTACACACGATCACTATATGTCATAAAAAAAAAAACGACGTTTTCTGTGAAGTAAAAAACAACGTTTTTGAAACTTTAATTTTCAAAGACGATGTTGCATACACACTATCGTTTTTTTTACAATGCTCTAGCAAAGCGAGGTTACGTTCACCACTCTTTTCCATTGAAGCTCGCTTCATAACTAGCTTCTGGGCATGCGCGGGTTGAAAAACGTTGTTTTGTGAAACAAAAAACGTTTTGAAAAACGACACAAAAAATTAAAGCATGCTTCAATTTTTTTTTTGTCGTTTTTCACAAGACATAAAACTACGTTTTCCCCTACACATGGTCATTTAAATTGACGTTTTTAAAAACGTCGTTTTTTTTCATCACATAAAGTGATCGTGTGTACGCGGCATTAGACACCAGCTCTCTTCTCTGACCCTCCAGAGATATGGTTTCTATACATAGTAGTAACATCAACTGGGCTTGTTCTGTAAGGTTGAGAATGTATTTTCATTCCCTCCAAGCCACTTCTTCAGCTCCAATGAGTGGCAGGAAGATAGTCCAACATTTATATTCACACAGGTAGCACTGACAACTTGATCCAATCACCACGGCATGAGTAGATGTTGATTGCCCAAGAACAGGTTGAAAGGTGCTTGGACTATTAAGCCCCCTTTTACACGTGCGGACCGTATGTGCACTTTTTCATCCATCCGTTTGCGGATGAAAAAGGGACATACATTGGTCCCAATGAGATTGCGGGTATCAGTGGATGAACATCCCTGACACCTGTAATCGTCCGTCTCCTCAAAGATTTTCATTTTGATTTTGCAGATGGAAGAAAACCCTATTTTTTCTTCTGTCTGCAGAGCGGATCGGATGAACACGGACATTAGGTCCATGTTCATCCGATCTCCCCATAGGGCAGAGCACAGAAAAGACAGGGCGGTCCCTGCACAGTGTGGGGGACCGCCCTGTCATCCGCCGGCTCAGCAGGGATCAACGGAGCAATCCCTGCTGAGCATATGGAAGCGGATCATTACTGATCTGCCCCGTGTGAAAGGGGCCTTACACACATGCAATGGTGATTGCAACATTGATCAAGGTGTTGGTGCTACCCGTGTGATTAAAAAAAATCTGGGGTACAGTATGTTCCTCAAACTTATGGGAACTGAAAATGTGGCTTGGATAAGCTATGAAATGTATCCAACATTACAGAACATGTCCAGTTGAATGTAATACATTTTTGCTAAACATACCATGACCTGGATAAATGAGAACCTTCACAGACATGACTGAGATGCTAGGGAGAGACAGTTGACTCTATTGGGTAAGCTGTTTTTTTTTTTATTTTGACTGAACTAGCTGAAATATGTCCAGGGACATCCAGTTATGGTGCTGGGTCATCATTAGTACAAACCTAATTCCAAAAAAAAAAAAAAAGTTGGGATGCTGTGTGAAATCTATTGTACATAACAACAGAATACAGTGCTTTGCAAATCTCATAAACCCATATTTTTTTCAAAATAAAAAATAGAAAATAATTTTAAAATTAATGGCAGCAACACGTCTCAAAACAGTTGGGACAGGGCAACAAAAAGCTGGCAAAGTAAGTGCCAGTTAACACAGGGACTTACAGCCGCGACTTTTCAAGGCAATTTGGAGGCGACTTCAGCGCAACTTTGAGCAACTTACAATGCAACTTAAAGTTGCCTTCAGGAGAGGTGACTTTGGCTGTGGCCAATCACAGAATAATCAGCTCTGTAGGAGGGAGGGGTTGCCTGGGTAAACAACTTTCTTTTTCCTGTAAAATCGCTTCAATATAGATGGAGATCCGACCAGGCCCGTTGGGACAGGACAGGCAAACCAAGCAATTGCTTGGGGCCTTGAGCTGGCCTGGGGCCCCCACCTCTCCACTCGATGCATGGGAGGAGGAAGGACCCTGCTCCCACTTTCCAAATTGAATAAACTCAGCAGCACAACACCCCCACTTCTCAAATTGAATACTTGAATGACCCCCCCCCCCGCTTCTCAACTGGAAAAACTCAGCAGCCCCCCCCCTTCTCAACTCTTGAAAATAACCCCCCCGCTTCTCAACGTGAAAACAAATGTTGTTCATTTTGCTTGGGGCCCCCAAATTCCTTCAAACGGCCCTGGATCCGACTTGGAGGCAACTTCCATTGAAATCTAAGTTGCCTAGAAGTTACCTAGAAGTAGTACAAGAACCTTTTCTGAAGTCGGAGCAACTTCAGTAGTGTACATTAAGACGGATCTTATTCACTTTAATGGATTTTCTTATGTCCAGCGACTTGGGGCAACTTGAGGTCTGACAAGTTGGATCCCAAGTCGTTGTAGTGTGAACCGGCAGTTAGTGGTACACTATAACATATTTGAAATAATTTGGTAAATTGGCAACAGGTCAGTAGCATGACTGGGTATAAAAAGAGCATCTTACAGAATCAGAGTGTCTCGGAAGTGAAGATGGGCAGAGGTTCACCAATCTGTGAAAAGCTGCCTCTAGAAATTGGCAAACTATTTCAGA
Organism: Rana kukunoris; assembly: GCA_029574335.1. NCBI lineage: Eukaryota > Metazoa > Chordata > Amphibia > Anura > Ranidae > Rana > Rana kukunoris. The sequence goes on along the minus strand of CM056054.1, from coordinate 207,738,303 downwards.
ATAATGTTCCTCAACGTAAAATTGCAGACTTAAATATATCATCATCTACAGTACATATTAACAATAGATTCTGAGAATCTGGAGAAATCTCTGTGTGCAGGGGACAAAGCCAAAATGCAATATTGGATGCCTGTGATCTACGGGCCCTCAGACTGCACTGCATTAATAACAGGTATGATTATGTGATGGAAAACAAAACCAAAGAAAATTCCCAGTCCAAAGAAAAGTCTGCTACCAAGCAAATGATCCTCTCTTAGGCCCCGTACACACGAGCAAATAGATTTGTTCAAATCGGTCGGACCGACCGATTTGAACAAATCTGTCTGCTGGCCGTTTTGGTTTGATCGCTGTATACACGATCAAACCAAAATCCCCGCCAGCCACGTCACCGCACCAGGAAGAAAATTACTTCCACGCATGCGTCGCATCCATTCGACGCATGTGCGAGAAGATATGTCTGCTGGTTAGAGTACTAACCAGCAGACATATCGGGCGGACGGATTCCCAGCCGACAGATTTTTAAAGCATGCTTTAAAATCTGTCGGCTGGCCAAATCCGTCGGCTCGCCTGTACACACGATCGAATCTGTCTGCTGGGACGGACGGGCCAACCGTTTCCAGCAGATAGATTTGATCGTGTGTACGTGGCCTAACAGTTTGCGTTAAAAACATGGGTTTAGTTAACACACATTTCCAAATACATGCATAAGCTGTAGAGCTGCTCCAAGGCACACCAATATTTCTGCAGTCCTAACTCTTGGAAATTTATGAGCACCTCCATAGTAGAAGCACATGCATTCTAAAGGAAAGATAGAGGGCAGGTGAGCCTGGAGGTAGCCCACCCCTCTGTAAAGGAGCATGGGCACAATGGACACCCAGCACATAGCACAATGGCAGAAAAGATACCCAGAGATGATTCTGAGGTTGACATCACTGCATGGGCTCAGGAATACCTCCACTGTCTGTGAACACAGTTCACCATGCCAGCCAAAAATGCAAGTTAAAGCTCTATCATGCAAAGAAGAAGCCATATCTGAATATGAACCTAGAAAGGCCACCTTTTTTTCTGGGCTAAAACTCATTTAAAATGGTTTGTTGCAAAGTGGTAAACTGTTCTGTGGTTAGGCGAATCAAAACATATCATTCTTTTTGGCAACAACAGGTGCTGCGTCCTTTGGACTAAAGGAGTGGGAACTCCCAGCTTGTTATCAGCCTGTATCCTTGATTGTATGGGGGTGAATTAGTGCATATGATATGGGCAGCTTCATTGGCGTGCGCACAGGGTGTGCCGGCTGTGCCCAGGCACACCCTAATCACCCCATGCGCATTAGTGTTATCGCTCTGTCTAGCAACAGGAACATGGGAAAGGTCTCCCTCTTACCGGTTCTGCCATAAGAGAAGTGTTTATACTCTTCTCTTTCACTATGCCAGCAGGAAGATCAATATACCAGGGTCATATATATGTAGATACATACACATGCATGTGTGTTTGAGCTTAAGGGTGCACACCCTAATGCATTAGGCTGCGCACACCTATGGGCAGCTTGCACATTTGCAGGGCACAAAAAATGCTAAAGAATATATCCAGGTTTTAGAGCAGCATATGTTCCCATCCAGACGACTTCTATTTTGGGGAAGGCCTTGCATATTTCAGCAGGACAATGCTAAACTGCATACTGAATATATCACAACAGCATGGCTTCATAGTAGAGCAGTCCAGGTGCTCAATTAGTCTGCCTGCAGCCCAGACCTTTCCGCATTTGATAATATTTAGTATATCTTAAAAAGAAAAATATGACAAAGAAGACCTAGGACTGTTGAACAGTTTTAGAATCGTATGTCAGGCATGAGTGTAACAACATTCCTCTCCTTAATCCCAAAAACTGGTCTCCTAAGCTCCCAGACGTGTACAGATTGTTTTTAACCACTTCAGCCCCGGAAGGTATTACCCTCCCAATGACCAGGCCATTTTTTGTAATACAGCACTGCATTACTTTAACTGACAATTGTGTGGTCCTGCGACACTGTACCCCAATTTTTTTAATCTAATTTCTTCACCAGTTTAGGACAATATGTATGTTGCTACATATTTTTGGTAAAAAAAAATCCCGATAAGCGTATATTGATTGGTTTTGTGCAAAAGTTATCACATCTACAAATATGGGATAGATTTATGGCATTTATTTATTTTTTGGTGGGACTGCGATAGTTCAGACACCTAACTGACACTTTTGAACCGGTGACATTATTACAGTGATTAGTGCTAAAAATATGCACTGTTACTGTTAATGTCAGGGGCAATCATGGGGTTAAGCGTGTCCCTAGGAGGTGCTTGCTAACTGTGTGAGTGATGGTCTGGATAAAGACAGAGATCGGTGTTCCTGCTTAGCAGGAACACACAATCTCTATCTTGATGAAGAAAAAGAGGGAAGGACGGCCGCACTCCAAGGATTTTCAAACGAAAAAAGTTGTCTTTATTGTAAATCCAAAAACATGTACAGTCACAGCAATCACAGAAAACAGGACAGCCGACGCGTTTCGCACTCGATCAGTGCTTAGTCATGGCTAAGCACTGATCGAGTGCGAAACGCGTCGGCTGTCCTGTTTTCTGTGATTGCTGTGACTGTACATGTTTTTGGATTTACAATAAAGACAACTTTTTTCGTTTGAAAATCCTTGGAGTGCGGCCGTCCTTCCCTCTTTTTCTTCATCATCATTGCTATTTGCATCGCCAGCACCTTGGTAATCTAATTATCCTTGATCGTCTACAGGTCTCACCTGGAGCGGTGATTTCTTTTCTACAATCTCTATCTTCTTCCCTGTCTGAACGGCGATCTGTCTTGTTTACATAGGCAGATCACCGCTCTGCCTCTCTAGGGAGTGATTATGGGTGGCCGGTGGACATTGGATAAACCGGACCTGCTGATTGGCTCCCTTTCTGTCCAATCAGCACGAGCATGCGTGCCCCACTATTTATTGCACAAAATGACATAGAGGTACTTTGTTTTGCGCAACAGAGCTGCTCTGCCTCAGTTTATCTGCAGTAGGTGGTCTTTAAGTGGTTAAAAGAAGAGGGGATGCTACACCATGATAAACATAGCCCTGTGTCAACTTTTTTGGGTGTGCTGCTGCCATAATGTTCAAAATTACCTTCCTTTTTTCCTAAAATTGTACATTTTCTCAATCTTAACATTTGATGTGTATTCTGTTTCTATTGTGAATAAAATATGGGTTTATGAGATTTGCATTTTGTTTTTATGTAGACTTTACTTTTTTTTTTTATTGGGGTTGAACAAAATATTCTGTCAATTTACATTGTATGTCACAGTGACAGGTTAATATTACATAATGTGGTAACTTTAGAAATTTTCTGCCTGAGAAACACATGGTAACTTTCAAATCTCTTTTACCGAAAAGACCGTATCCAATAAATGCAAGTTTACTGATCTGGCAAATGTTTAATAGATCAACTTACACTCTATAAAATTGATATACTACATTGTTGCAACATGTTATTTTTGTTCTTTATTTATTGATTACAAAGGGTATTGTGCTTCAACTGTATCATAAATATATGTATTGTAGTCATCCTTCATTAACCTTTTTGCTATTTTTACAGCACTTTGTCTTGAGACATATCAACAGCAACCAATGCTTGGATGAGCCGACAGAAGAGGACAAAATGGTCCCGACAATGAAGGAGTGCAACGGAAGCCGATCCCAGCAGTGGCTTTTGCGTAACATGACGTTGAATGCCTAAACCTCCACGATGGTTAGCCAAGCAGCTCTCAACATTTACAAGAGTCTACAGACCTTAATTATCAACTTAAGGAACACTTGAATGGGAATATAACACCTTTCAGACTCTCAGTGACGTGAAATAATTGAAAACCTCTTTGAATTCAGATGGGAGGACGGAAATAGAACTTTTTCTAATTTTTCTTCCACGAACAATACATGCCTGTACAGGCCCAATGGCAAACTGTGCCAGTTTACAGGAGAACAATGAGAAACGTCGGAAGCTGTATATAGTCATCCTGCCCTGAAAACAACTATATTTGTCACAGATGAACTTATGTGGATTGAAAGGATTGGATAAAAAAAAGAGAAAAAGTATTTTACTATAATATATGAAGATGAACCAGGGAAAGTCTAGTCAAATAATAAATTTCAACAGACCATAAATGAATCGTATGGATAAAGCAAACCCGTATTCAGTCTCCCTAAAGCAGCAAAAAGTAGCTCAGGGTTTATAAGGCCTCATGTTTATAGTGATGTCCATGGACCACTGCAGTACTTAATGTCCAATCAAATGATCAATTTTAATCAGGTAAATGTATTTCAGGTGTTCCAAAACAAGAGTTTTGGAACATCTTAGGCCTCGTACACACGACCGTTTTCCTCAACAAAATCCAAGAAACTTGGTGTAAGTTTTTCGTCGAGAAAACTGTTGAGGATCTCAACAAGAAAAAAAGAGAACAAGTTCACTTTTTTCTCGTCGGGAGTCTCAATTTGCTTGTCGTGTTTCTCGTCTGGCTGGTTTACGACGAGAAACACGTTTGTGTGTATGCTTAGAAACCCGCGCATGCTCAGAATAAAGTATGAGACGGGAGCGCACCTTCGGTAAAAGTAGCGTTCGTAATAGAGATAGCACATTCGTCACGCTGTAACAGACTGAAAAGCATGAATCGTCTCTTACCAAACCTTTACTTTACACGCAGTAACATGAGATTAGCAAAAGCAGCCCCAAGAGTGGCGCCAGTGGAATCAAACTTCCCCTTTATAGTGCCGTCGTATGTGTTGTACGTCACCGCGTTTGAGAATGACGAGATTTTTTCTTGACAGTGTGTACCCAAAGAAAGCTTGACAAGATTCTCGACAAGCCTGACAAGGAACTCGTTGAGGAAAACCATGGGCCAGATTCAGAAAGAATTAGATTCCCGCAGAGTATCAGAGATACTCTACGCCGCCGTACTTTACCTGGCTCTAGGAGGAATTCAGAGAGATTTTGGCCCGTAAGGTACGGCGGTGTAGTGTATTTCCCCCGGCGGAATCAAACTACGCGATTAGGGGGCGTGAGGCATTTAAATTAAGCGCGTCCCCGCGGCGATCGAACTGCGCATGCTCCGTTCAGAAATTTCCCGCCGTGCATTGCGCAAAATCACGTCGTTACGTCATTTTTTTTTGAGTAGCGTCGTTTACGGACATTCCTATTCCCGGACGACTTACGCAAAAAATAAAATAAAAATTGAAAGTCGACGCGGGAACGACGGCCATACTTAACATGGGCCGCGTAACGTTAGACCAGCTAAAAGCTGGTTTAACTTTACGTAGCGAAAAAATGACGTACGCGATTGCGAACGACGCTCGTAACTTCGTGGATCGCCGGAAAAAGCTCATTTGCATACCCCGACGCTGAAAACGACGCGAACTCCACCCAGCGGCCGCAAAAAGATTGCAGTGTAGATCCGAAGGCGTACGAAGACATAAGCCTGTCAGATCGAAGCCCAACGCCGCCGTATTATGGTTTGAGGATTCAAACTAGTGATACGGCGCGCAAAATTTGAAATTACTCCTGTCTTAACACCAGTTAGACAGGCGTAATGGCTCTCTGAATCTGGCCCAATATTTCTTTTACAACAAGTTTCTCGGTCGTGTGTACAAGGTCTCACAGTTAATTATCTTTATAAAGCAGCCACAGAGTAGAAAAGCCTGCCACCATACATTAAGTATGAACCCTTATTATCAGTGGAAGCAGTGGTCTCATTGCAGAAGTACAACCCCCACCACTCCCTGCGTATTGAAACGATCTAGCTCTGACTCTACTGTAGGCATGTCAGACCCCTACAGAGAGACCATTGCTTCCACACAGATAGCAAAGGTTCTTTAGATCACCAGAAAGAGGAGCAGCTGAGAGCATCTGCTTCCTTATTTTTTAAGTAGAGTAGTATTATCTTGCAACTTTTGCCAATGTTAAAAATTCCATTGAAATTCATTGAAAAACTGGTGTTGGATATCCTTTACTTTGTTCTTAAAGCCGCATTGCAGGCATGGTAATTTTTACATAGTTACCCTGGTCCAACTTGGACCAGTGTGAGCTTGTATGTGCCATACCTGTAGGATCCCTGAGGATTCTGGAAATCACTGTAGTACACACCACTACTTCAGTGATCTCCACTAGCTTCTTGGTTCCATGCTGAGTGGTTTCTCTGCTGCATTGGGAACCAAGGAGACCGCTTGCTCTCATTGCCTTGCCCCCCCAATATATTCAATCAAAGAGCATCTTGCATTCACTTAGAAAATGCAAAATGTTCCCTGAATAGCACCCGTTCTCCTGTTTTCACAATGCAACAGGGAAGCCGCTCGGCACAGGATCTGGAAGCAAGTGGAGAACACTGAAGTAGCGGTGTCTACTACAGTAATTTGCAGCTTCTATAGGGATCCCACAGGTATGAAATATACTGTACATACTTATATTAGTCCAAGCTAAATTGCCAGACCTGGAATTCATCTTTAAAGACATCAGACTTTTATTTAATTGAGTGGCTACAGCAGTGGCGAGATCTGTAAGCGGCTGTTTCGGCATTATCCTCCTATAGGTGCCATCTCAACTGTGTTATTATTGGATGCAGTAGTAAAGATGCCCCCCCCCCCCCAAAGCTTTTTTTTAGTTTTGGATAGAGTAGCAAAAAATTTACATTTATCAAGTTTTTATTTCTGTCTGTGACCCCCTTCTTGTGTCTGTGCCACCTGTGAAACAAATGAGGGGTGCCGTTACCCAAACATGAAGGCACATACAGCAATAGAAACATTGTCAGAAACGTTCTGCACATTAACAGATGGTAATAAAACCTTCACAGAGGCGCTAACCCTTCCCTGCGTGTCAAGTGTTATGCAAATCCTGTTGTCGGTGATAATAAAATGCCAACCTGCAGTGAATCTTTTCTGGGAAGGCTAGAAGGGGGGCACTAGTGAAAGGTTTGACGCAGTTCTTTTAAATTCGAAAACTGATACTACATGGTCCTGAAAAATTGCTATATTAACGTATGTGTGAGCATGTTGTAGCAGCTGCAAACACCTCTGAAATGTTAAATCAATCCTTGTGTCCCTATTAAGCAAGCAGGTTCTATACACAGGCTGTATAGTGAAAGTTTGTTTACCTTTGTAGCTTGGGGGGGGGGGGGTGGTAAGGCTGGAGTTTAGCTCTAAATTCTGTTTGTACCCAAAGTCCTACCAATGCTATGCCCCCCCTCTGTCGTTAAGTATTTCATTGTCATATCCTCATTGCACAGCGGAGCCTCTGGAATTGGACTGTTGGATAACAGAAGGTGGGCACACCATTGGGAGGTTGTGACTTGTAATGCTGACAAATATCAAAACTCACAAACGTCAAACCTCACTTAGACAGTGACACAGGGTTGATTGAAAATGATCATAGGTGCTTGTAGTCAACACAAGATGCATACACTTCAGAATTGTTAGTTTAGGTCGTTTTCAGTCACTGTAAAGCAGATCCAAGCTTCAGGGATATGGTTAGGGGTGCTTTTTGATGAAATCCAGTCTTGACTGAAGACAGTAGAGAAGGTTCTTCTCTATACCATTACAGAGACTGATATCAATTGCTAAAACCACTGCTACCACTTTAGTCAATGAGCATTGACAATTTAACATGAGTGTTTGCTTGGGCCTTGTTGGCTTTGTGGCCTACTGCTTTTGATTGCCTCGCCCTTTGCAAAAGTAAATATGGATCATCTTCGAAAAATCACCCCCCTGTGAGACTTAATTGTTCAGCTAAGCATAAAATGTTCATTAACTGTATGGAATTAACCTCTTGTTGACAATGACTACTACTTTATGTGCAAATTGACATGTTGACAATGTTTTTTTAACGTGTTTATTAAGTGCTAATAAAAGATTTAAAATTCACATTAAAGTGGATTTTAGGCGTAACATTAACTATTCTTAGAAACATTCCTACCAACCTCTTCCTTATCTTGCCTACTTTGTGTAAAAAATACGTATATACAAACCTATTTTTAGTCCGGTCCGATCACATGATCTTGCAACTGGTCTCTCCTGTGTCAAGGAGCTCCAACAATGCTGGGAATTCTTGGAGCCGTGATGTCACCCATAGGTTCCCATAGCCCATTTGTTGTTGGCCCTCTCCTCTCCCTTGCAACCACCGCTTACTGATGCAGGGGAGCCAGATCGGCAGCATCACGTGACCGGAGGGGACTTAAAAACGGTAAGCCTACAGATCTTTTTACACAGGATAGGTAGGAGGGCAGGGAAAGGAAAAACATTTCAGTTAGTGTTGGGCTTGAATTCCATTTTAAGCCCATACAGTAGCTATGTGGAATTATAGATTAAAATAAAATAATGGCTAGGGCTATACAAAAATCTTAATATTTGATTCTTAAATTGTTAAAGTTAGGCAGGTTTACCTAAGAAAGATGTTTTTTTTTAAAAACTATCGGAGAATGACACTTCAGATTGAGTGTCAGAGGTCAGGCAGTCAACATCAGCTTATACCCATGCACAATATCTTAACTTTTGAGAGTGACCAAAATAGGGTCCTATAGCTGAGACACTTTTACCTTGTTCATTCAAGGTAACTATACCCCCCCCCCCATCTTCCTTCCTTTCTGAGTAAGATGTAATCGCTGATCCACACTCCCTCAACACCTTCTTGCAGTAGGAGTCCATTCTGGGAAAGCTTTGGTGTTGGGTGATGTTGGAGCTTACCCAGAAGAAATAACAGTTGGCTACTGAAGCCTGAACACTACCACATAAGTGATTTCACATCCTCCTCCATAGATAAAGGAAAAGTGCAGCATCCTATGTCTACTGTATATAGAAGTAAACATTTTATTGATCTAGACATAAAACCAAAATATGCTATAACATGTTTTAGACTCCATATCGTTTGCTTTTGCCTACTGAAAAATCTGAAATAGAATTGCAGAATAAATCGGTAGTAATGTCAGAAGAAAAAAATAAATCAGCCTGCCCCCTGCAGGTTAAAGCCATGCCTGGGGTATTTTGCCAAGTACCGGCTGTATGCCAAATACCCAATACCACTTCACTTATTTAAATAAATCAGACAAAACATACTTCTGGGTTTAAATGGCCATAGCAGCCCTTTATTACAATCACAAACAATGAAAATAACTTTATTACATAATATAACTGGTAATAAACAGAAACACATACCCTGACCTCTCAGCCTGAATGTAAACTGCCTTTTTCTATGTCTCTAGATTTTTGAAGGCACCCTTGACCCACCAACTACTGTAGCTGTATCTGCTACCACCTTGCCTTTTCACGCCCCCAAAGCCGCAACTTACACCGTCTCCGGGACAATTGTTCGGTAACTTCTCCAGCTGATACAGCCAACTGCCCCAACACATATTACTTCCGCCCTTATTAGGGCAGGAACGCTCATACCAGATATGGGCCAAACCCATCCTTCCCCGCCTTCAAAAACCCTACGACCTCTGCCTGCTGCTATAACATCCTGAAATCTCCGTCCACCAAATACACTAAAGAACGGAAAGAAATAAAATTGACCAAGGCCCATATTCAATAAAGGTGAGGGAGGGAGGGAAAAACCTGTCCGGCGCTTTCCTCTGGGCCATCTGAAGCTGGAAGGGTCGCCTCCCCCCAGGGAACCCTTAGGACCCACCCTGCCCTATCCTAGCCTCTTACAATGAGGTGATACCTAATTCCCCTCCTGTTTGACCAAACCTTAAATTAACCCTAAACTGACCATAGACTCTCTGGACAAACCCCCTCATGTAGGCCCTACAACTATACTGCGCCTGCGCTCCTGGCCTGTCCTTTATGTGCTAGTATGCACCACATACTAGCACAATATGGCAGAATTGCCTGTTAAACAAAGCCCTCCAGTGCCAGGGTTTCCATCTTCATCTTCACACCCACAGATGAGCATGGTAGTCGCAATCGCAGCACTGCGCTTTGAATTGAGGACACACTCAGTTTGTCTTCAACTCAGTGAGCAGTGCACATGTGCCAGTGACGTCACTGGATGCTGAAATTGTGAATATCTCCTAAATGGTGCATGTTTAGAAGATATTCATTGTGCCTAAAGGTAAGACATGTACGCTTATCTGTAGGTACAAGTTTAAAATGAGCATTTACAACCACTTTAAAGTATTTAGACTGCAGAGTCTATAAAATAGCTTTCAGCAATAATTGTATCTGGCCATGTTGTTACTATTCTATAACATCACATACAAGCGAATAAACTGCAACATTGAATTGCATAGCTGAGATGACAGATACAAATGTATGAAGTGCATATATCTGTATAATGTATATAGGAAAATGTTGAATTAAAAAAAAACTGAGATGAATACAGTATTGAAGAGTATATAACCCAACAGATTTTGGGGTGTTAACAAATTTTCATCCCATGTAAAAGAGAATTAATCCCTCCAATCTGCATGAGAAAGACACCAAACATCTACAGTGTAGAGTTGTGGCCAAAAGTTTTGAGAATGACACAAATATTCGTTTTCACAAAGTTTGTTGCTAAACTGCTTTTAGATCTCTGTTTCAGTTGTTTCTGTGATGTAGTGAAATATAATTACACGCACTTCATACGTTTCAAAGGCTTTTATCGACAATTACATGACATTTATGCAAAGAGTCGGTATTTGCAGTGTTGGTCCTTCTTTTTCAGGACCTCTGCAATTCGACTGGGCATGCTCTCAATCAACTTCTGGGCCAATTCCTGACTGATAGCAACCCATTCTTTCATAATCACTTCTTGGAGTTTGTCAGAATCGGTGGGTTTTTGTTTGTCCACCCGCCTCTTGAGGATTGACCACAAGTTCTCAATGGGACTAAGATCTGGGAAGTTTCCAGGCCATGGACCCAAAATTTCAAAGTTTTGGTCCCCAAGCCACGTAGTTATCACTTTTGCTCCATCGTGCTGGAAAATGCATTGTTCTTCACCAAACTGTTGTTGGATTGTTCGAAAAAGTTCCTGTTGGAGAGTGTTTTGGTACCTGTAACTTTCACCACCGTTTACGACCTTCCATCAACCCAAGACAGCTTATATGACATTCCACAATCCAGCAGACACGATCCATATCAATTCCCTCAGAGAGACGAGACATACGCTCTGTGCTTTCTGGTTTCAAATGTATGAACGCTTTAATGGTACACTTAGCTTTCTTATATACAGTACAGCATGTTAAAGTTAATCACAGGAACAATGAACTCTCCACCCAGACATCACACCATGGGGGGCTTCTAATGACATTCAGAGGAGCTAATTACTAATCATTATCCAGACAGCCTGGCTCCGCATACAGCTTGACAAGTCACATCTATTATCAATAGAATTCACAGAAAACACCATCACACAATTAGTTCCCCTCAATCCACATCTTTAGACAGACTTCTGTCTTTGACAAAAAGGTATTCACACCTGATCATCAATGGGCTTTAAACAGTGTCATCACACAATGAAAGGTCTTTCAGGAGCCAGCCTCACTTAGCATTTCAACAGCCGGGGCTAAGCATTGAAAGAGTCATTCTTATTGACCAGTTGTGGGTCCACATGAAATTACTTGTAATATGTCCAGTATATCCTGCAATATATGATTAATCATTTATTAGCCACCCTATGCCCAAAAGGGGCACAGGGTGAACTTAGACCCAAGAGTCCTTAGTGCCGCTGGCACAGGAGTATCCCCCAACCCTCAAAAGTCTCTGGGCATCACGGGTAATCCCGTTACAGTACCATTCTTTATTCATGGCTGTGTTTTTGGGCAAAATTGTGAGTGAGCCCACTCCCTTGGATGAGAAGCAACCCCACACATGAATGGTCTCAGGATGCTTTACTGTTGGCATGACACAGGACTGATGGTAGCGCTCATCTTTTCTTCTCCGGACAAGCCTTTTTCCTGATGCCCCAAACAATCGGAAAGAGGCTTCATCGGAGAATATGACTTTGCCCCAGTCCTCAGCAGTCCATTCACCATATTTTCTGCAGAAGATCAATCTGTCCCTGATGTTTTTTTTTTGAGAGAAGTGGCTTCTTTGCTGCCCTTCTTGACACCAGGCCATCTTCCAAAAGTCTTCGCCTCACTGTGCGTGCAGATGCGCTCACACCTGCCTGCTGCCATTCCTGGACAAGCTCTGCACTGGTAGCACTCTGATTCCGCAGCTGAATCCTCTTTAGGAGACGGTCCTGGTGCTTGCTGGACTTTCTTGGGCACCCTGAAGCCTTCTTCACAAATGCAGTGGAATTTTTTTTTATGGGATTGAGTTCATTTTCATGGCAAAGAGGAACTTTGCAATTAATTGCAATTCTTCTGATCACTCTTCATAACATTCTTGAGTATATGCAATTTCCCATCTCAAAAACTGAGGCAGCAGACTTTGTGAAAATTAGTATTTGTGTCATTCTCAAAACTTTTGGCCATGGCTGTATATGCCACATTATGCTTTGGACACTATATACAAGCTTCCCAGCTAACATTTGCAAATTTGACAGTACACCTTAGTCCCTCAGCTGCCAAAGTTGGCACCTTCTTGGTTGAATTTCTGCACTCCCCTTCCCAATGTGTAGCCGTTGTGTGAAGGTTAAACCTCTTCCAAGTGTTAGAGGATGCCATAAGCCTGCACAATGCATAGACAATCCTAGCACACAAGACGTGTGCCAAGAATGTTCCTGATACAGTGCATGCTCAGCCAGCAGAAAAGAAGCTTGACATGTCTAAGAAAAAAAGTGGGGCTAAGTAACCTTTTCTATAAATTCTATAAATGAGACACACTTCCAAAATTGTGTATAGTTCTACATTAAACCTGTATGTCATTATGTCACCGTGCCCAGTATCTCTTGTATTTGCAAAGAGGAAGTCACCAGCACTACACCAGCACTTTTACCTATGTATTGTGAAAGCAGTATCATAAGTATTAAGAAACTAACAATTCAGGGCCTCGCCGTCGCCGGGTCCTTTCCTTAAAGCAACATAATGACATCACTGTGGTTGGCCTTGAGGAAGTAACCCAGTGAGGCCATTAAACATATCTTTCATTAGACCTATGTGATAACGTCCTCACAGAAAGTATGTGAAATGCATTTATATGGAGACTTTGTATCTTTATATGAGGAGTGCAGCTTCCTATTTGGTCTTTATTACGTTTACTCCTATGTGGACACAGAGTGCTGGACTATTTTTTTACCTATACCACCCCGACACCTGGTTTCGAAAGGAAATTTTGAGAACAGGGGAGCTGGGTACAACTCTCATTATTCACATACTCCCCCCATACCTACAAGCCCTGCTCCATTAGAGCAACAAGGACTCTGACATGGCAGGGAGGGGGCAGTGTCTCTCTAACCCTTTAACACCACCTCCTGCGTAACCCTGAAGTGGGCCTTAAAGGGGTTGTAAAGGTTTGTTTTTTATTTTCTAAATAGGTTCCTTCAAGCTAGTGCATTGTTGGTTCACTTACCTTTTCCTTTGATTTCCCTTCTAAATGTTTTTTTCTTTGTCTGAATTTCTCACTTCCTCTTTCACCCTCAGTAAGCTTTCCACCATCATCCGAGCGGTTCTGGCTGTGGGTTAGTCAACATGCTGGCCCCCTCTCTTGGGACTACATCATGAACACAGCGTCTCCCTGCAGGAATGTAGTCCCAAGGGAGGGGGCGAGCACACTGACTAACCCCCAGCAGGAACGGCTTGGATGATGAGGTCAAGCTTACTGAGGAGGAACAGGAAGTCAGAAATTCAGATAAAGAAAACAAAGAAAAAAAAACATTTAGACGGTAAAAGGAAGGAAAAGGTAAGTGAACCAACAATGCACTAGCTTAAAGGAACCTATTTAGAAAATAAAAAACAAACCTTTACAACCCCTTTAATGCCTGGGAAGTTCTGCTGGCTACTAACCAGAAACCATGACTGAAAGCTGTTAGGTGAGAGCTTGGTTATTGTGCTGTGAATGTGTTTTCTGCACACATTCTCAGGCCGCCTGAAAAAAAGAAAGAGGGCACACGGCCTAGTGCATTATCCAACAAATGTCTATTAACCACTTCCCCACCACCCACCGTCGTTCTACGTCGGCACTTTAAAGATGGATATCTCGGTAACGGCAGCAGCTGCTGCCACAACCGAGATATCCATCTCTTCAGTGGGCGTTCAGTCAAACGATAATGGCGGTCTCCGCGGCGAATTCGTCGCGAGATTGCCGTTATCGGAGGCGTGCGAGGCCCCCCCCTCCCGCTGCCCTCCCGCGCCCTCCGCCGCTTACCAGAGCCGTCGGTAGCGGCGGAGGCGATCGGGTCCTCTCCCGTGCTCAGTGGGGATGCGAGTGAGGGAAAAATGTCCCTCATCCGTCCCCGTAGCTCTACTGGGCGGAAGTAACGTCAAAACGTCAGTCCCGCCCAGCGTCTTAAAGAGAATTTTTTTTTTTATGTCATTTGAAAAATGACATTTTACATTTTTTTTATTTTTTTTGCATTTAAGCCTAAATATGAGATCTGAGGTCTTTTTGACCCTAGATCTCATATTTAAGAGGACCTGTCATGCTTTTTTCTATTACAAGGGATGTTTACATTCCTTCTAATAGGAATAAAAGTGATAATTTTTTTTTATTTTTTTTATTTTAGTGTTAAAAATTGGTAAAATAAATAAAAATAAATACGAAAACCCCCAAAAAAAATTTAAATCGCCCCGTCCCAACAAGCTTGTGCGCAGAAGCGAACGCATACGCGAGTAGCGCCCGCATATGAAAACGGTGTTCAAATCTGTATCTCAAAAAATGCAACCTGAAGAATTTTTTAAACGTCGCCTATCGAGATTTTTAAGGGTAAAAGTTTGACGCCATGCCACGAGCGGGCGCAATTTTGAAGCGTGACATGTTGGGTATCATTTTACTCGGTGTAACATTATCTTTCACAATATGTAAAAAAATTGGGCCAAATTTATTGTTGTCTTATTTTTTTATTTAAAAAAGTGATTTTTTTCCAAAAAAAAGTGTGCTTGTAAGACCGCTGCGCAAATACGGTGTGACAAAAAGTATTGCAATGACTGCCATTTTATTCTCTAGGGTGTTAGAAAAAAAATATATAATGTTTGGGGGTTTTAAGTAATTTTATAGCAAAAAAAATGTTTTGGTCTCGTAAACACCGAATCTGAAAAACAGGTTCGGGGCTTAAGTGGTAAAAGATAGTGAACAAATAATATCTACTCACAAACAAGTTGATAAAAATACTCATCAAGCTATACCATGTGGCTGAATACTCCCAGACCGCCTGGAATCTCCAGTATTAGGGGATAACCTTACCATGGTTCTGCTGGCTGATACATTTTGACGGACAGTTCTCATTCTTTAGAGTCATTGACACATATCTGTGATGGCTGCCCATTAAAGCCCACTTTTCTTGGCCATGCTCACCAAGAGGGTAAGATGGATACCTATGGGACTGTTATCTACAACTGCTAAGCAGTCTTAGGAGTTGAAGTTGAGGAGTAAAGACCGATCACTGTACGTCATTCACTTTGCAATGAGAAAATTGTTAATTTAGGTGAACCTGTGTTCAACTGGAATACCCATTTTGCTAAATTTACAGCCTCTACTTCTTGAGTAAATCGACCTGAAAGAGACAAGGCAGTTAAGTTAGCAGAGCAGTGATTGTCAGACTTCATGTGACCTCTGACCCTTACCATTCAATCTGAAGTGCTAGTCCCACACATGGGATGCAGAGCAATGTATCTTTTATAAGGTAGACATTTATTACCATTTATTTTCAGATACTTCTATGAGCCCAGTGTTGGTGCTCCTCTTTGAAGTACAATATGGATGTCACAATATCGGCAGGCCTCCTAAAGAACCCCTGAGATAAAGTAACAAAGTGGGGCATAGACGGTTTATTGAAAGTTGGACTTGGGTTGAGCATTTTCGTCTAATAGATGTAATTGTTCTGCTTGCTTTTCTGGACCAACAAGAATGTTCTTTCCAATTAAACATGGCTAACAAGTTACTTTTTCTATATGGTGTTGCTGATGATTTGTGATGTTCAAGAAACTACTTGATGCTAAAGGTCATTATATAAATATGAACGGTACCTTACACAGTGGGAGATTTTAGGTGTCTTTTACCAGATTCAATGAACACCCCTTCTCCGGATAAACTGCAAACCTCTGACAACTGTGATTGTGCCCCTCATTAAAGTGATGTTAACCACTTCCCCACCGCCCACCGCAGGTATACGTCGGCACTTTGAAGATGGATATCTCGGTAACGGCAGCAGCTGCTGCCACAACCGAGATATCCATCTCTTCTGTGGGCGGTCGGGTAAACGATAATGGCGGTCTCCGCGGCGGAATCGCCACGAGATCGCCGTTATCGGTGGCGGGCGAGCGTCCCCGCCCCCTCCCGCTGTGCTCCCGCGCTCTCCGCCGCTTACCGGAGCCGTCGGTAGCGGCGGAGGCGATCGGGTGCGCTCGTCTGTTCAGCGGGGATGCGAGTGAGGGAAAAAATGTCCCTCGTCCATCCCCGTAGCTCTGCTGGGCGGAAGTGACGTCAAACGTCAGTTCCAAACAGCGTCTTAAAGAGACATTTTTTTTTAAAATGTCATTTGAAAAATGACATTTTAAATTTTTGGTATTTTTTTTGCATTTTAGCCTAAATATGAGATCTGAGGTCTTTTTGACCCCAGATCTCATATTTAAGAGGACCTGTCATTCTTTTTTCTATTACAAGGGATGTTTACATTACTTGTAATAGGAATAAAAGTGATATTTTTTTTATTTTAGTGTTAAAAATTGGTAAAATAAATACAAATAAATACGAAAACAAACCAAAACAATTTTTAAATCGCCCCTTCACGACGAGCTCGCGCGCAGAAGCGAACGCATACGCGAGTAACGCCCGCATATGAAAACGGTGTTCAAACCACACAAGTGAGGTATCGCCGCGATCGTTAGAGCGAGAGCAATAATTCTAGCCCTAGACCTTCTCTGTATCTAAAAAATATGCAAACTGTAGAATTTTTTAAACATCGCCTATCGAGATTTTTAAGGGTAAAAGTTTGACGCCATGCCACGAGCGGGCGCAATTTTTAAGCGTGACATGTTCGGTATCATTTTACTCGGCGTAACATTATCTTTCACAATATGTAAAAAAATTGGGCCAAATTTATTGTTGTCTTATTTTTTTATTTAAAAAAGTGAATTTTTTCCAAAAAAAGTGCGCTTGTAAGACCGCTGCGCAAATACGGTGTAACAAAAAGTATTGCAATGACTGCCATTTTATTCTCTAGAGTGTTAGAAAAAAAAATATATAATGTTTGGGGGTTTTAAGTAATTTTATAGCAAAAAAAAAAGGTTTTAGTCTCGTAAACACCGAATCTCAAAAACAGGCCCGGGGCTAAAGTGGTTAAAGACACATTTTTTACCAGTATCTAAGCTGATGTGAACACATATGCTACGTACACACGATCGGATTTCCGATGGGATAAAATCCAATGGAATTTTTCGTCGGAATTCCGATGAAGCTAACTTTCATCAGTCTTGCCTATACACTATCAGACTAAATTCCAACCGTCCAAAACGCGGTGACGTAAAACACTACGACGTGCTCAGAAAAATGAAGTTTAACCACTTAAGACCCAGACCTTTAGTCAGCTAAAAGACCCGGCAGGTTTTGCGATTCGGCACTGCGTCGCTTTAACAGACAATTGCGTGGTCGTGCGATGTGGCTCCCAAACAAAATTGGCGTCCTTTTTTTCCCACAAATAGAGCTTTCTTTTAAAGGTATTTGATCACCTCTGCGGTTTTTATTGTTTGCACTATAAACAAAAATAAAGCGACAATGTTGAAAAAAATGCAATAGGTTTTACTTTTTGCTATAATAAATATCCCCCAAAAATATATAAAAAAATTTTTTTTTTCCTCAGTTTAGGCCAATACGTATTCTTCTACCTTTTTTTGTTAAAAAAAAAATCGCAATAAGCGTTTATCGGTTTACAAAATAGGGGATAGTTTTATTGCATTTTTATAAAAAAAAATGTTTTACTACTAATGGCGGCGATCAGCGATATTTTTCGTGACTGCGACATTATGGCAGACGCTTCGGACAATTTTGACAAATTTTTGGGACAATTGTCATTTTCACAGCAAAAAATGCATTTAAAATGCATTCTTTATTGTGAAAATGACATTTGCAGTTTGTGAGTTAACCACAAGGGGGCGCTGTAGGGGTTATGTGTTCCCTAATGTGTGTTTACAACTGTAGGGGGGTGTGGCTGTAGGTGTGATGTCATCGATTGTGTCTCCCTATAAAAGGGATCACGCAACCGATGACGCCGCCACAGTGAAGAACGGGGAAGCCGTGTTTACACACGGCTCCCCCCGTTCTTCAGCTCCGGGGACCGATCGCCGGACTTCAGCGGCGATCGGGTCCGCGAGTCCCGTGGTCCCCGAGCTCCGGACCGGGTCGCAGGAGTGTGCCGCGGGCGCGCGCCCCACGGCTGGGTACTAGTACAGGACGTACCTGTACGTGGATGTGCCCAGCCGTGCCATTCTGCCAAGGTATATGTGCAGGAGGCGGTCCTTAAGTGGTTAATGCTTCCAAGCATGTGTCGACTTGATTCTGAGCATGCGTGGATTTTTCTCCGATGGCGTTCCACACAGAAGATCGGAATTTCCTATTGTTTCATTTTCATCAGAAATTTTTTAAACATGTTCTATTTTTTTACACTGATGTAAAAAAGTCCGATGGAGTCCACACATGATCGTTTTTTCCGATGAAAAAAGTCCATCAAATTTTTTTTATCCGAAAAACCGATCGTGTGTACACGGCATCACAGGGTATACTGCTTCTGAGGCCTCGTACACACGACCGAGGAACTCGTCGGAAAAGACACATCGTTTTCCTCGACGAGTTCCTTGTTAGGCTTGTCGAGAAACTTGACAACCTGTCTTTGCGTACACACAGTCAAGACCAAATCTCCTCATTCTCAAATGCAGTGACTTCAACACATACAACAGCAGGGGAAGTTCGTTCCACTGGCACAACCCTTGGGGCTGCTTTTGCTAATCTCATGTTACTGCGTGTTAAGTAAAGGTTTGGTGAGAGACGATTTGCACTTTTCAGTCTGTTACAGCATGATGAGTGTGCTATCTCCATTACGAATGCAACTTTTACCTAAGGTGCGCTCCCGTCTCATACTTTATTCTGAGCATGCGCGGGTTTCTAAGCATACACACGAACGTGTTTCGCGTCGAAAACCAGCCTGACGATTAACACGGTGAGGAAATTGAGACTCCCGTTGAGGAAAAAGAGAACTTGTTCTCTTTTTTTCTCGTCGAGTTTCCTCGACAGTTTTCTCAGTGAAAAGCATACACATGACCGTTTTCCTCTGCAAAAAAGCTCTGCCACCAAGTTTCTTGATGGATTCTGTCGAGGAAAACGGTTGTGTGTATGAGGCCTTAGTCATGGAAAGCTTTCCTTTCCTCATATAAAGCATATCCCATGAGTGCTAGCTCCCCCTTCTGGCTTCAGGGTGACTCCTTCCATTGAATTGTCCTATGGAGCCACCCTTTCGTGCTTGCTCTGGGGATTGGACTACGGGACTATGTGCTGCTGATGTTGCCTCCTCCTGCATGCACAGACACAGTAATAGATCAGCACCATTCAATTATGACTCATTAAGGAGCTAATAAAAAACGGTGACTTTGATTAAGTGTTTCCACATTGTACAGCTTTAACTTATGAGAAAAAGTCAAGGTGGGAACTCAGTATCATCCCGATAAGGTAACTTTTATTAGCTACAGTACATGGTACATACAGAATTAAACTAACACGTTTCAGCCATCAAACCTTAGATGCCTGATGGTCAAAATGCATTAGCAGTTTTATTCTGTATTTACCATGTAGCTGATAAAATTTACCTTATCAGAATCTTATACAGAGTTTCCGGCTGGACTTTTTCTTGTACAGGTACAGACAGCCCTGAGATGACAGACACAATGAGAGTTATTTACTAAAGGCAAATCCACTTTGCACTACACGTTTGCACTTTTAGCACTTGAAATTGAACTGAAAGTTCACTTGGAAGTGCAGTCGAGTAGATCTGAAATGAGGGGAAGCTCTGCTGATTTTATTATCCAATCATGTGCAAGCTAAAATGCTGTTTTTTTATGTCCTTGCATGTCCCCCTCGGATCTACAGCGACTGAATTTCCACTTGTAGTGCAAAGTGGATTTGCCTTTCGTAAATAATCCCCACACAATAATGCACACTGGTGCAAAGCATGATGGGACTTATAGTCCTGCTGAAATAATCTGGATAATAGTAATGACATAATGGAGTTGATTTACTAAAACTGGAGAGTGTAAAATCTGGTGCAGCTGTGCATGGTAGCCAATCAGCTTCTAACTTCAGCTTTTTTAACCACTTAAGGGCCGTCGCATGTACATTTAAGTCGGCAGAATGGCATGTACAGGCACATTGGCATACCTGTACGTCCCTGCCTAGACGTGGGTCGGGGGTCCGATCGGGACCCCCCCCGGTAAATGCGGCGGTTCCCGTGGCTGTGGAAGCGATCCGTGCTAAAGGGGTGGCTGTTCGTTTTTGTCCGCCCCCTCCGGATCGCTCCCAGCCAATGCGCGTCCGCCACCCGCCCTCTTCCTGTGTAAACACAGGAAGGGGGAAGTGATGTAATCTCTCCTCTCGGCGGTATTTTCAACCACCGCTGAGGAGAGACGACATCACAAGTGAGTCTGCACAACACCACACTACACCAGAACACACAGGCACATTTAACCCCCCCAATTACCCCCCTGTCACACTGTCACTGAATGCAATGATCATATATGTACTGATCACTGCATTTAGTGTCAGTGTGACAGTTACTGTGACAGGCAGTTAGTGTTAGGTCCAGGGTAGCCCCGTACCCCCCCTAATAAAGTTTTAACCCCTTGATCACCGCCCTAGTTAACCCTTTCACCCCCCTATTGCCAGTGGCACTAAGCGATCATTTTTCTGATCGCTGTATTAGTGTCACTGTTTTTTTTTTTTATTGTGATTTTTTTTTACTAAAGACATGTGGCTGAATACATTTTGGCCTAAATGTTTGACTAAAATTTAGTTTATTCGATTTCTCTTAAAACAAAAGTAAAAAAATATAGATTTTTTTTCAAAAATGTCGCTCTATTTTTGTTTATAGCGCCAAAAATATAAATAGCAGAGGTGATCAAATACCATCAAAAGAAAGCTCTAATTGTGGGAAGAAAAGGACGCAAATTTTGTTTGGGAGCCTCGGCGCACGACCGCGCAATTGTCTGTTAAAGCGACGCAGTGCCGAATTGTAAAAACGCCTCTGGGCATTTAGCAGCATATTGGTCCGGTCCTTACGTGGTTAAGGAAGCTTTGACAAGAAAAAATGGAACCTGATTGGTTTCTACACAGCGCTGCACCAGATTTTTCATTCTTCACTTTATAAAAAATAAATCAATACCAATGTGTATACTCTCTCCAAGAGGAAGTTCAGGAAAGCAGCTCACAAGAAATAGGACTATGTGGAAACTATACTGAGAAGAAAGCAGGTTCTCATGAAATGTTTAGCATGAAATTGTTTATTATACCCAAGTAAGTTAATGAGCACCAATGTGCTGGTTACAGAACCTGGAGCAGCTCTGTAATGCCAGCCAGCAATAGACCGTCGGCTGATTTTAAGTCACAGGAAGGAACAAGTAAGTACATTTCTGTGACCCAGAAGAGAAATATGGGCAAAAAAATTCTGATGCACAAAATTCCATGAATGCTCTGAATCAAGTACGAGACGGGAGCGCTCGGTCTGATAAAACTAGCATTTGTAATGGAGATAGCACAATCGTCACGCTGTAACGGACTGAAAAGCATGAGGATGAAAAGCGTAAATTGTCTCTCACCAAACTTCTACTAACACGACTGGTATTGAACTTCTCTTTTATAGTGCCGTCGTACGACTTGTATGGCACCGCGTACTTGACGTTTGTAATTTCTGACAACATTTGTGTGACCGTGTGTATGCAAGACAGGTTTTGTTGCCGGAATTTCCGATCGTCTGTACGCGGCATAACACTTCCAGATATTTATTACCTCTTTCAGAAACCCCATTACTCTCACTGACAATTCCTTCATCTGTTTTACTCTACAGGAGGATGGCATCATTTTTGTTCAGGCATCATCCAGGCTCATCATCTACTTCCTGGACTGAGATACCGGCATTAATTTACTAAAGGCAAATAGACTGTGCACGTTGCAAAGTGCAGGTGCTCCAAAGCTTAGGAAATGAGGTAAAGCTTCACCTTGCAAAAAATAACTATTATATAAATAAATAATAGTGCAGCGCAAAACAGTGAATATAAACTACAACATCATATAACAGTGAAATAACACTCAAATAAGGTCAACTTTTTTTAAAGCATGACAACAGAAATGGCATGAAGCAAAAAGCAAAAGGCAAAAAACACAGAAGTGAGTCCATATAGTGCTTGAGTGCAAATTAAATCCAAAACAGGTGCAGAAAGATCCAAACAAGTGATGTCCAGAGAACCTCCACCAAATAGCAGGAATGGCCTCTCACCTTAACTATTCGAATTGCAATAGGTCACACAGCATGAAATATATGAAGAACCTCCGGTTCACACAGGGACAGCAAGCAGCAGCAGCTCAAATATGGTAGACTCACTCAGAGGTAAGGTAGGCAATCAGGGCATATGAAATACAAAAGAAGGAGGAGATCTAGTGCTCTCTGAAGCGAACCAATATAAAATGTATTAAAAATAACAAGGATACACTCACATGTAAAGGCACTCTTCAGTGAGTGCAACAAATCAGCATAGACAAATAAGCACACTCTGTGCTGTACAAAACGATTCAGCATAAACCAGATCACAGCGTGGAAAATGGCTGGATCTCACCTGGGTTGACGATCGCGGGTGACTACACGCATAGCTCCTCCCCCTCGTACGTCGTTACGTCCCTATGGGCAGGACTTCATCAGCATGGGGAGAAGAGAAGCAATATGCAGACGTCCCGCTGTCTCACATTAAATAGGGAAAATCGCCATAGGTCACCCCAGTTTTTTTTTTTTAATAAAAAAGTATCACCTGCAGAGCGTCTACACAATACAGGCATACCCCACTTTAAGTACACTCACTTTACATACACTCGCGAGTAAGGACATACCCGCGAGTGTATGTAAAGTGCCTTACAAGTACTGTAAAGACATTTTACAGCCGTAGCAGAAGGAGCTGAACCCCCGAGAGCATAGCCCGTCCTGTTCCAGTGTGCCCCTGACACCTCCACTACAACCCCTGAGACCTCAACTACAGCTCCCGAGACCCCCACTACAGTCCCTGACCCACCACTACACCCTAGAAGTGAAAAAAGGTATTGTTTCACTTTAAGTACATTTTCGTTTTACATACATGCTCTGGTCCCATTGTGTACTTAAAAGTAGGGTATGCCTGTAGCAACAAAAAATGTGGCCGACTGGCAACAATACAAACGCCTGTGCAAACAGGACGAAACAACGTGGTGACTTCAGCACGTCGCTCCTGCCTACGCGTTTTGTCACTAATCTGACATCTGCCCGAGGATGATCATTTTTTATTAAATAAATAAACCACCTGGTTTTACCTATGGCAAATTCCCCTGCTCTTTTTTTCCCTGAGCTAATATTATCTATTTCATTGTGTACAGACCTACAAACTGTGCCACAAACAACTTCCTGACTGACCGTTGACTGCACCATATGGCTTGATCAGATGACTGGAGGAAAAGGGCCTGGCTGGGTATTAGCCACAAGTATCTAAACTTGTGCAGCTGGTAAGCATGCACTTTGTATGGGGTGGATTTACTTGATTTGTTTCTTGCAAGTCACAATATTGTCACTGTACTGTTGGGATCTGTTTCACTCACACTGGAGAAAACAAAAAAGTGTAGCACTAATTAAATTAGGTTGGCATAAAACTTCAAATTACAAATATGACAATAAAAGTGAAGTGAAAATGTCCACATCAATACATAAATATATAAATAAATGTTCATATGTGAAAAACACAAATAGTGTAAAAATACAAATCTGACTATAGAATAGTCCAGCAATAATATTGGTGAATTCCAAAGCTTGTTGATAACTTCAAAGAGGTACTAGAGTTGAAGGAGCGTTGAAATGAATTAACGTGAAGAAAAACCACCACCGATAGGTAAGGGACTTACCAGAGAGTTTGAACCCAGGAGAACCTATGAATGAATGAATGAATGAAAAACTTATATAGCGCGGCACATGCGAACTGAATCGCCTCTGGGCGCTTGTTGTTTCTGTCTCTCTGGTCATCAAAAGAGCAGAGTTTTTATCTGTCTTCTGAAGGTCAGGTGGTTTTCCTCCAACCGAATGCTGGTTGGTAAAGCGTTCCATAGTCTGGGAACTTGGAAAGCAAACCTTCTTTCTCCTTTGGACTTGTATCTGGCTTTGGGTATCTTGACCAGATTTTGGTCGGTGGATCGCAGAATGCGATTGGGATTGTGGACTTCTATCTTTTCGCATAGATATTGCGGAGCCTTCCCATGGATGCACTTATGTGTCAGACAGAGTACTTTGAAAGCAATTCTGTCTTTTACTGGCAGCCAGTGAAGGTTTCTCAGAGAAGGTGAGATTGATTCCCATGTTTTTTTCCCAGTCACCAGTCTGGCGGCCGTATTTTGAACGACTTGCAGACGAGTGATTTGGTACTTGGGGAGTCCGAGGTAAAGGGCATTTGCATAGTCCAGTCTGGAGTTCACAATTGTTCCTACCACGACTGCTACGTCTTCTTTGGGAATAAATGGAATAAGTCTACGTAGAAGGCGCAGCAGATGGTGTGATCCGCTGACTACTGACCCTATTTGTGCGTCCATTGTCATGTTGGTGTCAAAGATGACTCCGAGACTTTTGACTTTGGAGCTAGGGGTGATGATCTGGCCCAGAATGGGGGGAGGTGTCCAGGTTGTTGCAGGTTGACTCTTGCGACTTGCATGAAACAGAAGAAGTTCTGTTTTGGAGCTGTTGAGTTTAAGATAACTCTTTGTCATCCAGTTTTCTATCAAAGAGAGACAATTCTCTAAACTGAGATGATGATCCTTTTTGTTGCAGATGCGAAAGTACAGTTGCGTGTCGTCTGCATAGGAGTGGTAAAGCAGCTGTTGGCTACTGATGATTTCAAAGAGAGGGCGAAGATAGATGTTGAAGAGCACCGGTGACAGGGGTGATCCTTGAGGGACTCCACATGACACCGTGCATTTTTCGGAAGTAAAAGGTACTAATTTCACTGTTTGTGATCGGTTTTCCAAAAAGGAGGAGAACCATGATAGATCACATTCTGCGACTTTGGCTACTTCCGCCAATCGAGTCAGTAGTAGTTTGTGGTCTACTGTATCGAAGGCTGCACTTAGGTCCAACAGAACCAGGAGACAAGATTCTCCTTCGTCTGCAGCCTCAAGTGCGTCGTCCCATATTTTCAGCAATGCTGTTTCCGTCCCGTGTCCGGGACGGAAACCAGATTGAAATGGATCAAGTAGATTATGGGTATCTAGATGCTGTTGCAGCTGTTGTACCACTGCTTTCTCCATTATCTTTGAGCGGACGTTTAGGCCTGTTATGGGACGGCGGTGAGTAGGGTCTTTGGGGTCTAGGGTGGGTTTCTTCAAGATGGGCTGGATAGTGCCCTCTTTCAGCAGGGAGGGTACTATGCCTTCCCTGAATGACTGGTTTATAAGCTGCATGATAGGTGGTGCCAGGATGTCGGCGCATTCCTTCAGCAGTTTAGTTGGGATAATATCATTAGGCGCTGTGCTGTTTCGCAAAGTGTCGATGATATTTTTTGTGGCATCCACGGAGATGGGTTCCAGAGTGAACTTGGTTGATTGTCGATGGCTTCTATCGGTGTTGCGAGGTTGATCAAGGGGGGTGTTGCACGGGGTATTGTTTTGACGAATGCTTTCCCGGATTCCCTCAATTTTATTGATGAAGAAATCCGACAATTCATCGCAAAATTCTTGGGTATCTGAATTGGGGGCCTCAAGACAGCCTGGATTCATGGTCTGAGTGACCAACTTGAAAAGTTCGCGGGGGCGATTTAAGGCACCTACGTTCAGATTGGTCAAACAGAACTGTGTGGTAAAACCACAATGGAACCTGGGCAATCCTGTATGTGTCTCCAATGGCTGTAGCAAGAGTGACCAAACGGCAGAGGAATGGAGTATACCACAGACAAAGATAGCTGGTTACCCGATGGTCTCACAGGACATGATGGTCCAAAAAAAATCCTGGGTGTGTATGGAAGGGTGTGTACCATAGATTAGGAAGACAAAAACATCCACATAGCATAACTCTGTGTTGAATGTTAAAAATGTAATATAGCAAGAACACTTACATTTAGATGGATGTACAAGCGCTTTGTGCAAAGTAGTAGCAACAGTGGGGTCCCCCCGACGCATTTCGTCACAAGGACATCATTTGGGGTAACTGGGGTAACTGTTGGGATCTGCTTCACTCACACTGGAGGAATGTAATATCTTCTGGAGGATTCTATATACGTTTTATGTTTAAGGATTTGGGACTTATTTCAAAGTTACACCTTTTTCACTTATTATTTTTTTATTTATTTATTTGGTTAATATGTCACGGAAAAAATACAGCGTATTATTTTTCTATGTCATTTTGCATGTATATCTCACTTAATTTGCTGCTGTATTCTTTTAGACTTTCATCCAGCGCAGTTTTTTCTTTTTTTGTAGGCCTGCAGAAGGAGCTGATGCTCCATGCGCAAAGCCTGCCCATTCTGTCAATTCAGAACTGTCCCTCTCCCTGATGTCTCTCTGTTTCCTTGTGTTCCATGCTGGTTCCAGCCGACTTCATGGTGGCCAAAGGATTGACAACGGATCCCCTGCCATCTCCTCAGCTGGTAAGCGTGCGCTCTGTATGGGGGTGGATTCACTTGATCAGTTTCTTGCAAGTTACACCATTGTCACTGTACTGTTGGGATCTGTTTTACTCCCACTGGAGGAAATTAATATCTTCTGGATGATTCTATATAAGTTTTATGTTTTGGGGTTTGGGCCTTCTACAGGCCTAATGGACTAATACGACTATTGGTCTCTTGCCCACCTATATGTTCACAGTTACACTATTTTTGCACTTGCAGTTACCCTTTTCTACAGTCTGAACAATTAGCTGTGGCTGGCCATGGATGATAATTGCCCATGTGCAGGGTCAATCAAAACCCATATTTGCCTGTAATCCCACTGATGAGCAGTTACATGAGCTGTAACTCCAGCCATTCCTTTGTACAGGATACAAATCTGGCCATGTTACTACTGGCAAAGGCTGTTCGCACAATCTCTGTGCATGGGGATAGTTTCTCACGGATTACAGTCCATGTGGGTGGGCCCATAGACTTGAAAAGCAATCAAAAAGTTAGTGAGATCCAGGAGCCATGTGATGCCAGGAAAAAAGGTCCACATTTTCCCTCTTCCACCATCATAACTGGTTATACAACAGTTACCACTAAAAGTTTCACTTGAAACTTTCCAGGATTTCTCAACAGAGCTTTGTTTTCTGACTTACAGCATATATTCAATTAAAAAAGATTTCTCTCTTATGAATTGTCTTGTCCCCCTGACAACTAATTGTAAAGCTATTTGCATATCTTACAAGTTCCGTCTTGGAGGATTGAAACTTCGGCTCCCAGTTTGCAAAGGTTTTTTCTTCCTTTTTTCAGAAGGCGAATGGCGCCAGTTCTCTATTTCACCGTGTAAATTACCGGCGTGCTTCAAGCCGTCAGTGGGGGATTCGTCTATCAGAAAAAGTGGTAATTACATAATAATTCCCAACAAATAGATTTCCATACATTTTCGTAAAATGTTCCTGTAGGAATAATCACGTCTGAGAGCTTTTAAAAAGAGTCGGAAAAACATCTGTGCAAAGCATTTTCTTTAATTCTGAGAATATGTTCGGGTAAATGTGGCCTGAGGCTCACGCCGCCGCCACAGCTTTGATTTATGACAAAAAGTGCTCATATAAGCAGAATACTGGTTGCTGTTTATAGGATGGACTCTGTGATCGAGGAGTTTCGGGCATCATTCAAACTGCTTGTAGTGATTTGAGCCTATGAATTTTTTTAGGAATTTAAAAACAACTCCGCAACCAGGAAGATCAGTCAGTAGTGCTACTGCTTGCTAAAAAATAGCCAGAAGATTCACTCAATTAACCTTGATTACATGGGCATGGTTATAGTGGAGCTCCACCCAAAAGGTGAAGTTCCACTTTAAAGTGGATGTAAACCCTCACATATACCCAGTGAAGTGAACAGCCTCAGACGATACACAGGGATGAAAAAAATCTCCCTAAATAAGTTTTACATGTATATCTGCTGCCTTTCCCTTTCTATACTCTTTAGAATTGCTCTTTGAGTGAGGCAGGCTGTAACACAATGTAGAAGTATATCCATTTATTGACAAGGGTGGAAAGGATGTATAGCAATGTACAAGAAGGGTAAATGCTCAAAGTATGCAAAAAAACACGAGTATCAAGTAAACAAAGCTTGAAAATAGTACATAAATATGACCATAGTATAAAACATAGGTACCATAACAATGGAACAAATATACAAAATACATGAATGTGATGAAATAGAACAATTTTTTTCAGAAATAAGGTGTCAGTAAGACCAATTGTAAAAGATGGGGACTGCATCCTTTGAAGCTTAATGTGTTTCATTGATAATTCGACACATCTGGAGCAGATGCTAGAGTGTCTGTAAAAAATATAAACTTGGTCTAAGTAAAAACACATGTTATGGCAAAGTTATGTACACAAAATATATAGATGGTCTAATCCACAAACTTACATCCCATTAAAAGTTCAACCTGAGTGATACTGGTGTGCATGAGTCACCATACAAGCCTCACCATACAAGCCTCCCAGGAGCTGAGGTGTTTGGATCCGCTGGAATGTCAGGCCCACACATGAGGGCCCTCGGCATATTAGGAGTTTACATATTACATATTGTAGTGGGTATTGTGCCAATATTTGGCCACAAAAAATAAATATAACATAGTATATGTAGCAAGCAAGGTAGCACTGTCGCAAAATAGTGTAAAAAGAAACATTGTCCACTGGGAGTGCATACAAGGCCAAAGATTTGGGTAAATAAGGAAAATCGAAAAGCCGCAGAGACTAGATGGCGCCTGAAAGAGACATCACTAGTACAGCATGTGAGTGGTGCCGATGCGTAGGAGACTACACGCTCCCAATCCCACCACAAGGGCACCAGGGGGAGATGGGGCCAGTGTCTGGTGCGCATTACAGTGAGTTGGTGTACCATGTACTATAATAGTTATATGAAATGTGAACCATTCCAGTTTGTAGACAATAATAGTACAAAAAAAACAAGGTTATGGTAAAGGGGAATGATGCAATTGTAAAAATAGAGGGGAAAGAATAGGAGGAGAAAAACAGGGAAAGGGAATATTAATTTATTCAAGTTGGAGACAAAAGAATCTACTGAAACCAATAGTATGGTATAAAGATATGTGTTTGAGAAATTCTTGAAGAAAGGAATAGACCGTGAGAATGTGGCAGGTAGGTCATTGTCTAAGTATGAAGGATATCTATGAAGAAATTACTAAATGACTGCATGATTGAGCCTTGAAAGTTATCTGAATCTCTGCATGCTTGAATGAATGAATGAAAACTTGTTGTTCCTGTCTCCTTTGATATCAAAAGAGATGAGTCTTGATCTTTCTCCTGAATGCTAAGTGATTCTCCTCCAACCGAATGCTGGTTGGTAAAGCGTTCCATAGTCTGGGACCTTGGACCGCGAATCTTGTAGTTGGCTTTCGGTATCTGGAGTAGATTTTGATTGGTGGATCGCAGAACGCGATTGGGATTATGAGCTTTTATTTTTTCGCATAGATAATGGGGGGCATTCCCATGGATGCATCTATGCGTTAGACAGAGTGCTTTAAAAGCAATTCTGTCTTTTACTGGCAACCAATGAAGGGTTCTCAGTGAAGATGAGATTGATTCCCAGGGTTTTTTCCCAGTCACAAGTCTGGCGGCCATGTTCTGAACGACTTGCAGATGAGCGATTTGGTACTTGGGGAGTCCGAGGTAAAAGGGCATTTGCATAGTCCAATCTTGAGTTTACAATTGCTCCCACCATGACCGCAATGTCTTTTTTGGGAATAAAAGGAGCAAGTCTGCGTAGTAGGCGCAGCAGATGGTGAGATCCGCTGACTACTGACCCTATTTTGCGTCTATAGTCATGTAGGTGTCAAAGATGACCCCAAGACTTTTGACTTTGGCGCTAGGGGTGATGATTTTACCCAGAATGGGCGAGGGTGTCCAAGTTGTTGCAGATTGATTCATACGCTTGGCGTGAAACAGGAGAAGTTCTGTTTTCGCTCCATTGAGTTTAAGATAACTCTTTGTCATCCAGTTTTCTATCAAAGAGAGGCATGTCTCTAGATTGAGGTGGTGATCCTTTTTATTGCAAATGCGGAAATACAGTTGCGTGTCGTCTGCATATGAGTGATAAAGCAGTTTTTGGCTGCTGATGATTTCAAAAAGAGGACGAAGATAGCTGTTGAATAGCATCGGTGACAGGGGGGAGCGATAATGTGCGTTTCTCAGAAGTGAAAGCTCCTAACTTCACTATTTGCGAATGGTTTTCCAGGAAAGAGGAGAACCAAGTTAAATCGCCTTCTGCGACTCTGGCTACTTCAGCTAGCCGAGTCAATAACAGCTTGTGGTCTACAGTGTCAAAGGCTGCGCTTAGGTCCAACAGAACCAGAAGAAAAGATTCTCCTTCGTCTGTGGCCTCGAGAGCGACGTCCCATATTTTGAGCAGTGCTGTTTCCGTCCCGTGTCCGGGGGCGGAAACCCGATTGAAATGGATCAAGTAGGTTGTGGGTATATAGATCCTGTTGCAGCTGTTGTACCACTACTTTTTCCATTACCTTTGAGAGTACATTTAGGCCTGTTATGGGACGGCGATGGAGTGGTTCCTTGGGGTCCAGGGTGGGTTTCTTCAAGATGGGTCGAATTATGCCCTCTTTCAATTGGGAGGGCACTATGCCTTCCTTGAAAGATTGGTTAATAAGCTGCGTGATAGGAGGGGTATTGTTTTGCTGAATGCTTTGCCGGATTCCCTCGACTTTATTAATGAAGTAATCCTATAATTCATCGCAAAATTCTTGAGTATCCAAGTTGGGGGCTTCAAGACATCCTGGATTCATAGTCTGAGTGACCAGTTTGAAGAGTTCGCGAGGACGATTTAGGGCGCTGTTGATAGCCTCAGAAAAAAAAAAATTCTTGGCTTTGAAAATTTATTTGTGGTATTTTCTTGTTGTTGCTTTGTAGATGGAGAGGTTCTCATCTGAAGAACTTCTTTTCCAGACGGCTTCTGCTCTTCTGCGCTCTTGCTTCAATAACGCCAGTTGGTTGTTGAGCCAGCTGGAGGTATTTTTCTGGATGCAGGTTTTATGTTTCGGTGCTATTAAGTCAGCTGATTGTAATAGGGCTGCGTTTATGGCCTCCAGTGTTTCTTCAGCCGTTTGATGCAGTTGAATTGTTTTTATTTTTTTCCTTAACGTGGTTTTGAAGAGTTCCGAGTGGAGCTTCTTCTGACATCTAGTCCAGTGTATTGTTACTGGTTTTGATATTTTTGTTAAGGGGGGATTTTGGAAATAATGAATTTAATTGCATGGTGATCTGTCCATGGCAACGGTTCATTTTCCAAAATTTTCTTGTCTGAAAATAAGATCGAGTGTGTGACCTGAAACATGTGTGGGCCCACATACTAGTTGTTGTAGCCCTAATCCTTCCAGGTGGTCAATACAGGCGTCAGCAATGGGGTCTTGTGAGGAGTTGGCCCAGAGGTTGAAATCCCCGAGCAGCAAAAGGTTTTTGCTGTTAAGGGTATAAGTAGAGATGAAGTCCATCAATGATAGTAAAAGCTGCGATTTTGGGCCAGGTAGTCTATAGCAGAGTAGAATCCGGACGGTCTCCTGGGAGTTTGTTTGTAGTTACAGAGTAAGGGTTTCCATGAATGGAAGAGGGTTTTGAAGGACAGGTTTAGTGATCCCAAGATGAGTCTTATGGATCACCACTAGTCCTCCGCCTCTTTGCCCTATTCTGTTTTCCGTTATAATACGGTAGTTTTCTGGCACCAGTTCACCTAGAATGGTGTTACAGTCGGCTGTAAGCCAGCTCTCTGTAATAAAGAGGCAGTCTAAATCGTATTGTAGGATGAAATCGTGGATTTCTAGTCGGTGTTTTACTGCCAATCTTGTGTTGATCAAAGCACATAATATGTGCTTAGGCTGGGGTAAACGGCTAAGATTTTTGATAGTCGATCGTCGAGGGATTCTCAAGAGTCGCTCAATTCTTAGGGCTTTTTTGGTGATGGCAGGTAATGTTGCGGCAAATCGCCTCAGATCCCAAATGGTTTCCGCGGAATATTGCACATTAACTATAGTCACCAAACACCAGGGGGAGGGGAGGATTTTCAAGTATTAACTGAATCCTCTTATCCTGGCTTGGTCCAGAGGAAGGCAAAAAAAACCCTGGTCCAGCTACGCCAATATGCTATGACAGGGAAAAAAAACCTTCCTGACCCCTTGAGAGGTGATCGGACAAACCCTGGATCAAGTTCTGATGGTATTGAGAGGGGGAGAGTGGGCTGGGTGCAGCAAGATGGCCACCGATCAGGCAGCAGATTCCAACGAATAAATCATTGCTGCTGGGGAGGACTGGATAGCCGGGAGACGAAGGTGCTCTTCAGGGGTAGGGGGGGGCTTTTCTGGGCCGTTTGGGCAATTTATGAAGGTTGCCGGGGGGGAAACGGCGCGCCGCTAGGCCAGGGATGAAGCCGCGGCCTTTCCTAGATCGTGGCTGCCGCGATTTGTTGCAGGCCGGCGCGGATGGAAAAAAAAAATGCCCAAAAAGGCGGAAATTAAGACGGAGAGGTGGCAGGAGGGGAGCCCTGAGTAGGGGTGGTGGTGTAGGGGTAATATGTGTATGTGTTAGCTTTTTTTTCAGGGTCGTTACTGTCCTCCCCTACTAAGGTCTTATTGCCATAATATCATTGAGTATCTGGACCCATTCCAGAAAATGTTAAGGAGAGGTTGATTTCCAATAATAAGAGATGTTTACCAGTGGCCAGCAAACAGAGTCTCAAAATAGCTGTTTTGATTTTAAAAAAGGATCTAAAAGGTTAACAAGAGGGCAACCTCAAATTAAGCTATTATATCGGAAATACACACGGTTTTATAGGAGGTAAAAAAAAATGCTAAAATGATCAGATCCAGCAGAAACCCCACCAAATGTGTAGATAGGAGCCTTCTGCTTCAATGCACCTTCAACAAGTCCTTAAAGATGAACACACAATTTAAGTCTACCGGGGTCCTATACCGTAAAGATACATTTTTATAGCTCTTCTGCTGGAAATATAAAGATAGTTTGTAGACTTGTGCAATTTGTTTAATTCAGAAATAGTTTTTTAATGAATTTTGACAAATTTGTTAATTCTGAAATTACCAAATTTCCAAATTTTTGGACTTCCTAAATTCGGAATTTTAGAAATTTGTGATTTTCGGGATTTCGGAAATTCTGAAATTTGAATTTCCAAAATTCGAATTTCGGAAATTTCGATAACTATAAATTCGAAAATTGGAGATTTCGATAACTATACATTCGAAAATTGGAAATTCCAAAATTAAAAAATAGGAAATTCAGAATTCAAAAATTTGAAGATTAAAAAAAATTGAAATTTGAAATTTGATATTCGAAATTCCGAATTTTCGATTTTCCAAATTTCTGAATTCCGAGTTATCGAATTTTCGAATTTTCCGAATTTTTGCAATTTTGGAAATTCTAAATTTCAGAACTTCGTAAAACCTTAAATTCCGAATTTCGCAAATTCTGAGATTCGTAAATTTGGAATTTCGGAATTTTGGGAAATTTGAACATTTCTATAATTACAAAATTAAAAAATAGAAAATCTGAGAATTTAGAATTCAAAAATGTTCAAATTTCCTGAATTTCTAAATTCCAAATTCCGAATTTCCAAAATCCGGATTTTCGAATTACCGAAATCCCGAACTTCCAAACTTCAGAATTTTCGAATTCCGATTTTGCAAATTCCGATTTTGCAAATTCAGAATTTCCAAATTCAGAATTTCCAAATTCAGAATTTCCAAATTCAGAATTTCCAAATTCAGAATTTCCAAATTCAGAATTTCCAAATTCAGAATTCTGATTTTTGGAATTCCAAATTTTCGAATTCCGGATTTCCAAATTTTCAGAATATCTGAAAAAAAACGAAACAACTAATGAAACAAAAGCAAAAATGAACAAATGTTTCGGCAGTGCACATGTCTAATAGTTTGTGTGTGAAAATGAAACACTTCTTCCAACCATCCCCAGAAAATGCTTTAAGTGTTCTTCCAACCTACATATACAAGGAGGCTTCCCCTTGGAAGTACCCTCTTTAAACAAGCAGCATGGTTGAGGGTGGTGGAGTGTGAAAGAAATATTAGGTAGGTAGTACAGTCTGATACAATTTGAGTGTCTAGTTAAGGTATACTGTATGTAAAAATTCTGTTGGATTGCTACTAGCCAATTATGAAGAGATGAAATAGTGGGAAAAGTGCTAGAGCCCTGGAAATGGTACAGTTGGGTTGAAAGTGACACAAATAGGGTCAGGATGCCCTCAACGATGTTGCTATAGAAGTAGCCCCTACTCCAGGTCCAAATGAAGGGTTGTCAAATAAAGGAGTTAGAAGGCCCTGGTAATTGAGAATTCACGTGGGACAACAAGCTTGTTCCAAAGAGAAGGAGGTGATTGGTTCAGGAAAGGGAGGACAGAATGGTGAGGTCTGTGAGAATAGCGCAGCCAGGGAAGGTCACTAAGGTCAAATGAAGTGAAATCCTGTTTCAGTTGTATCACTATTTTGTCCAACCTGCGATAAAACAAATCCAAGATTCTGTTCAAGAGCTCTGTAGTAAAGTTTAAAGTCTCAAAGTCACATCCCATCCTCAATTTTAGGTTTTACAAGTGCAGTCATTTTCAACTGGAGTCTTTTGTTTCTCCAAATAAATTCGGTTGCCTGAGCATTTGAAGTTGTAAAAAAATATTTAGATGGGGTAAATGATATAGCATTGAATATATAAAGAGGACATGGGAGAATATCCATTTATATTGTATTCATTTGACCAAACTAGGTCATGTTTCTGGCTTTCCACCAAGACAATTCTTGAATAATTTAAGTCAATATTCTATGATGGTTAAGGTGAGATACAGCCAATAGGTCAGAGGGTAAACCAGTCCCAAGATCCAATATTTTTTTAAGATCCTCAATAAACTTTTTCTACTTCAACAACTTCAGCTGTGCGGGCAAAATAGGCGCATATTCAGTAATACATCATTCATGAACAGTCAACTTTTAAATCATAGCTGCCTTTCCATTGTATGCAAATAAAAACTTAAAAAATAAATTAAAAACAAACTCAGCAAATAAATATAACAAAATAAAAATGCAAATAGAAACGCTGTGTTTGCAACTTTCAACGAAACCCTTGGATACATAACTATTAACTAATAAAATATTAATTTGTTTGACTTTCCTTTTTTTTGTTATGACCAAAATCCCTTTCCGGAACTGTGATTCTCATTAATATAACATTTTCTGATTATAAATATTATCCAGGGGATAACAGACACACATTGGCCTTAGACTCCACTTGTTTGCACTCGATGCCTACAGAAGAGTTCACTGCCAATTCTGTTTAGAGAAACAGTTAGGAAATTAATCAAATGTCTTGGGACAACGTTCAATAATGAATGCAGAGTTGCTAGCAGCTGAGGTCTCATCAAAAACCATGAAACAATAGGTTCACTGCAATATGTTCTATTTAAAGCTGCTTTAAAGGGACA
Source organism: Rana kukunoris (assembly GCA_029574335.1). Lineage (NCBI taxonomy): Eukaryota > Metazoa > Chordata > Amphibia > Anura > Ranidae > Rana > Rana kukunoris. The sequence goes on along the minus strand of CM056054.1, from coordinate 207,702,293 downwards.
CATTAGTTGCTTTTGCCTTCTTTATTTAGCTTATTTTATATCTGATTATAGTTTTTTTTATTTATTTAATTGTTTAACCACATGACTTCCAGAAAATGCACATCCCTTCATGACCAGGCCATTTTTTTGATATGGCACTCCGTTATTTTAACAATTGAAACATTCACTACGAAAAGTGAGGATCCTCTGGTGGGACTTTGGATTGGGCCACTGTATAACCTCATATATAGTTGTATACCAAAAGGTTTCTTTATAAATATTGTATTGAAAAAGATGAATAAATGCTACTAAAATACATTACATATTCAAAAAATGCAGGCAATGATGGGAAACCAGCACGATGCACAGATAACAGTTGAAAAATAATAGTGACAATACATAAACCAACTCTGTCAAAAAACATGAGACAGAAAGGAACCCAACGTTTAGAGGTTGTGTGGGGTTAGAACCTCTACTTCAGGGGTGGGCAGTTGCACTAGGACAACAGTGGTATCATCAGTGCAAAATATGCGAATCAATCAAGCATCAGTAGCAAATGTTTTATTTAAAAAATGATAGGAGCTGTTTTAGCAGTTAATCAAGGCAAGACTCCCACTTCCAGTCAGGACCAAAAGGGGGGGGGGGGGGCGGCCAACACAACCCAGGAGATGGTGTGTCCCCCAGCCGATACAACTTCACAGGGAGCGTAAGAACCATCCAGAGACCTCCAAAGGTAAGAAAGATGGGACTTAGGCCGCGTACAAACGGGGAGACATGTCCGCTCAAACATGTCCGACGTACCGTTTCCAGCGGACATGTCTCCTCGGATTTTGGTCCGATGGTGTGTACACACCATCGGACCAAAATCCCCTCGGACTAAGGACACGGTGACGTGGCGGTGACGTTGACACCGCCACGTCAACACTCCAGGAAGTAAAATACTTCCACGCATGCGTCGAATCCATTCGGCGCATGCGGGGGATTTCTGTCCGCTGTTCAGGCGTACTAACCAGCGGACATGTCCGATGGACAGGTTTGCAGCGGACAAATTTCAAAGCATGCTTTGAAATTTGTCCGCTGGAAAAACCTATCCGCTAGTTAGTACACACGATCGGATATGTCCACTGAAACTGTTTAAAACAGGTCCGAGGCCACATGAAACATCATCTTGGGTGCAGCTGGAATCCAAAAATACGTGTAGGCTGCCACTGTAGGTGCTTTGGCGCATCGCATTACCTCTGACAAATATTTTTTTGCTATATTCAGAATCGCAACTGGCAACCTGTTGCCTACATTAAAGGGATTCTCATAGTCTTTGGCTGCCCAGTCTCTCCCATCTCAACAGTGTGGCTCTGTTGGACAGTGAGTTTGCAACAGGGATGTGAGTGACTTCTCAGCTGGACCTGTTTTAAACAGTTAGTCCCATCTTTCTTGCTTTTGGAGGTCTCTGGACGGTCCTTACGCCCCCTGTGAAATTGTATCGGCTGGGGACACACCATCTCCTGTGCTGTGTTTACTAAAACATTTTTACTGCTGTTCTGTCCCTGTTGAAGAGAGTCTACTTATTTTATGCCTGTATTTCTACTACCGCTGAGTGAGCACCAGTAGCGGCTGGTGCTCCAAATTTTTTGGGAGGGTGCAAACACACACACAAAAAAAAAAACAATTGTAGCCTCACTGTGCCCATCAATTGCAGCCACTGTGCCCATCAAACGCAGCCACTGTGCCCATGAAACGCAGCCACTGTGCCCATCAAATGCAGCCACTGTGCCCATCAATTGCAGCCACTGTGCCCATCAAACGCAGCCACTGTGCGTCCCCTCCACCCCCCCCTTTTTTTGGTGCCGACTGGAGGTGGGAGTCTTGCCTTGATCAACTGCTAATACAGCTCTTATAATTTTTTAAATAAAAAAAATTGCTACTGCAGCTTGATTGATTCGTATATTTTGCACTGATGATACCACTGTTGTCCTAGTGCAACTACTCACCCCTGAAGAAGAGGTGTAGAACCTCTTCTTCAGGGGTGAGTAGTTGCACTAGGACAACAGTGGTATCATCAGTGCAAAATATACGAATCAATCAAGCTGCAGTAGCAATTTTTTTATTTAAAAAATTATAAGAGCTGTATTAGCAGTTGATCAAGGCAAGACTCTAAATGTTGGATTCCTTTCTGTCTCATGTTTTTTGACAGAGTTGGTTTATGTACAGTATTGTCCCTATTGTTTTGCCTGCATTTGTTTCAATATGTCATGTATTTCAGTAGCATTTATTCATCTTTTTCAATAAAATATTTATAAAGAAACCTTTTTAGTATACCACAATATATGAGGTTATACAGTCGCCCAATCCAAAGTCCCACCAGAGGATCCTCACTTTTCGGAGTGAATATTTCTATTGTATTTTAGGGATGTGCGCTGACTGACCTCTGTATTCATACACCTGAGACACAATCCTCCTTATTTTAACAATTGTGTGGTCGTGCGACACTGTACCCCCAAAAAAGTTGTCCTTTTTTTTTCCACAAATAAAGCTTTCTTTTGGTGGTATTTGATCACCTCTGCGGTTTTTATTTTTTTTGCGATATAAACAAAAAAGACCATCAATTTTGAAAAAAAAAACAATATTTTTTTGTTCATAGGAATCAAATCGGTTCTTGAGCTTCACCTACCAATAGTCCCCTAAAGTGTCCTCAAACTCACCAAAATTCTGGTACGACAAAATAAAAATTCTGAAGTGATGTTATGTGTTGTAATGCATTTGTATTGCATTTTCGAACGACAGCTGTACTGATTAAACAAAAATCGTACGTGCATGTCCGATAGCATAATATTGTATGAACTGTCATAATCGGTTTTAGTAAATCAGTAAGGAAAGGGCTCATGGAAGGTGTAATTCTCAGGGGGGTGGTGAGGTAGGAATTGAGCCCATTGCAGTTGCAACTACAAATATTTTAAAAGCTTGGAAATAACATGCCCTAGAGGGGGAGAGGGAGGTGTAGGGTTAAATTTGTATTAATCCTTTAAGGCCGCGTACACACGACCGGTCCATCCGATGAGAATGGTCCGACGGACTGTTTTCATCGGTTCACCGCTGAAGCGGCCTGATGGTCTGATGTGCGTACACACAATCAGTTCAAAAACCGATCGAGTCCAACACGATGACGTAAAACACAACTACGTGCAGAGAAAAATGAAGTTCAATGCTTCCAAGCATTCTGAGCATGTGCTGGGTTTGAACCGATGCTTTTACGTACTAACCATCGGTTTTGACCGATCGGTAGGCGTCCATCGGTTCGATTTTAAAGCAAGTTCTACATTTTTGGACTGAAGGACAACAGACTGATGAGGCGTACACACGGTCGGTTTGGACCGATGAAACTGAACTTCAGTCCGTTTTCATCGGTTTGGACTGATCGTGTGTACGTGGCCTAAGACAAAGTCAATGCAAACTGATGTTTCATTTTTTAATTGACACCGGTGATTTAAAGGATGGTGTTCGATGTGAGCTTTTTGTCGGATATTCCGACCATGTGTAGGCTCCATCGGACATATGCTGTCGGAATTTCTGACAACAAATATTTAGGAGCTTGTTCTCAATTTTTCCGACAATAAAAGTTCTTGTGGGAAATTCCGATCATCTGTATGCAATTCCGACACACAAAAATCTTACGCATGCTCGGAATAAATATGACGCATGCTCTGAATCATTGAACTTAGTTTTTCTCGCCTCATCATAGTGTTGTACGTGACCATGTTCTTAAAGTTCGGAACTTCCGACAAGATTTCTGTGACTGTGTGTATGCAACACAAGTTTGAGCCAACATTCCGTCGGGAAAAAAAATCATTGGAGGATTGGAGGATTTTGCTTAAATTGTAGATTTCACAGTTGGGACTTCCTTAATATTTTTTAATGTTTTGTATTTTCACTTTTTATTCACTTATGGTTTATGTAAATGTATTTGTTCACATGTCACTTTAACAGCGCAGCTTATATTTTTATGTGTCAAACAAAAAAAAAAAGTAGTAAAGGCAAATTTCCCCAATGGGATAGACAAACAAAAAAGAAACTTCATCCAAAATGGAAAATAATGTTTTGGCTATTTATAAATGAGTAATGATTGTTAGAGTAAACCTCCATGACAAACCTGGACCCAGACGGTCCCTATCTTCCTACTAAAAAAAGAAAAGAATGTTCAGGAGGTCTTGCCTAACTACACGTCTTTAGTTATAACTAGAGAAAAAAGGTACAGACAAAATAAAATAGTACAGAATAGGAAGAATATTAGGGATGTCATGAAGGATCCCTAAAAAGAACATTCGATCTTAGATATGGATCAGCACGAATGTTACTCCACTGCCTGAGGTATATAAAGATGCTAATAGGAAAATCTGTTATTATGTATATGAAATATAATTATAGGGAACGGCATGATAATAAAAATGTAAAAATCATTTGCAGTTCATCCTCCATGACAACCAGCTAACGGAAAAAAATCCCAGAAGATTATATTGGTAAGGAACACAGCTAATGCTATACTGGAATATCTAGAGAAACCATGGGAGGTACTACACTAGGCATGCCGTCTAATTATCAATGCTAAAATAAATGTTAATTTTAAATAACGGTAATCCTAGTGGTTTTAAAGGCAGAAATCTTTTTTACCTCCTTAACCGCTTAAGACCCGGACCTCTAGGCAGCTAAAGGACCAGGCCCCTTTTGCGATTCGGCACTGCATCGCTTTAACTGACAATTGCGCGGTTGTGCGACGTGGCTCCTAAACAAAATTGGCATCCTATTTTCCCACAAATAGAGATTTCTTTTGGTGGTATTTTATCACCTCTGCGGTTTTAATTTGTTGCGCTATTAACAAAAATAGAGCAATGAAAAAAAATTCAATATTTTTTACTTTTTGGTATAATAAATATACCCCAAAAATATATATATAAAAAAACTATTTTTTTTCCTCAGTTTAGGCCGATACGTATTCTTCTACCTATTTTTGGTAAAAAAAAAAAACGCGATAAGCGTTTATTGGTTGGTTTGCGCAAAAGTTATAGCGTTTACAAAATTGGGGATAGTTTTATGGCATTTTTATAAAAAAAACATTTTTTTTACTAGTAATGGCCGCGATAGTGACTGCGACATTATGACGGACACATCGGACACTTTTGACACATTTTTGGGACCATTGTCATTTTCACAGCGAAAAGTGCTATAATTTTACTGTGAAAATTACAATGGCAGTGAAGGGGTTAACCACTAGGGGGCGCTAAAGTGGTTAAGTGTGTCTTATTGTGTGTTTCTTACTGTAGTGGGGCGTGGCTGGACGTGTGACGTCACTGATTGTCGTTCCCTATGACAGGGAACAGAATATCAGTGACAAGCCACAGAGAAGAATCGGGAAGGTTTGTTTACACTCACCTCTCCCCGTTCCTTAGCCCCGCCCCGCGGTCACGGAGCTTCGGACCGGGTCACGAGTGTGCCGGCGGCGGCGGCTCGCTCGTGATCCATGGCTGGGTTCTTAAAGGGGACGTACATGTATGCCCTTGTGCCCAGCCGTGCCATTCTGTCGATGTATATAAGTGTGTGGCGGTCCTTAAGTGGTTAAAGTGTGACTAAACCCAGGAGCCTGCATTCACTATATCTAGTCTCCCACAGTACACAGAACTGGACATGGAAATGCAATTATTTTGGTAAATATAAACTGCTAAATACCTTTTTCATCAGCAGTATATAGCAGGCTTGTGACTTCTATCAGTGTCTGGTAAAGCTTGAAGGAGCAATTTTCATACTGCATTGAGCTGATCACATGCACTCCCTCCAGAAAAAAAAAAAAAAAAACTCTAGCAATACACACCAAACTGAGCATGTGCAGCCTGACTCAATAGGATCTGTTTTAGCCAGGCATGTTCTGGAGTCAGTGGAAGAAGAGGAGGATCTGTGCATACCAGATTAAACAGCTTTTTTACACAATGCGGATTAACCCCTTATGTTCCACAGTGAGTATAACAAGCATGCTTTACTGCATATACAGCCTGATTTTACTGGTGTGTGTTTTGTAACACTTCCATGGATTCTCTGCATTAAGGTAAAAACCTTCTGTATGCAGCTCCCCCCCCATACTTACCTGAGTTCAATCTTGATCCAGCGATGTGCCAGAGAGCAGCAGCTCTCTCAGTTCTCTTCCTCCTCACTGGACAGAGCCATTGGCTCTCGATTCTGTCAATCAAAGAGAGTGAGCACAGAGCAGGGGGTGTGGCTCAGAATCGAGCTGGCAGGAGTGGCACCATAGAAAGCGGGGGGGGGAGCCAGAAAAACCAGTGGGGAAAAGATGGTGAACAGGGCTGCTCTGTGCAAAACCATTGCACAGAGAAGGTAATTATAATGTTTGTTATTAAAAAAGATAGGTTTACAATAACTTTATAACTTCAATTCAAAATATAAAATATTTATTAATTTACTGGCACATAAGTCAGATATTAGTATTAGTATGTAAAATTAAAACACTAAGGACATATATGATGTCTGGCACTAACGGACCTGCATCAGAAAATTAGGAAACGAACATTAACAAAGAATTTTGCTAAGTTCTCTATAAGCTTTATAACTATTCCTAGGTTTCAATTCTAAGGGTCCTTTCACACGGAGCGGACCGTTTTTGTGTCCGCTCCGTGTGTGTCCGTCGGTTTAGCGGGGATCATCCGTAATCCCCGCTGAGCTGTCGGCAGACAGGGCGGTCCCCGCACACTGTGCAGAGACCGCTCTGTCTTTCCTCCGCTCTCCCCTATGGGGAATCGGATGAATACGGACTGTCTGTCCGTATTCATCTGATCCGATCCGCCAGACGGAAGAAAAATAGGGTTTTCTTCCGTCCGAAAAAGCGGATCTTTGCAGACGCGGATCTTTGCGGACGTTAGCGGATGCATCATCCGCTAACGGACGCGATCCCATAGGGATGCATTACAAGTCCATAAACAGACTTGTAAAAAAATGGACGAACAGTCTGTCCGTGTGAAAGGACCCTAACGCTCCGTACACATGAGCTGTTTTCCCGTTGGGAAAAAAAAAAACAATGGTTTTTCCAAAGGAATTCCTCTCAAGCCTGCCTTGCATACACACGGTCACACAAAAGTTCAGTAAAACCTTTGACTGCCAAGAACATTGTGACGTACAACACTACGACGAGCCAAGAAAATTAAGTTCAATGCTTCTGAGCATGCGTCAAACTGTTTACAAGCATGCGTAGGAATTTTGCGTGCCGGGATTTGTACACGCAAACAGGAAATTTCCTGATGGGATGCTCTCTATCTTTTTTTCAGCAGGTTTTTCTGTTGGAAAAAGTCTGCTGGAGCATACACATGGTCGGGAATCCCGACCAAAAGCTCTCATCAGACTTTTTCCAGCAGGAAAACCGATCATGTGTACGTGGCATAAGACATGAGCAAGCAAGAAATGTGCTTACCTTTAATAAAATTATGCTGTTTTAGTAGAATTTTACCAAAGCCTTTGTTAATGTTCATTGACTAATTTTCCATTGTCTCTGGTGAAATGAAGGTCCATTAGTGCTAGACATCATAAACATTTGCACTTGTTTTATTGTTACCTCTAGTTCTGGGAACATTTATGAATGGGTTTGCTCATTTTATATTATTGATAAAACTTATACTACATGATCCTCTTTACATTTGATATCTTTATGATAACTAGCTTGGAGCAGGGACTTAAAGGATACTTCCCTGCAAAAGCTCATTAGGTGCCTATTATTTTTTTCAATTTGAACATTATAATAATTAAATTGTTGATGTCAAGTACCTGCCACACAATGGAATGCTCACTACTGCTATTTATATCAAACTGTTGCTAGGTTGGAAGCATCTGCTTTGCCGTGTGAAAGGGTTCTTTAAGCCACATTGTTTTTCTCTAAAATATCAAAACAGGATTGAGTTGGTCAGGGGAAATCTATATGGCACTGCAAAAAAATAAAAGAGTTCTCTAAAAAAATATATATATATTGATTTTTAGGTGACAGTAACTTACACTACAACATCAAATAAAATATATATACAGTAAAACCTTGGCTTGCGAGCACAACTCATTCCAGAGACCAGGAAGACTACCCTGCACTAGAGCAAACTGAAAGCGAGGCTTGAATCACTCATGGAGCACATCGAGGAAGGGATGAAATTGATGGCGGTGTGGAGGATGGTCTATGTGGACAGCTTTACCCCGCATGCCTGCATACATGTAAATGTGCCCGTTTTAATTCATCAATAGTGTTGCTCACGAATATTCGCATTGCGAATATTCGCTACGAATATTGCATATTCGAGTATTCGCGAATAACTCGAATATTGCGGCGAATATTCGCTATGGCGAATATTAGTATTTTTTCAAATTTATTTTTAAAACAGATCACATCCTAGTGATCTCCAAAAGCATTGCTGGTATGATTAGAGAGAGACCCTGGGCCGAGTAGTAGCTGATGCGACTCTTTTATGTTGCCGAAAATTCGCATTGCGAATTTTCGGCAACATAAAAGAATCGCATCAGCTACTCGGCCCTTCTTTTGCATCAGAGCCAATCAGAATAACTTGAATATTCGGCAAAAGGAATATTGCGAGATATTCCTTTTGCCTAATATTCGAGTTATTCTGATTGGCTCTGATGCAAAAGAAGGGCGGAGAAGATAATCGCGCAATAGGAATATTGCGCAATTATCTTCTCCGCCCTTCTTTTGTCCCCTTATTCTCCTTTCTTTTAAGTAGAGTTAGTGTAGAGTTAGTGTTTAGTGCATATTAGTTTAGTAATACAGGAAATGATCTCCGTTTATGAGAATTTCGCAATCATTTTCGCATTAGCGAAATTTCGCATTAGCGAAAGTTCTCAAAATTTTTTTTGGATAAAATATCACGAATATTCGATATTAGCGAATATTCGCGAATATTCTTCTATATATTCGCGCAATATCGCAAAATCGAATATGGCGTATTCCGCTCAACACTATTCATCAATAGTGATGAGCGGAATACGCCATATTCGATTTCGCGATATTTCACGAATATGTAGAAGAATATTTGCGAAATATTCGTAAATATCGAATATTCGTGATATTTTATCAAAAAAATATTTTGCGAAATTTCGCTAATGCGAAAACGGAGATCATTTCCTGGATTACTAAACTAATATGCACTAAACACTAACTCTACTTACACAAACGTATATGACTAAACTAAAGCTAATTTTTTTTTTTTTTTATACACAAAACACAGAAGGGCAGAGAAAGTATTCGCGAATATTCGTAATACGAATATTCGCATTGCGAATATTCGGCAACATAAAAGGATCGCCTCAGCTACTCGGCCCAGGGTCTCTAATCATACCAGCAATGCTTTTAGACGTCGATGGAGATCACTAGGATGTGATCTGTTTTAAAAATAAATATTCAATATATTCGCGAATACTCGAATATGCAATATTCGTAACGAATATTCGCAATGCGAATATTCGTGAGCAACACTATTCATCAACCATGTGAGTTGCTAAATGTTGTAACTTCATTAAATGTAGTAACCATATTGCTACACTTAGAGGCACCTCTCTTCTCTTTTAGTTGTGACATGACGTTACTTGTATATCAAGACATCGCTTGTTTATAAAGTAAAAATGTATAAAGAAAATTAGCTTGTCTTGGAAAGTACTTGCAGACAAAGTAACGCTCCAGCCAAGGTTTTACTGTAGTTTAATTCATGTTAAAAGCATTGAAGAAAGTATTAAAAACATTTGATAATTTTCAAGTCCACAATAACATTATCTACAATTAGTTGTCATAGTGTAGCAATCCTGACATGTTTTGCCAATTTGCAGACTTCTTCAGGAGGTATATGTTACCACACCTGGATAGATAAATCAGACATATACAGTTGTGCATACGTTTTCATACCCTGGCAGAATTTATGATTTATTACAGTAGCAATTTTTCAAAGCATATGAATAACACAAAAAAAACGTTCTTTCACTCATGGTTAGTGTTTGGCTGAAGCCTTTCATTATCAATCAACTGTGTTTACTCTTTTTAAATAATAATGGCAACAGAAACAACCCAAATGACCCTGTTTAAAAGTTGACATACCCTGTTGATTTTGGTTTGATAACATGCACACAAGTTGACACAAAGAGATTTGCATGGCAGTTAAAAATGTAACCATCCTCACCTGTAATCTGTTTTCTTGTAATTGTAATTTTTTTTTAATTTTGTGGTCAGTGTCCATCTGCAGCCTCAATGCAGCCTAACCTGTGCCTAAATGCAGCCTATATGCCCATCTCCAGTCTATGTGCCCATCTCCAGTAATCTTGTTGTTTTAATAAAAAAGGCAATTCATATAAAATGTTACTCACAAGGGAATTAAAAACTTTGGCTTATCTTAGGTTTTTCATCTGCTCTATGTCCAAAATGTGGGTGCTCTGTTGGTCCAGATGGTGGTGGACTGGGGCTGCTGTTGTCCCTGCCTCTGTCAGCGGCGGTGGGAGATCGTATTCCTCCGATGCTGTGGAGAGGGGGACATCGTTCCGTGAAGCACAGTGGTGGAACAGCGTCACTTCCGAGTACGGATCTCTGGAGGATACACAGTCCCGCCTCCGCCATCGGCATTGGACCAGCTCCTGTGATTGATAGAACACTGGTCCAATGCCGGTGGCGGAAGCGGAACTGTGTGTGTGACGTTGGAGCCGAGTAAACAGGAGAGACGGCTCGTGAATTCCGGCGGCACTCGGCATCGCTCGTCCCCCTCCCTCCCCTCCAAGCCCAAGGTACAATATCAGCGTATAACGCACACCCGTGATTTCCCCTCTAGTTTCAGGGGAAAAAAAGTGAGCGGAATATGTCGATAAATACAGTGGGCCAGATTCTCATATAATTCCGGCGGCGTAGCGTTAGCCATTTACACTATGCCGCCGAATCGTACTAGAGCAAGTGCTTTATTCCCAAAGCACTTGCTCCGTAGTTTGCAGTGGCGTAGCGTAAATGGCCCAGCGTATCCCTGCGTAAATCGAAGGGGGCGGCTTGTATTTAAATTAAGCACGCCTCCGTACCGATTGAACTGCACATGCGCCGGCCGCGACGAAATCCCAGTGCATAGCTCCAAAGGACGTCACATTTTCTCAATGTAAACGACGTAATCGTAGCGTACGCCAGCCACATTGAGAATCGACGTACTCAAACGACGTAAACGACGCACAACACAACGCGGTCCCGAGGCCATACTTAACATGGCATCCGATGGCACTTCGTAAGGTTACTCCACATATTAGCAGGGGTAACCTTACGCGTACGAAAACGACGTAAACTATGACGGGGCGGCGTAAAAGCATTCGGGAATCGGCGTATAAGGCTCATTTGTATACGCAAATGAGAAAACAACGTACAGGCCACCTAGCGGCCGCCGATGTCATTACATCTACGATCCGACAGTGTAATTGTTTTACACTTGTCGGATCTTCACCTGTATCTATGCGTAAGTGATTCTAGGAATCACACGCATACTGTAGATACACAGGGGAAAAAACTGCGATACGACGGGGTATCTGAGATACCCCGTCGTAGCGCGACTGAGAATCTGGCCCAGTAAATGCATTTATGGACTCCTGGCAGACTCTTGCATCTTTCATCCAGTGCTGCACTGACGTTTCTGGATTCTGAGTCATGAGGAAAGCAAAATAATTGTCAAAGGTTCTGCGGGAAAAGGTAGTTGAACCGTAAAGCAGGAAAGGGATAAACAAGAAATCCAAGGAATTGAGAATGCCAATCAGCAGTGTTCAAACTTTAATCAAGATATGGAAAATGAAGGGTTCTGTGGAAACCAAACCACAGTTGGGTAGACCATCTAAAATTTCAGCCACAACTGCCAGGAAAATTGTTCGGATGCAAAGAAAAGCCCACAAATAACTTCAGGTGAAATACAGGACTCTCTGAAAATATGTGGTGTGGCTGTTTTGAGATGCACAATAAGAAGACACTAGAAGAAAGTTGGGTTGCATGGTCGAGTCGCCAGAAAAAAGCCATTACTACGCAAATGCCACAAATGATCCCGCTTACAATACGCCAAACAGCACGGAGACAAGCCTCAAACCTTCTGGCACAAAGTCATTTGGAGTGATGAGACAACCATAAACGTTACATTTGAAGAGGAGTCAACAAGGCCAACGATGAAAGGTATGGAGGTGGATTACTGGTGTTTTGGGGATGTGTGAGCTACAAAGGCACAGGAAATTTGGTCAAAATTGTTTGCAAAATTAATGCGGTATGTTATCAAAAAATACTGGAGGAACATTTGCATTCATCAGCCAGGAAGCTGCGCATGGAATGTACTTAGACATTCCAACATGACAATGATCCAGAACACAAGGCCAAGTAGACCTGTCATTGGCTACAGCAAAATAAAGTGAAGGTACTGGAGTGGCCATCTCAGTCTCCTGACCTCAATATCTTTGAGCCACTCTGGGGAGATCTCAAATTGCAAGTCATGCAAGACATCCCAAAAATTGGCTTTTTGCCAAGAGGAATGGGCAGATTTACCATCTGAGAAGACAAAGAGCCTCATCCACAAATAACACAAAAGACTTTAAGCTGTCATTGATCTTAAAGAGAGAAATACACGGTATTAAGAACTGAGGTATGTAAACTTTTGATCAGGGTCATTTGGGTAGTTTCTGTTGTGATTATGATTTAAAAAGAGTGAACATGGTTAAATGATAATAAATGGCTTCAGCCAAACACTAACCATGAGTGCAAGAAAAGTTTTTGTTTTATCATTCATATTCTCTAAAAAATGGCCAAGAAATCATAAATTCTGCCAGGGTATGTAAACTTATGAGCACAACTGTAGATTATTGTATGTACACTTAGAACACAATAAACACAAAAACAAAATAAATAAAAAAAACACAAAATACATATGCATTTCATAAGGTTTCAACACCTAGTTATACATATAAAACATACTGTAACAATTGCTGGAGGACATCTTACCAATTACTGTTCCATTTCCTACTAGCAATGCTTGTTGGGGCCTATTCATAAAAACTGAAGAAAAGAGTATGAGGAGCAAAAGTTGAGTTGTTGACAATAGTGACCAGTCAGGCTTCATCATTCTGTAGGTATTGAATAAGTCAATTATGTCTCCATTTTTTATTTAAGCTTGAAGCATTTACCATGTCTTGGTCCAAAGGTGATGGGCATGGCAATCTGCTTAGTCTGCTTGCTGGTGCCCCCAAGTTTCTCCACGCAGTTGACTCTCCCAGTTGGGGCCCTACAGTAAACAAGGCACCCATGACGTGCATTACGAACCAGTTAGGCCGCGTACACACGACCAAATAAATCCAATTAAATCGGTCTGTCAGACCGTTTTGATTGGATTTGTCTGCTGGGAGAAATTGGTTTGATCGTGTACATACAGCAGACAGCGCGGTGACGTGGTGGTGACGTTTGACGCCGCCACGTCAGCGCACCAGGAAGTAAAACACTTCCGCGAATGCGTCAAATCCATTCGACGCATGTGCGGGCAGATATGTCTGATGGATGGGTTCCCAGCAGACAGATTTTAAAGCATGCTTTAAAATCTGTCTGCTGGCAAAATCTGTCTAACCGCCGTACACACGATCAAATTTGTCTGCTGAAACGGTCCGTCGGACTGTTTCCAGTAAATTAATTTGATCGTGTGTACGCGGCCTAAGGCGGCGTACACACGATCGGACATATCCGATGAAAACGGTCCGCGGACCATTTCCATCGGATATGTCCGATCGGGAGTTTGATCCGATGGCGTGTACACACCATCGGATCAAATTCCCCGCCGCCGGACGGCGCGGTGACGCGGCGGTGACGTTGACGCCGCCGCGACACCGCCACGTCACCGCACCAGGAAGTAAAACACTTCCGCGCATGCGCCGAATCCATTCGGCAGCGGCGCGGCGGCGGTGGGGGCCGACATGTCTGCTGGTAAGTGTACTAACCAGCAGACATGTCGGGCGGACAGATTCCCACCGGATAGATTTCAAAGCTTGCTTTGAAATCTGTCGGGTGGAGAAATCTGTCCGCTAGCCCATACACACGAGCGGAGATGTCTGCTGAAACGGTCCATCGGACCGTTTTCAGCGGACATATCCCCTCGTGTGTACGCCGCCTTACAGTTTTGGTGGTCAACGCAAATTCCTATGTTTTCCATACACATGCAAGATGAAGCGTACTAGACCCTCTTCGCTCTCCCCCGATCCACATCCATGTCAACTCTCCACATGGCTGTACCACGAATGTCACGTCTACCCCAACGCAGGTGGTCAGACACTATAGCTGGCTACTGTGCGCTTCACCTATTGCAGCTCCCTTTCCCTTAAGACAAGCAGGCCTACCAGTACTTGGTTTCCCCCAGGAGTTTATATACAATGCTATAGTGCCTGGCCACCACTCCTGGGCATACGTGAACTGAGCAAAGCAAACATGTACTTGCAGTTAGCAGATAGCATGGTTCAAAGACAGTTCAGGTAAAGGAAGGTTAAGTTCAGGGGATAATTCAGTCCAATCCCGGTCATACACAGTGGATCCAACAGAAAACCAGGCAGACTTAGAGGAGGCTTGGTCTAGAACAATGCAGATAAGTCTGACTCTATCACAAGTGAGGGATAGAGTGTTTAGTTTACTTATATCAGGTGACTGACCAATCAATCAGTCAACAGGTGAACACAGACAGGGAGGAAAAGCAACAGCCAACACCCGGTTGCTGGAATGCAGAACAGGGGCACTAAGTGATCATGACAGGCTGGAGCACTCTCTACCATAGGGCCCTGGGATTTATTGTGGTTGTGGCTGAACATTAAAATAATCACACATTAAAAAGGAACATGATCAAAGCTTTGAGCACCTACTCTACCCTGGCGTGGGGCTGCTAAGACCCTGTTCATGATCAGGTTCAAATCGCCTCACTGGGTTACTAATCAACCATGTACATAAGTATGAAGTGCCTGCTTGCTGTTTTGCTGTGCCTGTAAGTCTTGTGTGTTTTCCAAAAATATCAGTAGAACACATTTGATTTCCTAGAAGCAAGCTACTATGAGTCACACAGTTCTCTATAGGTTTATTAGCCTTCACAGATCCTGATTTTCAGACAGTGCCCACTTGTGTTGTAATATATGAGTGGGTGATTCCTTAGCGTGCTAACACCTGCTATGTTTGATTATTTAAATAACATTTTAATTATTGCATAGCAGATGTTATCTGCTATGAGGGAACCAACTTGTCATATCTCTTTATTTTTCAAACTGTTGTTTACTAGAATTTATACACGTGGTTACAAACTGAAGGAAAGCTGGGAGGCACAGGCTGCTAGTGAGGTACATAAAAAAATTTTTTTTTTTGCAGGGAACTCTTTTTTATTTATTATTATTTATTTTATTATTATTATTATTATTATTATTATTATTATTATTATTATTATTATTATTTAACAATGGTGCCTCCTTAAAGGGGTTGTAAAGGCTCATTTTTCTATTTTCTAAATAGGCTCCTTTAAGCTAGTGCATTGTTGGTTCACTTACCTTTTCCTTCCATTTCCCTTCTAAATGTATTTTTTCTTTGTCTGAATTTCTCACTTCCTGTTCCTCCTCAGTAAGCTGTTCTGGCTGACTAAACATCGCTTGGATGATGGTGTGAAGTTTACTGAGGAGAAACAGGAAGTGAGAAATTCAGACAAACAAATAACATTCAGAAGGGAAGTCGAAGGAAAAGGTAAGTGAACCAACAATGCACTAGCTTAACTACTTGAGCCCCGGGCCATAGTCAAAAGACGGCCTCAAGGTGGCTCTGTAAATCCAGGAGACTTGGGGGCGCGGCACACGCGCACCCGGCGCGTCCCAGAAGTGCCGATGCGCGTACCTGGCGGCCGCGATGGCCGCAAGGTACCCGCGATCGGAAATGTCAGATCAGGGACGTGGAGCTCTGTGTGTAAACACAGAGCTCCACGTCCTGTCAGGGAGAGGAGACTGATCTGTGTCCCTTGTACATAGGGACACATCATCGGTCACCTCCCCCAGTCAGTCGCCCTCCACACACAGTTAGAACACACCCAGGATACACATTTAACCCCTTCCATGCCCCCCTAGTGTTAACCCCTTCCCTGCCAGTCACATTTATACAGTAATCAATGCATGTTTATAGCACTGTTTGTTGTATTAATGTGAATGGTCCCAAAAATGTGTCAAAAGCGTCCGATGTGTCTGCCACAATATCGCAGTCCTGACAAAATTTGCAGATCGCCGTATTACTAGTAAAAAAAAATAATAAAAAAAATGTCAGAATTCTATCCCCTATTTTGTAGTCACTATAACTTTTGCGCAAACCAATCATGCCGCGTACACACGATAATTTTTTGTGATGAAAAAAAACGACGTTTTCTGTGAAGTAAAAAACGACGTTTTTGAAACGTCACTTTCAAAGACGATGTTGCATACACACCATCGTTTTTTTCACAAAAAGCGAGGTTACGTTCACCACTCTTTTCCATTGAAGTTTGCTTCATAACTAGCTTCTGGGCATGCGCGGGTTGAAAAACGTCGTTTTGAACGACTTTTTTGCTACACACGGTGACTTTTTGTGAAACAAAAAACGACGTTTTGAAAAACGACACAAAAAATTCAAGCATGTTGGAATTTTTTTTTGGTCGTTTTTTTGAAGACAAAAAACGACGTTTTGCCCACACACGATCAATTTAAATGACGTTTTAAAAAACGTCGTTTTTTTTTCATCGCAAAAGACGACCGTGTGTCACTATACGCTTATTGCGATTTTTTTTTTTTTTAACAAAAATATGTAGTATACATATCGGCCTAAACTGAGAAAAAAATATGTTTTTTTTTTTTTTGATTGCATATTTATTATAGCAAAAAGTAAAAAATATTGGGGCAGATTCACAGAGAATTAGATTCTCGTAGAGTATCAGAAATACACTACGCCGCCGTTTTTTTCCTGGCTCTACGTGGAATCCAGGTAGATTTTGTCCAGTAAACGACGGCGGCGTAGTGTATTTCTCCCGTCGCAATCCATCTGCGCGAGTAGGGGGCGTCAAGCATTTAAAATAGGCGCGTTCCCGCGGCGATCGAACTGCGCATGCTCCGTTCGCAAATTTCCCGCCGTGCATTGCGCGAAAACACGGCGTCACGTCGTAGTAGCGTCGTTTACGTACATTCCTATACGTTAAAAAAAAATATATATTTTCAAATCGACGCGGGAACGACGGCCATACTTTACATGGGTTACGCACTGTTAGACCAGCAAAAAGCTCCTCTAACATTACGTAGCCAAAAAATGACGTAGGCGATTGCGAGGGAAACTCGTACCTTCGTGGATCGCCGTAAAAACTCATTTGCATATCCCGACGCATGAAAACAACGCGAACTCCTCCCAGCGGCCGCAAACATATCGCAGTGTAGATCCGAAGGCTTACGAGGACGTAAGCCTCTCGGATCGAAGCCCGAAGCCGCCGTATCATGGTTTGAGGATTCAAACTAGTGATACGGCGCGCGAAATTTGAAATTACTCCTGTCTAACACCAGTTAGACAGGCGTAATTGCTCTGTGAATCTGGGCCATTGTGTTTTTTTTTCAAAATTGTGGCACTTTTTTGTTTTAAGCGCAAAAAATAAAAACTGTGGAGGTGATCAAATACCACCAAAAGCTCTATTTGTGTTAAAAAAAGGACGTCAATTTTGTTTGGGAGGCACGTCGCACGACCGCACAATTTTAATTTAAAGCGTCACAGTGCTGAAAGCTGAAATTTCGTCTGGTCAGGAAGGGGGTATATGTGCCCAGTAAGCAAGTGCTTAAAGGAACCTATTTAGAAAATAAAAAACAAACCTTTACAACCCCTTTAAAGAAGACCTATATTTAAATGTTTGTCTTTTTGGTTGGTGATAAAATACTGACTATGTTATCTGTTCTAAAGGGAACATGGATCAGTATTCCATGCATATCAGTAGAACTAGAACATTTCGGCCTAGATTCAGGTACATCTGCGCATTATTGGACCGGCGTAGCGCACCACCTTTACGTTAGACTTGCGCAATTTTGCCGCGTAATCCCCCTATTCTCGTAGCTTTTGCGCAGGAATTTGCGCATGCGTAACGTTTTTCCCGAGGCGTAAGGAGGAGTAATACATATTGGGAAGGACGTGGGCGTGTTACATTGAAATGAGCCGTGACCCCATGCAAATGAAGGGCCGGCCGGCTCGCGCATGCGCGCTTGAAGGAGACCATGGTCAGCTCCGCTGTGCGCATGCTCACAACTCGGGAGCGGCGCAATCAGTGAAATTGGAAATGGACTAGGGCAACATTGTGAACTACGCAAACAGCATAAATAGACACACACAAACGCACTTGCATTGCAAAAGTACATCCCTTTGTCCCTTCCCATTTAACCTAGTGCTTTTGTCCTGTTGTTCGTTGCGGTGTGTTTTGTAGTTGTCAGATTAGTGTTCTGTGTGATCAAGTGTTTGTTAGTAGATCTTTGAAAGTGTTTTTTGATAAGCGTTTGAGAGACTGTTTGTTTGATTGATATATTTCTGTTCGTTTGTTTTCCTGCTGTTTTTTTGTTTTGTTTTTTTGTGACTGTTTCTTGCTGAGTAGTTTTCTCTTTGTGTGTGTTCTTGCTTGATTGGTTGTGCTTGTTTGTGTGAGTGAATTTTGTTGACTGGGAGTGAGTTTTTTGGGAAGTATGACAGAGAGAAAGAGAAAGCTCAATTTTACAGTTGTGGAAAAACAAATTCTTGCCCGGGCCATTAGCGAGTATGGGCGTTTCCTCCATGGCCCAGACAGTGCCAACACCACCCCGGCCAGGAGGAGGGAGATTTTGGATATGATCACTGAGCAGGTCAATTCAGCGGGGCAGGGGGAGACACGGACCCGGTCTGGGATTGACAAAAAAATCAATGACCTCCGGCGTCTGGTCAAACAGAAGCTGTCCAGAATGCATGCCCATGCCAGGGGCACAGGAGGGGGCCCACCATGCCGTATTAGGCTGACAGCGGAGGAGCGTGCGGTGGCCCTGACCTTTCATCGGCATGAAGTTGAGGGCCTGCCCGGCTTTGACTCAAGTCCGGAGCCCGTGGTGCCAGGTAAGTTTTTTTTTAATATCAGGTGTGTAGCATGTGTGGGGGAGGGGGTGAAAGGGAATATGTGGCAAGTGTGTGGATCCTCCAACCTGTGAATGTTTTGTGTCATCCACAGATGTGCAGGAGGGTGCAAGGCCATCTGGCCTGACCGCACCAACCCCAGGACAGCAGCCTAATGAGGCCCCCCCAACAAGGCCGGAGTCCACGGAGGAGGTTCAAGAGGAGGAGGAGAATCATGAGGAGGAGGAGAATCATGAGGAGGAGGAGTCCATGTCAGGCACTGGACGTTTGGTATTTGAGGACTCTTCCCCTCTGGCTGGCAGCAGGCAGCCCTCCCTAAGGGGGAGCTCCTCCCCCAACATGGCTCCCCTCACAAGGGCCTCCCCTTCTCCCCGGCCACATGCATCAGCTGGAGGCAGGATTTCATCCCAGAACACCAGGGGGTGGCCGATCTCCTTCCCGCCACTCTGAGAAGGGACCAGTTCCTCCAGACCCGCCATCTGGGACAGGTCAGCCAGACATTGGTGCGGATGGAGGAGAGCCTGTCCTCCATCAAGGATACGCTGGGGAACCTGGACTCCCACTCCCGGGCTTTCACAACCTGCCTAAACGAACTGCAGACGACATCAGCAGGCGTTGGGCAGGATGTGAGGGCCCTTACCCAGGCTATCCAGGCCAACACGGCAACACTTGGTGCTGCCCTGGACAGAATAGCCGTGGCCTTGGAGGGCAGGCCGCCAGGTGGGCAGAGATCAGGGGCTGCTCCTCCTTCCCCGGTTTTACCCCTCCCCATGAGTCTCCCCTGAGAAGCCGGGGCCGGGGCCGTGGCCGGGGGCGCCCCAGGCGTGGCTCACGCAAAGGGCAATAATTTGTTTTTTCCCCCTTTTTTTTTTTTTTGCTGAAAATTTTTTGCTTTTGCAGGTAATTTTTTTTTTTTGGGGTTGTGAATGCTGTTTGAATGTGGGGGTGACATTCCTGCCGGAAAAGGGGTGTCACCCTCAATTTTGGTGGAGTAGGGTTCCCCAGGACCAGGGAGAAGTGATCCCCAGGTCCGTGTGAATGGTGTATGAATGTACAGTGACATAATTGGGGCCTTGGCGTGGCGTTGCTGCTCACAAGTCCAGCATGGTGGACTGGTGCCAATCCAATTTGATGTGGATGTGATGTGTCTGTGCTAGGGACCACAGTGGTATGCATGCATGCATTCTCATTGTGCCATGATTAATGTGTGTGTTTAACGTGCAAAGATGCCCAATGTGAGTTGTCTCCTGGTTGCTCTTCCCTCAGAAGACGGGGTAGCCTCGGTTAGGGGGGGATTGTCTGGTTCAGGGGTCAGGTCATCACGTAGGGCAATCTGCAGGCCCTTTCTTACTGCGAAGTTGTGCAGCATGCAACATGCACCGATGATCTGGCAGACGAAGTTTGGGGAATACAAGAGGGTACCCCCAGACTTATCCAGGCATCGGAAACGTGACTTTAGTAGGCCAAAGGTGCGCTCCACCACTGCTCGTGTTTGGGCATGTGCTTGATTGTATCTTTCCTCTCCTGGAGTTTGGGGGTTCCGCATAGAAGTCATGAGATGGGGTCCCAGTGGATATGCAGAGTCACCTGTAAGGGAAAAGACAGGAGGATGTTAGTCATGCATGTGCCACTTGTGATGTGTGCATCATGGGAGGGGATAGTCATGCCTGACTCCCATGTCACTCACCAACCAGCCAGGTGTCCCCATACACATTCTGTTTGAATTCCATTCGGATGTGGCATTGATTGTATATGTAGCTGTCATGGTTGGACCCGGGGTGTTTGGCACGGACGTGCCATATGAGGCATTGGGCATCGACTATCACCTGTACATTGATGGAATGCCAATGCTTCCGATTGCGGTACATGTGCTCTGTCTCCTGGGGGGGCTGGAGTGCCACAGGTGTGTAATCAATGGCCCCCACAGTGCGTGGGAATCTGGCAATTCTGTAGAAATCTGTCATTGCCTTCAGCCGCAGGTCCTCAGTGGTGGGTTTGATGATTTGGTTGGCCATGCGTCTGAGGATTGCAGGGACAACCTGGTGCACACATCTGCTCATGGAGGATTGTGACATCCCAGCCACCACTCCACTTGTTCTTTGAAAAGAGCCACTGGCAAGGACATGGAGTGTTGCCATGACCTTGACCAGTGGCTGCACTGCATGTGAGCGTTGTGTTCGGCTGGTGATGTCCTCCTGCAGGGTTGTGGTTAATTCCAGGATGACATGAGGGGTGAATCTGAAGATGCGAAACACCTCAGAATCACTCATGCCAAACAGGTCTATGCGGGTGCGGTATATCCTCTTCCGTGCCATCCTCTGTGCCATCCTCCGTGCCCTCATCCTTCTTTGTTCATCTAAAGTCAGAAGTATAGCTATGCGCGACGATGCCCCTGACATGTTGGCATACAGATTGTTGTGCAACACGTGTGACTGCTGAGCTCCTCACTAACAGTGTTGCTTTATCTAACAAGTAGACTTTTTTTCTCTTTTTAGACCAGCTTTTATATGCTCTAATTTTAGACAGGACATTTTGCTGTTGCGCACACTGCGTCACCTGCGATGCCCCAACGTTCTTTTGTGGATCCCCGTAAGTCCCTCATTAGCATATTTGACTAGCAAATCAATGGTCTGTCTAGCGCACTTTTGCGCGGACGGATGCGCCAGTCTAACGAAATTACACGGGACAAGAAAAAGTAGATTTTTTGCGTTCTGGGGATGCCGTGCATCGAAACGCACGCGCACATTTCGACTTACGCACGCGCATCTCCTGTTGCGCAGGCGTAATCGCTCTGTGAATCTGGGCCTTACTTTTTACATCAATAATCCATACCAGCCAGACTGATAGGTCAAAGACAAGTACACCTGTATTTCTTTTTTATTAGCAACAATTTATTTTATTAAAAGATAAAAAGAACAGGGAAATCGTATACAAAAATTGTACATATCAAGTACCAAACTTTTACATTTACCACTAAGATGATAAAGAACAGACAATTATATGGCCATCGACCCTTTAGGGATTTGCAAACAAAGTCAACCTGTACCTGTGTAACAAAATGACCATTGTTTCCAGTAGAAACAAATCCAAAAGTAAAGAACAAAAGTTATTTATTTTTTAACCAAATATAAAGTAGCAGAAAAAAAAAAAAAACATACATAAGAGTATCAAATCTGTACGTGTATAATTGCAATGATCTTGTGTTCCATGAGTATATGCACCTACAAAATAGTCAGTGGACAAAAACTCCCATTTTCTGGTTATATACTGGCATAGTGTCCATAATTGTATGGTACACCCTTTCCATGAGCTGTATAGCAGCCATATGTTTCAAATTCTGATCCCAATGGACCTTAGGAGTGTGCCAGTGCAGTGCAATCGCCAAATGAACTGCACTAAACAAGGTATCATACGGCCCTACACAATATAGTAGCTGTGCCTGGCAGTATCAAGACTCAGGTAGAGTAAGATACCCAGATTTTTATATTTAAATCCAGGGAAACCATACTGGCCATGCCCACTTTTAACAATGTTCACAAAGATACACCCTCACTTGTAGCCACACTAACAAAATCCCCCCACCCCCCATTTTTAACATGCCCTGAAACAACTGGTCACAGACTTCTGTACAAGAAGCAGACATTGAGGGTATAAAGGCAAAATACTTAGGACACTATGAGAAATGGAATGATGCTAAGTAAACCTGAACCTCTGCTGCTATGGGTCAAAAGAGTATAAAGCATAGGATGCAAGGGGTGGTTTTATAGACAGAAGATTTTTTACCGTAGTGCATTCTATGCATTACAGTAAAAAACCTTCTGGGTGTGGCTCTTCCCCTCAGCTCCCCTTATACTTACCTGAGCCCCATCTTGATCCAGCGATATGCATGAGAGCAACATCTCTCCTGGGTCTCTCTCTCCCCATTGGCTCACACAGCACAAGGAGAAATTGGTACATGATGTTGCCAATCACAGCAAGTGAGCCAATGAGGAGGGGAGGGGGGCAAGTCACACTCTGTGTGTGAATCGAGGATTGCTATTGGGGGTACTCCATAAGGGAAGGAGCCAGGACCGCTGGTGGGGGACCCAAAAAGAAGACGATCGGGGCTGCTCTGTGCAAAACCTTTGCACAGCGCAGGAAAGTATAATATGTTTGTTATTTTATCTTTTTTTAACTGATAAACTTTACAATCACTTAAATTATGCTGAGACTTCTAGTGTCAGGATTAAGTAACACAGACACTTCAGAGGTCTGGATTAAGTAATGCACACACTTCAGGGGTCAGGATTAGGTAACAAACAGAATGCAGGGATCAGGATTAAGTAATTCATAGCATTCATGGGTCAGGATTAAGACAGTACAAGGGTCAAGATTAAGTAACCCAGAGTGCACAAGTCAGGATTAAAGCAGAACTAAACCCCCTTTTCCTTTACAGCCAAGGAAGCTTCCATCTCGACTTCTGTCGGATCTGCAGTTGCCATGGTGCTGCACAGGTGATCAGTTATGACACCAGCCATTTGATAGCTTGACGGTTCGGGTGAGAGCATAAGCAACTGTTAGAGTTAGCATTCATGGCATTTCTTGAACATAATTATTTTGGGAAACAGTTAAAGCAATGGGATTAGTTCTATTTAGGTAATGCAAATAGTTCAGAAACATAATCCTTGAGGGTCGGGCACCATAGAGTAAACACTGCAGTCATACTACACAAGCATCAATGCAAAATAGGGCAAATGGAGTGGACTGCACTGGCACAGAATGAATTGCCAAGTACATGTCTCCTTCTACACAGAACAACAGTCATTACATGACTTCATTATAATAATCTTTTTAGTGCAGAACACTCTGTATAGTCACAGTACCATTACAGCAATCTTCTCCAATGTTAATAGACTCTTTCCATAGGTGGTTCACACACAAGGTGTTCCTCTCTCATACTGTACATGGGGTGTTCCTCACTTACGCCCCATACTATACCAAGACACAGGACCTGCTAGATGAGGGTCAGGGGTGGCAAGGTCCCCCTATGTGTTCTCTTCTGGACACCCTGACAGTTCAGCCTTGCAGAGGGCTTTCTTTCTCTCTCCCAAATATCAAAATAAATCTTGCTGACTTGGGGTGTTTTGCTTCCATTCCCCAACTCCATTAGGCCCCACCTGCAGCTGGAATTTATAAAAGCATTAGCTCCACCCACTTCAACACCAAAGGAAATGCAGCAAATAAAGTGCACTTACATATATACATATACCAAAATTAGTCAGTTTAGGGTATTTTATGCCTTATTTGAGACAGTGTGCCTTTAAAAACAACAGCAGGAGAATTTCACATGTACAGTGGCTCTACACTGCAACATTTAGAAGTGTAGAGGTGAAGATTATGATACGCTAAATGTATCTTGCGAATTGACTAACGATCAGAAACGTAACCCATTAAGTCATTATCAGAGTGAGAAAAAAGAATATTACAGTAATTGTATGTTTTTTTACGACTCTAGAATTACTTCACTTCAGTGTGACACTACTATTAAACTTCTGCTCCCATAAATACAGGTTGCCTTCAATGAACTTCCACAAGGGAAGTGTAGTTTTGAAGGTATATTACCTCTCCTGCTCAGTGAAATTAATTACACATAAGAGATATTAAAGCTGGGTCACATGGTGCAGTTAATTCAGAGAGTACGAAGATACTTGGAACACTAATAGCCGTATAGATGTATATTTACTTTAATTGCACAACATGTTAATACAATTCAACTGTCTTTAATTCTTAAAGTGGAAGGCAAGTTAAAACCTAACTAAGCTTAAATCTACTCCCACCCCCATTCTAAGCTTCCAGCCCTGACTTCAGTAAAGAGGAGGGACAGCCGGAAATGTGTGCCCCATAGTAAGCTAATAGGTGACATCATTGCCCAGGCTCTGCAGCCGTTGTTGGCTATCTCTCTACTACACTGAAGCCCGCACTGGAGGGATCATGGGACTGGCCTGAAGCGACTTCACAATAGGTAAGTATAGACATTTTTTTCTTTCCAGGGTAGATAGAATAGGCTTAGAATTGGAATGGGATTACAATTAAGCTTGGTTAGGCTTTGACTTGCCTTCCACTTTAAAGCAGACCTACTCTATATTGCCAAAAGTATTGTGATACCTGACTTTACACGCACATGAACTTTAATGTCATCCCAGTCTTCGTCTGTAATGTTCAATATTGAGTTGGCCCGACCTTTGCAGCTATAACCGCTTCAACTCTTTTGGAAAGACTGTTCACAAGGTTTAGGACTGTGTCTATGGGAATGTTTGATCATTCTTCCAGAAACGCATTTGTGAGATCAGGCACTGATTTTGGACGAGAAGGCCAGTCTCCGCTCTAATTGATCCCAAAGGTCATCCATGTATTTATGGACCTTGCTTTGTGCACTGGTCCAAATCATTTGGTGGAGGGGGGATTATGGTGTGGAGTTGTGTTTCAGGGTTGGGCTTGGCCCCTTAAATCCAGTAAAGGGAACTCTTAAGGCGTCAGCATACCAAGACATTTTGGACAATTTCATGCTCCCAACTTTGTGGGAACAGTTTGGGGATGGCCCCTTCCTGTTCCAACATGACTGCACACCAGTGCACAAAGCAAGGTCCATAAAGTCCACGTGTGAAGTTATACATGCATTACTTAGTATTACTTGCTTGTGTGACCCATAAACACTCCTAATATTAAGCTGCAGACACGCCATGAAAAAAAAAAAGAAAAGAAAAAGTGATACAAAAAAATCATAAAAATTTGTATAGTTCTTCAGAGGAAAAGAAGAAACATCTCTTCCAATGTGTAAAGGATCCCACGTCTCCCTTGAGACCGTTAACTGAACAATGAATCAACTGCCTCCTCCTGAGAAGAAGACCGCCACCAAATAAAATAAGGTGTGCTCTTACCAGAACACAGGGTCTTCTTATGAAAGAAAGGCAAGATATACCAATTGTCATATAGTTCCTCAGAGCATTCACAAGCATGGTCATACTCTTTAAACTCTGGGCCATTTACCCCAACATCAGCAATTAGCATAGTAGAAAACATACAAATCAGGTAGTGTGAAACCCTTTAAAACATTTATTAAATCTTAAAATGACACTCACATAGCTAAAAATTATTGCGCACTGGATAACAAACTTGTCAGCTAATGAGGATAGCATTCCCTGTCATTTTCGGTACTCATACTCAATGACATGAGCACGACACCCCGGGGATGATGGAAAGGCTATACCATTATTTATGATTTCTTTGTAAAAAAAAAAATTCTATCACCTTTTATATAGACTTTTTTTGATTTAATCATTTGTCAGAGCAACACTCTGGGCCAGATTCTCAGAAGAGATACGACGGTGTATCTCCAGATACACCGTCATATCTCTGTTTCTGAGCCCTCCTATCTATGCAACTGATTCTTAGAATCAGTTACGCATAGACTTGGCATAGATCCGACTGGCGTAAGTCACTTACACCGTCGGATCTTAGATGCAATTCTACGCTGGCCGCTAGGTGGCGTTCCCGTAGATTTCTGCGTCGAATATGCAAATGAACCTGATACGCCGATTCCTGAACGTATTTGCTCGCCGTCGTCGTAGTTTACATCGTTTGCGTAAGCGTAGGGTTACCCCTGCTATATGAGGGGTAACCTTGTGTAGGTCCGGCGTACACCATGTTAAGTATGGACGTCGGGACAGTGTCGTGTTTTCCCGTCGATTACATCGTTTACGTAACTCGTCGCGATTAGGGCTGTGCATTAATTACGTTGACGTTGAAGCCAATGTATTTGCGGCGTCTTATGGAGCATTCGCAGTGGGCTAGATTTAGGGCCGGCGCATGCGCAGTTCGTTCGGCGCGGAGGCGCGCTTAATTTAAATACAGCACTTGCCCGTAAAAGCTGCGGAGGCGTAGTGTAATGGGATACGCTACGCCGAAAAAACTGAGATGTTCGAGAATCTGGCCCTCTATGTAAGATACCCAGATTTTTATATTTAAATCCAGGGAAACCATACTGGCCATGCCCACTTTTAACAATGTTCACAAAGATACACCCTCACTTGTAGCCACACTAACAAAATCCCCCCACCCCCCATTTTTAACATGCCCTGAAACAACTGGTCACAGACTTCTGTACAAGAAGCAGACATTGAGGGTATAAAGGCAAAATACTTAGGACACTATGAGAAATGGAATGATGCTAAGTAAACCTGAACCTCTGCTGCTATGGGTCAAAAGAGTATAAAGCATAGGATGCAAGGGGTGGTTTTATAGACAGAAGATTTTTTACCGTAGTGCATTCTATGCATTACAGTAAAAAACCTTCTGGGTGTGGCTCTTCCCCTCAGCTCCCCTTATACTTACCTGAGCCCCATCTTGATCCAGCGATATGCATGAGAGCAACATCTCTCCTGGGTCTCTCTCTCCCCATTGGCTCACACAGCACAAGGAGAAATTGGTACATGATGTTGCCAATCACAGCAAGTGAGCCAATGAGGAGGGGAGGGGGGCAAGTCACACTCTGTGTGTGAATCGAGGATTGCTATTGGGGGTACTCCATAAGGGAAGGAGCCAGGACCGCTGGTGGGGGACCCAAAAAGAAGACGATCGGGGCTGCTCTGTGCAAAACCTTTGCACAGCGCAGGAAAGTATAATATGTTTGTTATTTTATCTTTTTTTAACTGATAAACTTTACAATCACTTAAATTATGCTGAGACTTCTAGTGTCAGGATTAAGTAACACAGACACTTCAGAGGTCTGGATTAAGTAATGCACACACTTCAGGGGTCAGGATTAGGTAACAAACAGAATGCAGGGATCAGGATTAAGTAATTCATAGCATTCATGGGTCAGGATTAAGACAGTACAAGGGTCAAGATTAAGTAACCCAGAGTGCACAAGTCAGGATTAAAGCAGAACTAAACCCCCTTTTCCTTTACAGCCAAGGAAGCTTCCATCTCGACTTCTGTCGGATCTGCAGTTGCCATGGTGCTGCACAGGTGATCAGTTATGACACCAGCCATTTGATAGCTTGACGGTTCGGGTGAGAGCATAAGCAACTGTTAGAGTTAGCATTCATGGCATTTCTTGAACATAATTATTTTGGGAAACAGTTAAAGCAATGGGATTAGTTCTATTTAGGTAATGCAAATAGTTCAGAAACATAATCCTTGAGGGTCGGGCACCATAGAGTAAACACTGCAGTCATACTACACAAGCATCAATGCAAAATAGGGCAAATGGAGTGGACTGCACTGGCACAGAATGAATTGCCAAGTACATGTCTCCTTCTACACAGAACAACAGTCATTACATGACTTCATTATAATAATCTTTTTAGTGCAGAACACTCTGTATAGTCACAGTACCATTACAGCAATCTTCTCCAATGTTAATAGACTCTTTCCATAGGTGGTTCACACACAAGGTGTTCCTCTCTCATACTGTACATGGGGTGTTCCTCACTTACGCCCCATACTATACCAAGACACAGGACCTGCTAGATGAGGGTCAGGGGTGGCAAGGTCCCCCTATGTGTTCTCTTCTGGACACCCTGACAGTTCAGCCTTGCAGAGGGCTTTCTTTCTCTCTCCCAAATATCAAAATAAATCTTGCTGACTTGGGGTGTTTTGCTTCCATTCCCCAACTCCATTAGGCCCCACCTGCAGCTGGAATTTATAAAAGCATTAGCTCCACCCACTTCAACACCAAAGGAAATGCAGCAAATAAAGTGCACTTACATATATACATATACCAAAATTAGTCAGTTTAGGGTATTTTATGCCTTATTTGAGACAGTGTGCCTTTAAAAACAACAGCAGGAGAATTTCACATGTACAGTGGCTCTACACTGCAACATTTAGAAGTGTAGAGGTGAAGATTATGATACGCTAAATGTATCTTGCGAATTGACTAACGATCAGAAACGTAACCCATTAAGTCATTATCAGAGTGAGAAAAAAGAATATTACAGTAATTGTATGTTTTTTTACGACTCTAGAATTACTTCACTTCAGTGTGACACTACTATTAAACTTCTGCTCCCATAAATACAGGTTGCCTTCAATGAACTTCCACAAGGGAAGTGTAGTTTTGAAGGTATATTACCTCTCCTGCTCAGTGAAATTAATTACACATAAGAGATATTAAAGCTGGGTCACATGGTGCAGTTAATTCAGAGAGTACGAAGATACTTGGAACACTAATAGCCGTATAGATGTATATTTACTTTAATTGCACAACATGTTAATACAATTCAACTGTCTTTAATTCTTAAAGTGGAAGGCAAGTTAAAACCTAACTAAGCTTAAATCTACTCCCACCCCCATTCTAAGCTTCCAGCCCTGACTTCAGTAAAGAGGAGGGACAGCCGGAAATGTGTGCCCCATAGTAAGCTAATAGGTGACATCATTGCCCAGGCTCTGCAGCCGTTGTTGGCTATCTCTCTACTACACTGAAGCCCGCACTGGAGGGATCATGGGACTGGCCTGAAGCGACTTCACAATAGGTAAGTATAGACATTTTTTTCTTTCCAGGGTAGATAGAATAGGCTTAGAATTGGAATGGGATTACAATTAAGCTTGGTTAGGCTTTGACTTGCCTTCCACTTTAAAGCAGACCTACTCTATATTGCCAAAAGTATTGTGATACCTGACTTTACACGCACATGAACTTTAATGTCATCCCAGTCTTCGTCTGTAATGTTCAATATTGAGTTGGCCCGACCTTTGCAGCTATAACCGCTTCAACTCTTTTGGAAAGACTGTTCACAAGGTTTAGGACTGTGTCTATGGGAATGTTTGATCATTCTTCCAGAAACGCATTTGTGAGATCAGGCACTGATTTTGGACGAGAAGGCCAGTCTCCGCTCTAATTGATCCCAAAGGTCATCCATGTATTTATGGACCTTGCTTTGTGCACTGGTCCAAATCATTTGGTGGAGGGGGGATTATGGTGTGGAGTTGTGTTTCAGGGTTGGGCTTGGCCCCTTAAATCCAGTAAAGGGAACTCTTAAGGCGTCAGCATACCAAGACATTTTGGACAATTTCATGCTCCCAACTTTGTGGGAACAGTTTGGGGATGGCCCCTTCCTGTTCCAACATGACTGCACACCAGTGCACAAAGCAAGGTCCATAAAGTCCACGTGTGAAGTTATACATGCATTACTTAGTATTACTTGCTTGTGTGACCCATAAACACTCCTAATATTAAGCTGCAGACACGCCATGAAAAAAAAAAAGAAAAGAAAAAGTGATACAAAAAAATCATAAAAATTTGTATAGTTCTTCAGAGGAAAAGAAGAAACATCTCTTCCAATGTGTAAAGGATCCCACGTCTCCCTTGAGACCGTTAACTGAACAATGAATCAACTGCCTCCTCCTGAGAAGAAGACCGCCACCAAATAAAATAAGGTGTGCTCTTACCAGAACACAGGGTCTTCTTATGAAAGAAAGGCAAGATATACCAATTGTCATATAGTTCCTCAGAGCATTCACAAGCATGGTCATACTCTTTAAACTCTGGGCCATTTACCCCAACATCAGCAATTAGCATAGTAGAAAACATACAAATCAGGTAGTGTGAAACCCTTTAAAACATTTATTAAATCTTAAAATGACACTCACATAGCTAAAAATTATTGCGCACTGGATAACAAACTTGTCAGCTAATGAGGATAGCATTCCCTGTCATTTTCGGTACTCATACTCAATGACATGAGCACGACACCCCGGGGATGATGGAAAGGCTATACCATTATTTATGATTTCTTTGTAAAAAAAAAAATTCTATCACCTTTTATATAGACTTTTTTTGATTTAATCATTTGTCAGAGCAACACTCTGGGCCAGATTCTCAGAAGAGATACGACGGTGTATCTCCAGATACACCGTCATATCTCTGTTTCTGAGCCCTCCTATCTATGCAACTGATTCTTAGAATCAGTTACGCATAGACTTGGCATAGATCCGACTGGCGTAAGTCACTTACACCGTCGGATCTTAGATGCAATTCTACGCTGGCCGCTAGGTGGCGTTCCCGTAGATTTCTGCGTCGAATATGCAAATGAACCTGATACGCCGATTCCTGAACGTATTTGCTCGCCGTCGTCGTAGTTTACATCGTTTGCGTAAGCGTAGGGTTACCCCTGCTATATGAGGGGTAACCTTGTGTAGGTCCGGCGTACACCATGTTAAGTATGGACGTCGGGACAGTGTCGTGTTTTCCCGTCGATTACATCGTTTACGTAACTCGTCGCGATTAGGGCTGTGCATTAATTACGTTGACGTTGAAGCCAATGTATTTGCGGCGTCTTATGGAGCATTCGCAGTGGGCTAGATTTAGGGCCGGCGCATGCGCAGTTCGTTCGGCGCGGAGGCGCGCTTAATTTAAATACAGCACTTGCCCGTAAAAGCTGCGGAGGCGTAGTGTAAATGGGATACGCTACGCCGAAAAAACTGAGATGTTCGAGAATCTGGCCCTCTATGTTTGGATGTAAATTATATATACCACAAGCAGTGAAACATCTGGTTATCCATGCCGTGACCACCCAGGCCCCAGATGTTCAGTACAGGTAAGACTGGTACAGAATTTTGCATGTTATTTGTAATGATCAAACCCAAGAATAATGAAAAAGATTAAATAGCAATGACACACTCCCTGGTTTGAAGCCCGTATCCTCTATCATGATTACCTGCTTATTAAATGTGTGTAGTCCGGTGAGGGAAAAAGCAGGCATTGATGGATTGTGGGGAAATAAGAAACAAACAGTGAACTAAAGAAAAATATATTTGCCATGGCAATTTACTGAACTAAAAATATTTGTTGCATAGCAGCTGCAAAATGTTAGGCCACATACACACGATCAGACCGGTCCGATGAAACTGGTCCGACGGACCGTTTTCATCAGACCAGGCTGAAGTGGTCTGATGGTCTGATGTGTGTACACACCATCGGACCAAAAATCCGATCAGACCAGAACGCGGTGACGTAGAACACAACGACGTGCTGAAAAAACGAAGTTCAATGCTTCCAAGCATGCGTCGACTTGATTCTGAGCATGCACAGGTTTTTGGTCCGATAATTTTGCATACTAAGCATCGAACCTTTTTGACGGACAGGTTTCCATCAATCAGGTTTTAAAGCATGTTTTACAACTTTGGTCCGCTGGAAAATGGTCCGATAGGCCGTACACACGATCGTACATATCCGCTGAAACTGGTCTGCGGTCCAGTTTCAGCGGACATGTTCGATCGTGTGTACGCGACCTTAAAGGCAACCTGCGAGGAGAGAAATGGGGGAACTGTTATTATTGTCTTATAGATGTTTACACTGGGATATTATCCTGATCCTTCATTATCTATCCAGTCTTCTATCATGCTTGTTTCCATCAGCGATTCATTAGTGAAGCTGGGTGCAGGATGATGGCACTGTAGCCTCAAGTAATAAAAAACAAAGCAGACATCACTGATCCTGTCTCTATTATGGCAAGTTCACTTTCAATTTGAACTGTGGCCAGGTTTTAGACATTTAACTATTTACAAATTCTTAATGAATTCATTTTAAAATATGCCCTCACTGGTCTCTGTAGCTGTAGACATTGTGAAGCAATTAATTTTCAAAGTTCAAAAGAGATGCGGAGAAGTTGTATGTAAGTATCCAGCATTGTTTTCTCTCCTCTGTTTGCATTCAACAAAAGTTAGACCTCAGTACTCTGCCTCCCCTCCTACTGTTCACCCACTTTGTGTTTACATTAAAGCATGCATTCACAGCCAGGGTTTCACAAAACCTAAGGGTTCCTCCAGAGGCTGCTAGGGGTTACTTGATCTGTGGCTAATTGACCTTCAATTTGATGGACCTGCATAGTTACAAGGCCAGAGGCATGAAACAAGTAATCTTGATGTACAGTGCCTTGCGAAAGTATTCGGCCCCCTTGAACTTTGAGACCTTTTGCACATTTCAGGCTTCAAACATAAAGATATAAAACTGTATTTTTTTGTGAATTACAACAAGTGAGACACAATCATGAAGTGGAACGAAATTTTTTGGATATTTGAAAAAAATTTAACAAATAAAAAACTGAAAAATTGGGCGTGCAAAATTATTCAGCCCCTTTACTTTCAGTGCAGCAAACTCTCTCCAAAAGTTCAGTGAGGATCTCTGAATGATCCAATGTTGACCTAAATGACTAATGATGATAAATAGAATCCACCTGTGTGTAATCAAGTTAAAGATATTCATAAAAAGTGTAGTTTAAAGTTTGCCACAAGCCACCTGGGAGACACACCAAACATGTGGAAGAAGGTGCTCTGGTCAGATGAAACCAAAATCAAACTTTTTGGCAACAATGCATAACGTTATGTTTGGCTTAAAAGCAACACAGCTCATCACCCTGAACACACCATCCCCACTGTGAAACATGGTGGTGGCAGCATCATGGTTTGGGCCTGCTTTTCTTCAGCAGGGACAGGGGAGATGGTTAAAATTGATGGGAAGATGGATGGAGCTAAATACAGGACCATTCTGGAAGAAAACCTGATGGAGTCTGCAAAAGACCTGAGACTGGGACGGAGATTTGTCTTCCAACAAGGGAAAAACCAAAACATCAAGCAAAATCTACAATGGAATGGTTCACAAATAAACATATCAAGGTGTTAGAATGGCCAAGTCAAAGTCCAGACCTTAATCCAATCGAGAATCTGTGGAAAGAACTGAAAACTGCTGTTCACAAACGCTCTTCATCCAACCTCACTGAGCTCGAGCTGTTTTGCAAGGAGGAATGGGCAAAAATTTCGGTCTCTCGATGTGCAAAACTGATAGAGACATACCCCAAGCGACTTACAGCTGTAATCGCAGAAAAAGGTGGCGCTACAAAGTATTAACTTAAGGGGGCTGAATAATTTTGCACGCCCAATTTTTCAGTTTTTTATTTGTTAAAAAAGTTTGAAATATCCAATACATTTCATTCAACTTCATGATTGTGTCCCACTTGTTGTTGATTCTTCACCAAAAATTACAGTTTTATATCTTTATGTTTGAAGCCTGAAATGTGTCAAAAGGTCGCAAAGTTCAAGGGGGCCGAATACTTTCGCAAGGCACTATAGCTAGGTGTTGACTAAATTGCCTGTGTCATTGGGGGGACATTCTGCAACATCCGCTGCAGTAAGTTTGTTTCCCTCTAGTACTCAGCTCAGATATTGTGTTGAAACCTTCTGAATGTAGACCGAGCAAGATCCCAGAAGAGATTAGAGGATCTTGGGAAATGTAGTCCGAGGAGCCAAGTTTACACTAAAATCAGACTACTGTGGACTACAAGTTCCAGCCGGCTGGTAGAGGATATAAATAGCCTGGTCTGGGGAGGAGTCATTCCCTTGGGACCACGGCTTTCAGCTGAGTACAGGGACCCCGACACTTAAATGTGTTGCAAATGGTGCAGCGCCTAGGTAGTATGGAGAGTCTCCTGCAAACATTTGAGCGGATCCATCTTCATCCATCTTCACCGGCCGAGTGACTGTTGGGAGTCACAAATCCTGCTGCATCCCAGCTCTGCAAGGTGTGCGGTTGGGCACCTCTCCCTGGTTGCAGATTCTTTAAGAGCCTGTCCTGGGACCCGCTTATTCCCTTGAGCCTGGTATCGTCAGAATTGGTGAGTGGGAAGAAGCCAACCCTCCATACGCTCTAAAAAGATATCGCATGCAGACACCATTATCCCATTTCTTTGCACTGGAGTATTAACAAAGAGGCGCCTGCTATTCACAGTACTGGATGCCATTACACAGGGAAATTTCTATCTAGGCACTTGCTAAGCTAGCTGAAGACACTGAACATCTACTTCACTAGGACTACCCCCCCCTACTTAAAGGACCTTGTGAACAATACATCTACATATTCAGGGGAACCCCTTTTCAGAGATTACATTTTATATTTCTTTTAATTTGTTGAACCATAAGTGTGTTACAGAGTTTGCTGGGTCTGTAGCATCAGGAATTAAAGGGAATAGTCTGACATAAGGGCTCATTCACCTTCCCTTTTCCTACAAAAGTTTACTGGTCGCAAGTCTGTATGTTACTGTAATTTTATATGCATTGCATACCTGTTTATGTGTGTCGAGAGTATAGCCCTGTACACACGATCGGTTCATCTGATGAAAACGAACCGATGGACCCCATCTGTTTTTATCCATCGGTGAAAATAAATAGAACCTGTTTTACATCTTTCTTATGGTTAAAAAAACGATAGAAAAAAACGATCGTCTGTGGGGAAATCCATTGGTCAAAAATCCATGCATGCTCAGAATCAAGTTGACGCATGCTCGGAAGCATTGAACTTCATTTTTCTCAGCACGTCATTGTGTTTTACGTCACCGCGTTGGACACAATCAGATTTTTAACCAATGGTGTGTAGGCAAGACTGATGAAAGTCAGCTTCATCGGATATCTGATGAAAAAATCCAACGGATTAAATTCCATCAGATATCAAATTGGGGGTACAGGGGTTAATAGTTTAATACTAAAAGAACATATGTTCTGTATACTTGAAGACCTTTAAGTAAAGAATACTTGGTTAATTTGCTGCAGTCTGGTGTCTGTATAATTGCACTGTTATTTGAAGCATGTCTGAACCCAGAGTGTCAGGCCTCGTACACACGATCAAATCTGTCTGCTGGAACCGGTCTGCTAGACCATTTCAGCAGACAGATTCGACCGTGTGTACGGGCAAACAGACGGATTTGGCCACCCGACAGATTTCAAAGCATGGTTTGAAATCTGTCAGCTGGGAACCCGACCGCCCGACATGTCTGCTGGTTAGTACGCTAACCAGCAGACATGTCTTCTCGCACACGCGCCGAATGGTTTCGACGCATGCGTTGAAGTGTTTTACTTCCTGGTGCGGTGACGTGGCGACGTCAACGTCACCGCCACATCACCGACACGTCAGCGCGCTGTCTGCTGGCGGGGATTTTGGTTTGCTCGTGTGTACACGCGAGCAAACCAAAATGCCAGCAGACAGATTTGTTCAAATCAGTCGGACAGACCGTTTTGAACAAATGGATTTACTTGTGTGTACGAGGCCTCAGCGGTGTTAGGAGGCTTGCAAGATCAGAGATTAAAACCCTTGTCAGTTTTTTTTTGGGCCAAAACACAATGGAAAGTGAAAGGAAATGTCTCCACAGTATGTAAAATTCCCTCTTAGACCAACATTACATTATAAAAGTTTACTTAAATACAACAGCCAGGGGAAGCGACACAACAGGCAGTGAGATGATGTAGGCATCTGACACACACAAAAGCCTTGAATGCTGAAGATGCTGCTGGTGTATTTTCCAATGATGTATTTGGGGTACCTTTCATAATGTAGGGACACTGCCTATTAATCCCATTGAAATTATCTTTTTTGATGTCATTGTCACTTTTTATTAAGTCACTGAAAGTTTTTTTTTTTTTCTTTAATCTCTTTGGCTTTGCCAAGTGTTCAAGGTTGTGATCTGCCGTATATATGCTAAAAACATCCCATTGGTATTACATATATTGGCAATATGTCTAGACCTATTGAACATATAAATAATGCCAGGAGTGCTTTTTACAAGCGCGATAATGAAATTAAGATCAACAAGATAGAGACGTAGCACTATTAAGCTTTTAAAAACGCACATTTCAATTATCTTAGCTGGTGCTTTAGGGAATAAATTGAATATGTATCAACAGATGCAGTTGAAAGACAGTGGAAGCCTACTACACAGTATAAAAAGTGGTTCTCAATGGCTCATGCCCTGCACTACTTAATATGTATACACAAACAGAATCTCAATATATTAAAAAGTTAATCACCTCTTTTTTTCATAGGTACCTTTTGGATGGCTACAAATTGTCACCACAGGTTATGATTCAGCATTGCACATTGTCAGATTGCTCAGTAACGGTGCTTTAATTTACTGCTAGACAAGATGGGAACTTTGGACTTTGACATGCAAAAGCTGCCCTGATATGTTTCGTTCCCCTCTTGCCTTGGTATTCCCCCGAGCTTCCTTTTAATTGCACATGTGCAATTAAAAGGAAAGGGCTGCAAATCAAGACCACTTAACAATAACTTGTTCATGCCGGAGAACATGCCTAATACAGCAGCAATTCATAGCTGATAGATTTGGTATCTAGGAATAGCTTGAGAAATAAGGTAAAAAAACACACACTTATCATGGTTAAAACAGAGCTTTAACCACATTTTTTGCATTGTTCTGGAAAAAATGGGGAAGCATTAGAACCTCTTTTTATTTTTATTGTGGTGCATCACTAGAAAGTAATAAATCTCCCCAATTTGGTCTCATACGGCATTATACATACATTTTGGGTATGGAAGGGTTTATTGTTGTTTGTTTGCCAATTGGAAGCTTTTCACTCACTTTCCCACTCACTTTCAAATCGATAGTGAGCAATAGCAATAAAGATATTCTAAATCTTCTTAAATAGGTGGTGAGGGAGATCAGGGAAGATATGCAGTAGTAGAGGAGGTGGGTTAGCAACCGTACCTATCTCTTAGTCCTGAAAAGGGAAAGTGACAGGGTCACTTTAAGAATAATTTGCTAACGAATGTGTGTGTCAAGATTTAGTTACTAAGACTCATTAGTAGTTTAGCTCATGTGCCTAAACCCTCTTAACCTCCCTGGCGTTATGATTCTGTCTGGAATTTTGTACCAAAAGCGTTGCAATTGTTTTGCAAGGAAATGTGGTGTTATGTATTATAGGCCTGCAATTCTTAGTAAGTACTTACTTAAATCTATCTAAACAAGAGTCTAATAGGCATCCCGGGTATGATTTTTTTTTTTTTTTTTTATTAAAAATTATAATATAATAAATAATTATAAAAAATTATAACAAATAATAATATAATTATAGTAACAATTATTCAATAATGTAATCAAATCAAAATCACTGAAATTTGCTCAGTTGCAGAATTTTTGCTGTCATTATTTTTTATGACGAATTTCCCCACAAATCGCTATCGCTAAATTCTGCAAGTGATTATAATTTATTATCGCTGTTTTTTAGCTGCTCTAAAACAATTTTTGCCATAAAGGGACACTTTTGGTTGCTATGGGCAATCTACAGTTTGCAGGGAGAAAGAAAAGTTTTTATTATATAAAATGACATGCAGGGCACTGGGCAGACCACTAGGGACATGGGGGGTGTGTATTTTTTACATACAGTACTGTAATCTATAAGATTACATTGTACTGTATGTATAGTGTTTGTTTACATTTTTGAATTTGGCGCCGTTCTCCGTCCCCGTGCGTCGTAACGTCGCAGGGAACGGAGCTCGGCGGCACACAGGGACGCTGTGTGAATCGAGCGAGCACCCGCTCGCTCACACAGCGGGGATGCATCGCTGGATCCACGGACAAGGTAAGTAAACTGTCTCTCTGGATTCTGCGAGGCGACTCCGTGTCTGACACGGGATCAACAATAGTAGCAGCAAATTTTTACCCCGTGTCAGACACAGGAAAAACGCCAGGGAGGTTAAGCCAGCCATACTTGGTTTGAAATTCAGCCGGTTTAGCATCGGATCGGCTGAATTTGTATCCAAATATGGGGACTCTGGTTGTACACTTCTTATATTAAAATTCTGTTTTTTTCATATCTTAGAAAGTTTATTGTGTTCAAGGACATATCAGGCAGTGATCAAGTATAGCTACAATGGCAATTACACTTGATAAAGGAGTCAATACCTTAAAATGTCATTGAAAGAAGCCAACGTATTTTCAACTGCAGTGATTATAGATTTTTGGAGATGATAAAAAAGACAATGGAGATGAGAGCTACATTTTACTTTAGGAAGTTGATGATGACCACGTGTTTGTTATACCAACCTACTATTTCTGGGGGTTTTTCCAGACAGAAAATGCCCCTATCACAAAATGCTTATAACAACCTATGCAGCTCTAAAAATGTCCAGTGTGCATGAGGCCTTATGCCGCGTACACACGATCACTTTTTGTGATGAAAAAAAACGACGTTTTATGTGACAAAACAAAACGGCGTTTTTCAAACTTCATTTTCCAAAACGACGTTGCATACACACCATCATTTTTCCAAAATGCTCTAGCAAAGCGTGGTGACGTACACCACGTTCAAATGCACTTGAAATGTTTCATTGAAGCTCCGTCTCATAACTTGTTTCTGAGCATGCGCGGGTTTAAAAACGTCGTTTTCAACATCGTTTTGCCCACACACCATCACTTTTTATGACACAAAAAAAATGACATTTTGAAAAACGACACAAAAAATTCAAGCATGTTCGAATTTTTTTTTTGTCGTTTTTTTGAAGACATAAAACGACGTTTTGCCCACACACGATCATTTTAAATGACGTTTCTGAAAACTTTGTTTTTTTTTTATCACAAAAAGTGATCGTGTGTACGCGGCATTAGTGTGCATGGTATAATTACTCTCTATTGCCTTACACAGGGAACCAAAACACTATGTGGAATGAGCCCATTTAACAGTGTTGTCTGCCTCCATTGCATTGCGGTGTAGCGTAAATTAGGCGGCCTAATTCAAATTAGGCGGGTAGGGGGCGTATGCTATTTAAATTAGGCGCGTCCACGCGCCGAACGTACTGCGCATGCGTCGACCATTGAAAAATCCCAGTGCGCATGCTCCGAATTATGACAGTGTTTTCGACGTGAACGTAATCGACGTAAATCCCCATTTACGGACGAGTTACGCAAACGACGTAAACATTTTCAAATTTCCCGCAATCACGACGTCCATACTTAACATAGGATGCGCCATCTTTTTGATGCTTTATCTTTACGCCGAGAAACCCCTTACGGAAACGGCGTAAAGTCACTGCGTCGGGCGGGCGTACGTTCGGGAATTGCCGTATCTCGCTGATTTACATATTCTCAGCGTAAATCAGCGGGAACGCCCCTGACGGCCATTTTAAAATTGCATTTAAGATCTGACGCCGTAATATAACGCCTGTCGGATCTTTCCTGCAAACCGGCGTATCTTGTTTTCTGAATACAGAAAACAGATACGCCGGCGCAAAGTCAGAGTTATGCCGCCGTATCACTGATACGCCGGCATAACTCTACCTGAATCTGGCCCGTGATGTCTTTCTGGGGGCAGGAACTAGGTCCTTTGTGTTGTCTAAATTAAATTCCTTGTAGAGAAGTTTCTGCTGTTTTGATTAAAATATTAAATATTAAAATATTCCTAGTGGAATCAAAGCATTTTATTGATCTATTGTATGAGTGGTCTGGATCGGATGTCTGTAGGGGCATCCCTCTGGTGTTCTCTTTGGGACACTATATAGGTCAGATTGTGTTGTTTTTTTCCTCCAAAAGTGTGTTGTTCTTCTAAGACAGTGGTCTCCAAATTGTGGCCTTGGGGCTGGATTGCTTAACTTTATCTTCAGGCATTCCTGCCACTGACACCAACAATGGGGCACTATTCCTTCTACTGACACCAACAGTGGGGCATTATTCATTCCACTGACAACTAAAATTAGGCACTATTCTTTCACTGATACCAACTATGTCTCCCCCTAATACCATTGTTTACTCCCACTGGGAACAGTCCACCCCCCCCCCCCCTTAAAGTCTGAAGGACACTAAAGTGTCTTTTTCTTTAGAAAGTTTGGAGACCCCTGTTCTAAGACACTAGTGGTGGCAAGATTGCCTGCAATGTACAAAAGCATACCCATCTATCAGTATTAGCATTTATGGTTATTTAAGTATAAGGGAAAAAATTGCTTAGCTGTTGGATCTTTTCCCAACATCTAAACTACATTTTACTATGAGTGGTCATCATTATGTCAGGATGCTTTATATTTTGCATAAATCCACCTTTTTTCTGGTTGCCAGATTGTATTTTAAGTGTTTTAATCTTTTAAAAATAAAAACTGCTTAATTTAATGAAATTAAACATTTTCCAACCTTGTCAATGACACAAGATATAGTCAAGCTCCATCTATAATAAGTATCTGTATCTGGTTCAATTCTTCAAAAATAAGCCTATTCCCAGAAGTTTGAATAAACACCATGAACGGGAAGGCAAACTCAATTAGTTCCTTTGCATAAGACAGAACACAAGAAATCAGCATCATAAAAAAAGGCTTGTCACATCACTTATTTTTCTTCTTGGGACCTTCATCCAACAACCTGAAAGAAGCACAGCCACGCAGGAGTCTTTGAGGGATGTTGTAGGTAGTGGTGCCATAATTAAATTTTCATTTCATGCCTACCCTGCATAATTCCCCTGAATCATGCAATCTTTTTGGTGTTTGTAATTTAAACCTTTGATTAAATGTAAGCACTAGAAAATGTTGGTTTTCTGGTTAAAGTGATCAGACATCTTTGTTAGCAAATGTTGTGTAAGCAACACGGCATAGCTGTACTTAGTACCACTTTTAAAATCTAAATGGACACTATACTATTTTTTTAGGTTCTTTTTATTTTTTGGTTTAAATGTGAATAGGATCAGATTCATTTCATATTATCAATATGTAATTGCTTTAAAAACCTTGTTTATGTGTATCATTGTTTTTAAATATATATTTAAAGGTGACATGCAGATTTAGCTAATTACTTATGCATCTTGGTTTTCCTGTTTAGTTGCACTGCTCCTCTACTTAACATTTATGTAAAATGAAAACTTTTTTTTAGTTGGTTAGTTTTGAATGGAAAAAGAAGTGTTAACACATCTATCTAGGCTATATTTTGCTATATGTGCCCTACTCTGGAGTTTTTGGCTTCACGTCCCTCTACAAAGATGAAAAAGAAAATGTGAAGAAATCTCCACACAATTAGGAAAATCCCCACCCTAGACTGATGTCACCAGAACATATGTCCCAATTAGAAGGCTTCACATAAAGGGGTTGTAAGCCATCATGTTTTTTCACCTTAATAAATCCTGTGCGTTAAGGTGGAAAAACACCTTGCTGTGTCTGGCCCCCCAGCCCCCCATTTTACTTACCTTACCTGAGCCCCGTAATTCTGCAGGCGCTATCCCGCGTCACTCTCCCCATGGCTTCTCGGCTCTTTATTGGCTAGATTGATAGCTGCACAGCCATTGGCTGTCGCTGCTGTTAATCAAATCCAATGACACGGCCGCCGGGGAAATCATTGAGTTTAATGTGATGGACAGGTTCACGTTAAAGTA
Source organism: Rana kukunoris (assembly GCA_029574335.1). Lineage (NCBI taxonomy): Eukaryota > Metazoa > Chordata > Amphibia > Anura > Ranidae > Rana > Rana kukunoris. Next base: position 207,659,980 of record CM056054.1, on the reverse strand, counting down.
TAACTAAAAGTAATATATATATATATATATATATATATATATAAAATATATATATATATATATATATATATATATAAAAAATCAACATCAATAGTGAAAGTAAAAGAAAATTCCCAGTTTTGGGTTGCCACCAGGACAGAAATAGACAGGAAAACTTCTAAAGGGGATACCTAGTGACCCAGTTGACACCCTGGGATTCCCTCACTTGGGATGGATTTTTTCTCACTTCCTGTTTTGGCTATGGTAAAGGAAGTGATAGCAAAAAAAAAAAAACCTCCCTTAAGCCTTGTACACACAGCCCAGAATCTTGTCAGGAAAAAAACGTTGGCAAGAATCTTTTGCCGGCCGAGTGTACAGACACTGCCGTTCTTTTGAATGGCACGAACGCAGTGACATCATCGACTACGACAAGAATACGCTCGTCACATTTGATGCCATCGCCGCCATCTTGCTACACCCTACCTATGCCTTGGAAGCTACCACGCATGCGCCAAAGTCATTTCGAGCATGCGCGGGTTTCCACAGCGACAAGTAAGTATACAGACACTCGGGCTTCTCGACAGGATAACACTGCTGACAATCACAATGAGAAAATAGAGAGCAGGTTCTCTATTTTTCTCGTCGAGATTCGGGGCAGTTTTCTTGATGAGAAACCTCAAAGGCCCCATACACACGACCAGTTTCCTCGGCAGAATTCAGCAAGAAACTCGATGGGAGACGTATTCTGCCGAGGAAACCGGTCGTGTGTACACTTTTCGCAGAGAAAACTGTCGAGGAACTCGTCGAGCCAAAAAGAGAGCATGTTCTCTATTTCCTCGACGGGCAATGGCAAAATTTGGCTCGACAAGTTTTTTGACAGCCGAACACATGCACGGTTTACTCTGCAAGAAAGCTCTGCCAACAGTTTTCTTGCTGGAAAAAAATGTGCGTGTGTACGAGGCTTCAAAATGAAAAAAAAAAAAAAGTTTTGTCTTTACGCTTTACGTTGGTATAGATTGTGACAGGTGGCAGGGATGTGCAGTTAGGGCTCTCCATAGCTGATGCGAGTTTTCCATAACAAAATAGAAATAAACCACCTACAGAGAAAAAAAAGCAGAAAAATCTCTATTACTCAACAAAAGATGAAAACCACAGGTTCCAGACATCTTATCCTCACAGAATTATCAGTTTCCAGAGCCAGGAAATCAATCCAAAATGACCTGTACACTGAGCACACTCGGCTGCCCGGATGTTTTGTTAAAATTACCTGTTAGATCTGCAAGGAATGGTTTTTGCAGTGATTTCAGTATTTCACAGTGACAAGAGCAGAGTCTGAATCTATACTTTCTCCGAGTTTATTAAAATAAAGAACTGCTTTCTCCAAAAAGTTACTTCAGGCGGGTGTTTTAGGTTTGTTATACGTGATGAATGACCTCAAAGTTTAGCAATGCATTCTGCCTAATTAACAACCTAGAAGAAATTGAACTTTCAGTCCCTGTCTCAACTTCCAGGGGTGCTCAGATGGGAATTGTACAAGGGGCCACCTTAAAGGAGTTGTAAATAAAACAAAATGTTTTGCTGAAATGACTGTTTACAGGGTATAGAGACATAATAGTTAACTGATTCCTTTTAAAAATGATTAAAAATAGATAAAAATCAATCATATAATCTACATGCAGTTTCTAGTTTCCCAATACAGGGCAGTGATGGTTTGGAAAACTAAACTGACTGGTGCTGAGGGGTTTTAGACACACAGTAATCACACCTACTTGATTAGTGACCACAGAGAGAAAGCTCCCAGGACTGTGGTTATCAGAAAACAGACAACCAGGAACTGTGGAGATCAGAGAAGAATTAGGCCGCGTACACACGACCAAATACATCTGTTCAAATCGGTCTGACAGACCGATTTTAACAGATCTGTCTGCTGGGCTGTTTTGGTTTGATCGCTGTACACACGATCAAACCAAAAATCCCGCCGGCAGACAGCGCGGTGACGTGGCGATGACGTTGACGCCGCCACGTCACCGCACCAGGAAGTAAAATACTTCCGCGCATGCGTCGAATCCATTCGACGCATGTGCGAGCAGATATGTCTGCTGGTTAGCGTACTAACCAGCAGACATATCGGACGGACGGATTCCCAGCAGACAGATTTTAAAGCATGCTTTAAATTCTGTCGGCTGGCCAAATCTGTCTGTCCGCCCGTACACACGATCGAATCTGTCTGCTGAAACGGTCTGTCAGACAGTTTCCAGCAGATAGATTTGATCGTGTGTACGCAGCCTTACAGCAACTTGAGAGCAAAAAACGAACAATGAGGACATGAAAACAGCACTGCATTAGGGTAAAGGAAGCCATTAAGATTAAAAAAAAAAATCCTTTACAAACACTTTAACCTCTCAAGCTCCTCATACATGTACATTAAACCAGTCCTACTATATGCAAAAGTAAAGGAAAAAATATTGCATATACATACACATAAATAATAGCCCATTATGCTGTTAATTCTTTTAAGAGTTGACTAAATCTGACCTATACTCTTTATCACATATATCAAACGCAAGGCCCACGGGCTGAATACAGCCCACCAGGCCATGCCATGTGGCCCTCGCACCCAGTTTTGCAGCAGTAACGTGGCAGAACACCAATCTGCCACCTCTGGCTCTCACCCTCCGCTCCCGCTCCCTGCTGTCACTTGTAAACACAGAAGCTTTCTGTGTTTACAAGGGACATCTTTGCCCTCAGAGGCTGCCAGATCTAACAGATGCCTGCATGCGCTCACAACAGGGAAAGATCTCCAGAATCTAAGAAAGAGAACAATCTTCCTGCAAGGTGAGGCAGAGCCACCTAGACATGGGAGAGTACAAGAGTCGTATACACAGGTAGTAAAGCTGCCTACATAGAAAGTTACTGTACTAAAGCTGGGTCAGGTAGGAGAGAGTAAAGATGTGTAGAAGCCTTGGTGGGTTGGGGATACACTCCTAAACCCTACACTCTGTACTGTATGAAGCACACTCCTAAACCCTGCACTATGTATGTTTCACACTCTTATGCCGCGTAGACACAATCAAAAATTCCGACAAGAAAAGTTCGATGAGAGCTTTTGGTCGGAAATTCTGACCGTGTGTAGGCTCCATCTGACTTTTTCTGTTGGAATTTCCGACAGCAAAAAATTGAGAGCTGGTTCTTGATTTTTCTGACAAGAAAAGTTGTTGTCATAAATTCCAATCGTCTATATGTCTGTATGCAATTCCGACGCACAAAAAAAACATGCATGCTCAGAATCAATTTGACGCATGCTCGGAATCATTGAACTTAATTTTTCTCGGCTCGTTTTAGTGTTGTACGTCACTGCGTTCTTGGCGGTCGGAATTTTGTGTGACCGTGTGTATGCAACGCAAGTTTGAGCCAAAATCCACGGTTTTCTTGTCGGAATTTCCGATTGTGTGTATGCGGCATTAAAGCCTGCAATCTGTACATAGCGCACTCCTGAACCCAGCAACTCTGTGCGTAGCACATTGCTGAATTCTGCACTCTGAACATAGCGCACTCCTAAGGCTGAACTCTGTATTTATTGCACCCCTGAACTCTACACTCTGTACATAGCACACCCTTAAACTCTGCATTCCTGATCCCTGCACTCTGTACATAGTGCACTTCTGAACTCTGCGCTCTGTTCGTATCACATTCCTGAACCCTGTACAAAGTGTAATCCTGAGCTCTGCGCTCTGTATGTTACTCACGCTTGAACTCTGGTTTCTGTACGTAGCGTTCCAAAGATAAAACCGACCCTTTGGGGGCAACCATACTGCTGATGCGCCCCCACCATGAAATTAAGATTGACATCTCTGCTCTACATGTATTTCAATCTTATCTTTTTCATTAGTTTTCTCTTTTTTTCTATATTTATTGGAACAACGCAAGAAACTAGTCAGTTCACACCCACCTGCCTCTATTTATTGTAGAGTCTTCCGAGACAAAGCCCAACACTCAGACTAATTCCAACCAACAATAATTACTGTACTTTTCTGTATTGGAGGAAAACTTGAAGAAGCGATTTAATGAATGTTTTCTTTGAAGCACTAGTTTTTATTCAATCAGTTGTACTTCACATCTGCTGCTGTTTTGTTTTGTCTTGGTATTTGGAGTACGAAAAAATCATCATCACTGGCATATGGCTTATCAAATCTGGGTATTTTTTTTCAATTATTGTTTAAAGAAAAAAGAGAAAGATGGAGTGGTCCTCAAATTGATGGTTCCTAACCCATAGAGAGCAAAGAAGTCTTGTCAAGTAAATTGAAAGTGATTTATCACGATTCCCTCACTCCCGCTATGCTGGTCTGTCCCTGTATTATTACTGGTTGGGAGTCCCTGGTCTTGTTAAAACCAGATTGTGCAGCAAACCAAAAAACGTGCATTCTTGCACCTAGGGGTACAAATATTGTGTCTGTGTTATTAATATCTAGAGGGAATAAAAATGACATGTATTGTAAGTTCCAGAAATCAGTCAACTGACTCCCAAGTGTCCATACTGTATGTTACGTAGTTTAATATACACTGCTCAAAAAAATTTAAGGAACACTTTGAAAACACATCAGATCTCAACGGGCAAAAATCTCATGCTGGATATCTATACTGATATGGACTGGGTAATGTGATAGGATCTATACTGATATGGACTGGATAATGTGTTAGGAATGAAAAGATGGCACATCATTTGATGGAAATGAAAATTATCCACCTACAGGGGGCTGAATTAAAAGACACCCCGAAAATCTAAGTGAAAAAATGATGCAGCAAGCTAGTCCATTTTGCTGAAATTTCATTGCAACAAATCAAAATGGACCTCAGTTTGTATGGAACCCCAAGTGCTTGTATGTATGTATGTCTGACAACATCAGGGCATGCTCCTAATGAGGCGACGGATGGTGTCCTGGGGTATTTCCTCCCAGATCTGGACCAGAGCATCACTGAGCTCCTGAACAGACTGAGGTGCAACCTGGTGGCACCGGATGGACCGAAACATAATGTCCCAGAGGTGTTCTTTTGGATTAAAGGCAGGTATGCGTGGGGGCCATTCAATGGCATCAAGTTCTTCTTCCTCCAGGAACTGGCTGCATGCTCACGCCACATGAGGCCGGGCATTGTCGTGCACCAGAAGGAACCCAGGACCCACTGCACCATTGTAGGGTCTGAAAATGGGTCCAAGGATTTCATCCCGATACCTAATGGCATCCCGATACCTAATGGCAGTCAGGGTGCCATTGTGTAGCCTGTAGAGGTCTCTGCTTCCCTCCATGGATATGCCTCCCCAGACCATCACTGTCCCACCACTAAACTGGTCATGCTGAACGATGTTACAGGCAGCATAAAGTTCTCTGCGGCTTCTCCAGACCCTTTCACGTCCGTCACATATGCTCAGGGTGAACCTGCTCTCATCTGTGAAAAGCATGGGGCACCAGTGGCGGACCTGCCAATTCTGGTGTTCAATGGAAAATGCTAATCGAGCTCCACAGTGTCCAGCAGTGAGCACAGAGCACACTAGAGCAGTGTTTTTCAACTCCAGTCCTCAAGGCACACCAACAGGTCATGTTTTCAGGCTTTCCATTATTTTGCACAGATGATTTGATCAGTTTCACTGCCTTAGTAATCACCACAGCCATTTCATCTGAGGGAAATCCTGAAAACTTGACCTGTTGGTGTGCCTTGAGGACTGGAGTTGAAAAACACTGCACTAGAGGATGTCGGGCCCTCAGGCCACCCCCATGAAGTCTGTTTCTGATTGTTTGGTCAGAGACATTCACACCAGTGGCCCGCTGGACGTCATTGTGTAGGGCTCTGGCAGCGCTCATCCTGCTCCTCCTTGCACAAAGGAGCAGATACCGGTCCTGCTGATGGGTTAAGAACCTTCTACGGCTCTGTCCAGCTCTCCTATCTGTCTCCTATTTGGCAGCCAAATCCTCAGAGGTGAAGTGGTTAATGAATAGCTGCTCTAGTCAGAAGGCTTTTCAACCGTTCATTGGGAACTGAGGCATATTTTAATCTAGCCCAAGATGCACTTGGCTGCAGCAAAAGAAATAGAACGTCATATAATTTAGAAAACAGAAATTGTCTCCATGCATAAAAATGTGTGGCATGGTAATCACCTTCACTTGATATTACGTTTTGCTATACCTGCAAGATATAAACATATTATGTGATAAATATTAATGATCTGCGCTCCAACACACAACAAAGAGCAATGTGCTGTCAGTTGTGTGCTACTAAAAGAAAAGTATAGACAACGAAGAGAAAAGGGACAGCGTTCCCAAGGATGACTGTGACAGCACTGAACTAGAATTTGCGCACTGCCTTGAGGCATGTGTGGAGGTAGACGACCATGCTGTGAAGTCTGCCATCCACGTTCGCCTTCTTTCTGCGTAGAGAGCATGTATGAGAGTTGGCAAATCTTCCGAAAAAAATAATAAAAAAATACTGCTGTAAGAAATGAATCGTATTTATCTCGCTCATAAAAAGTGGCATTAAATTCATGGGAACATTTGAAGTCGTCGGCAGGTGAACACTACAGAGAGAAGAAACAGTTTGATGTCACTGTTCTTGTTGCTGAAAGACAAATGAGCTCTGCTTTGGAGTAACAAACTAGGTTTTCCCATTACCATGCACAGATTTCTTACGATAAGCATTTTTAATTAGACTTTGGTTTAAAGTTATACTTTTATACAAATTAAAAAAAAGATAAAATTCTTCCTACCACTTATGCCATTTTGTATTTACTGCTTTATTTTGTTATAGAAAATTAACCACTTCAACCCCGGACCATTTTGGTGGTTAAAGACCAGGCCACTTTTTTGCGATTCGGCATTGCGTCGCTTTAACTGACAATTGCGCGATCGTGCGACGTGCCTCCCAAACAAAATTGATGTCCTTTTTTTCCCCACAGATAGAGCTTTCTTTTGGTGGTATTTGATCACCTCTGCGATTTTTATTTCTTGCGCTATAAACAAAAAAAGAGCATCAATTTTGAAAAAAATAATAATATTTTTTACATTTTGCTATAATAAATATCCCCCAAAAATATATATAAAAAACATTTTTTTCCACAGTTTAGGCTGATACATATTCTACTACATATTTTTGTTAAAAAAAAATTGCAATAAGCGTTTATTGATTGCTTTGCGCAAAAGTTATAGCTTCTACAAATAGGGGACTATTTTATGGCATTTTTATTAATATTTATTTTTTTACTAGTTATGGTGGCGATCAGCGATTTTTATCATGACTGCGAGATTATGGTGGACACATAAGACACTTTTGACACAATTTTGTGACCATTGTCATTTTTACAGCAATCAGTGCTATAAAAATGCACTGATTACTGTAAAAATGACACTGGCAGTGAAGAGGTTAACCACTAGGTGGCGCTGCATGGTGTTCCCTAGGAAGTGATTCTTACTGTTAGGGGGCGTAGCTACATGTGACACGTCACCGATGACTGTTCCAGATCAAAGGGAATGGTCATCAGTGACAGTGTCACTAGGCAGAGGCATTCCTCTGTTCTGCTCTTGCCGACCGCAACCGCAGGACTCCCGGGAGCATCAAGTTCCCGGGACCCGTGGCCGCACTCGCGAGGCACGCGGCGCGCGCTGGGCGGCAGATTTAAATGGATGTACCTGTATGCCAATCTGCCTGATCGCTTTATAAAAGGGAATGGTCCCAAAATAGCGTCAAAATTGTCCAATGAGTCCGCCATAATGACGCAGTCAGGATAAAAAGCGCAGACCGCTGCCATAGCTAGTATAAAATAATATTAATAATAAAAATGCCATAAATCTATCCCCTATTTTGTAGACATTATAACTTTTGCGCAAACCAATCAATATACGATTATTGTGATTTTCTTTACCAAAAATATGTAGAAGAATACATATGGGCCTAAACTGAGGAAGTTTTTTTTTTTTTTTATAAATTGGGATATTTATTATAACAAAAAGTAAAAGATATTTGGGTAGATTCACGTAGAGCGGCTTATATTTGTGCGGGCGTATTAGAGAGGCAAGTGCTGTATTCACAAAGCAATTGCTCCCTAAGTTACGGCAGGGTATCGTAAATGGGCCGGCGTAAGCCCACCTAATTCAAATGTGTTTGATGTGGGCGTGTTTTATTTAAATTAAGTGTGGACGTATCCACACTTAATTTACACCGCTAAAACTTATTGGTTTCGACGTGAACGTAATTTACAGCCAGCTACATTCACGGACGAGTTACGCAAACGACGTAAAACGTGAAAAGTTAGACGCGGTCCCGACGTCAATACTTAACATTGGCTGCGCCATCTTTTTGGTGGTTTATCTTTACGCCTGAAAACGCCTTACGTAAACTGCGTATCTTTACTGCGACGGCCGGGCGTACGTTCGTGAATAGGCGTATCTCGCTGATTTACATATTCTAGGTGTAAATCAGCGTACACGTACCTAGCGGCCAGCGTAAATAGGCAGCTAAGATACGACAGCGTAGGACACTTACACCGGTCGTATCTTAGCAACATTTAAGCGTATCTCACTTTGAGCATACACTTAAAGATACGACGGCGCAGATTCTGAGTTACGACGGCGTATCTACTGATACGCCGTCGTAACTCTTTATGAATCTGGCCAATTCTGTTTTCTTCAAAATTGTTGCTCTTCTTTTGTTTATAGCGCAAAAAAATAAGAAAACCACAGAGGTGATCAAATATTACCAAAAGAAAGCTCTGTTTGTAGGAAAAAAAAGACGCCAATATTGTTTGAGTACAACGTCGCACAACCGTTAATTGTCAGTTAAATCGACGCAGTGCCATATAGCAAAAAATGGCCTGGTCAGGAAGGGGGTAAATTCTTCTGAGGTTGAAGTGGTTAAACAGTTTTTTTTTTTTTTTTCTGTTTACATTTGCTATTGCTACTTGTGTTATATGAAATTAAGTAAATGTTAAGAAAATTATACACGTCAAGGAATAAACAAGAATAATTGTGCAATATTGTACCCAGCAACACATGCCCTTGTCACACACTGTAATTTGTTGCCCTCCACCAATTAAATATTAGCACTTAAAAATGACGGCTTGCAGCACCGCATGGATAAACTTCATGACTTTTTCAGACACACTCAGAAAGACATGACTCTTGTTTTTTCCTAGGTAAAGCTTAGAATATTAAACAGCTTTCATATTTCAGTGAGAACAGAAGAATATTATTTGCAGCTGCTGCCTATAATATATTTTACTCCTGAGTCATGCTGCGTCTGTCCCGCACCAAGATCTCATTTACCCCTGCAATTACTGACATATTTTAAAAATACATATTTCTTCATAATTAAGGGGCCAGATTCTCATATATTTTCGGCGGCGTAGCGTAAGCCATTTACACTACGCCGCCGCTGCGTGCTAGAGCAAGTGCTTTATTCTCAAAGCACTTGCTCCGTAGTTTGCGTTGGCGTCTCGTAAATCGCCATGCGTAAACCCGCGCAATTCAAATGGGGCGGCTTGTATTTAAATTAAGCGTGCCCCGGCGTCGAACGAACTGCGTATGCGCCGGCCGGGGAAAAAGCCCAGTGCGCATGCTCCAGCTCACGTCGGGAAGCGTCGTTGAAACCGACGTCAAAACGACGTGAGCGTCATTTACGCAAGTCCCTATCCGCGAACGAGTTAGTAAAACGACGTAAGCGACGGAAAAAGCCGACGCTGACCCGACGCCATACTTAACATGGCGTCCGACGGGACATGACGGCATCCGACGGGACCTCGTAAGGTTACTCCACATAGAAGCTGGGGTAACCTTACGCGAACGAAAACGACGTATGCGACGACGGGGCGGCGTAAAAGCGATCGAGAATCGGCGTACTACTACATTTGCATATGCAAATGAAAAAACAACGTAAAGGCCACCTAGTGGCCGGAGTTGTCATTACACCTACGATCCGAAAGTGTAATGCTTTTACACTTGTCGGATGTAGAAGCGTATCTATGCAAAAGTGATGCTAAGCATCACTCGCATAGATACGAGACAAAAAAAAAGGCAATACGACAGGGTATCTGAGATACTCCGTTGTAACGCCTCTGAGAATCTGGCCCAAAGTGTTTAGTTCTCAAGAAATACTCATTTGTTTCCTATCAAGATTGCTTATAACAAAGGCAATGGGGTGTTCGGCCCAGAGATGCAAGGGTTGCCAGCTGCGACATGCTGAGTGATGTTGGAGATCAGCTGTATGCCAGGATACTTAATTAGGCAGGGGTACCTTGGAAGTACCAGATGAGGTAGACTGGCAGGAATCCCCAGGGGCGGAGTCAGGAGCCAAGCCGGTAGTCATGCACATGAAGCAGGAAGAGACGGGAACAGGTCAGGAGGCGAGCCGAGGTCATACACAGGAACCAGCAGACAGGAGCAGGACAAAGGATAAGCCGAGAGACAAGCCAGGGGTCATGCACGGAGAAGTCTGGTCAGGCAAGCCGGGTCGTCAGCGGGAACTCAAGGAACAAGAACACAAGGTACAGGAACTCGGGAAAACATCCAGGGCTGAAGATCATGCAGCAGTTGGTCACTGCTGCAGCAAGCTTTAGGTAGGGCACTGACGCCAGGAGTCCCGCCCGCATTGCGTACGCAGTAAAGAATAATGAGTTCACAGTGTTGTTGCTCATGTGCGCGCATCTGTGAGCACTTGCGAGCGTGTGCCCGATGCGCGCGTCTGCGCGCGCATGCGCATTGTACTTTTTGGGCCGTGCAAGACAGGTCTGCCAGTTCTCAGTTCACAGTTGGTTCTCTGACAGGGGGGGAGTTGGGAGGAGGGTATAGGAGGGTGGGTTTAGGGCAGACGGGAGGGTGTTGAGGCCTAACTAGAAATCAATATGTAATTCTATTTTTGTATACATGTACTTTTGATAAAATAAAAGTAAAGTAAAAAAAAAAAAATCCACTGGTCCATTTGGACATACACTATATTACCCACAGATGATGTCAATATACGACGAAACGCGTCTGGGTTGGATAGAACAACTACCAGTCAAGTGACGTCATCACGACGATCGTAACTAGCGTCTGCTAGTGTGCCAGGTCCTCCAAACAGAGGCAGGCAGGAGACACCGCTCTGATAACTTATGGTCCCTGGACGTGGTTGACGGTTAAATGTGATGTATTGCCTTCATCTTTTTTTCAACATTGTAAGTGTGATTTTAATAGGGGGTTGGTTTTATGGTGAATAAAAAGTCAAACGGAATTACGCTATTGTGGCAATTTTTCTCTTTCCTCTGTATGTGAGCACCTGCTTGAGGTTTCCCCACCATCAGTGTTTGAGAGACAAGAATCCCATCTACGATAATTCAAAGCTATTGTTCCAGCGCCGCTTGGTGAGAATTATTTCAACAGGGATGGTCTCATATCTCCCCCTGCCTTCCTCATGAGTGGTGGTGTTGGTGACAGATGGACAGAATTGGCTTTTGAACAGCTAAGGCCTTCTTTATGCTTTGATCACGGATTGATTTCTGGATTCTTCCCATAGATTATGGACTCTCCATATTTTATATAATACACTGCACTTATTTGTTGAATACATTTGTAGTGCTGCCTAATATATTATATTATATTATATATTGTGTTTTTATACACTATATTACCAAAAGTATTGGGACACCTGCACATTAACTTTAATTTGATTTTTCAAATTGTTAAATTTTCTAATTTTTCATTTTCTAATTTTTCAATTTTTGACATTTCGAAATTTTAAATTTACGTATTTCCGAATTTTTGTATTTCCAAATTTTTTTATTTCCGAATTTCAAACATGAAAAATGCGAAAAATAAAAAATGTGAAATTTCGAAAATTAAAAAATTTAGAATTCGAAATTTCGAAAAATTCGACAATTGAAAAATTTGCATTTTTTTTAAATTGAGAAATTCGAAAATTTGAAATTTCGAAATTGTAAAATTAGAAATTCGAAAGTTCGAAAATCTAAAATTCGAAAATGGGAAATTTCCGAACTTTTAGAATTTCCGAATTTCTGAAAATTATTTTTTTCCGTTTTTGTTTCATTTGTTTTGTTTTATTCGGAAATTCTGAAAATTATTTGTTTCTGTTTTATTCGTTTTTTTACTTTTTCGAAAATCCAAAAGTTCGGAATTCCGAATTTTCGAATTTCCGTATGTCCGAATTCCAAATTTTCAAATTTCCAGAATTTACGAAAAAAAACAATAAAACGAAAAAAAAAATTCAAATTTCCCAAATTTCCAAAAAAAAAACGAATGAAACAAAAACTAAAAAAACACATTTTTCGAATTCAAAGAATTTACGAAAAAATATAAAAAAAAGGAAATAACAAACGAAAAAAACAGATTTTTTGGCAGTGCACATGTCTACTTATTTGTTGAATACATTTTTTGTAGTACTGCCTAATATATTATATTATATTATATATTGTGTTTTTATACACTATATTACCAAAAGTATTGGGACACCTGCCTTTACACGCACATGAACTTTAATGGCATCCCAGTCTTAGTCCATAGGGTTCAATATTGAGTTGGCCCACCCTTTGCAGCTACAACAGATTCAACTCTTCTGGGAAGGATGTCCACAAGGTTTAGGAGTGTGTCTATATGGGAATGTTTGACCATTCTTCCAGATGCTCATTTGTGAGGTCAGGCACTGATGTGGATGAGAAGGCCTGGCTCACAGTCTCTGCTCAATAGTTCTGCTTTATAGGGAATACCAAGTCATATTAGAAACCTAGACTGCTTGCATTTCTAAATATAAATCCAATGATGCATTAATGAATACAAAAATATATTACAGTGTGTTTTTTTATGTCTGTTTGGGTTCAAATTTAAGAATCTGGAAACATTAAAGCACAACTTCAGTATTTTTTTCATCTATTAAATCTTATGCCCTTGTTGTTTTAACTTTAGTAAAACATATTTTTTTCTGCCAGTAAATACCTTATACAACCCACTTCCTGTTTCTTGTCTGGTAAAAAGCCTAGGCTTAGTACAGCCCACCCCCCCCCCCCACAAAAACCACCACACTTGTACGCACACAAAATTGGTTTATTTTGGTCTCCTAAAATAAAAGAGAGGCGAAGGACCTACGGGGCTGGCTGGGTGGGCTAGGCCCCCTCACTCTCTCATAGGGGGAGTCCCTCTGCCCCGTTGGGCCCCAGTTGGGCTCCCAAGTGGAGCAGGTAGGGCGGGGTGAGTGGGAGGCCCTCCCTCACACACGCCATTGCCACCGGGGGCATGGAGAAGGATGGCGATTGCCTCCGGGGGGAGGGTCTGCCTACTCCCAACTCCAGCAGTCCGGCTCCTCTCTATCGAGTTCACGCACAAAAAATACACTTTAAAAAAAAAGAAAAAGAAAAAAAAATGGAAAGGAGACCGATGCTGTGTCCCTTGTACATAGGGACACAGCATCGGTCACCTCTCCCAGTCAGTCCCCCTCCACACACAGTTAGAACACACCCAGGGAATACATTTAACCCATTCCTCACCCCCTAGTGTTAACCCCTTCCCTGCCAGTCACATTTATACAGTAATTAGTGCATTTTTATAGCACTGGTCGCTGTATAAATGTGAATTATAAATGTTTGGATTCAGGACAGTCTAAGGCCTCGTACACACCATCGGACTTATCCGATGAAAACGGTCCGCGGACCATTTCCATCGGATATGTCCGATCGGGAGTTTGATCCGATGGCGTGTACACACCATCGGATCAAATTCCCCGCCGCCGGACAGCGCGGTGACGTGGCGGTGACGCGGCGGTGACGTTGACGCCGCCACGTCACGCGCATGCGCCGAATACATTCGGCGGCGGTGGTGCGGGACGACATGTCTGCTGGTAAGTGTACTAACCAGCAGACATGTCGGGCGGACAGATTCCCACCGGATAGATTTCAAAGCTTGCTTTGAAATCTGTCAGGTGGACAAATCTGTCCGCTAGCCCATACACACGAGCGGAGATGTCTGCTGAAACGGTCCATCGGACCGTTTTCAGCGGACATATCCCCTCGTGTGTACGCCGCCTTAGGCTTGTTGCTTTTGCCATCAGGCTTTCAGGTGGGTGTTTTGAGTTTTGCTAATTCATGCACTATATATAGATAGCAATCTATACAGAGAAAGTAAGGTATACACGAGATATTAATCTCAGATTTAAGGGACAGCTAAGTATGTTTTTGGCTTATATTTTAGCCTCATGCAATTTTGCCCATTATGTTCTATTCAGATTCCGCTGGGAGTGGATATGGTTGTCAGCTTGATTGCTTTTACTTGAGTTGGACCCTCTTTGGATTTTTGCCTTTGACCCGGCCCTGTGACAGCGAGACATATTATTGTTGCTTTTCAGTCACATCTTGAGCCACACACATTCTTGGACACATGGAATACTTTTATTTTTAAGTAAGCCCCCTTTTCTTTTTTTTCTTTTTTTCATTTATTTATTTACTTTTTTTTTTTCTTATTGCTGTGTTTATTTGAAATTATCTGTATTAATGTAAATGGTGTATTTATCTTTTAGATATCTTTATTCTTATTGGGCCAGATTCACGAACACTTGCGCTGGAGTATTTGGATATGCGCCGCGTAACTGTGATGATGCGCCGTCGTTTCTATGTGCCCGTACCCACCAAACTAGATGCGCCCAATAACGGGTCATTTGCGACCGGCGGAACGTTCCAACGCCAGAGTATCGTCAGCGCTTATTTTCGCTGGGCGCATCAGTCGCGCCCATTGATTTCCCCTGCAAATATGCAAATGAGGGAGATTTCCCAATTCACGAACGGATTAGCACCATACGCTGGCTACATGCGCCGCGCGTATCTGGTCCGTCCGGCGCAAAGTTATTTCTACAAAAGGCTGCTTTATCTTTACTCCAGACGGTCACAGGTCAGCAGGAGAGCAGCTACAGCAGCGTTACCGACGATAGGAGCTTGCTGAACAACAACACTTGCAAGGACAACACCTCTGTGTGCCAACATGCCAGGGGCAATTGTGGTCCTAGAACTACTGATGGGTCCCCTGGAACCAAAAAGGCGACCACGTGAGAGGATATACCGCACTCGTATGAACCTCTTTGGCATGGGGGATGAGGAGGTGTATCGCCTCTTCAGATTCAGCCCAGATGCAATACTTGAACTAACCACAACCCTGCAGGATGACATCACCAGCCCAACACACCGCTCACAAGCAGTGCAGCCACTGGTGAAGGTCCTGGCAACACTCCATTTCCTTGCAAGTGGATCATTCCAGCGTACAAGTGGAGTGGTGGCTGGGATGTCACAGTCCTCCATAAGCAGATGTGTGCACCAGGTTGTCCCTGCAATCCTCAGACGCATGTCCAACCAGTTCATCAGACCCACCACTGAGGAGCTGCGGCAGAAGGCAATGACAGATTTCTACAACATTGCCAGATTCCCACGCACTGTGGGGGCCATTGATTGCACACATGTGGCCCTACAGCCCCCCAGTGCCACAGAGCACATATACCGCAATCGGAAGCATTGGCATTCCATCAACGTACAGGTGATAGCCGATGCCCAACGCCTCATATGGCACGTCCGTGCCAAACACCCCGGGTCCAGCCATGACAGCTACATATACCGTCAGAGCCCCATCCCAGCAGAATTTAACCAGAACATGTATGGGGACAGCTGGCTGGTTGGTGAGTGACATGGGAGTCAGGCATGACTATCCCCTCCCGTGATGCACAACAGAAATCGCACATGCATGACTAACATTATCCTGTCTTTTCCCTTACAGGTGACTCTGCATATGCACTGGGACCCCATCTAATGACTCCTTTCCGGAACCCCCAAACCAGAGGAGAGAGAAAATACAATGAAGCACACATCAAAACCCGTGCAGTGGTGGAGCAAACATTTGGGCTCCTGAAGTCCCGTTTCCGATGCCTGGATAAGTCTGGGGGGGCCCTATTGTATTCCCCTACCTTTGTGTGTCAGATCATCGGTGCATGTTGCATACTACATAACTTTGCTATGAAAAAAGGCCTGCATATTGACATACGTGATGACCTGACCCCCGACCCACACAGTCCCCACCTGCCAGAGGACACCCAGTCTGCTGATGGAAGAGCAGTCAGGAGGGTCCTCGCCGTAGGCATCTTTGGACACTAAACCAAAACATTAATAACACAGACAGTGCACGCGTGTACACCACTGATGTCCCTAGATCACACACACCACATCCACATCGCATTGGATTAGCCCAAGTCCAGCATGTAGGAGTTGGGAGCAGTAACGCCAGCGTCAAGGCCCCAATGATGTCACTGTCCATTCACACACCTTTCACACGTCATTCATTCAGCCGTGGGGTTCACTTCACCACCACGGCCGAGGGTGACACCCCTTACTTTCAGGAGTGCCACCCCCTCACATTCACACACCATTCACACTGTCCCCTGCACTCCTGACCGTGTGCAGTACAAAAATAAATTAATAATATCATATCCTGATAAATAAAATAAACAAAATCTCATAACCTGAGAAAAAGAAAAAATAAACTCATGACCTGAGTATGTCCAAAACAAAAATATAAAACAAGAAAAAAAAAAGGCCTCATCGGGGATGCTGGGGGCTTCTTCTGGGGGCCCCTCTCTGGCTCCGCAGCTGCCTGGATGGAGTGGGTGGGGGTGGGGGTGCATCTGGAGGTGGCTGATCCCCAGGTGGGCCACTCCTGGCAGGTGTGGCCTGCGTGCCCTCCAAGGCCCTGGCTATCCGTCCAAGGTAGGAGTTCGTCTGGGCCTGCATCCGGAGCTGACGGGTGACCTGGTAGTGCTGGGCCCGCCGACTCAGCCTCCCCTGGTCCCGGATGGCAGCACTGTTGGCCTGGACGGCTGCAGTAAGGTGCCGAATATCCCCCTGCACCTCCCCCAAAGTGGTGACCACTGCAGCGCAGTTGCAGCTTACATCCTGCACTGCGTTGCTGAGGTTGGCAACGGAGCCCAGGCTGTCAGCCACTTTCTCCAAGTGCACCGCTATGGCCCCCATCTGTTCCGTCTGCCTGGCGTGATCCCTCGCCAACTGGTCCTGGACACCATCAGACACCCCCCTGGTCTTCTGGGTCGCCTTCCTGGGGCCAGAAGATGGTTGTCCTCGGGTGGAAGGAGTCACCCTTGAGGGGCTTCCAAGGATGGGGGAGGGGACGACAGACGGCCCAGGAGAAGGGGAGGAGACAGACAACACTAAGGTAAAGTCCTGCTCTGCCACAGCAGGATCCTCTACAACCACCTCGGCAGGTGTGGTGTGGCCACTCTCCTCCACAACCTCTTCACCACCCAGTGGCTCGGGCACACGATGGCGTGGGGGGGATGGGGTGGAATGCATGCTGACAGATGATGGCCCAGCTCCGTCATCTGTGGATGACACAAAGCAGACACATGTTGGTGGTCCCACACACTTGGCACATGTACCCTCCCCCCCCCAAATGCTAAACAACAAATAGGGGATTATAAAACACTTACCTGTCCTTGTGCCTTCCTCCATGGAGTCATAGCCTGCGACCCCCTCCACCTGCTCCCTCTCCAGGCAGCGAGCAACCACCTCCTCCTCTGCGGTTAGGGTGACAGGACATGGGGGACCACCACCTGTGCCCCTCTCATACCTCCTGATGGAGGCCACCTTGTCCCTCACCTTGCGCCGCAGGTCATTAATTTTTTTTTGGATGTCCCCAGCAGTCCGGGTGGAGTACCCCAGGACATTGACCCTGGCAGCAATGGACTCCAGGATGCCCTGCTTCCTCTCCCGGCTGGTCTTCCGGCTTTTTTTGCCATGGAGAAAATCATTATCCGTCTCCATTGCCGAAATGATGAGCGAGACCTCCTGTGCATTAAAATTCAGGTTCCTCCTCTCTCTGGGGGTAGCGGGAGCAGCCATCACCAAACAAAAGTATCTTCCCTGGGGTGGGGGGAAGCGGAAATACTTTTGCGCCGGAATGGCGTTTCCGCCAGCGCTTTTAAGCGCCCAGCGGAACGCATTGCGCTGACGTTTCCCAGGAAGTGGTGCCGACGGAAGTTGTGAGCATGCGCACAAGGGGGGCAAGTGGAGCCGCACTCACTGCGCATGCTCCGTGGATGATGCGCTGAACGTAAGCCTCTGCGCTGGGCTCCGCCCATCATTTACATATGATCACACCCACTTCCACTTGCGTCGGGTTACGCCAGCGCATTATCGTTACTCTGGCGCAAGTTTACGCGCAACTGCTATGTGAATTACAGGACTTGCGCTGAAAGGGTCTTCAGAGTAACGTAAATGAGAAGCGTTACTCCAGAGGAAAGATACTCTCATCTACCTGAATCTGGCCCATTGTCTTTAAATTCCCTGAAGAAGGGAGAATTTCCGAAACAGCTGTTGGGTGTGACTCTAAGCAGCCTTGTGTTTCCTGTTCAATTATGTATTTGAATTATTTGTATTCATGATGTACATATTTTTGAAACAATTGGTATACTATGTGTAATTACTAAAATGTGCTACTTTTTATACAATTGTTACTTTGTTTATGGTCACTTGTAAAGTCCCACCCTTTGGGGAATATTCTGGGCCAGATTCACAGAGCCATTACGCCGGCGTTACAGGAGATGCGCGGTGTAAGTCTAAATCTGTGCATGCGTATCGATGCGCCGCATCCCCAAAACTATATACGCATGAAATCTAATTTTTTTCAAACGGCGTAATTTCGATAGACCGGCGCATCCGTGCACGCAAAACTGCGCTAGACACACCATTGATTTGCTATTCAAATATGCAAATGAGGGAGTTACGGGGATCCACAAAAGTAAGTTGGTGCAGCGCAGGCTACGCGCTGTGCGCAACAGCTGCACGTCCTGTCTAAAATTAGTCCATATAAAAGGTGGAATAAAATTAGACAATCCGTCTACATGTCAGCTAAAGCAACACTGTTAGTGAGGAGCTGAGCAGTCACACTTGCTGCACAACAAACTGTATGCCAACATGCCAGGGGCATCCATGCTCATAGCTATACTACTGACTTTAGATGAGCAAAGAAGGAGGAGGGCACGGAGGAGGGCACGGGAGAGGATTTTTTTTTCCAAAAACTTTTTATTTGCTTTTATAAACATTAAAAAAATATATACATACATATATACATCAATACATAACATACATACAAATTACAAACACGGTCTCACTATCTTTCAATAGCCCTTTAAAACCTTGATGGATATAATAATCTAATCTGATACAAGCCCCTCACTCTTCACTTGATATATCGCACACACATAGACATTTTTGGCATGAGTGATTCTGAGGTGTCTCGCATCTTCAGATTCACCCCTCATGCCATCCTGGAATTAACCACAACCCTGCAGGAGGACATCACCAGCCCAACACATGACACCACCCATGACACTCATGACAGCTACATATACAATCCTAGCCCCATCCCCACAGATTTCGAACAGCTGGCTGGTTGGTGAGTGACATGGGTGGCAGGCATTACTGTCCCCCCATGATGCTGAAATCACAAGGGGCACATGCACTACTAACATCCTCCTGTCTTATCCCTTCAGGGTGACTCTGCATATGCACTGGGACCCCATCTCATGACTCCTATCTGGAACCCCCCATGGTACCCTGTTGTATTCCCCAAACTTTGTATGCCAGATCATCAATGCATGTTGCATGCTGCACAACTTCGCAGTGAGAAAGGGCCTGGAGATTGACATAAGTGATGACCTGACCCCTGAACCAGACAATACCCCCCTAACCGAGGCTACCCCATCTTCTGAGGGAAGAGCAGCCAGGAGCCAGCTCACATTAGGCATCATTGCACATTAAACACACACACACAGACTGGTTGTGAGACTTTTTGGTTGATAGATTTTGGTTTGTTTGTTTTGTTGCTTGATTTTTCCTGCTTGTTTTTGTGAGTGATTTTTGTTGATTGTTTGGGAGAGAGTTGTTGTATGAATATGACTGAGAGGAAGCGCAAGAGCAATTTTTCTTTGGGGGAGAAACAAATTATTGCTCGGGCCCTTACCCAATATGGGCATTTCCTGCACGGCCCAGAGAGTGCCAACACCACCCCGGCCAGGAAGAAGGAGATTTTGCAGAACATTACCGACCAGGTAAATTCATTGGGGGGGGGGGAGACCCGGACACGCGAGGGGATCGTCAAGAAGATCAATGATCTCCGGTGTCTGGCCTGAAAGAAGCTGGCCAAAATGGCAGCCCATGCCAGGGGCACCGGAGGGGGCCCACCATGCCCTGTTAGGCTGACAGCGGAGGAGCGCGTGGTGGCCCAGACCTTTAATAGGCAACAAGTGGAGGGCCTGCCTGGCTATGACTCAGGAGTCATAGCCCGTGATGACAGGTAAGGTTTTTTTTCCTATCTGGTGTGTAGCATGTGTGTGGGGGGGGGAAGGGAATATGTGGCAAGTGTGTGGATCCTCCAACCTGTGAATGTTTTGTGTCATCCACAGATGTGCAGGAGGGTGCTGGGCCATCTGGCCTGACTGCACCATGCCCGGGACACCAGCCTGATGAGGATCCCCAGACAAGGCCGGAGTCCTCGGAGGAGTTTGAGGAGGAGGAGTTTGAGTTAGAGGAGGAGGTCATGTCAGGCAGTGGCTTGTTGTTTTTGGAGGACTCTTCCCCTCTGGCTGGCAGCAGCCAGCCCTCCATAAGGGGTAGCCCCTCCCACTCCTCCCCCAACAGGGCTCCCCTCCCAGGGGCTTTCCCTTCTCCCCGGCCAAAAGCATCAGCTGGAGGCAGGAAGTCATCCCAGAAGACCAGGGGGGTGGCCGAGGTTCTGCCCGCCAATCTCAGAAGGGACCAGGCCCTTCAGACCCACCATCTGGGATAGGTCAGCCAGACTTTGGTGCGGATGGAGGAGAGCCTGTCCTCCATAAAGGATACGCTTGGGGACCTGGACTGCCACTCCCGGGCTCTTACAAACTGCCTAAACGAACTGCAGCAGACGTTGGGCAGGATGTGAGGGCCCTCACCCAGGCTATCCAGGCCAATACGGCAACACTAAGTGCTGGCCTGACCAGAATTGCAGTGGCCTTGGAGGGCAGGCCGCCAGGTGGGCAGAGACCAGGGGCTGCTCCTCCTTTCCCGGATTACCCCCCCTCCCCATGAGTCTTCCCTGAGGAGCCGGGGCCGTGGCCGTGGGCGCCCCAGGCGTGGGTCACGTCAGCGGCATTAATTTGGTTTCCCCCTTTTTTTTTTTTTTTTGTGCTGGACTTTTTTTTTTTGCTGGAAATTCTTTGCTTTTTGCTGGACAATTTTTTTTGGGGTTGTGAATGAATTTGGAATGTGGGGGTGACATTCCTGCTGGAAAAGGGGTGTCATCCTCATTTGTGGTGGACCAGGACCAGGGAGAAGTGATCCCCAGGTCCGTGTGAATGGTGTATGAATGTACAGTGACATAATTGGAGCAGTGGCGTGGCGTTGCTGCTCACAAGTCCTGCATGGTGGGCTTGTGCTAATCCAATTTGATGAGGATGTGATGTGTCTGTGCTAGGGACCACAGTGGTGTGCATGCATGCATTCTCATTGTGCCATGATTAATGTGTGTGTTTAACATGCAAAGATGCCTAATGTGAGCTGTCTCCTGGCTGCTCTTCCCTCAGAAGACGGGGTAGCCTCGGTTAGGGGGGGATTGTCTGGTTCAGGGGTCAGGTCATCACGTATGTCAATCTGCAGGCCCTTTCTCACTGCGAAGTTGTGCAGCATGCAACATGCACCGATGATCTGGCACACGAAGTTTGGGGAATACAATAGGGTCCCCCCAGACTTATCCAGGCATCGGAAACGTGACTTCAGGAGTCCAAAGGTGCGCTCCACCACTGCACGTGTTTGGGCGTGGGCTTCATTGTATCTTTCCTCTCCTGGGGTTTGGGGGTTCCGGATAGGAGTCATGAGATGGGGTCCCAGTGCATATGCAGAGTCACCTGTAAGGGAAAAGACAGGAGGATGTTAGTCATGCATGTGCCCCTTGTGATGTGTGCATCATGGGGGGGGGGCAGTCATGCCTGCCACCCATGTCACTCACCAGGTGTCCCCATACACGTTCTGTTCGAATTCCATTGAGATGGGGCTCTGATTGTATATGTAGCTGTCATGGCTGGATCCGGGGTGTTTGGCACGGACGTGCCGTATGAGGCCTTGGGCATCGACTATCACCTGTACTTTGATGGAGTGCCAATGCTTCTGATTGCAGTATATGTGCTCTGTCTCACGGGGGGGCTGGAGTGCCACATGTGTGCAGTCAATGGCCCCCACGGTGCGTGGGAATCTGGCAATTCTGTAGAAATCTGTCATTGCCTTCAGCCGCAGGTCCTCAGTGGTTGGTTTGATGATTTGGTTGGCAATGCGTCTGAGGATTGCAGGGATAACCTGGTGCACACATCTGCTCATGGAGGATTGTGCCATCCCAGCCACCACTCCACTTGTTCTTTGAAAAGAGCCACTGGCAAGGAAATGGAGTGTTGCCAGGACCTTGACCAGTGGCTGCACTGCATGTGAGCGGTGTGTTGGGTTTTTGATGTCCTCCTGCAGGGTTGTGGTTAATTCCAGAATGGCATGAGGGGTGAATCTGAAGATGCGATACACCTAAGAATCACTCAAGCCAAAGAGGTCTATTCGTGTGCGGTATATTCTCTCCTGTGCCCTCCTCCGTGCCCTCCTCCTTCTGCACTCATCTAAAGTCAGTAGTATAGCTATGAGCAAGGATGCCCCTGGCATGTTGGCATACAGTTTGTTGTCCAGCAAGTGTGACTGCTCAGCTCCTCACTAACAGTGTTGCTTTAGCTGACATGTAGACGGATTGTCTAATTTTATTCCACCCTTTATATGGTCTAATTTTAGACAGGACGTGCAGCTGTTGCACACAGAGCGTAGCCTGCGCTGCACCAACTTACTTTTGTGGATCCCCCTAACTCCCTCATTTGCATATTTGAATAGCAAATCAATGGTGTGTCTAGCGCAGTTTTGCGCAGACGGATACGCCGGCCTATCGAAATTACACCGGTCCAAAAAAGTAGATTTCATGCGTATATCGTTTTGGGGATACGGCGCATCAATACGTATGCACAGATTTAGATTTACGCCGCGCATATCCTGTAACGCCGGCGTAACGGCGTGAATGTGGCCCAAAATTTAAAAAAAAACACAACAAAGAAAACACAGAAAAGACAAAAATCACTCTGCAAAACAGTCCCCAAATATCTCAAAGACACGTCACAAACAAACAAACAAACGCTAATAAACAACAGAACAAAAGCACCTTGCTGTATAGGAAGGGATGCAAAGGGATGTACTTTTGCAAAGGAAGGGCGTTTGTGTCTGTCTATTTAAGCTCTCTGCGTAGTTCACTAAGTTGCCCGGGTCCACTTCCAATTTCACTGATTGCGCCGTTCCCGAGTTGTGAGCATGCGCACAGAGGTGCTGACTATGGTCTGCTTCATGTGTGCATGCGCGATCCGGCTGGCCCTTCATTTGCATGGCGCAAATTTCTGCGCAAATACTACAAGGATACGGTGATTGCGCCTCTACATTGCGCCGGTCTAACGTAAAGGAGGTGCGCTACGCCAAAATATGCGCCAATGTACCTGAATCTGGCCCTCTGTTTTTTCCTATATTTACAAGGGATGTGGTGACCTTTAAACGTACAAAAATTTGTGAACAACGGAGCTTTTCTTCTATAAATGTGAATGGTCCCAAAATTGTGTCAAAAGGGTCCGATATGTCCGCCGCAATATCGCAGGCCGGACAAAAAAATAAAAAATAAATCGCAGATCGCCGCCATTACTAGTAAAAAAAAAAAAATCAGAAATCTATTCCCTATTTTGTAGGCGCTATAACTTTTGTGCAAACTAATCAATATATGCTTATTGCGATTTTTTTACCAAAAATATGTAGAAGAATACGTATCGGCCTAAACCGAGGAGAAAAATATATATAAAAAAAAATGAAATATTCTTATAACAAAAAGTAAAACATATTGGGCCAGATTCAGAGAGCCGTAACTCCTGTCTAACTGGTGCTAGACTGGAGTACTTTCGACTTTCGGGCGTTTTTTAGCTAGTCGAAATCCTCAAACCATGAAAAGACACCTGCGGGCTTCAATTCGACTGGATTACGTGTTAGTACGCCTTCAGATCTACGCTGCAAGAAAATTGCGGCCACTGGGCGGACTTCCTGTTGTTTTTCGCCGTCAGGGTATGCTAATGAGCTTTTGCCTGCAATCCAAGAAATTTCGCACTTCAAACGCAATCTCTTACGGCACCTTTAGTCATCTTTTTTTTGCGTATCACTATACCAGCCTTTTACCTCCTCTAATATTAGACAGCCCATGTTAAGTATGGCCGTCGTTCCCGCGTCGAATATCAACGTCTTCCGACGTCTTTTATTATTTTTAAACGTAAGTCGTCCGGGAATAGGAATGTTCGTAAACGCCGCTACTCAAACAACGAATGATGTCACGACGTGATTTCGCGCAATGCACGGCGGGAAATTCCTGAACAGAGCATGCGCAGTTCGATCGCCGCGGGGACGCGCTTAATTTAAATGCTTCACGCCCCCTAATCACGTATTTCGATTGCGCGGCGAGAAATAGACTACGACACCGTAGCGTACGCGAAAAAAACTATCTGAATTCGGCGTAGAGCCTGGTGAAATACGGCAGCGTAGCGTATTTCGATTACGCAGCGGAATATTACGTCTATGTGAATCTGGCCCATTGTGTTTTTTTTTTCAAAATGTTCTGTCTTTTTTTGTTTATAGCGCAAAAAATAAAGATGATCAAATACCACCAAAAGAAAGCTCTATTTGTGGGAAAAAAAATGATAAAAATATAATTTGGGTACAGTGTTGTATGAAAATTGAAATATTCTTATAACAAAAAGTAAAACATATTGTGTTTTTTTTTTTTCAAAATGTTCTGTCTTTTTTTTGTTTAGAGCGCAAAAAATAAAGATGATCAAATACCACCAAAAGAAAGCTCTATTTGTGGGAAAAAAAAATGATAAAAATATAATTTGGGTACAGTGTGGTATGATTATGCAATTGTCATTCAAAATGCGTCAGCGCTGAAAGCTGAAAATTGGTCTGGGCAGGAAGGGGGTTTAAGTACCTAGTAATGAAGTGGTTAAGTAAGTGCCCAATAAAACAAACAGTTTTCCTTATGCATAGAGCACACTGAACAAAGACTGATCCCCATCCTCTATCCATCTGACACGGGGCAGTATTCCAGCAAGTGTGGCGGTCTTTGAGAACAGCCTGTCCTTTCACACTGTAAAGTGCTCATATTTTCTCAGAAGTCGGCTTTGGAAATAACTTGCATGAGCAGGTCAAGTGGAATAATATTAGGTCAGGAAAGAAAGAGTACAAGATTAATAGTTATTTAAATGTAATGAAAGCAGACAAATGTTCCTAGAATTACCACAATAATTCTTTAATTCACTGATTTACAACACAGTAGCAATAACCAGAGACCAATTAACTCTTGCTACAGAGCATGGAAATCTGAGACGAAACCGCCGGGCACAGCACAGAATAATGCGTGGATGTTCAGTGGTAAGTGATGCAGGGGGATGATTAATCAAGCCTGGACTGCTGACATTCACTGCTAAAGACAATGGTAAACCATACGGATGAAGACCATCCATCATCTTTCTATTATAATCCAGAGAGTTACAGTACAGGCACCAGGAGGAAAAAAAAACGATCCCATGAGGACTTGAATATATAGATTGTATCGGTTGAAGGAACAGCATATCGCAGAATATAAACGGCTCAAAAAAAATTAAAGGAACACTTTGAAAATACATCAGATTTCAATGGGGAAAAATATAATGTTGGATATCAATACTGATATGGATTGAATAAATTGTTAGGAACAAAAGAATGCCACATTGTTTGATGGAAATTAAAATGATCAACCTACAGAGAATTCAAAGACACCCCGAAAATCAAAGTGAAAAAATTATGCAGCAAGCTAGTCCATTTTGCTGAAATTTTATTGCAGTAACTCAAAATGGTATTCAGTAGTTTGTATGGCCCCCACGTGCTTGTATGCATGCCTGACAACATCAGGGCATGCTCCTAATGAAACGACGGATGGTGTCCTGGGGTATTTCCTCCCAGATCTGGACCAGAGTATCACTTAGCTTCTGAAAAGACTGAGGAGGCATCGTCGGATGGACCGAAACATAATGTCCCAGAGGTGTTCTGTTGGATTTAGGTCAGGTGAGCGTGGGGGCCATTTACTGGTATCAATTTCTTTATCCTCTAGGAACTGGCTGCATGCTCTTGCCACATGAGGCCGGGCATTGTCGCGCACTAGGAGGAACCTAGGACCTACTGAACCAGCGTAGGGTCTGATACCTACTGGCAGTCAGGGTGCCATTTTCTAGCCTGTAGAGGTCTGTGCGTCCCTCAAGGATATGCCTCCCCAGAGCATCACTGACCCACCACCAAGTCGGTCATGCTGAATGATGTTACAGGCAGCATAACATCCTCTGCGGCTTTTCCAGACCCTTTCACGTCTGTCACATATGCTCAGGGTGAACCTGTTCTCATCTTTGAAAAGCACAGTAGAGGACCTTCCGATTCTGGTGTTCAATGGCAAATGCCAATCAAGCTCCACGGTACCTGGCAGTGAGCACAAGGCCAACTAGAGAACATCGGGCCCTCAGGCCACCCTCATGAGGTCTGTATCTGGTTATTTGGTCAAAGACATTCACACCAGTGGCCTGCTGGAGGTAATTTTGTAGGGCTCTGGCAGTGCTCATCCTGTTCCTCCTTGCATAAAGGAGCAGATACCGGTCCTGCTGATGGGTTAAGGACCTTCTACGGCTCAGTCCAGCTCTCCTAGAGTAACTTCCTGTCTCTTGGAATCTCTTGAGACTGTGCTGGGAGACACAGCAAACCTTCTGGCAATGGCACATATTGATGTGCCATCCTGAAGGAGTTGGAGTGCCTGTGAAACCTCTATAGGGTCCAGGTCTCACCTCATGCTACCAGTAATGTCACTGACCCTGGCCAAATGCAAAAACGGTCAGAAAACATGAGTAGGGAAACAAAATGTCAGTGTCCTCCACCTGTAAAACCATTCCTGTTTTGGAGGTCATCTCATTGTTGCCCATCGAGTGCACCTGTTGTTAATTTCATTAACACCAAAGCAGCTGAAACTGATTAACAAACCCCTCTGTATACACCCCTCCCCCTCTGATACTTAACTGACCAGATTAATATCCCGGGAGTTAAATTGACTTAATGCTATACTCTGATAAAAAAGTGTTTCTTAAATTTTTTTAAGCAGTGTAGATCATCTGACAAGAGTAAAGAAAAATCATTACCGTATATACTCGAATATATGCCAAGTGTATATGCCCCCCTCAGCTTATACTCAAGTCACCTTTTTGAGCCTGAACTCCCGGACTTTGGGTACCGGCCAGCCGTAGGTCCTGGACCCCAAACTTGACACACATATAGCCCTCTTCCTCTACAAGTGTGCAAAATTTGTTGTCTAGGGGACCTACGGCCGGGGAGCATCGATTTTTCAAACCCGGGCACCCCTTCCATAGCCTCCCATGTTAAACGGTCATCCCCCCAGTGAATTTGGGGACCCGGTATCGGCCAGTCGTAGGTCTTCTGGACCCGGTACTTGGCACACATGTAGCCCCATTTCTCATGTATACGTGTGAAAAGTTGTTTGTCTGGGGGACCTATGGCTGGGGAGCAATGATTTTTCAAACCCAGACACCCATTCCATAGACTCCCATGTTAAACGTCAGTCTAGTCATTGACACAGTGAGGCATGGGCATAGTGAGGCATGGGCACAGTATGGCACAGTGAAGCATTGGCACAGTGAGGCATGGGCACAGTGAGGCATGCACATTGACACAGTGAGGCAAAGTGAGGCATGCAGATGGACACTCTAGGCTTATACTCGAGTCAATAGTTTTTTGTGGCAAAATTAGGTGCCTCGGCTTATATTCGAGTCGGCTTATACTCAAGTATATACGGTACCTTTTTAAGCAATTGTACAAAAATATTTTGTCTACTACTTCCTCGGTCTCAGGTAAAGCAGAGCTAAACTCATTGATTTCACATGCACTGTTTTCCGCCCCCCCCAAAAAAAAAATTACCACCAGCCGCCACTGCCTATTGGTGCTGCTATCCAACAGTTTTATAATGGTGTTGGTATAGTTACCTGGTCACTGGGTTGGCAACTTTTACACCCCAGAGGATTCTTACAGATTCCTTGGTTTGTAGTGCAAAACAGCAGGTATAGGATTGAAGCACCACAACACTGATCAATGGCCTAAATACATCTTTAGTCTAGTATAAAGTCAGAGACTAAACCAAAAGGGGAACCCAATGCATTTAGGGGTTCCAAAGACACTGCCTTTACCAGGACTTGAAGAGGAAACAATGTATATGGACTTTACTTCATAATTGAGAAAGTGCTATGCAGATTGGCCACATGAATTGGGAAACGTTCGCCATCACGTGGTGTGTAACACGGTTTGGTTCAACTTGATGGTGTAAGGTGAAAGGCACAGCACAGACATTTCCAACATACAGCAACAAATCTTGAACTAAGTCAGGGATGTACATAGGTAGTGAATACAGACTTTTGAGCACTTCTATCACTATATTTTGATGTATTTTTAATTTGTTATAATAATCGAGTCTCATTTCACGAGTCACTATTTCATCGGATCACATTGATGGTATTCATGAGTCACTAATTTAATGGATCACATTGATGGTACTATCATTGCCATTATTAAGATCATGAGTCACTTTTATTAATATGCATTGGGTCAAATTGGTTATATTATTTATGTTTTAGATTTAAATGAGCACGTTGCACTTTGACTTAATTAAAAGTAGCACATTGTTTTATAACAAGTAGTAATTTTGATAGCGTGGGAACACATATTAGTGCTGGCAGCAAGCTCCAGATATTAAACACAAGGTACATCCCTTAAGCCTCGTACACACGATCAGTCCATCCAATGAGAACGGTCTGAAGGACCGTTGTCATAGGTTAGCCAATGAAGCTGACTGATGATCTGATGTGCCTACACACCATCAGTTAAAAAAAACTATCGTATCAAAATGCGGTGACGTAAAACACAACGACGTGCTGAAAAAAATGAAGTATAATGCTTCCAAGAATGCGTCGACTTTATTTTGAGCATGCGTGGATTTTTAACCGATGGTCGTGCCTACTAACGATCGGTTTTGACCTATCGGTTAGGAGTCCATAGGTTAATTTTAGAGCAAGTTGGCTTTTTTTTAACCTAAGGTTAAATAACCTATGAGGCCCACACACGATCGGGTTTTGACCGATGAAAACGGTCCATCAGACCGTTGTCCTCTGGCTATCCTATCGTGTGTACGAGGCCTTACACTCCAAATATAGAGCTGGTAGCACAGGAGTATTCACGCCAACAATGTATATGGACTGAACTGAGACTGAAATGTAAATAGTATTTTGATAACAGGCACAGGTCTTATCAGTAGCTGGTTTGGCAGCCAATAAAAAAACATGACCGATGATCCAACCTTCCCGATGCTATCCAAATAGGAAAAAAAAGTTTTGGCTGCAGTTCCACTTAAAGCCTCTGAGACCAATATGTCAAACATTTGTTTGTGTTATTTTCCAATCTGGTTACATGCTATTTTACTAAGAAGCTATAGAGCTGTCTTAAATCTCGGAGCAGTTAGTTATCAGGAATTAATTAAAGAAAAGAGCTGAATCTGATTTTCTCCTCATATTGAATGGAAGGCCCCGGAAACACTTCCAATCCAAGAAAACAGCAAATTAAGTACCCAAGGGAGCAGCTTTCATTTTGCAAACATATTTAGTTGCTGCAAAGTGTTTTAATTGATTAATTTGTTGCATCTTACATATTGATGTAATCAGCATGCTTTTTATTTGTTTTGCTTCCTCCTAATTGTTCATTTAATGTAATGGTAATTTTTTTCTAAGGTTTAGTGAGTGGTTCTTTAAGCACTGGTCCATTATGGCGAAATAGAACTTACAAGAAAACAGCAATACTGTAATTATACACATACATTATCAGAAGCCCTGGAAATCAGATTGGCATTAAAGGCCAATTCTAACCTCTGTAATTTAATGCATAACAATTTATGTACACAGGTTGGCAATTGTTATAAATGGTGATAGGTCACATAGTTGAGATGTGTTAATGTGTGTTGTCCATTTCTTGTTGCATCAAAAAGATTGTGTAAAAACACATGGAAATTATGCAAGGAAAGGTGTAAATCCTAAAGGGTAAAGGGTTCTTAAAGCTTTTTCTAACTATGCTTAAAGTGGAGGTCCACACTGTAACAGTCACCACCGTTTACGACCTTCCATCAACCCACGACAGCTTATCCGACAAACCAACAAACCAGCAGACACGATCCATTCCATTTCCCAGAATAACGAGACTCAGCTCTGTTCTCTAGTTCCAAAATGAATAAACGCTTTAATGGTTTCTTAGCTTGCTTATATATCCAGTACAATATATTAAAGTTAATCACAGGAACAATGAGTTGCCCTTCAATCCACATCTTTATATTTTTTTTTTTTTTAACTATTTTTTATTCATCATTTTTCGATAACATACATTACATATATTACAAGACAGATCAAACTTAACAAATTACACTAACAAACCTACATATACACTTACACTTTGGTGGTCTCCAAAAAAAAAAAAAATCCTATGCATCTATCCTCTAGTGGCTCTCGATGTTCCCCTATTCATACCTAGGGCCTTCCCATTAATTGACCTCATTTTCGTCCTAATACATAGTCTCTGACCGGGGAGTATGGGATAAACAGGGGGAGGGGAGGCAACCATCCAGAGGAGATCCAGGGGAGAGAGAGAGAGAAAAAAAAAAAAACTATAAATAAAATCTTTTCTCCCTTCCTTAGTAAGGTAAATTTCTAAGAGTGCCACATCTGTTTAAAAAGTGAAGGTTTATAATGGGGGGGACTACCCTAAAAAATAAATTATATGTGTGAGAAAAAAAAAAAAAAAAGTTAAGGAGACTTCATATATGTCATCCCATTTTATTATGTGATTACTATACTCTTATTTAGGTGTTATTCTCAAAAAAAAAAAAAAAAAAAAAAAAGAGGGATTCCTTTCTTTTAAAATCTATTTATTGATGAGGGTTTAGGGGCCTTGTGAGTGTAAAAGGGGCTACCAAGAGAGAAAAAAAAAAAAAAGGGGAAAGGGGGAAAAGAAAAATAAATAAATCCCTTCCCCTTTTCCTAAATAAGGTAAAAGTTCTAAGAGTGCCACATCTATTTAAAAAGTGAAGGTTAATAATCCTTGTGAGTTTAAGGGGACTACCCTAAAGATAAATTATATATGTAAGGAAAAAAAAAAAAAAAAGATTAAGGGGACTACATATATGTCATCCCAATTTATTATGTGATTACTATACTCTTGTTTAAGTGTTATTCTCAAGAGAGAAAAAAATAAAAAAAATAAAACCCCACAGGAGAAATAGGGAAGGGGAGGAAGAGGAGGTCCGGAGCCTAGGGTGGGGGGCCTACCGCCTCCCCATCCCCGATCCTCCCCCTCTCCTCCCCCCCCCTAAACCTCCCCCATCTCCCCCAGATCTCCGTATATCTCGTCCTAGTGTTGTCATGAAAAGACCATAGTTCCTCCATCATTTTGATTCTATCTATTTCTCTTATCCATTCTTCTACTGAGGGTACTTCCTTGTTCTTCCAATTCCTCGGGATAAGCGCCTTAGCTCCATTTAACAAATATGGAACCAGTGAGCCCCTATATTTCTTCCTAGACATCCCCGTGTTATGAAATAAGCATTCCCAGGGATCCTGTTTCACCTCATGCCCACTTATCCTCTTTATCTGGGTTATTATTTCTTTCCAAAATACCTGTATCCGGGGACATTGCCACCTTATGTGGGCATGGGTTCCCTCCATCCCGCATTCTCTCCAGCATAAAGGCGACACCTCTCTATCTATTTTATGCAATTTCATTGGGACATAATACCATTTACTAAGAAGCTTATAGTTCATCTCTTTAACCTTTGCATCCATTGAGGTATCATGTACATATTCTAATATTTTCCTTTTTTGTCCTATACTTATGGTTTGGTTCAGTTCTAATTCCCAGCTTCCCAGCATTTTACCTGCCTCTATCTCCCCACTGGGTGTCAGTATCTTATATATGCTGGAGAGCCCCTGCCGTCCTGCTCCCGCTCGTACTACACCTTTTTCCCATTGATTAAGATCATTAGGGGCCCGTAACGGTTTTGGTAGGGTATTTATAAAATGTTGGACCTGTCTATAGCCCCATACATCTCCTGGGAACCCTCCGTATCTCTCTTGTAGCTCCTGAATGGAGCACAGAGCATCTCCCTTCATCAAGTCCCTCAATGTTAATGTTTCTGAGCTTGACCATCTTCTAAATATACCACCCTCTTTCCCCGGTGGAAAATAGTCTGTCCCCGTTAGGGGCATTAATGGACTATTATAAGGCCATTCTTTCTTTTTACATAATCTATCCCATACTTTATACGTTTCTATAGTCATTATGGGGACGTCCTGAGGAAGCCCTCTATATTGCATCGGAATCCATATTCTGTTTCCCAACTCTTGAGCACTTAAGCTCTCTTCTACTTCTACCCACCTTTTTCTTTCCCCCCCTCCCTCCATCTGGAACCAGTCTAGTACTCTCCTCAATACTGCTGCCTCATAATACCTTTTAAAATCAGGTAGTTGTAATCCCCCTTCATATTTTGGTCTAGTCAGGGTATCTAACGCAATTCGGTATTTTCGCTCCCTCCATATAAAACCTCTGGTTATCTTCCCGAGTACTATGAAGAAAGCTTCTGGAATTTTGATCGGGAGTGTTTGGAAAATATATAAAACTTTAGGTAATATCATCATCTTTATGATATTTATCCTTCCTAGCCAGGATACTCTATTCACATTATATCCCTTTAAGTCTGCTTTTAATTTATTTAATAGAAGTATATAATTATCTTCATAAAGGTATCTTTCTGTTGTGGATAGGAAGACCCCCAAATATCTCATTCCTCTCTGTTTCCACTTAAATGGATATAGGGCCTCAAGTTCCCTGCGTTCCCTTCGGCTTACCGAGATACTTAGAATCTCCGTTTTCTCTTGATTAATCTTTAAGTTTGATATCTCGCCATATTTCTCGTATTCCACTATTATTCTCGGCAGAGTTTGTTTCGGGTTAGACACGTACAGCATCATGTCGTCTGCGAACGCAGAGATCTTATGGGCCCTCCCTCCAACCTTTATTCCTTCTATTCCCTGGGTCCTCCTAATTGTCTCCAGGAGTGGCTCTAAGGTCAAGACAAACAGGATAGGGGAGAGCGGGCATCCTTGACGGGTCCCATTATACAGTGGGAATCTATCTGACAGGGTGCCATTCACCCTCACCTGGGCCGAAGGCTTAGAGTACAAGGCACTTATCCACCTGAGCATATTTGGGCCAAATCCAGCATGTGTTAGAGTTGCTAACATAAATTCCCAGTCCAGCCTGTCAAAGGCCTTCTCGGCATCTAGTGACAGGAACAGTACTGGCTCTTCGCTCTTTTTAGCCTTTTGTATCAAAAACAGGGCTCTTAAAACATTCTCCCTAGTTTCTCTTCCCGGTATGAACCCTGCCTGGTCCGTCTCAATCATTCCCGGCAGGAGAGGCCTTATTCTCTCCGCCAGGATTTTTGAGTACATCTTTATGTCAACGTTAATCAGGGATATTGGTCTGTAACTTGCACATAACGAGGGGTCCTTATCTTCTTTACCTATCAGGGTTATATGGGCTCCCAGTGCCTCTTCTCGTATCTCCGTTCCCCCTCTTATGGAATTCATATATCTCTGGAAGAAGGGTATTAGGGTCCCCCCAAATCTTTTATAGTACGCTGAGGTGTACCCATCTGGGCCCGGACTCTTTCCCATCTTAATATTTTTTATAGTTTGACTTATTTCCTCCTTTGTGATTTCTTTTTCCAAGTTACTTATTACTTCATCTGCTAAACCCGGGGTCTTTATCTTTTCTAGATATTTTTTAATTTTCTCACTCTTATTCTGGGTCTCTAATGTCCCTTGATCTTTATTGACCTTATATAGATTTTGATAGTATTCCTGAAATATTTTACTAATCTCCATAGTGGAGTGTCTCATGTTCCCCTTCTAATCTTTTATCTTAAGAATAAAGTTTTGCGAGTTTCTGGGTTTAATCGTCCTTGCCAAAAATCTCCCTGGTTTATTTCCCAAAGCATAAAAATTGTTATTCACTCTATTAAACACCCACTTAGTCTCTTGTTCTAGAAGATTACATAGGTCCTCTCTCTTCCTTGTTAGGGATATTAACACCTCCTCTTCCTGAGAATTTGTATGTGTCTGTTCGAGGCTCCAAATCTCTTCCAGTAACCTTTGTCTCTGGGCTGATCTCATTTTCCTTCTTTTGGCATTTTCCGCTATCAACTTCCCTCTCATATAGACTTTATGCGTTTCCCATAGCGTTGTGGGAGCTATATTTTCTATATCATTTTCTAGAAAGAACAGATCCATATCTTTTTCTAGATCGTCGGCTATCTTGTTGTTCCTCAGGAGAGACTCATCTAGTTTCCATGATCTTTGTCCTATCGGGACTTCCTCCATATCTAATTCCAGCACCACCGGGGAGTGGTCTGAAAGTGTTATGGATTTTATATCCACTTTTTTTACGCCCTCCAGTAGCCGATGATCTAGAATGATATGGTCTATTCTTGAGTATGATCTATGTACAGAGGAGAAATATGTAAAGTCCTTCTCTCTAGGATGGAGAATTCTCCAAGCTTCTACTAGTTGCATTTCGCCTAGTTTATGTTTAATTCCCTTTATATATTTCCCCTCTGATCTGAGCGATATCGGTTTGGTGTCTATCAGGGGGTCAAAAACAAAATTAAAATCCCCCGCTAGGATCACCCTGCCCTCTCTGAATCTTTCTAATTTATTCAGTACTTTCTTCAGATATAATGCTGGCCTTACATTCGGACAATACACATTAACTAATGTATACTTTATGTTGGATATATGCCCTTTGATGAACAGATATCTACCTTCAGAATCCATTTCTGAGGCTTCTAGGATAAATCGTGTATTTCTATCAAACCCTATTGCCGTACCTTTTGCTCTCTTGTTTGGGGAGAAACTATGGAACCAGGTAGGGAACTCTTTCGAGTTTAGTCTAGTGTTAGAAGTTATCTTTAGGTGGGTTTCTTGTAGAAACACTATATTGGCCGAAAGTCTTCTCATCTCCTGCAGTATCTGATATCGCTTATTAGGGTTGTTTAACCCCCGTACATTATACGTAACCAACTTTAATATAGCCATTTACTCTTGAGTCGGATCCCTAATTGACCCAGAGGACCTTCCGGATCCACCGGTATTGATCTACATATCATGAGAGCGTTCTTTTTTTTCAGGAGACCACATGAACCACATATATCACATACACCCACCCTCCCCCCCCCATCCCTTCCCCCAACACATTGTACCTCAATGTTAGACACCCTCGAGCCACGCCTCATCAGGCGACTTGCCGAGTGGGCCTTCTAGGGGCCTTGGATAGGTCTCTCCCCATCCCGTCCCCTCCCTCATTATAAGGTCGGTTCCCGGATTGGTGGGAGACCCATCCACCTCATGTCCCCTCACTCCCCCCCGTTTTACCCGACCATCTTTCTAGAATCTTGGTTACTTCACATCTCTTCCCATATTTATTCCATTCCTCCTCCCCCCCAAAAAAGGGGGGGGGAGGGATGGAAGGGATATTTTATCCCCAACACCACAACAGTACGTCATAGATTCCCCCTCAGAGACAAAGGGGTTTCCTGCATCTTTAGTTGAATCCGGTCCCCCCCCCTCAGGGGAAGGAGAGAAAAAAAAACCCAAGGAAGGGCCCGAAAGACCCATATTCCATTCCTCCTCACCTCCATGATAAGGAGGGGGAGAGATGGAAGAGATATTATATCCCCGGTGCGTCACCCATACAACAATACATCATTAATTCATCATAAATTCCCCCAAGGAGAAAGGGGGTCTTCTGCGTCTTCCGGTCTCCCCTCACAAGGAGAGAAAAAAAAAAAAAAAAAACCAAAGAAAGGACCCAGAAGTCCCCTGTTCCATTCCTCCTCCCTCCATACCATAACAAGGAGGGGGAGAGAAGAAATATTATAACCCCAGTACATCACCACTAAATCATAAATTCGTCATAAATTCACCCAAAGCAAAAAGGGGGTTCTCTGTGTCTCTGATTGGATCCGGTCTCCCTCAACAGGAAGAGAGAAAAAAAAAAAAAAAAAAAAACAAACCTAAAAAAAAGGACCCAAAAGACCCCTGTTCCATTCCTCCTCACCTCCATACCATAAAGAGGAGGAGGAGAGAAGAAATATTATAACACCAGTACATCCCCGATACATCATAAATTCATCTTAAATTCACCCAATTCACCCGGTCTCCCTCAACAGGAGGAGAAAAAATAAAAAAAAAAATAAATAAAAAATAAAAAACCCCAGAGGACACTGGTCTCTTGTTGGAACCCATTTTTCGGCTCTACACCCTATTCCAGTCCTGGTCCTTCCACCTCTTCCAAGCCGGAGGTCTTTTTTCCCAGTTCTCCACTTTTATAGATTGTATATTCAATTTGTTACAAAACTCCTCTACGTCTTCTGGAAACCGGATATATGCCGAGACTCCCTGGTTTTTAACTGATAAGCAGGCAGGGAAACCCCATCTATACGTAATATTATTT
Organism: Rana kukunoris; assembly: GCA_029574335.1. NCBI lineage: Eukaryota > Metazoa > Chordata > Amphibia > Anura > Ranidae > Rana > Rana kukunoris. Next base: position 207,623,169 of record CM056054.1, on the reverse strand, counting down.
CCCCGGAGATAGTTCGTTACCGGTTTCAGAGCCCTTTTACGTGCAAGGGTTTCTGGGGATAAGTCAGAAAATATAAGTAGCTGTGACCCTTCATATTCCATTGTCCCTGAGTTTCTCATACTATGGGACACTGACTCTTTTAATTGAAAGTCTTGGAACCTTACTATTATATCCCTTGGTGAATCTCTCTGGGCAATAAAGGACCCTTGTATTCTGTGTACTCTAGTGAATTGCATCAATGCATTCAATTCTCGTTTGAGTGCATTGTTGAATATTTCTCGTAGTGTCTCCCCCAGCTCTCCGTCCTTTACATCTTCCGTTAGACCCCTTACACGCAAGTTTTTTCTCCTACTCCGGTTCTCTTGGTCCTCCATTCTGTACCGTACATTTCTTAATTCAACCCAGTCCATATCTGCTCTTCCTCTCAGTTCTTCTATAGCTTTTTTATGCTCTTCCAGTTGCTCTTCTATTCCTTCAACCCTCTGCAGTACACTCTGTATATCTCTCCTTGTTGCCCCCATCTCCCCTTTAACTGTCCTCTCCAGACGAGACATCATTTCCATCATATCTGTCATGTCTTGTCTTGTAGGGGGTGCTTGTGGGTCTTCAGAGTTAGGGTTAGGGGAACTAGGTTGTTGTTTTTCTGGGGATTGCTGATCCTTATTTGCCCCTTTAGCCTCTGGTGTATCTCCCTTTTTGCCTTTACCTTTGCTCTTTTCTGGGGTTTCCATAATTTGATGCACCTCTACATTCGCAGTTTTTATAACTGGGGAATCTTGGGGCCCTTTTTTCTTTTTAGGGGTCCCCGCCACTTGTTCCTGACTTTCCGCCACTAAGTAAGATGTTATAGTGTTCCCTTTGGGGGCTTTCCTCACCATTTTCCTTTACTTTATTGATTAAATTGGTTCCGATCTTCAGTGTTATTGGGGAGTATCCCGTCCCGATCACCACTATTTACCTCAGCTCACCCCTTAGCATCTGTTTACTTGGAGGGAAACCAGTATGGGGTTGATCGAATCAAAAAGACAGTGAGGAATATATTGAAGTAAATTAGCAGTCTTTCGTTGCATATACTTTTAGTCTCTTCTCTGGCTCTATGCAATAGGGTTAACCCTAATGACCCTCACCCCCCCAGTCTTTATATGTCCTTCCAAACACCGTACACACTTAGTAATATATGGGGGGAGAAGAGCCCAGGGATTGACCCGTCACCTTGCAGGCTGTTGCCCTCTTACCGCACTTCTTGTATTACGTTACTTGCACCAGCGATGTAAATCCAGTAAGCAGCTGGGTAGCAGTTTGCTATTCCACCTTCGGTGTCGCTGTTGCTCCTCTCCCGCTCCTTGCTCCCCACGGACACAGCATCTCTCAGCGTCCCCCGCTCTTCACACCTCCACCAGCCGTGACCCCCAGACGGCCACCGCTCCAAAGGTAATCCCCGACCGGGACACTGTGGGACACTGTAGATAGCAGCGGGGATAGTAGGCTAGCGGCGGCAGCAACTCCACGCCGAGCGGGGACCTTCCAGCCCACACCGGCCCTCTTTTTGGTTCCTTTAGGCTGCCGCTGCGCTCAGGAAGCCCGGGAAGCCCGGGAGACACGGGACCTGGAGCACTGGAAACAGGGTGCCAGGGGGGGCCCCCAGCCCTTAGGAACACCTAGCTGGTCTAACGCCCAGACTCGATCCGAGTAAGTCCCGCTGCACGGCTAACACCCTTTTCTTTAAACATCCGCGGCGTCCATTGATGGTATGCTGTGGTGTTTAGGGATATCTATGGATATCTATGGATCATGGTCGGGTCAGGTCAAATCGCATCGTGTCAGGGAGAGCGCTGGAGACATGAGGCACGCCGCAACACACCTACGGCGCCATGATTGTAAGCTCCGCCCCTCTCTTCATGCAATCCAATCCACATCTTTAGACAGACGGCCTGTCTCCGACAGAAAGGTAGTCACACCTGGGCATCAATAGGCTTTAAACCGTGTTATCACACAATGAAATGTCTTTGGAGCAGACCTGAATTAACACCTCTACAGCCTACACAATGGACAATGAAATGTCTAGGAGTAGATGCATTTAACACCTCTCAAAAGAATGTGTCCCCACATTGAATAAGCCAACAACTTGTAATATCTCAAGACATCCTGCAAACATGAATTATCAGTAATGTCCCTTCTCATGTAATACATGAATTATGATTTATTAGCCACCCCATGCCCAAAAGGGCACAGGGTGAACTTAGACCCAATAGTTATTAGTTATTAGAGCCGCTGGCACAGGAGTATCCCCCATCCCTCAAAAGTCTCTGGGCGTCACGGGTCATTCCGTTACACACACAAAAAGTGAACCTCCACTTTTTGGAACCTTCTCCCCCTCCTTGGTCACATTTGGCACCTTTCAGGGGGGAGGGGGGTTCAGATACCTGTTACCTGTAATATTTGTTTTTATTGTTGTCTGTTACCCTGTTGGTCATATTTCCTGTCATTATTTGCTCTGGATAAACCCCCCAAAAAGGGGAAGATTGATTTTTTTTTTTCATGAAAGTTTTTATTGAGAAGAAAAAAGAAAAAATACATGTTACAACATAAAAGAGAAGGTGAACGAACAATACAAGCACGTATATAGTGAACGCCCCCTTCAGCACAAGGAAAGTAAATAGAAATAACAAAGTGGTACAACCTATATTTACGTGACAGAAAATACACATATATACCCAAATTTTTGGTCACGTATAGAGAAATGGTCACCTCAAGCACCACCAAGTAAGTAAGGAGTCCAACCAAGAACTCAACACCTAACACCTGTAAAAATGCTTCCTGTTAAATGAACCTAGTCATAGGAATGTGGAGGCCATAGGACGTGACCAGGGTGCGGTAAAGCTAGAGTAACCACTCTAATGGGAAGGGAAGGGGGAGCAGTCAGTCACCTAAGCTGTTACGTCAAAAGGAATGTGTATGAAGGGTAATGTCATCTAAGTCAAGACAGAAGAAACAAAAGAAGGAAGAAAAAGAGGAAAAAGAATGAGAAAGATGGAAAGAGAGAGGGGGAGAGGAAGAGGACGGTGAGGGGGAGAAGAAAAGAACAGGAAGTGAGTCCTGTAGACAGTCAGTAGGCACATTGGTCTAACAGGCGGACGTGTGCCTAAGAGCTCCTCTCACCGGACCTCCAGTGACTCCATCCTCCATCCTCCTCGCAGCAGACAGCTAGGCAGGCAGGTGTTTTCTCTCCTTCAGTGATCCAGAACTCAGAACCAGGACAGCTGCTCTCTCCTCCGCCTTGGGCCCCACTCCTTCCCCCTGCTACTTCCCCAAGGTAAGGAGCTCCCCGGCAGCTCTCTCTCAAGGCTTCCTTGCCTGGTCTGTCCCCCTTGGGTTTGAGTGCGGCTGTCCTTTTCAGGATAAGCCGCGGTCTTCAGCCCTGGGAATCGGACGACCGACACCCCCAGCCGCATCCCAAACACTATACCTCCCCCCCCTGCCAGTTACACCTTTCCAGGGGGTTTTAGGGTGTTTTTCACCCCTCCACGCCGGCCTGGAAGCAATCGCGGCAGCCGCGACTAGGAAAGGCCTCGGCTTCAACCGCGGCCTAGCGGCGCGCCGCTCCTCGCCATCCCAAGCTCTCCCAATCTCCTGAAACGGCCCAGATACCCCCCCCATAGCCCTAGAAGGTAGCTCCTACCCCCACTCGATCCCTCCTGGCCCTTACAGCAGCACCGATCCACCCAATTCTGGGAGTTCACCAGCCTGGATCTTGCTGCTGGGTCAGCGGCCATCTCTACTACACCCAGCCCCAAGCCCCCCCTTGGTGAACACCGTAATACTTGATCCAGGGTTCATCCAATCGCCTCTTGAGGGGTCAGGAAGGATTTTTTTTCCCTGTCACTGCATATTGGCATAGCATGATCAGGGTTTTTTTGCCTTCCTCTGGACCAAGTCAGGATAGAGGATTCGGCTAATCCTTGACTATCCTTCCACCCCCCCCCCGGTGTTTGGCGACCATGATTAATCTGCAATACTCAGCAGAGCCCATCTGGGGTCTGAGGCGATTTGCCGCAATATTACCAGCCACCACCAAAAAAGCCCTGCAAGCTGAGCGACTCTTTAGGACAGATCGACGATCGGCTATCAAGAGTCGCAGCCACTTGCCACAACCGAAGCACATATCATGTGCTTTGATTAACACTAGATCGGCAGTAAAACACCGACTAGAAATCCATCACTTTATCCTGCAATTCGACTTAGACTGTCTCTTTATAACAGAGAGCTGGCTCACAGCCGACTGCAACACCATTCTAGGAGAATTGGTGCCAGAAAATTATCGTATTATTACGGAAAACAGAATAGGGCAAACAGGAGGAGGACTGGCGGTGATCCATAAGATTCATCTGGCGATCACAAAACCAGTCTTTTAAAACCCTCTTCCATTCATGGAAACCCTTACTTTACAACTGCAAGCAAACTCCCAGGAGACCGTCCGGATTCTACTCTGCTATAGGCCACCCGGTCCTAAGTCGCAGCTTCTTCCATTATTGACGGACTTTATCTCCACCTATACCCTTAACAGCAAACACCTTTTGCTGCTCGGGGACTTCAACCTCTGGGCCAACTCCCCACAAGACCCTGTGGCCGATGCCTGCATTGACCGCCTGGAAGGTCTAGGGCTACAACAACTAGTATGTGGGCCCACACATGCTTCAGGTCATACACTCGATCTCATTTTCAGACAAAATCTGGAAATAAAAATCTTGGAAAATGAACCGTTGCCATGGTCAGATAACCATGCCATCAAATTCATTCTTTCCAACTCCCCCCCCTTAGCAAAAACATCAAATCCAGTGACTACACACTGGACTAGATGTCAGAAGAAGCTCCACTCGGAATTCTTCAAAGCCGCGTTAAGGAAAAAAATTAAAACAAATAAGCCGCATCAATCGGCTGAAGAAACACTGGATTCCATAAACACAGCACTATTACAGTCAGCTGACTTAATAGCGCCGAAACTTAAAACCCGCATCCGGAAAAAAAACTCCAGCTGGTTCAACAACCAACTGGCGTTACTGAAGCAAGAGCGCAGAAGGGCGGAAGCCGCCTGGAAGAGAAGCCCATTAGATGAGAACCTCTCTATCTACAAGGCAATAACTAAGAAATATCACAAAGAAACCTTCAAGGCTAAGACATTTTTTTTTTCTGAGGCCATCAACAGCGCCCTAAATCGCCCCCGCGAACTCTTCAAGCTGGTCACTGCGACCATGAATCCAGGATGTCTTGAAGCCCCCAATTCGGACTCACAAGAATTTTGCAATGAATTATCGGATTACTTCATTAATAAAATCGAGGAAATCCGGCAAAGCATTCAGCAGAACAATTCCCCCCGCAGCCCCCCCTGTAATAATTTACACAACACCTGTAGTAATTCACCCCAACCAGGTAAGTTCACGCTGGAACCCATCACTATCCAAGCCACAAAACATATCATCGGTACTCTGCGTAACAGCACTGCGCCAAATGATATCATCCCCACCAAACTGCTTAAGGAGTGCGCCGACATCCTGGCACCTCCTATCACACAGCTTATTAACCAATCTTTCATGGAGGGCATAGTGCCCTCCCAGTTGAAGGAGGGTATAATTAGACCCATCTTGAAGAAATCTACCCTGGACCCCAAGGATCCACTCCACCGTCACCCTATAACAAGCTTAAACACTTTCTCCAAGATTATGGAGAAAGCAGTGGTGCAACAGCTGCAACAGCATCTAGACACCCACAACCTACTCGACCCATTTCAATCAGGTTTCCGCCCCGGACACGGGACGGAAACAGCATTGCTCAAGATATGGGACGACACCCTCGAGGCCGCAGACGAAGGAGAATCTTGTCTTCTGGTTCTGTTAGACCTGAGAACAGTTTTCGACACAGTAGACCATAAGCTTTTATTGACCCGGCTAGCTGAAGTAGCCAGAGTCGCAGAAGGCGATTTATCTTGGTTCTCCTCTTTTTTGGAAAACAGATCGCAAATAGTGAAATTAGGACCTTTCTTTTCGGAAAAACACACAGTATCATACGGAGTCCCTCAAGGATCCCCGCTGTCGCCAGTGTTATTTAACATTTATCTCCATCCGCTTTTTGAGATCATCAGCAGTCAAAAACTGCTCTATCACTCTTATGCAGACGACACGCAACTGTATTTCCGCATTTGCAATAGAGACATGCCTCTCTTTGATAGAGGACTGGATGACAAAGAGTTATCTAAAACTCAGCGGAGCGAAAACAGAACTCCTTCTGTTTCACGCCAAACGTAAGAATCTACCTGCAACAACTTGGACACCCCCGCCCATTCTGGGCAAAATCATCACCCCTAGCGCCAAAGTCAAAAGCCTCGGGGTCATTTTCGACTCCTACATGACTATGGACGCACAAATAGGGTCAGTAGTCAGCGGATCTCACCATCTGCTGCGCCTACTACGCAGGCGTATCCCTTTTATCCCCAAAGAAGACATAGCGGTCGTGGTGGGAGCAATTGTTAACTCCAGATTGGACTATGCAAATGCCCTTTACCTCGGACTCCCAAAGTACCAAATCGCTCGTCTACAAGTCGTTCAAAATACGGCCGCTAGACTTGTGACTGGGAAAAAACCCTGGGAATCTATCTCACCCTCACTGAGATCCCTTCACTGGTTACCAGTAAAAGACAGAATCACTTTTAAAGCACTCTGTCTAACGCATAGATGTATCCATGGGAATGCTCCCCATTATCTATGCGAAAAAATAAAAGCCCATAACCCCAATCGCGTGTTGCGATCCACTAATCAAAATCTTCTGCAGATACCGAAAGCTGGATACAAATCCAAAGGAGACAGAAGATTCGCGATCCAAGGTCCCAGACTATGGAACGCTTTGCCAACCAGTATTCGGTTGGAGGAGAACTACTTAGCATTCAGGAAAAAGATCAAGAGTCATCTCTTTTGATACCAAAGGAGACAGGAACAACAAGCGCCCAGAGGCGATTCAGTTCGCATGTGCCGCGCTATATAAGTTTTCATTCATTCAAAAGAGAGAAGAAAAAAAAGGGGGGATATATATATTTAAAAATGGGGGGGAGGGGGGCGAGTAATCCGAGGGTGTCGCCTCCTCGGTCACCACTAAGGTAGCTAAAGGGTGGAAGCGTATGGAGCCAGAGGCGTATCTAGTGAAAATAGTGCCTATGGCAAGCACTAAATCTGTGCCCCTGTCGAAACATTTGAAACCCATCTTTCAGATAACCTTAACAAAAAAACAGCTAACAAAACTAGTGATATTTATCATCACTTGTGATGCCTTGGGTAGTGACATATTCTCTTTATGGAGAAATCTGGGGTTTATTAGATTCCCCTGATTCCTCCTCCATGCCAGGTAAATGCAGAACCAATACTGGAAGTGATGAAATCTTCATCACTTAAGGCCTCAGTTTTCAGAGAGGAGAGGGAGAAAGTGATGTTCCTCCTTCTTTGTGCGCTGCCAATCCGACCAGATGGAATGGGAGAGCCTGAGAGAACAGGGGAGGGCTGAACGCAGCAGGGATAGCACTGCCATTGTCCATTAGCAAAGCTGCTGAAAAGGAGATCCTGCCTATGCTCGGGAGGAAGGGAAGAAGAGACCCTCAGACCCTGGTAAGTGCCTTGCTGCCCAGCCACTCAACAGCGCCCCCTTCATATGGCGCCCATGGCACTTGCCATGGCTGCATTCCCGAGATACATACGCCACTGTATGGAGCGATCCCTGTTTGGAGGGGTTTCCTCCCGGGGCCATTTGTTAGGTGAGAAAAGGGTGCAACAGATCTGCACTTCAGAAGAACAATCTCCAAGGGGCTTATAAAGCAGGATGTGTCAATGACCAGTAGAAGGTTCAGGACGATTATGACCCATTAGGGAAGTATATCTGTCAGTGGTGCAAAAATGGGTCCAGCACGCCCATGTATGTGAGAATTTCAATGGGGTGTCCCGTGGTCTATGAATCAATTCCTCCATCTCAGCTATCGAAGATTGATTTTTACTAAGAGTCTTCACATCTGCTGTCTAGTCCCTGCGAGAGAGCTGTTACATGAGAGTTAGAGGGATCAATAGGTTACAAAAGACTCTAATAACAGGTATTGTTAGATGGAATGGGAGAGCATGGGTTACTTTAAAGTTGAAATATATAAAAAATGCAAAAGATATATGTAACGCCTGTTTACTTCAAAGTACCGGTGCTATTTAAATTTAGAGGGAGATCAGAGTGTTAATTGAACTCTGATCTAGTTAATGTGTTCAAACTTGGGTCTCTGTCTCAGCTTGGCTGTGCTGTGGGCTCATTCTGTTGTTGCTGGGGTGCTGTTCCCACCCCAGGACGGTAGGTGGCAGCAGTGGAGTCAAGGTTTGGGTGCTCTTCCCTAGCAGCCAATCAGGAGGGTTGGACCTCGCGGTGCATGCTGGGGGAGGGTATTTGTGGGGCAGACGCCATTAGTTCTGGGTCTTCTACTTCTTCAAGTGCGGCATCCACCTTTAGGGTGTATGCACCACGGCGCCCCAGCGTTATGGCCTACCAGACCGGGGCGTGCGTGCCACGCGGAGTTCCTGGTTCCGGGACCAAGTTGGTGCAGAACATTTGAGCTGTGGCAGGGAGCCCAGTGATCGACTGGGTTTCCAATCCTGAAAATCCCAAGCAGTAATGCTGTTCGGTGGGGAGTCCATCTGAGGAGGGCCAATGAGAGACTGGCGATCCAATAGGTTCTCGACAACCCACCGGGGCTCGAGGTATCCGGACACTGAGAGGCTGGTCACCTGTCAGTCGGTACCTTAAAGCAACTTGAAGGAGATCGAAGCGTAATTCTACCAAGGAGGTTCATCTCCGTAATCACTATCAGGAGGGCCTGTGCAGGGGTTTCTCTTTAAATCCATTCCAGGAGGGTCTGTGGCAGAGACTTTTCCCCAAAAGGTTCCAGTTGATTCCAGAAGGGGTCTTTGGCAGAGACTTTTCCTTAAAAGTTCAAACGATACTCTGGCTGCCAGGTCAGTGAGAGAGGCCTGTCCAGGTACGCTATACCCGCTCAAGCAGGAGTGGCGCAGGAAGTGTTAAACGTGGGAGCAGGACTGTTTCCCTATTGCTACGCCATAGTTGCCAACAGTCCCGTTTTTGCCGGGACAGTCCCGGATTTGGGACCCTCGTCCCGGATTGATCTTGTCCCGCTCATTTTCCCGGGATTTTGCTTTGTCCTGAAGAAAAATCTGTGTTATGGAAAACGGCAGGCGGGCTACAAAAAGATGGCCGCCACTGCAGACACAAGGATTATTCCCCTTGTGTTCAGTGGCAAGGGGAGGAGCAGCCAATCAGAGAGTCGGGGGAGGAGGAGAACACTTCCCGGAGCGATGAGGACCCTGCAGGGGGGGAGAAGAAGTGTCCGGTGGAGCACCCCAGCCCTAGATGACTTATGCTGAGGAAGAAGCTGCTCAAGGAGAGGCACTCTAGCAAAGTGAACTGAGTGAGTTCAGCCCCCCCCCTCCCTCTTCAGAGTCTGGCCGGCAACCTGTCAGATCACTGCACATTGTTGAGGTGTCAGTGAAGAACTATGGGACAGAGCATGTTATTTATCTACAGACATCTGACCAGAAACAGATCTTCCAAGAGACCAACAAAGTTAGCCACAGTAAGAGAAACAACCTGACTAGCAGGAAGGAGGGGGGGGGGGGGATTCGGAGCATTCTTTGTGATTACTGTGTGTTTGTGTGATAGAAGGGCTTCAGCATAAGACACAGTGCCCTGCACATGGGAGTGATCTCCATGTGTCCTCCTGTCACAATCTGTCCTTATGTTACTCTGCCCCCTCTTCCTATCACACTGCCCAGGGACAAGGACCCCCCCCCCATATCACCCTGTCCAGCTCCTCTCTCTCTGATCACACTGCTCAGGTACCCCCTCATGTCACAATTCTAGGCCCCCCTCTCCAATTGCAATGCCAAGGTGCTGTGTCAAAGCAAAGAGTCACCAAAATTCCTGTGCCCCATCCTTGGTGTAAGCTAAGCTGTGTGTTCAGCTCATACTGCACATTGTACATACAGTATAGCAAGTCTGCTCTGTCTGGCTTTCAAAAAAGTGGACCTTTTATATACGCTGAGATGTACTGGGAAAAAATGCAATTTTTGTGACACAACTTGGTGATCTGTGATGTGCACCTGCTGTTATTTTGTGGTTCAGCAAAAGGCGTAACATTTTGTTTGAGCCGCCCTTCACCATTGACATGATGCAGGAATATGTACGGCTCTTTCACATGTGCATTTGAGAGGTGGTGAGAAGGTGTATCTCTGCCACACTTTGCGCTTTAACCCCTTGAACACCACACTGCACACAGTTTTGGAGAGCTTGCAGATTGCTGCCATTCATTTGAATTTGTAAACACTGTCATTGGGTACAACACCTGCTAAAAGCAAGATACGCCTCTGGCGGTGAGAGAACTCGGAGCATGTGTTCTTTGAGAAGGAGTCAGTGTGGTTCCCTGGGGAGGGGGAGAAGGCTCTGTCCCTGCCGCCGGGGATTATAGTGTGCGGGGCAGCCTGCTGTTTGGGGATATATATATATATATATATATATATATATATATATATATATATATATATATATCGGTGTGTAGGAGAGTGGCTGGTACAGTAGTGTGTGAGCTCCACAACATCTTGGACTCCTTCTCTCCATAGTGAGTGCTTACTGTCCGTTGTGTCAGTGGGTGGTGAGAAGACTCCACCACAGAGAGGAGGGGCTAAGCCAACAGCAGTGCCTTAGGAGACTTGGTGAGTGCTGCACTTTACACAGCATTATGTGTGAGCCTCTGTGGTTTATTATTGTGTTAGTAAACAAGGTGGTGTGTAGGGGTTCTACTTCTAGTCCTATGTGTAGCGGGGGCAATTTTTGCTATTAAGAATGCTCAGATGGAAGTGGTAGGATTTATAGTCTTATAATGTAAATAAGCGTCTGATGCCATCTACTGGCGAAGAAATGGAACGACGTGTTCAAGACTTGGTTTTTTTTCAGAACATCCAGAAGGGATATGAATAATTACCCAGGAACACTCAGGGCTGCAAGGCAGGCTGGGAAGATAAAAAAGACCTTGTGGTGGCCATTTTTTCTTTGAGGTCTCTCTGCCTCGGGACCCACACCCTGGAGGAACTCTTTCACAGTGTGTTTGGTGGAGTTCTGGCCTACCTCGTGCGGAAGCAAGCCATCGGTATCCAGGCAAGTGTCGGAGGGTTCCCGATCGTCTCTGGAAGTGGGAACTGGACAATCGGACGAGTGCATAGACCAGGCGGAGGCCGTGTGTGGCGAAAGCATCCAGTCATCTGGGCATCGTGTGGTGAGAGGGCTCGGGCCCAAAGCTTTGTACTGTTTACACACTCACACACTTAGACTGCCGGGGTAGTGTTGCTGGGACCGTTAGTCCCACGCTGCCAGTGTGTTTCTCTAAGCCACATGTGCCAGGACCTGAAAGCCTTAATCAACTGCTTGATGGCCAGCCATTGAAGATTGTGTATTAACTAGGAAAGAGTGCGCAGTCACCCTCCACGTTTAATCTACAGTCCCTGTTTGCATTAAACTACTATTAAAATACCTGTGGATTACAAATTGGGTTCACATTGCTAGCGAAGAAAGAAGATCAAGGACTAATACTACTACATTTTATTGGCAAGGCCTTGCAGCGCTGTTTCTGTTAGACAGATACTGTCATAGGGAAGTTACTGAGTGATTACCCGCTACGGTTGTGTTTTATTCTGTTGGGTGTTGCGTAGCGCATACTGTGTGGTTGTTTACTGGAAGTGTACTGGAAGTGGGAAGGCGCGCAGCTTGAAGTAAGGCCTGCGCGCTAGTCCCACTCGGAGACACCAAAATACCTGCGGCCGCAGAGGGGGTGTAAAGAAATTGTTACTCACAGTCTTTCGCAATACTGAATGTGCATCACTTACGTTCTGATTGTGTATTACAACAACTGCTTTAGTAAAGTCAACGATTGTTTAAGTTTAACTTGTGCCTTAACGGTTCCTTTGTCGCTTATAAACCATTGTGTCAGTTTGCACCACAGCTGTGTCAAGGGGAGTGAGACCAAGAATACTGGGGGGTAATAAAGCAGAGTGCAGGCCCAAAACAATCAGCCGCTCCTTCGGGGGTAAGCGCTACACGTGGGGGCTCGTCCGGGATCCTGTACCTCTGCAAGTAAAACCCATCCCTGGTATCAGCATGGATCCTACTACAGTGGCTCGGTGGTGTGGAACTGAAGGCGCCCGTTCCGAAGCGAGCGTAGCCATCGCACTCCCGGGAGAAACCTGGGACAGTGAGCAGATCAAAAAGGTCGTGAAGGCACTGTCCCCAAATAGAAAGGCCTGGGTGATCGCCATCAGACCAGACTGTGAAACCTCCCACACCTATGCCCTATTGGAGTGGAGGACGGAAGTTCCGGAGAACTTCAGGGGTCCGAGTGTACAGCTAGCTGGAGGAACCAAGTTATACCTGACACATCCAGAAGGGTCTGGTCAGAGCACTGCCAACTCTAGCCTTGTAAAGCCAACGGCGCTGGGATTTGATCAGGAAGCAACCCCAGCCGGTACCAGTTCAAGACCCCCTCAAGGGAAGGTAAAACCTGTATATGGAAAGTACAGGGGAGGTTCTCAGTCAGAACAGCAGCTATCTGACCTGAAACGGCAGTGCCGCACCATACAGGAAAGGTTCAAGGAGGCCTCTGGTGTGATCGCAGGACACATTGAAGAGCTAAGTGTCTCGTGCAAAGATTCAAATAATAGTAAGCTAAGCTCGAGGTCTGCCTCAGTTCCCTCGAGACGTACCCAAAATCGCCTACCTGAAGTGACGATCCGGAAGGATTTTAAAATTGAAGGACGGATAAGGGAAAAAGACCAAGAGGGAAGCCTGTCCTATACAAATCTCTTACATCAGGTGGAGCTGGGACTTCAGAAAGGCTATCATGAATCTGAGATCACAGAGGCCGTAGTCAACGCCATTAGCCCGGATCTGAGCATCAGAAGGATGTTGGAGATGAAGAATGGGCTAACTCTGACCCAGCTCAGGAGGATATTAAAAAGTTACTATAAGGCCCCTTAATTAGAGGGGGGTCGCAATTTCTACTTACAACTGATCAATCTGTTATGTACTGTAGGAATCACCTTTTTCCGTGATGCTGTACATGGATGGTTGATTAGCATGTGCTTATACAGAATAGCCATTCTTTACATTATACATATGGTTTTATGGCCACATGATGGGGAGCTACACACCCCCCATATCTAACTTTTATCACTTATATCTTTATAGCTTCATCATATATACTCTATTAGTACCACACTCCCTCATGATTGTAAGTTCTCAATAGTAGTTTAAGGTACCTCATTCTCCCATTGGTTATTATGGCCAACTTAACGGTCTGCTGATCTGTTAAAATCTCTGAGCCTTTCTTGATTAAAAATGTTATGCTGTTTGGAATGGCTTCAGTGCAATGGGGCCGTTAACATGGCAATTGATACAAATACCTGGGGCATAAGGACTCCTGAAACGTAGGACTTATGATACTAAACGCCCAAGTCTTATTTTATGCCCGGACATCAACTCGCCGTCTATGGCTTGGTTGGCCAATAGCAGCCTTTCTGCTTTCTTGTCCTTTGTTTTTAGTTTTACGTTTTTTTGTGGGCGTTTCTTTGCTTCCACTCATCTGATTGGACACCGGTCCCGTCACTCAGATTTCCTGACGGATCACACACTCGTCGGTGTTTTTGCCCCTGTCTAGGCTGCATACACAATCCGCTGCAACATGCTGATTGGCCCGCGGCGAGTGTGTTTATTCCCGGGCTGTGACGCCCGCGGCTCCTAATTGGAAGTTGAGCCGGCGCCCTTTTTCCGATTGGACATTTTGACACTTCCCACTGAACGTTTTAAAATTGCCATGGTGACGTTTGCCTATTTATTCTGAAAGCCGTGGTATGCGTGTACCCGCTTCCGAAGACGTTATGATTACGAAACGTGCGTAAAGCGGACACACGCATACCTATACGCACTTCCGGGATCACCAGCGTGACAGCTTGGAACGCACGCCGTTCACACGCTGGATTGATCCAATTTCGGGACATAGCAGTGCCTGTTTTGTGGAGCACCTATGACTGTTTAACCATAGGAACATACTCCATCTTTTCTTTTCTTGTATTTTATTTTGTCTTTTTATCCATATATACTTTTTCGCTGAATGCACCTATTTTCAGCCTAGCATGGTGATATGATGATTTTTTAACCCTTTCATTACTGATCGATTTTTTGTAATATTGTACATGTGTCTGAGTTTTTCTGCTCAGCAGTGTCAATAAAATCCTTTTTTATTAAGTCATACTACACTATGGGAGCCCTTCTTTTTCTTTTTTGCTTCGGAGGAACAGTCTAAATAATTATTCACACTAAGGAGATACACCAGGAACCTTTGGAAACCCAGGAAAAGGAGCCACGAAAGGGTGGACTACAAGTTGTGATTTGACACGCCTGATACCCCTGCAGGGGTGACTGCATCTGGTGAGTGGGGACCCATAAGGGGGTGCACCGGATCCACTGCGATACTCACTTGATGTACCATCTGATACACTTGATGTACCACCTATATATACAGGTGTACCTTGAATGTCACATCACTCGGACTCACTTATATATGATTGATGGACTAATTTATGCTAGCAGCCTTGAATAACATTTTTTATGAGCACTTTTTTCACTTTATGTTTTGTACTTGGCCTCCTAGTACGCATTCAGCACCTGTGGATATCTAACATAATTTATTTGTACTACTGTTAGCACTTACCTGATGTTTATTTGACACATATTTTGCTTTTATGTTTATGTGCGTTTCTCTCAAAACCTCACTGTCAGCAATTTTTAGCACTTATACTGCACATTTTTGTATATTTGTTTATTTGACACCATAGGGAATGTTGTCCCATTAAATCTACCCACACTCATTGGGTTAGTCATACAACATATTTAGTGACAGCGCCACTACCCCCAACACCTACATCTATAAGGAGGAAGATGCTGCTGAATTGTATCATCAACTAATAAATATGGCACAAGACACCCAGGAGACCCCGCAGAATTTCCTGTTCAGGGCCATCGCTCTGAAGGATCGCTTGTTGTCTGCCTCCCGAGGAGAAGACTCGGATGGACATCTTGGACCGGAAGTCATCCAGAAGAAGTTCTTGAGGTCTGTGGCTACAGGACTGAGGAGTGACTATGTTAAATTCCAGTTGCGACAGTACCTGGATGATCCTTCCACCTCAGATGAGGTGCTCATTGAAGAGACCAATGAGGCGGCCCGGATGGAAACGGAGGGAGAGAAGAAGCAAGGGAAAGCTCAGTCCAGTACCACCGCAAGGATCAGATGGCATAACGCTGATGTCTCACAGAGCTCCCCGGAGACTAGTGTTTTGACAGCAACCGCTGATGATATGCCCCGTTCTGAACTAGGAAAACTATTTCAAGTGCAGAAGGAAATACTGGAGATGATGACTCTGTTGACCGCTAGGCTGGAGGGCCCACAGAGGCAGAAGGCCCCACCGGACCCCGCAGTCACTCCAAGTGAGAGACCGGTGAGGTCAAAGACCTGTTTCAACTGTGGAGGAGTGGGACATTACCGCCAAGTGTGTCCAAGCCCGCCGAAGACAGAAGCAAGGGTCCAGAAGCCGGCGGCAAACTCCAGGGGGGCCCCAGTGAAGGAGTCAGCTGGGCGCCCGGTCACAATAGTCAACTCCAAACAACCATACGCCGTCCCGGTCCCTAGTGACCCACGGGGGTCGAAGTTGGAAAAACACCCCCGGAAGAAGGGTGTAAAGGTACGAACCACCAAACAGACTAACCTTGCCACCCCACGTGGATTCCCCCCTGAATTAGTGGGACCCTCTCCCATTGTCCCTATCCAAGTGGAAGGAATCTATACCAAAGCCCTGCTGGATACTGGAGCTCAAGTAACTCTCCTTTACAGGGACTTCTATGAGAAGCACCTCAGGCACCTGCCTCTCCAGAAGCTGGAGGAACTGGAGATATGGGGTCTAGGAACTCAGAATTTCCCATATGACGGTTTCCTGCCTATTAAGCTCACCTTTGACCCAAGCGTGGCCGGGGAGGCTGAAGTCTTCGATGCTCTGGCAGTAGTATGCCCCCGCCCACCAGGGGCGGACAAGAGTTCCATCATTATTGGGACCAACACCAACCTAGTCCGGAGACTCTTGACACCACTTATGCAGAAGCAGGACACTTCAGCCATAAAAATACACCCAATGCTGACCCAGGTGTATCAGAACTTACTGCATGAGCAGAGGGCCCCAGCAGAAGGAGTGGGAAGAGTCTGGCGTTTGGATAGACGAGAAAAGGTGATACAGCCTGGTGAGGTGGTCTGCCTGCGAGCTTCTGTCAAGCTCACTTGGGAACAACCAGGACCTTTCATCGTCCTTGAGACGGACAGAGAACAGGGAAACAACGAGTTGGAGATAGTCCCCGAATTGCTACCAACCAAATTACTGAAGAGAAACAGAGGGAAAGTCTCAGTCAGCATCCGGAACACCACAACATCCCCAGTGAAGATGCCGGCTAGAGTGTTGTTAGGGGAAGTGAAGCCAGCAACCCCAGTTCCTCCGTATGAAATGCTGAAAGAACAAGGAGAGGAGATCCCTCTGGAAGAATTCTTCCCAAAAAACACCCCCCTGTCACCCGAATGGATGGAGAGAGCAAAGACCCAGCTACTAAAATGGAGGATGGCTTTCTCAAAAAACGAGTTCGATGTGGGGCTGGCCAAAAGTGCTGAACACAAGATCCGGCTGGAAGAGGACAAACCTTTCCGGGAAAGGGTCAGGCGGATTCCACTGGGAGACCTGGAAGATTTGCGAGAACAGCTGGCTGAGCTGAAGAGAACAGGCATCATCCGGGAGTCTCGGAGCCCCTATGCTTCCCCAATAGTGGTGGTGAGAAAGAAGAATGGGTCGTTACGGCTGTGCATTGACTACAGGACACTGAATCGGAGGACCATTCCCGACCAATACACCACCCCCAGAATAAAGGATGCCTTACAGAGCCTGTCGGGGGCGAAGTGGTTCAGTGTGCTGGACCTGAAGAGTGGGTACTACCAGATTCCCATGCACCCTGAAGATAGGGAGAAGACAGCTTTCATTACCCCGGTGGGGTTTTTTGAATTTAACCGCATGCCACAAGGCTTGTCGGGGGCCCCGGCCACCTTCCAGAGGTTGATGGAGAAGACTGTAGGTGATATGAACTTAATTGAAGTGCTGGTATACCTGGATGATGTGATAGTGTTCGGCAGAACACTGGAAGAGCACGAAGAGCGCCTGGAGAAAGTCTTGAGTAGACTCCATGAAGAGGGCCTGAAGCTTTCGATGGAAAAGTGCAAATTTTACCAGTCATCAGTGAGTTATCTGGGTCACATAGTGTCCGCGGAAGGAGTGGCCACGGACCCGCAGAAGCTGGATGCTGTCACCTCATGGCCCCGGCCAACAAATGTGACTGAGCTCAGGTCTTTTCTGGGATTCTGCTCCTACTATCGCAGATTTGTTGAAGGGTTCGCCAAGATAGCCCACCCACTCACTGAACTATTAAAGAACCAAAAGGGGGCTGAGTCGGACCCTGATGGACCTGGGAAACCTAAGGAGGGTCCCAGGAAGAAGAAAGAGTCGATTGAAGACCAATGGACCACTCAGTGTGAAGAGGCCTTTGTACAGTTGAAGCGGAGCCTCACTACTGCCCCGGTTTTGGCCTACGCAGACCCTGCCAGGCCTTATGAACTGCATGTGGACGCCAGTCGAGATGGACTGGGTGGAGTACTCTACCAGGAGTATGACGGGCACCTACGACCCATTGCCTATGTGAGCCGAAGCTTGACACCCGCTGAAAGGAATTACCCAACTCACAAACTTGAGTTCCTGGCTTTGAAGTGGGCAGTAGTGGACAAACTGAGAGACTACCTATATGGCGCAGAATTTGTGATCAAGACAGATAACAATCCTCTCACCTACCTACTCACCACAGCAAAATTAGATGCCACAGGACATAGGTGGCTGGCTGCACTTTCTGGATTCACCTTCAGTCTAAAATACCGTCCAGGGGTCGGAAATCGGGACGCTGATGCATTATCCAGGAGGCCCCACTACGATTGGAACTCGCCAGAAGGTTGGACCCAACTTACCCCTGAAGGTGTGAGGGCTCTTTGCGAAGGAGCGGAACAACCAGTGAAGGGTGGAGCCAGGGCTGAAGAGGTAGGAGTATTCGCTGTGGGAGTGCCTAGGGGCTACTGTAATGTCACTCAGATGGTGGATGAGGGTTTGCCTAAACTGTCCAGGAAGGACCTCCGAAGAGATCAGCAAGAAGATCCCCTCTGTAGCCTTGTGTTGGAGGCCTTGGAGACTCAACATTCTGATCTACTCCTACAGAGCGCCAAGAAGGAAGCTCGTCTGTTATGTAAGGAGTGGAGTCGGTTACAGCTGAAACAAGGTGTGGTGTACAGGAGGGCCCCCTCTGAAGATCTGGAGGAGAAGTGGCAGTTGTTCCTGCCGGAGAAACATAGGGAAAGTGTTCTGATTGCTCTGCATGACCACCATGGCCACCTGGGATCGGAAAGGACCCTTCAATTGGTGAGAGACAGGTTCTACTGGCCGTACATGCGATCTGAAGTGGAGAATTACTGTCACTCTTGTCTCAGGTGCATACAAAGGAAGTCTTTACCTCAGAGAGCCGCCCCAATGGGCCATATGGAAAGCCACGGACCCATGGATCTAGTATGTATAGACTTCTTGTGTGTGGAATCCGATCTCAGTGGGCAAGGAAATATTTTGGTAGTCACGGACCATTTCACCAGATATGCTCAGGCCTTTCCAGCCAGGGATCAACAAGCGCCTACTGTGGCAAAGATCTTGGTGGAGAAATTCTTCGTCCATTACGGCCTGCCTCAGCGGATCCATTCAGATCAAGGAAGGGATTTTGAGAGCACCCTCATTAGGCAGCTACTGGACTTGCTGGATATAAAAAAATCTAGGACTACCCCCTATCATCCACAAGGGGATCCACAACCCGAAAGATTCAATAGAACTCTCCTCAACATGTTAGGAACACTGGCCTCGGAGCAGAAACAACAGTGGAGTAAACACATTGCAGCCATGGTACATGCCTATAACAGCACCGTGAGTGATGCCACAGGATATTCACCCTATCGCCTAATGTTTGGACGGGAAGCTCGTTTGCCGGTGGACCTGGCGTTTGGTACTTCTTTAGACCACACTTCGGAGGCCTCTCATCGAGGATATGTGGGCAGATTACGGAAGAGTTTGAAGGCCGCATATGAGAAAGTTCAGGCCACCTCGGATGCGAGGGGACGCAGGAATAAGAGGAACTTTGACCTCAGAGTGCGGATCCAAGACCTGCAACCTGGAGACCGAGTGCTATTGAGAAATCTGGGTGTACCAGGAAAACACAAGTTGGCTGATCGCTGGAAGTCACAGCCATTCATCATATGCAGGCGCCTCCCAGGACTACCGGTATACGAAATCAGACCAGAAGGGAGTACTGGACCACTGAAGGTATGGCATCGGAATCACCTTCTGCCCTTAACAGAAGCAGTCAGGAAAACTCCACAACGGGAACTATCGCCTATGGCTGAGCCTCGACCTGTAACTAGGTCTCAGTCAGGATCCCTGGCCACAGAAGGTAGTGAGAAAGAGGATGGGATGGAGATAAGCTGGTTGTGGTCGCCTGAGATGCCGGAAACTGATACTAATTGCTTACCTCATGAGCAGGAGAGAGACACTGTGACTTTGAGACCTGAGGCCCCGGAATTTGTGCCGCAAAGTGGACATTCTGAGGATCATTCACCCGCTGACACTGAGGTGCAAGAGTGTGAGGCAGAAGAAGAGACAGCGCCTACTCCTAAAAGACAAAGGGTCAAGAGGGAAGTTCATGCACCTAAGAAACTGACTTATGATATTCTGGGCGAATGTTCTGAACAGGCCTGGCTTGCTCCCAAAAGAATTCCTGATATGCCTGGTCTCCTTACTGTAAACCTAGAAGGAGAGAACCCCAACTCACCCCTCGACACATCTGTACCAGACACTGCGGTGTCACCTGTGAGTGCACAGAACAGCCTCCCATCTTATGAAAATTGGTGGGAGGCTCCTCTGTCTGTATTGAGCAGCCGCATAGAGGCAAAAATGTGCAGTAGAGTTAAAAATGTCTTTGGGGACCAAAGATTCAAAGTGGGGGGAGTATGTAGCGGGGGCAATTTTTGCTATTAAGAATGCTCAGATGGAAGTGGTAGGATTTATAGTCTTATAATGTAAATAAGCGTCTGATGCCATCTACTGGCGAAGAAATGGAACGACGTGTTCAAAACTTGGTTTTTTTTCAGAACATCCAGAAGGGATATGAATAATTACCCAGGAACACTCAGGGCTGCAAGGCAGGCTGGGAAGATAAAAAAGACCTTGTGGTGGCCATTTTTTCTTTGAGGTCTCTCTGCCTCGGGACCCACACCCTGGAGGAACTCTTTCACAGTGTGTTTGGCCTACCTCGTGCGGAAGCAAGCCATCGGTATCCAGGCAAGTGTCGGAGGGTTCCCGATCGTCTCTGGAAGTGGGAACTGGACAATCGGACGAGTGCAGAGACCAGGCGGAGGCCGTGTGTGGCGAAAGCATCCAGTCATCTGGGCATCGTGTGGTGAGAGGGCTCGGGCCCAAAGCTTTGTACTGTTTACACACTCACACACTTAGACTGCCGGGGTAGTGTTGCTGGGACCGTTAGTCCCACGCTGCCAGTGTGTTTCTCTAAGCCACATGTGCCAGGACCTGAAAGCCTTAATCAACTGCTTGATGGCCAGCCATTGAAGATTGTGTATTAACTAGGAAAGAGTGCGCAGTCACCCTCCACGTTTAATCTACAGTCCCTGTTTGCATTAAACTACTATTAAAATACCTGTGGATTACAAATTGGGTTCACATTGCTAGCGAAGAAAGAAGATCAAGGACTAATACTACTACATTTTATTGGCAAGGCCTTGCAGCGCTGTTTCTGTTAGACAGATACTGTCATAGGGAAGTTACTGAGTGATTACCCGCTACGGTTGTGTTTTATTCTGTTGGGTGTTGCGTAGCGCATACTGTGTGGTTGTTTACTGGAAGTGTACTGGAAGTGGGAAGGCGCGCAGCTTGAAGTAAGGCCTGCGCGCTAGTCCCACTCGGAGACACCAAAATACCTGCGGCCGCAGAGGGGGTGTAAAGAAATTGTTACTCACAGTCTTTCGCAATACTGAATGTGCATCACTTACGTTCTGATTGTGTATTACAACAACTGCTTTAGTAAAGTCAACGATTGTTTAAGTTTAACTTGTGCCTTAACGGTTCCTTTGTCGCTTATAAACCATTGTGTCAGTTTGCACCACAGCTGTGTCAAGGGGAGTGAGACCAAGAATACTGGGGGGTAATAAAGCAGAGTGCAGGCCCAAAACAATCAGCCGCTCCTTCGGGGGTAAGCGCTACATATGTATCGTGTCTGATAATAGAATAAGTAGGCGAAAATTATGCGGAGTGGATGGAGCTTCGGGGAAGTGAGTGTGGTAATTAATTAATAGCTGTTCAGCAAAATGTCCCTGGAATTTTTTTTCAAATGTTGGCAACTATGCTACGCCTGAATTTGCTATTCTTCTTCTCCTTTCAACTCTGCCTTCTTCACCACAAGTTTTAGGCTGGGTTCACACTTGTGCGGTGCATATTTCAGCTCTTTTATCTCTGCAGATAGATAAGGGAAGTGTACAGCAGATTAGCTCCGTTTTTGCTGCGAATTTGGAGACCTGGGGGAAGTTCTGAGTTAGAGGAGAGTGGGGGAGAAATGTATTGATCTGAATGAGAGAAATTCCTGAAGAGAACTGAACACATCTGCGAATCAGCTGCGTACCCATAGAAGATAATGGGACTGAATTCGCACCTGAGCCGCACCGCAAGGCCTCCACAACGCATACGGATTTCCGGCAATGCGCAGTGCGAATGCATCGCACATATGTGAACCAGACTCATTGAAAACAATGTATTTAAAAATGTTCTGCGTATTAGATGCGGTTTAAGCCGCAACCAATTCGCATAATGAACCCGGCCTTAGGAACCCAGCCTAAATGTTTTTACCCGGCTCGGTAATAAAGAGCACAGCAAAAGACACCTGTCGTGGACATTCCGATACTATTGCAATTTGCACCATACACCCCTAAGAGGGCGGAGGAGCCATGAGGTAACATGGCACCCAAAACAAGCAAGCAGCTCCTTCGGGGGTAGTGCTATATTTATATATATATTTATCCTTCTAATAAAGCTTGTGTCCATATTTTTGGTTCTACCTTCCCTGCGAATCCCACTATGGGCCAGATTCAGGTAGAGTTAGGCTGGAGTATCTGTGATACTCCAGCCTAACTGTCACTTTAAGCCGGCGTTTCTGTTTTCTGTAACCAGAAAACAAGAAACGCCGGGTTGGTGTTCCGATGCGATCGGTGCAATTGAATTCCGCCATCGTATCACAAATTTAATTTAAAAATGGCGCCGGGGGCGTTCCCGCTGATTAACGCTGAAAAAATATGTTAATCAGCGGGAATCGGAAATTCACGATCGTTTTCGGGCAGTGACTTTCCGACGTTTCCGTAAGCGATACGCGACATAAAGATAAAGCAGCCCCCTAGTGAAGTATCCTATGTTAAGTAAAACGCGTTGTTTGCATAAAACGTTCATGAATGGGGATGTGACATTATTGACGTTCACTGACAGAATTTGGAGCATGCGCACTGGGATGTATTGACACTCGACGCATGCGCAGTACGTTCGCCGCGGGATCGCGCTTAGTTTAAATAATACACGTCCCGTACCCGCCCAATTTGAATTCTGCCGGCTCATTTGCGATGCGCTGCCGCAACTTTAGGAGCAAGTGCTTCATGAATAACAGCACTTGCTCCTAAAATTTCGGCAGAGTAACGTAAATGAGAAGCGTTACTCAAGAGCAAAGATGCTCCCATCTACCTGAATCTGGCCCTATGTATCTGTTGGTCTTGCCAGAGCTGTGCCCTTTGCATCTCTTCTGTTCAGAAGGTGACAACACTAATCAGCTTATTGCTGGCCATGTCCAGCCCTTTTAAGGCCCATGCCTTGCCTAGTTCACATCACTTCATTTCTCTGGAACTAGCCATTTCCTCCCAAATAAATGCTCCCAATGCAAAATTGCATGGGACAAGGCTACAAAATAAAGCAAAACGTAGTCCCAGCACTGTCCTAGGTATTGGATTGAAGGTGACATTACAGTGCAGCATGGATCCTCCTTTAGGCCTGGGTTACACCTATGCAGGTTGCAGTTTGCATAATCCAGGTGCATCAGCGTTTTTCAATACACGTTTTGTGATCCATTAAAGTCTATGGAACCAAAAAAACAAAAATAAAGTCCCTGGCCCTTTCCATAAAATGCACAGATGTAAACATGACCCATAGGAAACCATGTTGAATGCACTGTATTGTGTTCTGCCAAACTGAAAATGCGCTAAAAAAAAAATGCATAGGTGTGAAGTCATGCTGCAGAACAAGGAAAGTGTCTAGAGGAGACCACGCATCACCTAACCACTACATTTAAGAGCAAAAAAGGTTAGGCCCCTTTCACACTGGGGAATTTTTCGATCAATATTCGATCGTTATTCAAGCGTTATTCGAGCAAAGCCTCATCTGCAATCCCAATGTGCTGGTAAAACACTGCTAACCCCCTAACGTTTTTGGGCGTTTTTGCAGTGCCTCAGTGTGAAAGGGTAAGGCGTTTTTACAGCGCTTTCAATTAATTTCAATGGAGAGGGGTGTTTAGGAGCGTTTTTTTCAGCACCCAAAAGCTGCTCCAAAGATGCTGCTTGCAAAAAGGTCCATTGAGATGCATGGAGAGCATTTTATGAGCATTTTAATAGTGCTATTTTATAACGCGAAAACGCTGTAAAAACGCTTTATTGTGAAAAGGGTCTTAAGAAAATAAAAATTTAGAACTATTATCTATAACAGATTACCTTGACAAGAGTAATATTTTATGGAACTATGTTTTTTTAAAGAGGAACTGCAGTCCGCTCACATAATTTGTAATAAAAACATCTTTGCCATTCTGAAGCTTCCCTCCAACCACTTTTGCATATTTATTTTATAATAATTCTCCCTCCACTGAGTCTGGCTGCATCCATTTTAACTGTGGGCAGCTGAAGCTGCTGCCTGTTGACTTCCTGGATTTACACAGATACACAGAGGCACACCTCCAGCTCTACAGCTCTCTTTGGTCCTCGTATGACTCATACCCCCTCCCTTCCTGACAAACTCTCACAAGAGTCGGAGATAGAGTTGTGCATGATGACATGAAGTCTAGGCTTTTTACCAGACAAGAAACAGGAAGTTGGCTGTACAAGGTATTTACTGGCAGAAACATAGGCCCGGATTCACAAAGCACTTACTCCGACTTATCTCCAGATACGCTGCGTAAGTACAAATATGCGCCGCTGTATCTGTGCGCCGAACCCACAAACTTAGATACGCCTAAAAACAGACTTCATCCCACCGACGTAACTTGCCTACGCCGGCGAAGAGTGGGCGCATATTTACGCTGGACGCATGTGGCGCTCCCATTGATTTTCGATTCAAATATGCAAGTGAGGGAGATACCCCGATTTACAAACGTACTTGCGCTCGGCGCATGATTTACGCGGTTTGCGTAAGTTTTACGTTTGGCGTAAAGTTATTCCCCATAGATGAGGTGCAACCCATGCAAAGGTATGGACCAGGGAACACAAGCCTACGTATTTTACGTTGGACGTCTGTGACTATGGGCCGACGTGGGTCTGGCTGGGTGTAGGTTACGTTCACGGCGTACACAGTGATCCGGCGTATCTTAGGCAGTTGTTCCGACGTGGTTGTACGCATGCGCACAGGGATACGTTCATGTCCCGACACATGCGCAGTTCATTTTAAGTACTTGTCTGGCGTCTGGCCCATCATTTGCATGGGGTCACGCTTCATTAACATGGATCACGCCCACTTCCACCTACTTCCACTTATGCCGGCTTACGCCTACGAAATATACGCTACGCCGGCACAGAGTTGGGAGCATTTGCTTTGTGAATTCCATGCTTGCCCCTCCGAGCTGCGCCGGCGTAGCGTAAAATAGATACGCTACGGCGGCATAAATATGCGACGATGTATGTGAATCCGGGCCATAATGTTTTACTATCCGAAGTTAAAACAACAAAGGCAGAAGATTTAATAGATGGAAAGATTAAGGCCGGGTTTACACCTATGCGAATTGAGTGCGGCTTAAACGGCATCTAATACGCAGAACATTTCTAAATACATTGTTTTCAATGAGGCTGGTTCACATATGTGTGATGCATTCGCACTGCGCATTGCAGAAAAAACGTGTGCGGATTTTATGCCTTGCGGTGCGGCTCAGGTGCGAATTCAGTCCCATTATCTTCTATGGGTACGCAGCTGATTCGCAGATGTGTTCAGTTCTCTTCAGGAATTTCTGTCATTCAGCTCAATACACTTCTCCCCCACTCTCCTCTCACCCGGAACTTCTCCCAGGTCTCCAAATCCGCAGCTAAAAACGGAGCTGAACACTTCCCTTATCTATCTGCAGAGATAAGAGCAGGGCTTTTTTTCAGGGGGAACTTGGGGTAACTCAGTTCCACCACCTTTGGCTCAGACCCTTTGGTGCCTGCTCACCACAATCACTTGTAAACACAGAAGTCTGGTTTCTGTGTTTATAAGTGACAGCTTTGTAACCCCCTGAACTCTGCACTCTGTATGTAATGCAATTCTGGTATTTAATGTCCCTTTAAGACTCTTCCACTGTTTGTGAAATCTGAACAGGTCGTGGTTGAGATCCTGCACCTATTTTCTGAGAAAAAAAGCTCTGGATAAGAGAGCTGAAATTCACACCGCACAAGTGTGAACCCAGCCTAAAGCATTATATAAATTAAAGTTCTGCTTTAATTTATATAATGCTATTTTATGGTAAACACAGGATCAGTCACTACATTTTCTACTAAAAAAGGAAATACAGAATGTTTTGATTTTTTTTTTCCCAAGGTAGAAGACGTAATGCAGTATTTGTGAGGCTGTTTGTTTCCAGCCACGACTAAAAGACTTCAGTAACTTACTTGGCTTTTACTGAAAATTGGCCATATGTATTCCGGTATTACTATGGCAGAGCATTAGAACATAGGCTCCTCTGGGGTAGAGACTGATTCGGAATAATTCAGTGTTCTTTGCAGCAGAGCATATTAGGCATTATGTAAATACAGGGAATAATAGCACTCAGGTTTTCCGTTCGTATTATGCTAAAATATCAATATTCCTCTCTGCTGAGCAAAGCATAAGACCTTGTTGTATGAATGATTGCCATAGAATTAAGCTGTGTTTAATCATAACAAGTTTAATCTAGAGCTGGCAATAATTAATGTTTATTTTCCATAAAGACCAAATTGGCCCCTGTATAAAATCGATTGAACACGCACAAAAGCTAAATAAATGAAGTGAAAATCAAACATTGTCAAGTAATTATACAGCATGGTGGAATATATAGTCAGACAATAAACCGCAGTGCAACGTCCAGGTAGAATGCTACGTCTATGAAAATATAGCTCTTCAACCACTTCACCCCCTGGAGGATTTGGCTGCCCAATGACCGGGATTTTTTTTGCGATTCGGCACTGCGTCGCATTAACCACTTAAGACCCGGACCTTTAGGCAGCTAAAGGACCCGGCCAGGTTTTGCGATTCGGCACTGCGTCGCTTTAACAGACAATTGCGGGGTTGTGCGACATGGCTCCCAAACAAAATTGTTGTCCTTTTTTTTCCACAAACAGAGCTTTCTTTTGGTGGTATTTGATCATCTCTGCGGTTTTTATTTTTTGCGCTATAAACAAAAATAGAGCGACAATTTTGAAAAAAATGCTATATTTTTTACCTTTTACTATAATAAATATCCCCCAAAAATATATAAAAAATATATTTTTTTCCTCAGTTTAAGCCGATACGTAGTCTTCTACCTATTTTTGGTAAAAAGAAATCGCAATAAGCGTTTATTGGTTGGTTTGCGCAAAAGTTATAGCGTTTCCAAAAAAGGGGATAGTTTTTTTTTGCATTTTTATTCATTTTTTTTTTACTACTGCAATTTTTTTTGTGACTGCGACATTATGGCGGACACTTCAGACAATTTTGACACATTTTTGGCACCATTGTCATTTTCACAGCAAAAAATGCATTTAAATTGCATTGTTTATTGTGAAAATTACATTTGCAGTTTGGGAGTTAACCACAAGGGGGTGCTGAAGGGGTTATGTGTGACCTAATGTGTGTTTACAACTGTAGGGGGGTGTGGCTGTAGGTGTGACGTCATCGATTGAGTATCCCTATAAAAGGGATCACACGATCGATGACGTTGCCACAGTGAAGAACGGGGAAGCCGTGTTTATACACGACACTTCCCGTTCTTCAGCTCCAGAGACCGATCGCGGAACTCCAGTGGCGATCGAGTCCCGCGGGCCCAGTCACGGAGCTTCGGACCAGGTCGCGGGAGCGCGCCGGGGGCGCGCACCCGCGACCCATGGCTGGGCACTAGCACAGGACGTACCTATACGTGCAAGTGCCCAGCTGTGCCATTCTGCGGACGTAAATGTGCAGGAGGCGGTCCTTAAGTGGTTAACTGAAAATTGCGCGGTCCTGCGACATTGCACCCAAACAACATTTTTCTTTTCGTGGTATTTGATCACCATTTTATTTTTTTGCGACAATTAAAAAAATATATATATATTTAAAAAGAACTTGTTGCTATAATAAGTATCTCCAATATATATATATGTATATATATATATATATATATATATATATATATATATATAAAATAATTCTCAGTTTAGGTCGATATGTATTCTTCTACATATTTTTGGTAAAAAAAAAACTACAATATGCGTTTTATTGATTGGTTTGTGCAAAAGTTATAGCGTCTACAAAATAGGGGACTGTTTTATGGCATTTTTATTAATATTTTTTTTTTACTAGTAATGGCGGCGATCTGCAATTTTTAACGCGACTGCAACATTATGACGGACACATCGGACATTTTTGACGATATTTTGGGACCATTGTCACTTATACAGCAATCAGTGCTATAAAAATGCACCGATTACTGTGTAAATGGCACTGGCAGGAAAGGGGTTAACCACTAGGGGGCGAGGAAGGGGTTAAGTGTGTCCTAGGGAGTGATTCTAACTGTGGGGGGCTGGGTGAGTGACACGACAGTGATCACTGCTCCCGATGACAGAGAGCAGTAGATCAGTGTTCTGTCACTGGGCAGAACAGGGAAATGCCTTGTTTTTTCATAGGCATCTCCCCGTTCTGCAGCTCTGTGACACGATTGCGGGACACTGGTTGACATCGAGTCCACTGGTCCCGCGCGCACGGTCACGGGGCTCGCGGCGGCAAATTCAAAGCAACGTACAGGTATGTTTATTTGTGCAGCCATGCCATTCTGCCGACGTATATCTACAGGCAGCAGTCGGCAAGTGGTTAAGAGAGGGACACCAAGTTTTCCATTTTTATTTTTCAACCGCACTGACATACACTATAATGTCAAATGTGTAGGGACACCTGCCTTTATACGCACATGAAATTTAATGACATTCCAGTCTTAGTCCGTAGGGTTCAATATTGAGTTTACCCACCCTTTGCAGCTATAACAGCTTCAACTTTTCTCAGAAGGCTGTTCACAAGGTTTAGGAGTGTGCCTATGGGAATGTTTGACCATTCTTCCAGAAGCACATTTGTGAGGTTAAGCACTGATGTTGGATGAGAAGGCCTGGCTTGCAGTCTTCGATCTAATTTATGTCCCCTACCCCCTCTATGACAAGGCTAAGGTGAGTGTACCTAACTGTGTTTAAGGCCCCTTTCACATGAGCGGACCGTTCGTCCGCTTATTACAAGTCCGTTTACGGACTTGTAATGGGCCCCTATGGGATCGCGTCCGTTAGCGAATGATGCATCCGCTAACGTCCGCAACGATCCGCGTCCGTTAAGGTCCAGTTTTTCAGACGGAAGAAAACCCTATTTTTCTTCCGTCTGAGGCGGCGTACACACGACCGAGGTTCTCGCTGGAAACCAGCGAGAACCTCGCTGGAAGCTGCATTCCAGTGAGGACCTCGGCCGTGTGTACGCTCTCGGCGAGCTTCCCGTCGGGAAGCCCGTCGAGCAGAAATAGAGAGCACGCTCTCTATTTGCTCGACGGCCCGCCTGGAAGAATGGCTGGTTGCCATTCCCGACGGGCGGGTCGCCGATTTCGACGGCCGGCAGGGAACCTCGACGGGCGGAACGATGTGTTCTGCCCGTCGAGGTTCTCTGCCGTGTGTACGCGGCCTAAAGGATCGGATCGGATGAAGACAGACAGACAGTCCCCCCACTGAGCCGACGGACACACACGGAGCGGACCGAAAAACGGACCGCTCCGTGTGAAAGAGGCCTAAAAGTGTATGTTTGTACCTAATAAACAATGTTATGCTCCGCGTATTGAACCCTCAACACCTGTGTGGTTTTTGCCTCATGATTATGGGCTGGTTATGGCAAGTTTGCCGGCTGCGTGTGCGTATGGAGAACAGGAGACACAGGTCTGGCGGAGGTTCCCAGCCGGGGTATCCGAGAATCGTCATAATGCTTAATCACATATTGTCAATAAAGCTACTAAGATGTATGTATAATTTCAATAATTGCTATAGCAACTGATGAATTTGCAGTAATGTTGTTGTTACCATGACAACACATGGGATTCCTAAAAGCTAAACTTAGCAGTACCAGGCCTTATCTTTAGCAAATGATGTCATAGATAAGGCTTTGAGTTACATAGCGTGCAGCTAAAGGGGTCCTTGCTAGACACATATTCTTGGTGATACAGCAATGCTGGCCATGAAACTACTTCTAACAAATCACTGGCAGCCCGATCCCCCGGGAAAGCCTAATAAGCCCAAACATCCCGGCTTGGCCACAGGTGAGCTAATTACGGCAGATGCAGTCAGTCTGATTGATTTCCCATGTACTTCCGCAAAATATATCCACTGCGCTGTGACAAGGCTGACAAACGTTCTTCCACTAAGAGGATTTGACAATGAAAATATGGCACATGAGTTTTTTAAAGTAGTGCTTCTGGCTTGAGAAGGGACTGGTACTGGTCTAAAATAGAGCAAATTGTTTCTTCTCTGCCCTGATATTTGCTCTGATATTTGTTGCGTTTTAAGCCTTGGTTCACATTGCAGCGATTTGGCATGCACTTTGATATGTCAGTGTCATGATCTGAATCAGTGTGACGCCGCATTTTCGGAACTGCACCGATTCCCAAAAGTAGTTTCTGTACTACTTTTGGAGACTTTGGGTGCGACTTCAATAGACATCTATACAGAACTCAGCACATACTGTATGTCTCTGAAATTGCCCTCGAAGTCGGGGCTGACATGCAGGAATTAATTCATGTAAGTTCATTTGAACTCACACGATTTCATTCCCGCTGTCTGAACCTGGGCTAAAAGAGTGAATTTATTCTTCTGGTTTGGGTTACTTGTACAGATTAAAGAAAAAGGACAAGCATGACAGCCAAACAACTACCATTTTTATAATGAGAGGTTGATTAGTTAGTAGGCGCCATGCTGTGTCTGTATGTGCCTTTACCATGGACAGCTATGACATTTTAAGGCTTAGTTAAGTCATGTCTGGCTGCGGTTTGCAGTCCAGAGTCTGGTGCAGTTTTGTTCACATTTTTACTTGAATTCACACCTAAACCGGACCCAATATCACACAGGACCCTTTTTAGAAACGGACATGTGTAAACTGGCTTCAGTTACAAGCGCATGCGATTCGCATATGTGGGAACCAAACCTAAGAAGAGGCATCAGCCAGAAGCAGTTAAATACATAGTGCAACCATTCTCAAACAGGATTCCGGAACTCCTAGAGTTCCTCCTGACTCTGAGGTTGGTAGTTCCATGAGCTGTGGCTGATTGTCCCTCCATCTAATGGCGACTAGTGTTGCTCACGAATATTCGCATTGCGAATATTCGTTACGAATATTGCATATTCGAGTATTCGCGAATAGATCGAATATCGCGGTGAATATTCGCTATCGCGAATATTCGTATTTTTTCAAATTTATTTTTAAAACAGATCACATCCTAGTGATCTCCATCGACGTCTAAAAGCATTGCTGGTAGGATTAGAGACCCTGGGCCGAGTAGCTGAGGCAATCCTTTTATGTTGGCGAATATTCGCAATGCGAATATTCGTATTACGAATATTCGCGAATGCGTTCTCTGCCCTTCTGTGTTTTGTGTATAAAAAAAAAGTTTAGTCATATAAGTTTGTGTAAGTAGAGTTAGTGTTTAGTGCCTATTAGTTTAGTAATCCAGGAAATGATCTCCGTTTTCGCGTGTTGACGAGAATTTCGCAATCAATTTCAAATTCGCACTAGCGAAATTTCGCTATTTTTTTTTTCTTTGATAAAATATCACGAATATTCGATATTAACGAATATTCGCGAATATTCTTCTATATATTCGCGAAATATCGCGAAATCTAATATGGCGTATTCCGCTCATCACTAATGGCGACTGCATAGTTCCGGGGCATAGCCAGTGGCATGACAACAATAATATTTTTACCTGCTTGTAAGGAGGATATTCTGATCACCTGTACAGTCTTTCATGCACTGGAAGATGAGGGGGTGGAAATAGGTTCTTCAGAGGGCAACGCAAATCTAAATGAGACCCAAGTGTTGCATTCTTTCTGTAGAGGGCATTTTTTTCCCACTTTTCCCACTGACCTCCAATGTAAGGGGCATTTTCCAACAGAACCTCAATGAATTGGCTTTAGCAGAGGTTCCCTGAGATCTGAGATTTGAAGTGACAGTAAACTCTCCTATGGTTTTCAGCCAAGAAATCCACCCTTTGGCCTCTGTTTAATCTTTAACTGCCATGATGCTACACATTTGATCAGTTATGACACCAGCCATTAAATGGTTTGACAGCTTGGTTGAGAGCAAAAACAAATGTGACAGTTACATTTCCGGCTCATGCCGGGAATGTAACTGTTTTTTAAAACTGTTAAATCATTGGGTTTACTTCTGCTTTAGGGTTTTAGGGTAAAAAGGTTGAGAAAGACTGGCACAGTATGTACTGGCTACATACTGTGGCTCACATGGGCAGCCGGGGTGGGGAAGGGGAGAAGATAGTTTACTATGTTAAACACCACCTCTGGGTGCAACTGCACTCTGCGCAGATTAACCAAGACCAGTTTGTGTTTGGCCAGAAACTTTGTAGAATCACACTTCTGGATGCATACTGTCTGTGTCCAGGGTCGCTCAGAGGCTTTACAGTGGAACCTCGGATTGCGAGTAATGCGGTTAATAAGCGTTTTCTCAATACGAGCACTGTATTTAAAAAAATCCTACCTCGGTTAGCGAGTGTTGTCTCGCAAAACGAGCAGGATTCAGGCCAAAGTGGTGTGCAGTACTGCAATTGGCCTTTGGTGGGAGGGTGGAGCCGAGCCAAGCGGAGCTGATTGGTGCAGAGCAGTGCCGAACAGCGCTGATTACAGCTGAATGGCGCTGTTCGGAAATCCTCGTAAAGACTCAGAAAGACATGTAAATATCCAGTTCCAGAGACTTTCCCAGGTTTGTTGAGGTCAGCCGAGGTGTCCTCAGGCCTTTCCGAACGTTTCTGAGGCTCTCTGGTGCCCCCCACCTCTGGCCTCGTGCGGTATTGCATGCCATTGAAGTCAAAGCGTAACAAATTATTTTCGTTTCCATTTACTTCAATGGGGAAAATCGCTTTTATATCCCAGTACTTTGGATTACAAGCATTCTCCTGGAATGGATTATGCTTGTAATCAGAGGTTCCACTGTATTTGCATATTTGCTCACCTGAAAATTCTCAGTACATTTAATGACTTCACAAATGTGGTGTTTGCCTTTAACATTTGGAGCTAATGGACTGGTCCCTCAATAATGCTACTACGATTTGGCCAGCTTAAGGCATTGCTGCATCTGACTGCTAGTCTTAGGAGATTTGTTGTTGTTACTAGCAGTGAGTACTGCTCACTGCTCTTCTTGCTGAGGCTCTGACTTGAGAAAGCAAAGCCCGGCCTCTACCAAGATGGCCACCTCCACACAAGGACACAGTTCAGAACAAAAAATATTCAGCCAGTATTAAGGATGTATCAGTTTCATGGAGCCCACAGACAATACTGGCAAGTAATTATTTTCCCTCTACCTGCCTTTTGTAGGCACAGCTTCCATAATACAGTTCCTCTGATTCTAAAGTAATGCCTTATGATCTTGAAATGAAGGTCCTTGTTCAAGTTTTTCTTGTTAGGGGGTGACAACTCTTTGTTCCAATGCACCGATTTCTCTCCTGTGTGGTCACTCTATCCCATGTGCTTCCATTCGAGACTTTAAGAGCTGTACTTACCCACACACAGGTGTGTTCCACTGTTGTCATCATAAGGAAGCTTGCCTTGAGCAATGACATAAAGCTGTACATGTACAAAGGTGCAGTCTACTTTCTCTAATGCAGGTAGTGCTCAACGGCAATGTGGGTTCTCTATGGTTGCCTGAGTCACTGGGAAAGCTATCCAATTGAATGTTGCCACCCCATGTGACTGTGGTGGCCATCTTGGTTCAGGCACATTTAAAAAGTAACTCCACTTTTGTTAAGAAAAACATATTCCCCTCTGGATGATCTATGTACAATGCAATGATTTTAACAAACTTTGTTGCAGTTTCCTACCTTTTGTTATTCTGAATAAATCCCTGTGTGTGTATCTGTGCCCATGTGGGAAAGTGAGTCTAATGGGAGGGGTTTCATTATTATCAATCAGCTTCTGCACCTGCAGGTCTAATGAGGGAAGCTGCTGCATCCCTTTAGACGTGATTTCCTATTGAAAGTAGCTCACCAAAATGAATTTTTTGTTGCAGGGGATGCCTGAAATCTAACTTGTATCTTAGGGCAGACCTTTGGGAAATTCAGTGAGCCAATCGCACAAGCAGGAAATTATGTTTCTGTGGGGCCCACTGTACACACTCTGGGCCAGATTCAGGTAGAGTTAGGCTGGAGTATCAGTGATACTCCAGCCTAACTGTCACTTTAAGCCGGCGTTTCTGTTTTCTGTAACCAGAAAACAAGAAACGCCATGTTGGAGTTCTGATGCGTGCGGCGTAATTGAATTTCGCCATCGCATCGCAACTTTAATTTAAAAATGGCGCCGGGGGCGTTCCCGCTGATTAACGCCGAAAAAATATGTTAATCAGCGGGAATCGGCAATTCACGATCGTATTCGGGCGCGACGCAGTGACTTTCCGACGTTTCCATAAGCGATACGCGGCGTAAAGATAAATCAGCCCCCTAGTGGAGTATCCTATGTTAAGTATAGCCGTCCTCATCGCATCGAAAAAAAATGTTTTGCGTCGCTTGCGTAAAACGTCCATGAATGGGGATTTGACGTCATTGACGTTCACTGACAGAATTTTGAGCATGCGCACTGGGATGCATTGACAGTCGACGCATGCGCAGTACGTTCGCCGCGGGATCACGCTTAGTTTAAATAATACACGCCCCGTACCCGCCCAATTTGAATTCCGCCGGCTCATTTTCGATACGCTGCCGCAACTTTAGGAGCAAGTGCTTCATGAATAACAGCACTTGCTCCTAAAATTTCGCCAGAGTAACGTAAATGAGAAACGTTACTCCAGCTTAAAGATCCTCCCATCTACCTGAATCTGGCCCTCTGTGTACAGAACACCCCCAGGTAGCCATATTGAATTTTCAGAAATCTACAGAGCTATAGATTGAAGAGGAAAGGTAATTTTTAATAACATTCAATTGCAATATGATTTTTGTCCTAATTGTATATGCTACATTATTATTTTTAATTTGCTATTTTTTTCCCCCCACCACAAAAGTGAAGTTACCCTTTAAGGATTGTTCATAGATTTTGAACAGTTGGCAAACTTCAGCTCTTTTTTTATGTGGTTTTTCCTCCTTAATTTTCAAATAAAAATCCAAAAATGTTGATATGCTAATCACTACCAAAATATAAATACTGGTTTGCGTTTTAAATCTAACTGAAACCTTTCAGCTAATAAACAATTGCATATTGATTATAATCTGCAAAAAAAAAAGCAATTTTCGGCACATTCATAAGCAGCTGAAATGGAATTTTCTGGGATCGATTCAAACATTACTATTGGGAATGTGCAAATAATTTTCTAGCTGAAGGTTATTACTGAAAAAAGACAGGGGACATAATGAGGATGGGTGTTTAGACAAATCACTTGTCGACTGATCCCGGCATCGAGGGATGCCCATCGCACATGCGGCACAGTCTGTGGTTTCTGTTAATGACTAATGAGCATGCCTTCAGTAAGGAAAATATGTGCTGAACACATTTATCTAAATTCCTTATTACTGACAGCATGCACAACAAGATCCACTGGGGCTATTCGCAGGCATTCTCTTTTTAGTTGGCACTAGGGCCAGGTTTGTGGGTACCTTTGACCTCATGTTAAATGTTAAAAGCTTACTCCTGAAAAGGGTTAAACTCTTTGCCTCATAACTATAGCTACAACGATACAGGCCCTGCACCCCCCCTCCAGCTGAGACCCACTATGCCCCATCCTGTCCATCTACCACCTCTACCCTCCCTCCTTCTATATTTCCCCCTCATTAGGGCCTATTTCCAGTCTTATTTCAGGCCATGGTCCCCCTCCTCTGGTTTTTGGCCCATATATTAAAAAAGAACTGCAAGTTGAATCAGATTTATTTATTTTTTAACTGAAAAGTGGGGGATTCTTCTTTAGGTTCCCACATTCTGTTATGTAGATACTTCCTATTTTCTGTTCATTGACAGGTTCCTGGAGACTCCATAAAAAAGGGCAGCAACGAGATTGATTGTCAGTGCTGAGGGACTGCAGCCATAGATCACTGATCTTTCTTCCCAGAATAGCCACACAGCAGAAGCATTGAAGTTGTGCTCTCAGTATCTCAGCTCCTCCCTATCAGCAGTGACTCTGCAGCCCTCTAGCTTTCTAATGAGGGCTAAGCTACAAAGAAAATGTCTTAAACAGGCTCAGTGCTTCTGCTGAAAATTAGGAGGATGAATTGCTCCACAATACATTCTGCCACATAGGTTAGTGTGGGTTTGTTTTAAAGGTCAATGGCAGCTTAGTAAGAATATGTCCATACTTGAATGGCTATAGATTAACTTTAGACCTGGTAAAAACATACCCAAAATATTTTTGGGCTTGCAAAATCAATCAAATGGAAAAGTAATTTTTAATAACATTCAATTACAATACAACTTGAGTCCTAACTGTATATGTTATATTATTTTTATATTTTTTTTTATGTGATTTCCTCCTCAATTTTTAAATAAAAATTATTAAACTGAGTCCAAAAATGTTGATATGCTACACTACAGGAGTAAAAATGTCTACACCCTTAGTGGCTACTTAGTGGAAAAAAAACCTCTCTGTATAACCACTAAGGGCTGACTGTGAGCAGAGATAAAAGCCAACTTGCTTCATTAATTTTGTCTTTAAAAATAAATAGGATATCACATTTTTATTACAATATCGACAGCAGGATGTGAAACTCTGGTAGGATATCATCTTGACAGTTTTATTAAGCTTTGAAATTTTCATCACCATTTAGTGGAAAGCTTTTGAATTGTACTTCCAAAAATCCACAAGGACTCACATGGAAATTAGTGCCAAAGACTGCATTTATCTGGTTACAAAGTGTATACACTTACGCGAGCTGTGTTGAAAGATGTTGTCCAGGCTTAGACAAAAAAAAAATAGATGTGCTTCAACTTTATTGTTGGTGCGCTTCTTTTTGCAGCCACTGGTTTTATTTGTAGTATACTGTAATTAATCAGGAAATGCTGGTCACTAACTGTTGTGCCAACATTTTCTGTTAAGGAGACCACTTGGCTGTTTGCTGGGTCACTGGTCTTCTCAACATCACGACTCCTCATCACTGTGTAGCTTGAAGCCAATAATCAGAGCGTGGGGAGTTGCAAAAATGTAGACTTGCCAAGAGATGTGGTGGCAGATGGAACTGCAATCTTTAAATTTCCAAATATCGCCACATAAAAGTGATGGCGGTTACGCTTTATTGAAGCAGATATGCCATGATATCAGTTAATTTATAAGGACTGTCTAATCCAGTGGTGGTCAACTTTCTTAATATAGGAGGCATAATTATGGACAGTGGGTATGATACAAGGGATGGTCAGAGATTGCATACATGCTACAAGAGATGATCAGGGATTGTGGACATTCTATATACAGTAAGTTGTTGGAGAATGGGGACATGCTTCAGGAGACAATCAGATTGGAAAAATCAATGAAGCTGCTAGAAATCACTACAGGACAATAGGGAAACAAACAGCAGTGTTTGAAGGAGACCCAAGGGTTACATAAAAAGTGGCAAGGGGCTGCAAGTTAGGCAGCAATGCTCTAAAGTCCAGTAACCAATTGGTTATGTTTCAGTTCTGTAGCAAAACTTCACATACTTGGTTCTCAGTGCAAAATAACGAGCAAGCCTTATACCCACTGTTTCAAAACTAATATCCATACAGTCACAACTCCCCTCATAGCTAACTTGCACATCTCTCGTACCTAAGACCCTCAACCTTCATAACCTCTCCTCAGCTCTTAAAAGTCCTGAACATTACAAGCACTCTCTAAAGCAGCCTTTCTCAACCTCTTTAAAATGGAGGAACCCTTTAGAAAATGTTTTGGCTTTAGGGGACTCCTTATAATAGTAATTATTTCCAGATAACAGTACATTAGTTTTATGGTTAGTAGGAAGAATGCTCCTTACATCTGTGGTCATTGGGAAGAATCCCTCCTTACAGATAGCTAAAAAGATCATTGGTGTCTGTGGTTACTCAGAAGTTGCTTATTGCTCAAGGAACCCTTACCAATCTGTGGACGAACCCTATGGTTCAACAGAATCCTTGTTAAGAGACCCTGCTCTAAAGTGTACGGTCTGTCCCCTTTGTCCTGAAGAAGTGATTAAGATGCACACTTGATTATGATGATGGCGATGAGAATGGTATTTGGATATGACTAGGTGCCTAATATGCCAGGGCCTGAATATAAGATGTGAGTAAGAACCCCTGAACTTCAATCTCAAAAATACACTTTTCCAGACATTCACAACTGTTTTAACACCCTCTGCGTCTAACATATTCATCCCATTGCTTTCTGTATTTAAAGAGGAGGTCCAGCCTGTACGAAAACAAATTAAAAGTCAGCAGCTACTGTAGCTTCTGACTTTTAGTATAAGGACACTTACCTGTCCAGGGAGCCTGCGATGGTGGCACCCCCTAGCCAATCCGTCCATCAGGTCCAGGTGCAGGAGCCGGCAACCTTACTAAGGGAAACAGGAAGTTAAGTCTTGTGGCTTCACAGCCTGTTTCCTTCTGTGCATGTGCAAGTCAAGCTGCACTTTCTGAATGGTCCCACTGTCTTCTGGGACCTGTGTGTCTCCCAGAAGGCAGCAGGGGGATAGAGCAGGGGCTGTGACGTTGCATATTTCGCCGATCTCACGCGGAAGTGGGAGCAGATACTTGGTTTCCCCCCTGAAAGGTGCCAAATATGGCAGCGGAGGGGGGGAAACAAACAAAAGCGGGGAGCTTCCCCTTCAAACCTTCATAACAGCTTCTCTATATATAACTCTCCCAATTCTTACTACAAGATGTCTTTCATCTCTTCTTGACAAGAAGAAATTTGTTCATGGGCGTCAACAGTTCACTCAGTTTTTTTTTATAATATAAGGGCAGACAGTACAATTACAATGCAATGTATTCCAATAGAAATCAGAGGGTCCAGCTAATTAGAGCTTACAATCTAAGAGGGTGGGTTAAGAGAAACAAAAGGTAATAGCTGTGGGTGATGAGCTGATTCAGAAAAATAATAGTACAGTTGTTGAGGGGGGGGAGGGGCTTGGCCAGAGTAGACCACTCTGAAAAGGAGGGTTTTTAAGGATCGTCTAAAAGTGGACAGACTAGGATAGAGGGGAATAGATTGAGGTAGGGAGTTTCAGAGGCTGGTAGAGGCTCAGGAGAAGTCTTGGAATGAGCATGGAAGGAGGTGACATGACAGCTAGAGAGCAGAAGAGAAAAGGGAGCGCCAGGAAATCCAAAATTAAATAAAATTTAAATTAAAGCCCAGAATGCTACCCCCAGCCGGGTGTTTGTAGCATGTCCTTATTACAGTGTGAAGTGTGGCATCAAAAACATATAATTGGTATAAATGATGTAAAATACATTGAACCCTCTGTCGGGCGTTTACTAAAGTGTTATACCCTCGGCCGGGTGTCAGATAAATAAGTAAAGTGCTAAGCGAGCAGAAGGTCTGGGAGGAAGGAAGAGAAGGATTGAGTTGGTATTTTGAGACAAGGTTAGTGATGTAGCTGGGGGCAGAGTAGTGGATGACTTTGTACATTTTGTAAGGTGGATGAGTCTGGTAGCAGCATTCACGATGGACTGAAGGTGGGATAGTCTATGTAAAGGTAAGCCAATGAGGAGGGAGTTGCAGTATCCTAGGCAAGACATAACTAGGAAATGAATGAGGAGCTTTGCGGTGTCATTTTTTAGAAATGGGCATATTTTGGAGATGATGTGAAGGTTGAGCCAACAGCAATTGGGCTGAAAGTATAGTTCGGATGTTCAGGACTACGTCTACCACTAATTTAGTCACAATTTTGCTTAACCTCCCTGGCGGTATAATTATTTCAGATTTTAGGTGCTGAAAGTGGTACCATTATTTTGCATGGAAATCTGGCGTTTTATATTGTAGGTCTGTAATTCTTAGGCCGCGTACACACGATTGAACATATCTGCAGACCAGTTTCAGCGGACATATCCGATCGTGTGTACGGCCTAGCAGACAGGTTTCCAGCAGACAAAAGTTTTAAAACATGCTTTAAAACTTATCTGCTGGAAAACTGTCCATCGGATATGTCCGCTGGTTAGTACGCCTAACCAGTGGACCACAATCCCCCGCATGCGTCGAATGGATTCGTCGCATGCGTGGAAGCATTTTACTTCCTGGTTTGCGGACGTCGCGGCGGCAACGTCACCGCCACGTCACCGCGCTGTTTGTCTGCGGGGATTTTGGTTTGATCGTGTGTACACACCATCAGACCAAAAGATCCCCGGAGACATGTGCGATGAAAACTATAAATAATTATAACAAATAATAATATAATTATAATAAAAATTATTTAATAATGTAATCAAATCAAAAACACTGAAATTTGCTCAGTTGCAGAATTGTCGCTGTCATTAATTTTAGTTTTTAATGACGAATTCCCCCACAAATCACTATTGTTCAATTCTGCAAGTGATTATAATTTATTATCGCTGTTTTCTAGCTGGTCTAAAGCCACTTTTGACATAAAGGGACACTTTTTGGTTGCTATGGACAATCTCCAGTTTCCAGGCAGAAAGAACAGTTTTGATTATATAAAAGTACATGTAGGACACTGGGCAGACCACTAGGGACAAAGGGGGTGTGTATTTTTTACATACGGTACTGTAATCTACAAGAATCCAAAGAACAAAGCGAAGTGGGGTTCACCGCTCCAGGGAAATCCCAAGTGCACTCGTGGATCAGTCCAGGTATATTCGGGTGCTGGCAATGCACTAGGCAATAGAAATAACAAAGAGCGGATGGAAGGCCGCACACCGGAAAACACTTGAGTTGTCTTTATTGAAAAAGCCGACACGTTTCACACTTGGTTAGTGCTTATTCGAGGCCATGAATAAACACTAACCAAGTGTGAAACGCGTCGGCTGTTTTTTGATTCTTGCTGTGTATCTGTGGTGCCTGCTTATGCTTTTTCATAAAAGACATCTCAAGAGTTTTCCGGTGTGCGGCCGTCCATCCGTTCTTTGTTATTTCTACTGTAATCTACAAGATTACAGTATACTGTATGTAATGTGTTTATTTACTTTTTTGAATTTGGCGCTGATCTCTGCCCCCGTGCGTCGTAACGTTGCAGGGAACGGAGCTCGGCGGCACACAGGCACTGTGTGAATCAAGCGAGGACACCTTTGGATCACACAGTGGGGAGGCATTGCAGGATCCAGGGACAAGGTAAGTAATTCCCTGCCTGTGGACACTGCGAGGCGATCCAAGTCTGGCTCAGGGTTACAGCTTTTGGTTCTGAAATTCCACCCCGAGCCAGACTCGGAAATACCGCCAAGGGGGTTAAGGTGATTGCATTGGGTATGGTATTCAGACTTAGTTCGCAGGCCCTATGGAAGCAGTGATCTGTTTGTAACCACAGCTCCTGTTACCTCTGTTTCTGCACACACAACGGTTTCACGTGTTTGACCAGAGTAAACTACATTCTTATTAGCTGCAAAGTTTTCAAAAATAGAACTACTTCTGAACTGCGAATTCACTTCTGACTGTTCATACAAGCATCTAAAGATGTCTATGTTCAGTGAAAGTTTAAAAGGAAAAAAATAAACATGGGTTTGATGTAACAAATGAACAGACAGTGCTGCGTAGTTTGCAGCTCAGCATCTATAAAAACAAATTCACAAGATGTACACAGCCAGAGATTCCATTTTAATGGCCAATTTCTTAGTCTGCTGATTGCTACTGTGTTCATGAAAGTGGCAGCAATCTCCTACTTGGTCCAGCATATGGCTTGCTGCCAGCCTTCTGCTCTTTAAATGCAATCTCTCCTCGAGTCTAATAAAACCGTGAGATAGAGTGGATATAAAAAGGATTGTAACGCAGACTGGAACACCTCCAAAAGTGTATTTGGCTACTCCATTTCTTATCAGCATACCTCACCTCCATTAGATACAAAGTGAGTTTTGGTGAGAACCAACATTATAACTGTGTGGCTTAATTATAGTTTTAAAAAACAATTCAAGAACAAATGGCTTTCATAAAAAAAAAAAAAAAAAATTGCAAGGGACAGTTGGAAACAAGGAATGCAATAAGTAGTGCAAGAGTGAAAGCAGATCAAATTGATTATGAGAAGCACGTTGCCTCAGAAAGCAAGAAAAATCCCCAAAAGTTCTATAAATACATCAACCATAAAAAGATAACAACAGAATAAGTAGGCCCTATAAGGGATGCATTTGAGACTTTGGTCACAAATGACATGGCTAATGCTAATGTGTTAAATAACAATTTTCATCAGTTTATACATGCAAAAAATAAGGATTTATTTTAGTAGTAGAGGTAGGAATAGCAATGTTCCCTTACTTACATTCACAAGCCGACTAGAATGGCACCAACTGATTGGTATAACACAAATATCGTTCCAATATTCCAAAAATAGTCTACAGTATATGTAAATCAGTTAAAACAGTCACATCAGCCTAACATCAATAGTTTGCAAGATGTTTGAGGGAATACTAAGGGACACTTTGGAAGTTTTTTTTCTTATGAAACATAGTATTATTAGTAACAATATGGATTTATTATGTTCTTATCTTTTTATGGTTGATGTATTTATAGAACTTTTGGGGATTTCTCTTGCTTTCTGAGGCAACGTGCTTTTCATAATCAATTTGATCTGCTTTCACTCTTGCATTACTTATTGCATTCCTTGTTCCCAACTGTCCCTTGCAATTTTTTTTTTTCTGAAAGCCATTTGTTCTTGAATTGTTTTTTAAAACTATAATTAAGCCACACAGTTATAATGTTGGTTCTCACCAAAACTCACTTTGTATCTAATGGAGGTGAGGTATGCTGATAAGAAATGGAGTAGCCAAATACACTTTTGGAGGTGTTCCAGTCTGCGTTACAATCCTTTTTATATTTGTGTTATACCAATCAGTTGATGCCATTCTAGTCGGCTTGTGAATGTAAGTAAGGGAACATTGCTATTCCTACTCCTACTACTAAAATAAATCCTTATTTTTTGTGTGTATAAACTGATGAAAATTGTTATTTAACACATTAGCATTAG
The DNA here is from genome assembly GCA_029574335.1 of Rana kukunoris. Taxonomy (NCBI): domain Eukaryota; kingdom Metazoa; phylum Chordata; class Amphibia; order Anura; family Ranidae; genus Rana; species Rana kukunoris. Next base: position 207,580,053 of record CM056054.1, on the reverse strand, counting down.
CCATGTCATTTGTGACCAAAGTCTCAAATGCATCCCTTATAGGGCCTACTTATAAAATATGTCTCTTGTTAGGTAAACCTGTTAACATTCCACAACTGTGGCTGTTTGTGAAGTTCTTAAAAAAAATCCTTCTGAAGCTGCCATGAATCCTGGTTTATACGTGTCCTGTTTAAAGGTGACGATTGTCTCCCAAATGTGCTCCTGCATTGTCATCCTGTCACATGGACTCCTGAAAACAACTACAAGTGTCTGTGCATACACATGGCCAGTGGGAGAATAAAATGGCGTCTGCAGGAGTAAACATTGTATCTTTTGGCATTGGGGGGGGGGATAGTGCCCCATGGTTGGTGTCAGTGGGAGGGATTATGTCCCATTGTAAGTATTGGCTGGAGGAATTGTGCCCTATTGTTGGCATCAATGGGATGAATTGTACCCTATTTTTGGCATCAATGCAAAGAATAGTACCACATCATTGTTGGTGTCAGTGGGAGGAAAAGCGCCCCAAGGGCCAGATAAAGGAAAGGACCACATCTGGCATTTTGGAGACCACTGCGCTAGAATCTCTACAATATAAAATCAGCAAGGGTTTCCAATTCAAGGACAGGAGACATTGTAATCACTTGCGTATGGGTACAATGCAAGTGCAGATAGAATGCATATGGTTTGCACATCAGGAAGAGAGCAAGGTTTGGCAGTGGCAAGGAGGGCAATGAGAAATTAGCAGAGAGTAAGAAAACAAGCAGGCAGAGTGTGAAGAGAATGGAGAGCTGGGAATGGCAAGAAGGAGCGTGGGAACCAAGCTGTAATTATAGGGGTGCTCAAAGTGTCAATAGGAGGCAATTTCCTTCCTATTATGAATTGTGTTTCCCACCTACAGTATGTTTCTCATATAGTGTTTCTTATTTATTTTTCCAAAGAGAGTGCCTCCCTTAGGTCATTACAAGAAGCTTTTTTACTTTGTGATTTGGTATCTCTCGCTGTTCTCCCCTTCTGATTCGTGCAAGTTAGTCCTAGCTAGACCCTCCCTATTTCTTCCATGTTCCTTCAGTAAATATTGGGTCTTCCCAGAGACATGGCTTGGAAAAATCATTGACCTTACACTTCAAAAGACTGGAAAAACAGCCTCTGCACTGCAATTATCTGAAGTAAAATTAGTTGAATTCAAAGTCTGTGTCTTGTTGAAGAGTTGGCTGGGGCCAGATCAGTTGGTGGCCATGTTGTCTGGATAGACTGGGTCTTTGTCTATGCGTAAAGTGTCATTTGAAACAGAATAGAGGTTTTAGTGGCTTAGCAAGGGTGAGTTTATTACACGTGCCCAGAGTAATAACTACACTCCTCTTTCCAGCATTAGATTAAAACTCATAGCATTCAGGATTTTTTTTTATTCTGCTCTTTATTTGGTCACTTAGACTGCATAATTATGATGCACATTGACTCTTTTTATATTGTGTTCTGTTTCAGTGTACCTCGCCTGATCCTGCCATTTGGAAATCTGACCTTCTCACAAATACTAACTGGCTCTAGCAATTATTTTCCTTTTTGTAATAGTGTTGTTCATTAAAATGTGCTCCTGTTGAGACTTTTAAAACAATCAGATGGCAGAAGTCTAATAAATTATTTACACTGAATAATCATTTCTTCTGATTTAGTGGTCCACAAGACACAACGATGCCTGCAGCTATTCTTCCGTCAGTGCTGAATTAGTGTATCATCGAACAAAGGGGCACAGGGAAATTAAATTGCCTCTGTTTTTAACAGAGATCATTATTTAAATAAAATCATTTACTTATGCATGTAAATATATATTTATAAAAAGCAGCTATACAAAGTATAAAAATCAGTGACTTGCTAATGTTAAACAAGAAATATTTCATTTGTGATATAGTCAAACTTTTCTTTAGTTTAAAGATTAAGTGAACTTTGGAAGCTGTGCCTAACTTAACCACTTCCCGCTGCCACCTCGTGACCCTTTAACAGGTTCTAAATGCCGGGAGACGGAGGTGGCCATTCTGATCATGTGACCGCTGCGATTGGTGGTCACATGATCAGAAAGTTCCTGATCGCAAGTATGCATCAGGAGCTTTTTGGTACCCACCGGTTACTGAGCGGGGAGCGGGGTCTCATCACAGTAAAGTGTTTACATAGGGACACATATATGCAGCTACTCTGCGTTAAAGCCCACCTGCCGAGAGGCCACATACTGTATATGCGCCACATCAACGGGAAGAGGTTCAAACAGGTAGAGAGCAAAAGACTAGTCACCTTGCAGCTTATCCATTCCCCATTGCTTATTATGCCTTGATCTGTACTGTGTCTGTGTTTAGAAGCGGCCATCTTGGTAGAGAGAGGGCTTTGCTTCCTCATTTTAGAACCTTCAGCTAGGAGAACAGCAAGTAAAACAGTAATGACATCCCCAAATCTCTATCCAAAACTCTATCCAAATCTCCTGAGATTAGCAGTCAAGGGCAGTGGTGCCTTAGATGATCTTTAACTGCAGATAAACAGTATAGCAATGAGGCTGTAGGCACAGGAGTGCCTAAGTACTCTCAGATAATATATAATGTATTTCTATCTTTCAGGATGTTCATGTTTGAACTCAGGTTCGCTATAGTCACTCTATGGGCTCAATTATTTTTTGAAGCTACATTTAAGCTGAACTCCAGGGTGGAAAAAATCTTTACCTTTGTAATGAGTTCCCCTCCCCACTGCAAAGGGTAACTGCTTGTTTGGCCTAGAGGTTGATTTTATCCATCATACTTGTTACAATGAGTGGGCCTTTGTCCTCTTTTGTAAAAGATTTAATGTGTGTCTGGGAAAAGAAAGTTAAGTGAAATTTCTCCGACAAGACACAAATGGCAAAGCAAAGGGAACTGACATGGGTTTTAAAGGGGTGTTCCAGCCAAAAAATGTGTTTATTAAAAGTCAGCAGCTACAAAAAGTGTAGCTGCTGGCTTTTAATAAACACTCACTTACCTGCTCCTGCGTTCCAGCGACGCGCCGACCGGGGCTCCGCTCCTCTCCCCCATTCCCCAGCCGGCGTCTCCATCCCGACTGTGGGCACCCAGCCATGACAGCCTTCGGCTTCACGGCCGGGCACCCACTGCGCATGCGCGAGCCGCACTGCGCATGCGTGTGCGGCACGGCTCGCCGCTGATTGGACAGGCGATTGCCTAGGACCTGTCAGTGTCCTAGGCCATCGCCTACAGGGAGGGGCTGAAATAAGGCGATTACGCCTCTCGCCTTACCAGCCCCTCGGTGGAAGCAGGAAGTGGGACAGGAAGTCCCACTCCTCCTGAAGCCCCCACTCCCCCCCAAAAAAAATTACATGCCAAATGTGGCATGTAAGGGGGTGAGGAGTGGAACAAGCAGAAGTTCCAAATTTGGGTGGAACTCCTCTTTAATTATTTACTAATCTATCCAAACCTAAAATAATATATATATATATATAAATAAATATATATATATATATATATATATATATATATATATATATATATATATATAATGTACAGTATAACAATTGTGGCTAAAGATACAGTATATGATCTTGCTTTTATCTCCTAAACCGGCAGAAAACAATCCCTTTCCAATATGTAGCACTACCCCTGCAGGAGCCACTGGTATTTCACTCGGGATTTTTCCACTTTTGCTCCACAGACAGGCACAAGGTATTAACCACAACCAGTTGTACACACACTTCCTCTTGGTACTCCAATAACCAGTCTAGGGCTTTTGTTTGTGTTGTTTTATTGGAGAACTTGGACAAGGTAAGGGATGTAGTGGGATAATTCCAAATGTAACTATTCACCGAAGACTCTAAGTTCCTTTCCTAGTGAAACTTGACTGAAGTCCTTGCAAAGGCACATGCAGACTTCTGCAACAAACAGATTGTAGAACAGAGCAATGTCCCTTAGTAAAGTAGTGGACAGCCCTGGACAAAGCTCTAAGAACACTAGCCAGCGTTCTTCTTTGGGTGGGCCTTACTTAGAGCATAAGAGAATATAACTGTCCAAGGATCCTTAGGGTGTCTGTACTCACATGGCTCCTGCAGCACCACCGGCAGCCTTTTCTCTCTGTGATACCAGACCGGATGCACTGTAGATTCCCCCTCTGTCAGCTATGGTATGACCAGGGTTGCCCCACATACTTCAGGTCTCAAGTCTTCCACCTGAGGCCACATGGCAGCAATTCAGGCCCCAAGGTTGCCCACCTTAGGCCAAATGGCAGCATGTGCAGGGAGAGGCAATGCCTTTCTCCCAGCCTGATACAAATTGCAATCCTCTGCTAGGCGTGACCAAAAGCCCATGTACTCCTTGAATATAAATATAAGCACCCAGCATGCCTAGGGGCACTTCTATTTGTAATTGGCCAGGTCTGTATGATATTTCACGCTCCCATCTGTATGGTTTCTGTCTACTATCCAGAACTTTCCATAGTTGCCAGGACTGCGTGAAACTTCAAGAGAGCATGAACCAAAGCACTTTGAGCAGACTACATTAACTGATCACTGCCCTTTGTTATGCAGAGAAACCAAAACCTATTTTACATTAATCCTAGCACCTACCTAGGAGGGTGCTACAAATACAAAATTACATTTTGGGCCAGATTCTCAAAGACTTACGCCGACGTATATCCACGAACGACGTCGTAAGTCCGAATCTGCGCCGTCGTATATGCGCGCCTGATTCTCAGAATCAGTTATGCATAAATTCGGCCAAGATATGAGCGGCGCAAGTCTCCTACGCCGTTGTATCTTGGGTGCATATTTACGATGGCCGCTTGGTGGCGCTTCCGTTGATTTTCGCGTTGAATATGCAAATGAGCTAGATACGCCGAACGTACGTGCGCCCGTTGCAATTAGTTACGCCGTTTACGTAAGGCATATGCCTGTGTAAAGATAAAGCTGCTCTCTAGGTGGCGCAGCCCATGCAAGGTATGGACGTCGGAACAAGCGTATCTTTTTACGTTGTTTGTGTAAGTCGTACGCGAATAGGGCTGTGCGTAAGTTACGTTCACGCCGTAGGCAGTGTGCGACGTATCTTAGGCATTCTATCCGACGCATGTGCACTGGGATACGTCCACGAATGGCGCATGCGCCGTTCGTTAAAAGCGTCAATTACGTGGGGTCACGATTATTTTGCATAAAACATGCCCACCTCTTCCCCATTTGAATTAGGCGCGCTTACGCAGGCACATTTACGCTACGCCACCGTAACTTAGGACGCAAGTGCTTTGAGAATACTGCACTTGCGTTCTAAGTTGCGGCGGCGTAGCGTAAATACGATACGCTACGCCCGCTCATAGTTACGCCGCCCTATGTGAATCTAGGCCACTATGTTTAGTTGTTTCAGCTGCCTTTCAGTAAGAACATCTATTCTGCCTATAATTGCCCACTTGTACAACATAAGTTTAATTATTTTACTTTTTTAAACTAGTATGTAATCATTAAGCTCCGTAGATGTAAGGAAAAAATCTGAAAGAATCACATATTATATCAGTTATATGCTAGTCAGCATGATGAGGAGTTCTTGATCTTGTCTGCATTGAATACAATTATTTTCCCATATTATTAGACACAAGAATCATGAAGATGAAACAGAATGGGCTTCGTGTTTGAAAAGCGTTAGAAGGAAAATTTTCTTGTAGCCTGCAAGGACATCCTAACAAAACATGGTGCCTAAGGCACATATGTAGCCTTGAGAGAATATTAAAGGGGAATTCCAAAGAAAATAGAAAACCATTTTACTAGTATCCCTCCATGCAATTCATCCCATTAAGGATTTGCTGCTGTTCAAAGTACTTGGCTAGCTCAAGTCCCAGAACAAAAATATTATTAGCCCCATAAAGCATAATGTGTGTTTTTTTTTACAGAATCACAGTGTTTTATAGTAATGCCAAGATAACAGATTTCACCAGCAGATGGTGAAAAAAGGTGATGCACCTAATTGCAGATCTCCATCCTATGGAAAACTCATTACCCGCAGTGGACCACATGGACTACAGAAAAAACTGCTTCAGGTCTCTCTCTAAAGTAAAGCAGGCCATAGATTTTGCAATTTTCTTTCCTTTCACCGCTGGTAGAAGGAAAGAAAATTGCTCAATTCCCCCATAAACACATTTATTGTTAATGGGGTAATCTCTCCCGCAGCTCTATTGTGTTTTGTTTGCAGTAAGCATGTGGAGCCTTCCCTGCCAGCAAACATAATTATTAATGTTTCTGGCCTAAAGTAAATTGTACTAATCATGTGTGAAAAACCCGACAGGCTGCTTGTACACAAGTCAATCGATGCATCAACTTGTGTACAACCAAGGTGCCTGTACGTGTATTGAAATTTGACCAATCCCTACTAAACCGGATACATTTGGATCCTTGTGTGGCCATCTTAACACCATACAGGCTTGGTCAATAAACTCTTAACAAGGCTGAAAGGAACACTATAATGTTGTTTTAATTAAAAAAATAATAATATGGACTCTATTAACATGGGATTAAAGGGTAGTTCCAATACCTCAAATATATTTTTTTTGTTAAACTGTTCTGTAATTTGCCAAGCCTGTGCATGCACATTTCTAACATGTCATATTTTTTCTGCTTTTGCTTTCTTTAAAAAGACGCTTGTTACTTACAGATCTCAGAAGCAGGCAGGTTCCATTTTAGCTGTGGGCATCTGAAGCCCTCCTGTGTTCATTTCCTGAAGCTGACTACCCAGCATGCACCTCCAAATCTGGCACATGCTTAGTAGGCCATCCTATTTCCTGATAGGTTTCCATAGCAATGTAGGCGTCTGAAGAAGTTCCCATCCCATTGCTATAGCAACCTGTCAATCAGAGGAGAGGAGAGAAAAGTATCATATTTATCGGGGTATTGCGCGCTCCCGCGTATAGCGTGCACCCCTAAAGTAGCCCCGAAATTCCTGTAAAAAAAGTTTTTTTATTTTTTATTACTTACAGTTTTGGTGTCTTGCCCGGTGTCCATTGTCCGGTCCGGCGTCCATCTGCGGCCTCGGTGGTGTCCTCCCGGCTTCTCCAGTGCTGTCCGAGTCGAATCCCCGCATCCCACGCTCAGTTTGAAGCCTCCGCCGACATATACCGAGCTCAGTACACTCGGGCTGCTCGGCCACGCTCAGCTTCTCACGCACAAATGTCACAGAGCATGACTACGAGCGAAGCCGAGCCTGGCCGAATGTACCCGAGTGTACTGCACTTGGTATATGTCGGCGGCTCTGTTCAAACTGAGTGCGGGAAGTGGGTATCGGCGTATATCTTGCATCCACGATTTTCCCCTTATTTTAAGGGGAAAAAAGTGTGCGGTATACGCCGATAAATATGGTAATAGAAGTCGGGTCAGGCAGGGAACATCCCCAAAAACACCCCCAAGAAATGTCAGGGGAAATCTGGGCAGAGGAAACCTGGGAATTGACAACACAAGCCAGCCCAGAGCCCCTCACCCCTGTGTATGTTCACACTATTCCTGACACCTGAGGAGCCTGAAGTAATATGGAGTCCATCCTCCACCCCAGGAACACTACACACTGTTCCAGTCAGAAACAACAAAGCCAGACTTTATAAACATGTACATTTAAATAAGATATCATCAGTGAAACTTGCTGACCTCTTTGCTGCCATTCTAGCCTCCAGACTGCCTGTGTCACAGGAAGCAAAGCAAAGTGTAATGTGAGCCGGCCAGGGTGTCCTCTCATCAGGCACTGTCCTCACTAACGAGACCAGGAATCCATCTTGTCAGAGACACAGGCAGCACTGTCTCTGCTCTCTGCAAATGAAATGTTCTCTTGATATGGCATCCTAAGACACATCCACGTAATGCCACCCTGGTAGTACTCCCCTGTGAGCTTCTGTTTTTGTTCATCTGTGGAAAAGGCAGAGGCATTATTGGGTATGTGACTTTCGCCTTCTTCCTCCCAGGACTTAAGTGGCCATTCCCCAGAGGCCCCCCTCCAGGTCCCAATAAAGTACTCTGCTTCTCTTCCTGTATTTTGTTTATTGTTAAGAGATCATGTAAGTATCCCTGGGTAATGAAGACTTCATGGGGGAGCATCTCTGTGGTTGAGTCATTGCCATAGAAACATGTGTAAAGGGGAGGGGTTAGTAAAATGACAACACCCATGTGGGGGCGCCAGAAATATTTCTGCACCCAGCCGTCTGTGACCCTAGGATCGGCCCTGAGCACTACCACAGATGAGCGGAGCACAGGAGACCACGATGAAGTTAAATATAAGTGTGGGTGGTTGGGAAGGTCCTTGCCAAAAGATCCCATTCTATCAAAGAAACATCTTATCCCTAAACAAAGCAATTTCAATACCTACAATAGCAGAGAAACAATTTCAGCATCTACTTCCTCTTCTGTCCCCCTTCTAAGCCTGCTACTAAACTACAGAAGTGCTTTAAGGCATTTTTAGAGTTGCATTATAGTCAAATGTCAAATGCAATTAAACCTAGTGCTTTTTATATTATTGCATTTAAACATGAAATGCAGCAAAAGGCTGAATTTGATCTACTTTGCCTGCACTGCAAATACATCACAAAAATGACCTGTTGAGTCTAAGAAGATACAGCACAAAGCATGTCGAACACAGCCTCAGTATTGTCCTCCTGATTATACCATTGAAATCAATGGAAATCTGCTCACCTGTGTTTGACATGCACTTCAAGTATATGTCAAAAGCAGGAAAACAGTGCCCTGAAGGAGCTTTTTAGCATTAGGGAAAAATCTATGCTACAAAGGTAGAGGATAGAGAATGTAGATGTCATCATTTTTACAGATGATGGTTTGTGTATTCTGAAAGAGTAATGTTTTGCTCCAGTAAGTTGGCACAAGTTTGTTGGCTAAGCCCTGCTCTGATATCAAATCTTAACTGTCAATTTCTGAGGTGCGGTTGGACAGGCACTGTGGTGATCTCCATAGGAGAGGTGTGCCTGTTTTTTGTAAGGTACCCTATAATAGAATGTTTAAAAATAGCCCTCATTTTTAAATGGAGTAAAAGTTTGAAGTGATTTTTTTTTACAAAATCAAGCCTCCCTCTCAGAGGGGGCCCTACTCTTGTAGCAGCCCCCCATAGGATTCGAACCCATGGACCTCGGAGAAGCTAGGTGTTACGCCACCAAGGCTGCCCAAATACACCAAGAAAATTAGCAGCTAAAAGATCACTGCTAATATTCAGTCATATTCTCGTAGCTTTTGCGCAGGAAATTGCGCATGCGTAACATTTTTTCAGAGGCGTAAGGCGGAGTAATACAAATTGGGAAGGACGTGGGCGGGTTACATTGAAATGAGCCGTGACCCCATGCAAATGAAGGGCCGGCCGGCTCGCGCATGCTCGCTTGAAGGAGACCATGGTCAGCTCCGCTGTGCGCATGCTCACAACTCGGGAGCGGCGCAATCAGTGAAATTGGAAATGGACTAGGGCAACGTTGTGAACTACGCAAACAGCATAAGTAGACACACACAAACGCACTTGCATTGCAAAAGTACATCCCTTTGTCCCTTCCCATTTAACCAAGTGCTTTTGTCCTGTTGTTCGTTGCGGTGTGTTTTGTAGTTGTCAGATTAGTGTTCTGTGTGATCAAGTGTTTGTTAGTAGATCTTTGAAAGTGTTTTTTGATAAGTGTTTGAGAGACTGTTTGTTTGATTGATATTTTTCTGTTTTCCTGCTGTTTTTTTGCTGTTTGTTTTTGTGACTGTTTCTTGCTGAGTAGTTTTCTCTTTGTGTGTGTTCTTGCTTGATTGGTTGTGCTTGTTTTTGTGAGTGAATTTTGTTGACTGGTAGTGAGTTTTTTTGGAAGTATGACAGAGAGAAAACGAAAGCTCAATTTTACAGTTGGGGAAAAACATATTCTTGCCCGGGCCATTAGCGAGTATGGGCGTTTCCTCCACGGCCCGGACAGTGCCAACACCACCCCGGACAGGAGGAGGGAGATTTTGGATAGGATCACTGAGCAGGTCAATTCAGCGAGGCAGGGGGAGACACGGACCCGGTCTGGGATTGACAAAAAAATCAATGACCTCCGGCGTCTGGTCAAACAGAAGCTGGCCAGAATGCATGCCCATGCCAGGGGCACAGGAGGGGGCCCACCATGCCGTATTAGGCTGACAGCGGAGGAGCGTGCGGTGGCCCTGACCTTTCATCGGCATGAAGTTGAGGGCCTGCCCGGCTTTGACTCAAGTCCGGAGCCCGTGGTGCCAGGTAAGTATTTTTTTTAATATCAGGTGTGTAGCATGTGTGGGGGAGGGGGTGAAAGGGAATATGTGCCAAGTGTGTGGATCCTCCAACCTGTGAATGTTTTGTGTCATCCACAGATGTGCAGGAGGGTGCAGGGCCATCTGGCCTGACCGGGCCATCTGGCCTGACCGCACCAACCCCAGGACAGCAGCCTAATGAGGCCCCCCAACAAGGCCGGAGGTTCAAGAGGAGGAGGAAAATCATGAGGAGGAGGAGAATCATGAGGAGGAGGAGTCCATGTCAGGCACTGGACGTTTGGTTTTTGAGGACTCTTCCCCTCTGGCTGGCAGCAGGCAGCCCTCCCTAAGGGGGAGCCCCCCTCCTCCCCCAACATGGCTCCCCTCCCAAGGGCCTCCCCTTCTCCCCGGTCACAAGCATTAGCTGGAGGCAGGATTTCATCCCAGAACACCAGGGGGTTGGCCGATCTCCTGCCCGCCACTCTGAGAAGGGACCAGGCCCTTCAGACCCGCCATCTGGGACAGGTCAGCCAGACATTGGTGCGGATGGAGGAGAGCCTGTCCTCCATCAAGGATACGCTGGGGAACCTGGACTCCCACTCCCGGGCTTTCACAACCTGCCTAAACGACCTGCAGACTACATCAGCAGGCGTTGGGCAGGATGTGAGGGCCCTTACCCAGGCTATCCAGGCCAACACAGCAACACTTGGTGCTGCCCTGGACAGAATAGCCGTGGCCTTGGAGGGCAGGCCGCCAGGTGGGCAGAGATCAGGGGCTGCTCCTCCTTCCCCGGTTTTACCCCTCCCCATGAGTCTCCCCTGAGAAGCGGGGGCCGTGGCCGGGGGCGCCCCAGGCGTGGCTCACGTAAAGGGCAATCATTTTTTTTCCCCCTTTTTTTTTGCTGGAAAATTGTTGCTTTTGCAGGTAATTTTTTTTTTTTTTTTGGGTTGTGAATGCTGTTTGAATGTGGGGGTGACATTCCTGCCGGAAAAGGGGTGTCACCCTCAATTTTGGTGGAGAAGGGTACCCCAGGACCAGGGAGAAGTGATCCCCAGGTCCGTGTGAATGGTGTATGAATGTACAGTGACATAATTGGAGCCTTGGCGTGGCGTTGCTGCTCACAAGTCCTGCATGATGGACTGGTGCAAATCCAATTTGATGTGGATGTGGGGTGTGTGTGCTAGGGACCACAGTGTTGTGCATGCATGCATTCTCATTGTGCCATGATTAATGTGTGTGTTTAACGTGCAAAGATGCCCAATGTGAGTTGTCTCCTGGCTGCTCTTCCCTCAGAAGACGGGGTAGCCTCGGTTAGGGGGGGATTGTCTGGTTCAGGGGTCAGGTCATCACGTAGGTCAATCTGCAGGCCCTTTCTTACTGCGAAGTTGTGCAGCATGCAACATGCACCGATGATCTGGCACACGAAGTTTGGGGAATACAAGAGGGTACCCCCAGACTTATCCAGGCATCGGAAACGTGACTTTAGGAGGCCAAAGGTGCGCTCCACCACTGCTCGTGTTTGGGCATGTGCTTGATTGTATCTCTCCTCTCCTGGGGTTTGGGGGTTCCGGATAGAAGTCATGAGATGGGGTCCCAGTGGATATGCAGAGTCACCTGCAAGGGAAAAGACAGGAGGATGTTAGTCATGCATGTGCCCCTTGTGATGTGTGCATCATGGGAGGGGATAGTCATGCCTGACTCCCATGTCACTAACCAACCAGCCAGGTGTCCCCATACACGTTCTGATCGAATTCCATTCGGATGTGGCATTGATTGTATATGTAGCTGTCATGGCTGGACCCTGGGTGTTTGGCACGGACGTGCCATATGAGGCCTTGGGCATCGACTATCACCTGTACGTTGATGGAATGCCAATGCTTCCGATTGCGGTACATGTGCTCTGTCTCCTGGGGGGGCTGGAGTGCCACATGTGTGCAATCAATGGCCCCCACAGTGCGTGGGAATCTGGCAATTCTGTAGAAATCTGTCATTGCCTTCAGCCGCAGGTCCTCAGTGGTGGGTTTGATGATTTGGTTGGCCATGCGTCTGAGGATTGCAGGGACAACCTGGTGCACACATCTGCTCATGGAGGATTGTGACATCCCAGCCACCACTCCACTTGTACGCTGAAAAGAGCCACTGGCAAGGACATGGAGTATTGCCATGACCTTGACCAGTGGCTGCACTGCATGTGAGCGGTGTGTTGGGCTGGTGATGTCCTCCTGCAGGGTTGTGGTTAATTCCAGGATGACATGAGGGGTGAATCTGAAGATGCGAAACACCTCAGAATCACTCATGCCAAACAGGTCTATGCGGGTGCGGTATATCCTCTCCCGTGCCATCCTCCGTGCCATCCTCCGTGCCCTCATCCTTCTTTGTTCATCTAAAGTCAGTAGTATAGCTATGTGCGATGATGCCCCTGGCATGTTGGCATACAGATTGTTGTGCAACACGTGTGACTGCTGAGCTCCTCACTAACAGTGTTGCTTTATCTAACAAGTAGACTTTTTTTCTCTTTTTAGACCAGCTTTTATATGCTCTAATTTTAGACAGGACATTTTGCTGTTGCGCACACTGCGTAGCCTGCGCTGCTCCAACGTTCTTTTGTGGATCCCCGTAAGTCCCTCATTAGCATATTTGACTAGCAAATCAATAGTCTGTCTAGCGCACTTTTGCGCGGACGGATGCGCCAGTCTAACGAAATTACGCGGGACAAAATTTTTTTTCGCGTATCTCGTTCTGGGGATGCCGTGCATCGAAAAGCACGCGCACATTTCGACTTACGCATGCGCATCTCCTGTTGCGCAGGCGTAATCGCTCTGTGAATCTGGGCCTATCTCTCTGTCTCTCTGACTGATCTCTGTTCAGCGCTGGAACACACTACACGAGGTCGCCCAGCAGGCGGCCTTATATAGTGTGAGGCGTGTGCACGGAGCTCATCCCTAAACAGGACATTAACACCAATTACTATAACATATTGTTGAAATATGTTTGGGCTAGCACTCGAAAAGTAAGGCACAGAAGGCTGCATCAGTCCTTAACCACTTGCTTACTGGGCACTTAAACACCCCTCCGGCCCAGAGCAATTTTCAGCTCTCTCAGGCCGCGTACACACGACCAAATATATCTGTTCAAATCGGTCTGACAGACCGATTTGAACAGATATGTCTGCTGGCTGTTTTGGTTTGATCGCTGTACACACGATCAAACCAAAATCCCCGCCGGCAGACAGCGCGGTGACGTGGCAGTGACGTTGACGCCGCCACGTCACCGCACCAGGAAGTAAAACACTTCCGCGCATGCGTCGAATCCATTCGACGCATGTGCGGGCAGATATGTCCGCTGGTTAGCATAACCAGCAGATATATCGGTACGACGGGTTCCCAGCAGACAGATTTTAAAGCAGGCTTTAAAATCTGTCTGCTGGACAAATCCGTCTGCTCGCCAGTACACACACGATTGAATCTGTCTGCTAAGACGGTCTGTCAGACCGTTTCCAGCAGATAGATTTGATTGTGTGTACGCGGCCTCAGACTTTGAATGACAATTACTCAGTAATGCAACACTGTACCCAAATTATATTTTTTTCCATTTTTCCATACAAATAGAGCTTTCTTTTGGTGGTATTTGATCACTTTTGGGTTTTTTATTTTTTGCACTATTAATGAAAAAATATGAAAATTTTTGAAAAAAAATGTTTTTTTCTTAGTTTCTGTGATAAAATTTTGCAAATTATAAATTTTTCTTCAGAAATTTTGGCCACAATTTATACTGCTACATGTCTTTGATAAAAAATAACCCCGTTTTAGAGTCTACAAGCTATAGTGCAAATCATAAAAAATGATCACATCTGATCACACCTAATGTACTGAAGGCCTATCTCATTTCTTGAGACCCTAACAAGCCAGGAAAGTACAAATGCCCCCCAAATACAGATGGGCACTGATTGGCACAGGTGGGACTAATGAGGTGGCACTAATGAGGTGGCACAGATGAGGCGGCACAGATGAGGCGGCACAGATGAGGCGGCACAGGAGGGCACAGATGAGGCGGCACAGGAGGGCACAGATTGGCGGCACAGGTGGGCACCGATCAGCGGCACAGGTGGGCACTGATCGGCGGCACATGTGGGCACCGATCGGCGGCATGGATTGGCGGCTCAGGTGGGCACCAATTGGCGGCACAGGTGGACACTGATTGGCGGCAGCGATTGGTGGCACAGGTGGGCACCGATTGGCAGCACAGGTGGGTACAGGTGGGCACCGATTGTCGGCACATGGGGGCACCGATCGGCGGCATGCATTGGCGGCTCAGGTGGGCACCAATTGGCGGCACAGGTGGCACAAATGAGGTGGCACAGATGAGGCGGCACAGATGAGGTGGCACAGATGAGGCGGCACAGATGAGGCGGCACAGGAGGGCACAGATGAGGCGGCACAGGAGGGCACAGATTGGCGGCACATGTGGGCACCGATCAGCGGCACAGGTGGGCACTGATCGGCGGCACATGTGGGCACCGATCGGCGGCATGGATTGGCGGCTCAGGTGGGCACCAATTGGCGGCACAGGTGGACACTGATTGGCGGCACCGATTGGTGGCACAGGTGGGCACCGATTGGCAGCACAGGTGGGTACAGGTGGGCACCGATTGTCGGCACATGTGGGCACCGATCGGCAGCATGCATTGGCGGCTCAGGTGGGCACCAATTGGCGGCACAGGTGGACACTGATTGGCGGCACCAATTGGTGGCACAGGTGGGCACCGATTGGCGGCATAGGTGGGCACTGATTGGCGGCATAGGTGGGCGCTGATCGGCGGCACAGGTGGGCGCTGATCGGCGGCACAGGTGGGCACTAATTGGCGGCACAGGGATGGCACTGATAGGCGGCACAGGAATGGCACTGATCGGCGGCACGGTGATGGCACTGATCGGCGGCATTGATTGGCGGCACCGGTGGGCACCGATTGGCGGCACAGGTGGGCACCGATTGGCGGCACAGGTGGGCACTGATTGGCGGCACCGATCAGCGGCACAGGTGGGCACTGATCAGCGGCACAGGTGGGCGCTGATCGGCGGCACAGGTGGGCACTGATTGGCGGCACAGGGATGGCACTGATCGGCGGCACAGGAATGGCACTGATCGGCGGCACAGGAATGGCACTGATCGGCGGCACGGGAATGGCACTGATCGGTGGCACGGGATGGCACTGATCGGCGGCACTGGGGTGGCACTGATCGGCGGCACTGGGGTGGCACTGGGATGGCACTGTAACACAGACCTCTCTCCCTCCTCACACGCTGTCCCTGTGTGAGGAGGGAAAGGCGGCGATGAGAGATGATCCCATATGTTTACATCGATTGGCGGCACAGGTGGGCACCGATTGGCGGCACAGGTGGGCACTGATAGGCGGCACTGATCGGCGGCACAGGTGGGCACTGATCGGCGGCACAGGTGGGCATTGATCAGCGGCACAGGTGGGTACTGATCGGCGCCACAGGTGGGCGCTGGTCGGCGGCACAAGTGGGCACTGATCGGCGGCACAGGGATGGCACTGATTGGCGGCACGGGAATGGCACTGATCGGCAGCACGGGGATGGCACTGATCGGCGGCACAGGAATGTCACTGATCGGCGGCACAGGAATGGCACTGATCGGCGGCACGGGAATGGCACTGATCGGTGGCACGGGATGGCACTGATCGGCGGCACTGGGGTGGCACTGATCGGCGGCACTGGGGTGGCACTGGGATGGCACTGTAACACAGACCTCTCTCCCTCCTCACACGCTGTCCCTGTGTGAGGAGGGAAAGGCGGCGATGAGAGATGATCCCATATGTTTACATCGAATGGCGGCACAGGTGGGCACCGATTGGCGGCACAGGTGGGCACTGATAGGCGGCACTGATCGGCGGCACAGGTGGGCACTGATCGGCGGGAACAGGTGGGCATTGATCGGCGGCACAGGTGGGTACTGATCGGCGCCACAGGTGGGCGCTGGTCGGCGGCACAAGTGGGCACTGATCGGCGGCACAAGTGGGCACTGATCGGCGGCACAGGGATGGCACTGATCGGCGGCACGGGAATGGCACTGATCGGCAGCACGGGGATGGCACTGATCGGTGGCACAGGAATGGCACTGATCGGCGGCACTGGGATGGCACTGATCGGCTGCACTGGGATGGCACTGATCGGCGGCACTGATCGGCGACACTGGAATGGCACTGATGGGTGGCACTGATCGGCGGTACTGATCGGCGGCACTGGGATGGCACTGATCGGTGGCACTGGGATGACACTGATCGGCGGCACTAGGATGGCACTGTAACACAGACCTCTCTCCCTCCTCACACGCTGTCCCTGTGTGAGGAGGGAGAGGCGGCAATGAGAGATGATCTCATATGTTTACATTTGAGATCATCTCTCATTGGCCGCACAGATCGCATCGCAAAGGGCCACTCTGATTGGCCGTTCGCGGCGATCTGTAATTGGCAGTTTCCCCGCTGCACGCTCGGGAGCGCTCGTGGGGAACAAGCAAAGGGGAGAACGTCAATTGACATCCTCCACGATTTTCAGGTCCGCGCTATAGCCGTCATATGGCTATAGCGCGGGCCTCGGGTGGTTAAAGTGGATGTAAACCCTCCATACACCCAGTGAAGTGAACAGCCTCAGATGATACACAGGGATGAACCAAATCTCCCTACATAAGTTTTACATGTATATCTGCGGTCTTCACATTTATATACTGTTTAGAAAGTTCCGATTTTGTTAGGAGATTTTCTCTTCCTGGTCAACACTGAGTGTGATGCCTGAGCATACAGCCAAGATAGCTAAAATTGCTGATTGGAGGAAAGACACACACCCCCTCTCCACATAGGCAGAGACTCTCATGCCGCGTACACACGGCAGAGAAACTCGACGGGCGGAACACATCGTTCCGCCCGTCGAGGTTCTCTGCTGGCCGTCAGATTTGGCGACCAGCCATTCATCCCGACGGGCTGTCGAGCAAATAGAGAACCTGTTATCTATTTGCTCGACGGGTTTCCCGACGGGCGGGGCTCGCCGAGAGCGTACACACGGCCGAGGTTCTCGGCAGAATGCGGCTCCCAGCGAGGTTCTCGCTGGTTTCTGCCGAGAACCTCGGCCGTGTGTACGGGGCTTCAGAGGTGTTTTGTAATAGGACCTGCTCTCTGCTAATCTATTTTAGCAACCTTCCCAGACAAAAGATTCAGGCTGCTTTTGTCTAAAAGTCTAATGCCGCGTACACACAATTATTTTTCGTCATGAAAAAAAAACGTTGTTTTTCAGCATGTCCAAAAACTATGTTTTTCCAACAAACAGAGGAAGGCCCCTTTCACACGGAGCGGACCATTTTTCGGTCCGCTCCGTGTGTGTCCGTCGGCTCAGCGGGGCAGGGACCGCCCTGTCTCTCCTCCGCTATCCCCTATGGGGAATCAGATGAAAACAGACCGTCTGTCCGTTTGCATCCGATCCGATCCACCGGACGGAAGAAAAATAGGGTTTTCTTCCGTCCGCAAAACGGATCCAGACGGACGCGGATCTTAGGCGGACGTTAGCGGATGCATCATCCGCTAACGGATCCGCTCCCATAAGGACACATAAACGGACTTGTAATTAGCGGACCGTTCGTCCGCTCATGTGAAAGGGGCCTAACAGTTCAGGAGAGAGCTATAAGACTTAGCTCATTAAAGAGAGATAACAAAATACTGCAGATATACAGTATGTGCCCAGCTTAAATTTCATGAATCGGGTTTACACCCACTTTAAAATGACTCCAGACAATTTTGTTTTATCTTAGATAGGGTTGGGAAAGCTTAGACCTTAAGGCCGGGTACACACGATAGGTTAAACCGATGAGAACGGTCTGATGGACCCTTTTCATCGGACCAAATCGATCGTGTGTGGGCGCCATCGGTTACTTATCCATTGGTTAAAAAAAAAAAAAGTTGTTTTAAATTTAACCGATGGATTCCCAACCTGATAGGTCAAAACCGATCGTTAGTAGGCATGACCATCGGTTAAAAATCCACGGATGCTCAGAATCAAGTCGACGCATGCTTGGAAGCATTGAACTTCATTTTTTTCAGCACGTCGTTGTGTTTTACATCACCGCGTTCTGACCCAATCGTTTTTTTAACCGATGGTGTGTAGGCGCGACGGACCATCAGTCAGCTTCATCGGTTAACCGATGAAAACGGTCCATCAGACCATTTTCATCGGATGGACTGATCGTGTGTACGCGGCATAAGAGATGAATGAATTTGATTACTTTGGGTTCGAGTGAATCTTTGAAAAATCTGTGAGCTTATGAAGTTTAAAATTTCCCAGCTGGAAGTACCATTGAAGTCAACAGGAATCTAGACCAGGCTCTAAAAATGTTGTATTACAGAGCATAAAATTATGCAAAATTGTGCAGGATAGTTTGGGAAGCTCCTGGCAGTCCTGCCTGATGAGTCTGTATGCCCAAAAATAGAAATATTGAGACATAAGGGATATAAGAAAAGTCAGCATCTGTATCTAGCAGCTTTAAAGCTCTCCCACATGGTAACCCTTTCTGGTGGTGCGTCCATAGAGGGCGCAAGAGCGCTGCCCCCTCTAGCTTCTGCACTGCCTCTGAATACAATACATAGATTCATGCATTGCATGAATCTATGTATTGTCACAGCCGCCCACTATTTAAATGGCCGGCCAACCGGTGAGCGCCGGCCGTCTAAATAACGGCAGCTGGTTGGCTTTGGAAGTGCCTATCAGCGGCTCTAAAAGGCTTTCCGATTACAGCCCGAGGCCCCTAATCAGCTTCCAAATAGTTAACCAGGGGACGCACGGGGTGTGCGTTCCCTGGTTAACACTGACAGGCGTCTCAGTCAATCAGGTTCACCGATTCTGGTTACCGGTAACCTGATTGGGTTTCATCGAGGGTGGGAGAAGACATCAAGGGGCGGTGAAAGGAGGGTGGCTGACCCCAGAAAGGTAAGTGCCGTACAGGGCACATTGGCGACAATTGATGGGCACAGTGGTGACAATTGATGGCACAGTGGCAACAATTGATGGCACAGTGGTAACAATTGATGGCACAGTGGTAACAATTGATGGCATGGCACAATGACTATGTTTGATGGCACAGTGGCTGTGTTTGGCATGGCACAGTGGCAACAATTGATGGGCACAGTGGCGACAATTGATGGCACAGTGGTGACAATTGATGGCACAGTGGTGACAATTAATGGCACAGTGGCTGTGTTTGATGGCATGGCACAGTAGTAAAAATTGTGTCGACACACAGTGGTGACAATTGATTGCACAGTGGCTGCTTTTGATGGCATGGCACAGTGGCTGCATTTTATGGCATGGCACAGTGGCGACAATTGATGGCACAGTGGCAGCAATTGATGGCATGGCACAGTGACGACAATTGATGGCATGGCACAGTGGCGACAATTGATGGCATGGCACAGTGGCAACAATTGATGGTATGGGACAGTGGCAACAATTGATGGCACAGTGGCTGTGTTTGATGGGCACAGTGGCAACAATTGATGGCACAGTGGCTGTGTTTGATGGGCACAGTGGCTGCATTTGATGGCACAGTGGCTGCATTTGATGACACAGTGGCTGCATTTTATGGGCACAGTAGCTGCGTTTGATGGTCACAGTGAGGTTGTAAATGTTTTTTTTGTTTTTGTTCATTTGTTTGCGCCCCCCAAAAAAATTTGGAGCACCAGCCGCCACTGGTGCTCACGCAGCGGTAGTAAAAATATAGGTATAAAATAAGTAGACTCTCTTCAACAGGGACAGAGCAGCAGTAAAAATGTTTTTAGTAAACATTTGATAAGGCTGAAGCCTCTCTCACTTGTTTTTTACTATGTGTCTAATGCCACTGTGAGTTGAAGTGAGCTGTTCCCAGAGGGGTCCCAGAGAGCAAAACAAAACTCAATATGGAAGGAGTAAGGGTGGCTAACCAGTGGTCATAGACTACACATGGACTACACTGTGAAACCTGCTAACATTAGTATTTGACTTCACAAATACAAGTATTATTCAATTTCCGAGTCCAAGTATTTCTGAGGTTACAAAAAATATAAGCCCCGATGAAGTTGGGGTGCTTGAAATCCTAACACATGCTGGCTTTTTTATTCCACTAATTATTCAAAAAGCATTATTTGGGAAACTATGATCCTTTGTGTGTGTCTTTACTGCTTCTTACATATTTGGATTTCCTTCAGGATGTCCCTTCTTTTGAGGAGTCATTTGGTAAATGTGAGCAGCCTCGCCAAAGCAAATCTGCTTAATCAATGAGATGGTCATTTACATTAATAGATATAAACAATATGAGATTTAAGGAATTGTAAAGGATTGAAGGGGATTATAACGGTGCCATTTAAACAAGTCGTATACAAAGAACAATCGCGGTTTTGTAAATATAAACACATTTAATAATGGTAGAAAATGAAATAGATTTATAAAAACAATTGAGATTCAAAAAAAAAGGCAAAAGATGTTACAAAAGTTCCCGATATGTTTCAGCAAGACGTTGCCTTCCTCAGGGGTATGGGTCAATCAATATAAATTGTAAATCTAATGAAGAATGCATACAAAAACATAAGTTCAAAATGCCATGACAGATGAGTGTGTCAAAATATGGCTACAATCTCAAAGAACAAGTGAACAAGCAGCGATCAAGCATGTGGGAAATAACCACTGTGAAAGACCGACAAAGAAACCGCACCTACCTCACGCCCCATCAACCAGAGAAACCAATCAACCTAGGTGTGGTTGCAGGGGGCTAATTGTACTAAAACACATACAATTCTGAAAAATAAAAAAGGTTAAGGATTAGAAGGGATCACAAAATGAGGTTTTGTGATAACCTATCCTCTAACAGGACTAACATAGCTTGTTCACTTGGTCTTTGAGATTGTAGCCATTATTTGACACACTTATCTGTCATAACATTTTGAACGAATGTTTTTGTATGCATTCTTCATTAGATTTACATATTATATTGATTGACCCATACCCCTGAGGAAGGCAACGTCTTGCCGAAACATGTCGGGAACTTTTGTAACATCTTTTGTCAATTTTATTGAATCTCAATTGTTTTTTTAAATCTTTTTCTATTATTAATAAATTTGTTTATATTTACAAAACCTTGATTGTTCTTTGTATACGACTTGTTTAAATGGCACCGTTATAATCCCCTTTAATCCTTTACAATTCCCTAATACTATTTATAGGAATGAGGTGCCGGATCTAAAAGAGGACTTATCAATCACATCTATCCATAAATATGAGATTTCGTTTTTCTTATACATGTACCCCAGCAATACAAAAACTGACAGAGGATCTAAATCTCCACCCACATGTAGAAATAAATCAAGGTTCAAATTCCACTTCAGAACTTCCAAAATACTTTAAAACCATCATTACTGAAAGAACCAGGCATACTTAATACCTCCCTTCCCCTCCTCCACCTGCTGGCAGGGCAGCCTGATAAATGACTCCCAGCAATCTATCAAGCAGCATCATCGTCTACATCCCAGCTGTACCGACTGTCTCTCGGGATTTGCTCACTTGTGGTTATTAATACCAGGATATTAGGATACCTCAAGCCGTGTTTACGCTGAGGTTTATAGACAAATCTATAAAGCCCTGCTAGATATACAGCTTCTTTAGACATTTGTAGTATTAGGAGAGCACAGGGATTGCCTTTGTCAATAGTTATTTATAATTTACAACACAAAGGCAATAAGAACACTCAAATGTAAACCACATTTAATGCCATTGATTGCACTGCCATGCACCAACACAGATTCTTGTTATAATGAGAAAACATATACAAAGCAAACAGGAAGCACTGATAGAGCCAATCTTGTTCTAAGTAAAACAAATCTACAGGGTATTGCTAAAAGGGACAATAAACAATGCCTTTATTCTACAAAAATCATCCATACACATCCACTAATTAAATTAGAACTATAGGCAAAGCAAGGAAGGGTTATAACACCCAGTGAGATTTTTTTTGTCATCCTCTGTATCCCATTGTGGAGATTTCCCTTCATTTCATGTCCCATAGCCAAACAGGAAGTGAGAGAAAAGTCTTTCAAATTAGGGGAATCCCCTGGGACCACCAGGTCATTAGAACTGTGGTCCCAATTGGAAAATGTCCCCTCTATTACTTTTCTGGGGACAACCCAAAGTTTTTGATTTTCTTTTACTTGTCCTTTTGATGATGATAGTAAAATAAATAGAGAGGGTGAATCTCATTAACAGGGGCACAGACAGCAATAAAAACTGAGAGGGCTTTTAATTCCTCTTCACTCTATCCAAGACAAAAAATAAATAAAAATAGCTATACTTTAATAGCTCTGAAATCTATTTTTCTATGTTGTTACTGTGTTTTTCTACCTCTCTGTAACGTCCCCTTAAATTCTCCTATTCCTCCCTCACTTCTTTTTTTTTTAAATGAGCATTGCACATTGGCAGTGGTCTGCTCTATTTACACTACAAATCCCATAGTCCATCTTGGGAGCAGGCACGAGAGGGTGGCTATATTCTTGCATACAGTGGGACCATGGAGAACAAATGTAGCCACCCTCTTTCAAGAAGTTTGATCACACCAGCAACAATAAAAAAAAAGGGAATTTGGAGATTTGGAGAAAGCTGAGAGCAATGGAATTTACTTTTTTGAGGTAATAATACATATTTGAATACTTAAAAAAAAAAAAAAACAAGACAATCAGGGAAGTTTAAATTAAATGCTAAGCTTATGGGAGGAGATAGCATAAATGATGTCATAAACAAGTGTGCAGTAGGATCACATTCATGTAGTCCATCTTGGGAGAATGCCGAGGAGGATAGCTACATTGCCACATACAGTGGATCCAAGTAGAATGAACTTAGGTCATCCTACTGAATGACGTTTTAGTGGGGAAGAATACAAATATATTTTTTAATGAGCTTGCAGGCAAGTTATTTAATGCTAGTTAGTGGCTGGCCCATTGAGAGTGGAAAGAGTTAAGTATGTGTGCTCAGTTCCTGGGCTTTTTGGATCCAGTCTACTCATCAGTGATATAAATATGGGAGAAGGCTGGGTTCTTGGCCTGAGCTTAACTGCAAATGAAGGAGGACTGCTGTGCCTTGCAGTCCATCGGAGGCACTGAGGATCCAGAGGTTAACCAGGATCTGGAAAATACCAGCATTGCCTACTACCTTGTAGAGGTATGCCTGGGCAGCCATTCAGTTGTTGTTAGAGTTAGGACTCTGTTCACATTAAACTGTAATGTTAAAAGACTCTGAGCCTGGTCTGAAGTTATTTAAAGGGGTGCATGTTGGTTCTGGCGTATCAAAAATATCAGGGTCTGTAAAACACAAAGTGGTATGAAGCAACAACACTACACAAGGGTTAACTTGACAAGACAAGAGTCTTCCTAAAAGTACCCAAGAACAGTTCAAGACACAAAACAATCAGTCGTTAGGTGTGGAATCTGGCAAAGGTGACAAGTCTTCCAGTAGCGTGGGGTGGAAGCTCTGGTTTCCTCCCTAGCAGTCGATTTGCAGTAGAAACTAGGACTGAACTCGCATTACGGAGATCCATGGCCTGGTCACAAGGTGTGGGAAGTAAGGAGTTAACAAGTGTACACATTAGGTCTGTGCTATGTACACACCCTATTATGTTACTGAGAGTGAGGTAATAGAGGAACACTGGAATTGTGGAGTGGGTGCAGGCTCAGTACGTCCTTCCTAATGCAACATACAAGTTACAGTGTGTAGTGACATGGTACATAATTTTTACTGCATATAATATAAAGGCTTATTTCTAAGTTGGAGAACTGCCTTAATGTTAGATATTTCACATGACCACAATCTCCACCTCGTCCTGGGCATTGATGAACACGCTCCACCTATAAGACACCCTCGCCTACCCCCAGCTCACAAGCTGTCTGCAGATGTTAATAAAAGGGCCACAGATCTATCCAAATCTACTATCACAGTATGGAATATGTGAAGCTATCTGGTGGAATGGACTTTGCTCATCTGTGTGCGGTCTGCCCCCCCGAGTAGCTGGGTACTTGGCAGGACTGTTGTGGTTTTGTGCAGCTGCAGGCTTTTTCCTCACCACCCCTGCCCCTTAATGTAGTCCTTAAAGAGGCACCGTGCAACGTTGGCTATGGGCTGCAAATTCCAATACCCAGATTATCTGCACACTAGAGAAGGAGGGGAATGTACTTTTCTCTGGCTTTACTGCTCGGACCTGTTGCCTTTGCTGAGCTTGTGCAGAGATGAGGTGCCATCTCAGAGCAGCGTCTGAACCAGAGAGTGTGGATCTGTCACCTTTCCTGAGCCTGTGCAGAGATTGGTTACCCTTGCTGTGTCCATAGAGCCTAAAGAAATGGCCTGCAGAAACGTCTTTCACTGTGCTGGGACCCAAGTTGGAGAGAGCTGTTGCCATGTAAGTGCTTACACTATCCAGAATAGGGCCTTGTAGAAATCTAATCATGAGGCCTGAGCTACTGTTGCAACAGACTGCCAAGTGTTTTGGATCAAATGCATTGATACCAACAGTGAGCGGAACCAACTGTGATTATTTCTTTACTGTGCACAGTTAATGTCAGTTAATGTCAGTAGAGAAGGGAGTTACCGCTCCAGGTGGGTCTGATGGGTTTATATGCACGTCACCATAATGGATGAATCCATCTCCAATACACACATAGATCTATTCTTTCTGCCATTTACCAAGTTGTTAGATAGATCTAGTGCTTCATTTCATTACATATGTTTTCATTCATATCGACACACACATTCACATTCATTTTCACTTTTATTCATATTTATTTGTTCCATCACCATTATACATTTCATTTGCATAGTTTATCTTATGCTCTTTTTACAGCCTATTGTGGTTTGAATTGCATCGTCTTTAAGCTTTTATTTTATTTCATTCATCATTGCCTCATGTTTTACCATTTTGTGTCACAGTAGTACTATGTATGTAGCACATATACAGTATTTTATATGTGCATTATGTTTATAATGTGCTATTATTTATACATTTTGATTATTGGTTTCACATTTGTGTGTATTTGTTTGTTTTTTCTTGCTTTGGTGTGCACAGGTGTAATGTGACTATCTCATTGGCATCAGGGGTTGTCCTAATATCATAGGCTCCTCCCGGGCAATTAATTGAGATTGGTCACATGTTCACCCTATGTTCTATATATACCTAACAGTTTTAATGCTTCATTAGCCATGAATAAGCACTGATCCAGTGCGAAACGCGTCGGCTGTTCCTTGTTTCTACTGCTGTGACCCTATTTTTGTACATGCTGTCTATTGAATAAAAGACCACCCATCAGGTTTTGGAGTGCGGCTATCCATTTTTCTTTGTCTTCATTTTGCTTAGTGCACCGCCAGCACCCTCGGTATCCTGCACCACCTGTAACCATTTAGTGATCCCACCTGGAGCGGTGACTCCTTTCTCTCTACTGGGTCTGATGAGCAATTGGGAACTTCTCAGGAAACCAAGGGTGCTGGCAATGCAATAGGCAAATGTGAAGATTTCAAAAGGGGAAGGACAACCGCACTCCAAAAAAACTTCTTAAGTTGTCTTTATTGGTAAAATCAATAGAAATGCATCACAAAACACAGCCAAAATCGGGAAAAGGAGCAGCCGATGCGTTTCACACTAATCAGTGCCTAATGTCAGTAAAGACTGCCCTTACTCAGTAGCCCAACAGTCATCTACTGCATACAGTTTAGAAAAATGATAACACATGCACCATCGTACAGATGGGCCTCAAAGTTAGCCAGCTTAATATTGCAACCTTGGCATCAGAGATTACAGAACCACCTTCTAGCTGTACCCCGCTCAAGAATGAGTACACCCACCCTCTCCTAGGGGTGTATAGCATTGTGGCTAGTTATTACCCAAAGTTTCATTGGGATTTTTCTTTGTGAGGTTATTGTGTGCACCAAATAAATTGGCCTCATGTGATTTAGGTTATTTTCCATAGCCGAGACTAGCAATCCCATCAGTTATTCTAACATATTCATCCATATTCATTGACCTGCTTCTTGTTTGTGCATTGCATTTATCTTGCCCTACAATAATATACTTGATCTACCATCAAGCAGCCTGTGGCCTATTTCCTGTGTCCTGTTATAGTGTAGTAATATACTAACACTTAAGTTATACTTAAAGGGTCACTAAAGGAAATGTTTATTTTTTTTGCTGAAATTACTGTTTACAGGGTATAGAGACATACAAGTTTACTGATTCCTTTTAAAAATGATTAAAAATAGATAAAAATCAATCAATCATATAATGTGCCTCTAGTTTCACTTTCATGTTTCTGTGAAGTAGAGAAGACACACAGAACAAAAACAAACAAATCCAGGGCAGTGTTTTTCGTTTTAAAATGAATCTGATTGGTTCTGAGGAGTTTTAGACACACAGCTTAGACCACAGTGAAAATCTGCCATGAGTTTTTTTCATAAGGAGCCAGACAAGCAGGAAGTGTGGAGATCAGAGAAGTATTACAGCTACTTCAAAGCAAAAACAAACAATGAGAACATGAAAACAGCACTGCATTAAGGTAAAGGAAGCTATTTAGCTAAAAGTTTTTTTTCCTTTAGTGATCCTTTAAGTTATAAAGGTACATGTTCACTTGGCATTTACTGGAAGCCAGACAAAAATCAAACTATCGTGGAAAACTGGTGACTATGGTTACTTATTATTTTCGAGGTCCTTACACCAGAGACTTGATTGTCACTGAAATGACCACAGTTTTAAATCTGACCTTCCAAAAAACATATGCACATCCCAAAGATCAGATACAAATTATAGTTGATTTGTTGAGCTATCAATCATCGTTCTCCATCCTAACAATGTTTCCCCACTGTACAAAAAGTGAATAGTGTTTGACATCCTTGTCTCCCATGAGTGTTTGCTCTGAGAGGACAATTGGGTTGCTCCAATGTTGACCTAGATTAAAAGGCAGTCTATCACCTCAACTGCTTTGGATCTTCATATCCCAGAAGATCTTGCTATACTCTGAGGCCAAAAGATATTCGCTAGACCCAATTTATTGCAATCTGAGCTGACATTGGCTGTTGCCGATAGCAACAATTCAGAACTCAGTGTTCATCTTAAGGTCTTTTAAAGTGGCAGAATATGTCATTCGGATTGGTTGCCTTAGGTTACAGGTCCCATTGGTCCTTGCATGTTGGTACAAAGACTTTTGCTGATCTGATGTAAGAAAACTGTACTAGAGCACAGCTTTTGCTCATAATAATCAGTTTGACCCCACAAATGGAAAAAGAAGCCAATGGATGCCATGGGCAAAAAAACATTTTCAGCATCTCTTTTTATAAATTAGCCCCATGGGTTTATCAAATTACATTATAAACGTGTGCAGAGAGAAATGTGTAGGCTGCCGTTGCTTGCCATCTTCTAAAAAATACTGATTGCCTAGCGTCTCGGCTTAATTAGTCACTTACCTGGGACAAGCACATAGTGACATATAGTTTAAAACTGAAATGAAAGGTAAAACATTTGTGTATAGATATAAAGAAAATATGTACAATGCCTTGAAAACTTATTCATACCCCTTGAAAATTTCCACATGTTGTCATTTTACAACCAAAAACGTAACTGTAATTTATTAGGATTTTATGTGATAGGCCAATACAAAGTGACACATAATTTTGAAGTTGATAGAAAATGATAAGTGGTTATTAATTTTACAAATAAATATGTGAAAAGTGTGGTGTGCATTTGTATTCAGCCCCCTTTACTGATACCCCTAAATAAAATCTAATGGAACCAACTGCCTTTAGAAGTAACTTAATTAGCAAATAGAGTCCGCTTGTGTATAATTTAATCTCAGTATAAATACAGCTGTTCTGTGAAACCCTCATGGGCTTGTTAGAGAACCTTAGTGAACAAACAGCATCATGAAAGCCAAGGAACACACCAGACAGGTCATGGATAAAGTTGTAGAAGTTGAAAGCAGGGATAAATTATAAAAAATCATTCCATGCTTTAAACATCTCACAGAGCATTGTCCATCACCCGAAAATGGAAAGAGTATGGCACAACTACAAACCTACCAAGACATGGCCATCCACCTAAACTGACAGGCCGGGCAAGGAGAGCATTAATCAGAGAAGCAGCCAAGAGGACCATGGTAACTAAGGTGGGAGAATCTGTCCACAACACAAATCTGGCTTTTATGGAAGAATGACAAGAAGAAAGCCATTGTTGAAAGAAAGCCACAGGAAGTCCCGTTTGCAGTTTGCAAGAAGCCATCTGGGGGACACAGCAAACACGTGGAAGAAGGTGCTTTGGTCAGATGAGACCAAAATGTTACTTTTTGGCCTAAAAGCAAAACGCTATGGGTGACGGAAAACTTATACTGCACATCACCCTGAACACACCATTCTCACCGTGAAACATGGTGGTGGCATCATCATGTTGTAGGGATGATTTTCATCAGCAGAGCTGGTCAGAGTTGATGGGAAGATGGATGGAGCCAAATACAGGGAAATCTTAGAAGAAAACCTGTTAAGAGTCTGCAAAAGACTTGAGACGCATGCATGGATACTGTGACACGTTTAAACAGTAGCCAATTATTCTACCTTTGGAGTGTGGGAGGAAACCACACAAGCCCAGCAAGATAATGCAAACTCCATACAGATTGTGTGCTGGCTGGGATGTGAACCAACCCATTGCTGCAAGGCATAGTTGCTAACAATTAGGCCTTTGTGCTGCCCTATTCAGACATGAAACAGCACAAAGTCTGAATTCTGACAGATCCAACCATATGTCCATGACAGGAAA
Organism: Rana kukunoris; assembly: GCA_029574335.1. NCBI lineage: Eukaryota > Metazoa > Chordata > Amphibia > Anura > Ranidae > Rana > Rana kukunoris. Next base: position 207,551,000 of record CM056054.1, on the reverse strand, counting down.
ATGTCAGCAGGAGACTTGTTGTCATGAACAGCAATCAGCATGATGCAGTTAAGAGGAGAGGGCATGGAAAATGAAGATCAAAGATCGGCGACACTGATGAAAGGCATGCAGAGGTGGAATTAGCAATGATGAAAGCTCAACTAAAGTGCAAAGATTATTGTGAGAAAAGGATAAAGAACAGCTCTTTTCCCTGAGATAATTATAGCACTGTAGTGCAGGCTACAAGAATTTTCAGAAACACATTATTGGTAATTGAAAAGGAGAGAGGGAGAATGAGTGAGAGGGAGAAAGAGAGAGTGTGAGAGAGTAATAGGAAGAGAGACAGTGAAAGAGAGAGGGGAGATAGAGAAAGGGAGTGTGAGAGATGAGAGAGAGGGAGGGGCGAGTAGGATGGAGGAAGTGTGAGAGAGGGGAAGAGAGAGAGTAGGGAGAGAGAGAGTAGAGGGGGGAGAAGGAGGGAAGGAGTGTGAGAGAGGGGGAGAGAGGGGGGAAGAAGGGAGGGAGTGTGTGAGAGGAGGAGAAAGAGGGGAGAGAGGGGGGAGAAGGGAGGGAGTGTGCGAGGGGGGGAGAGAGAGGAGAGAGGGATTGTGAAAGAGGGAGAGATAGAAAGAGGGGGGGGAGAGAGGGGAAAAAGAGAGGGGGAGGGAGTGTGAGAGACAGAGAGAGAGAAGGAGAGAGGGAGAGAGAGAAGGAGAGATGGAGAGAGAAGAGGCGTGTGAGAGAGGGAGAGAGAAGGAGAGAAGAGGAAGAGAGAGTTGATAGGGAGTGTGAGAGAGGGAGAGAGAGAAAAAGGGGGGAGAGAGAGGAGAGAAGGAGTGTGAGAGAGGGAGAGAGAGAAAAAGGGGGAGAGAGAGGGGGGAGAGAGAGGAGAGAAGGAGTGTGAGAGAGGGAGAGAGAGAAAAAGGGGGGAGAGAGAGGGGGAGAGAGAGGAGAGAAGGAGTGTGAGAGAGGGAGAGAGAGAAGGAGAGAGGGAGAGAGAAGAGGAGAGAGAGGAAGAGAGAGGAGAGAGGGAGAGAGAGAATGAGAGAGTGAGAGAGAGAGAAGGAGGGAGGGGGGAGAGAGAGAAGGAGAGTAAGAAAGTGAGAGAGAGAGGGAAAGGAGGTTGAGACAGAATAAGAGTAAGAAGGAGAGCTAGAGAAGAGCGGGTGAGAGCGTAACAAAAGGAATACAAGTGGGAAGAGAAGGAGTGAAGCGGATGAGAGAGATTAAAGTGTTTGTTAGCCCAGAATTTCATATTCCTGATATTTGACTGCTGTACCATGTACTTGTATGAGAAATCATGTCCCATTCTATTGCTTCATTTGTGTGAAATCCCTGGTGTTCCTGACAGTCCCTCTGCTTTCCTATTAAAAACTGACCACACTAACCAGGAGAGCTCAGCATGGTTTGTTCACTAGCTGTGCTGGGAACTCAGTCTGTTCTCCTCCAATAATCAGACTTGTCCTGACCTGCCCCCTCTGCATAGCCTCTCACTGGGAAGATCAGTTTACCGTTGCTCCCCCAGCTCTAATTCAGCTAAGAACAGAGAGGACAGAGGGAATGTGATCACTTAAAAACTGTATTTATAATATTTTTTTTATATCTATATACCTTTCATTTCTGTTTTAAACTTAATGGGTTGTTTTACAAGGTGACCGTTTACAATCACTTTAAGATGCATGGAGTGTGAGAGAGACATAGGGAGTATGAGAGAAGAAAAGTGAAAGAAGTTGAACAAAGAAAGGTAAATTAACCAATCAGGATGTTTCAAGCCAACCACGGAGGCCCTGAAAGACAGTACTACCATCTAGATTAGAACTCTTACTTTATGATAATATGTCATCTTTTTCCTCCTCGTGTGTCCCTCGTTTTGGTCTGATCTATGTAGTTGTTAATAAAATTTATCTTTTAAAACGTATTTCCCAGTGCTAAGCTTTTCATCCAATTTCATCCAATTCCATCCAATTTCTAAATTGCTAAATGTCAAAAGCTAAATGTCAAAATCTGGTAACGGAATAGCAGTGGCTAAAAACAAAATAAAGCACTTGTGGATTTAACTTAGTATAAGTCTCCTATATGGGGCGTGGCAGGGGGTGTGTCCTATGCCTGCATACTTTTGCTAATGTTAGTCCACTGCTTGCTGGCCTGAGGTGGGCAGATTCCCTTATAGGAGAGTGTTATCTTACTGGAACCACTTGCAAAACAGCCTCATCTCATACCACCATAAAGCCGTACTGACCAACACCCAATGAGCACCTTGGTTGAGATCCACTTCTTGTTATTGTTTTCTGAGAACTCACTTACTTCTGGTGCTCTCATCCCTAATTTCACTTCTATAGAACAAAAGAGGAAACACCACATGATAGGGATAGAGGAAAGGGAGAGAGTGAGGAAGAACAGAAAGTCAGGTTTGGGGGAGTGTGACAGATTGAGAAAGAAACAGAGGGAAAGAGAGTAGGGTTGAGCGAACCCGAACTGTAAAGTTTGGGTTCGTACCGGACTTTTGGATTTTTTGTACCCGGACCCAAACAATTTACTGTAAGTTCGGGTTCAGGTTCGGTGTTTGGCAATGTAATGGCGCGCTGCAGGGCAGCCAATCACCATTTTTTTTACTCGTGTGACCTAGAAGCCATCACAGCCATGCCTACTAATGGCATGGCTGTGATTGGCCAGTGCAGCATGTGACCCAGCATGTGACCCAGCCTCTATATAAGCTAGAGACACATAGCTCAGCTCGTCACTCTGCTTTAGATAGGGTAGGGAAAGGCTGCTGCTCTTCTAAAGGGGGGGGGGTATTAGATAGGAGTCAGACTGTCCTGCTTCAGAAATCATATTGGAACAGCAAGTCACTCTGCTTTAGATAGTTACTTTAGGGAAAGGTTCCTGCCTGCTTTTGCTTTTAGGGAGAGAAAAAGGAGTCACTCTTGTTTCAGAAATCAAATTATACCATCACTGCAAATGTTACTGGTACACCCTTTAGATACTTTTCTTCTATTGTGCTATTCAAAAAACATTCATTTAGGGAAAACAAAATTGCAGTGTTTCCTCCAGTGTTTGCAGTGTTTCCTCCATATCTGTACGTGTGAGATAAACACTTTAGCTACTGTTCTTCTATTGTTCTATTCAAAAAACACCCTTTTAGGGCAAAAAAATATATTTTGCAGTTTTTCCTCCAGTTATTGCAGTGTTTCCTGCATATCTGTACGTGTGAGATACACACTTTAGATACTGTTTTTCTTTTGTGCTATTCAAAAAAAATGTATTTAGGGCTAATATTTTTTTTTTTTTTTTTGGTGCGTTTCCTGCATATCTGTACGTGTGAGATACACCCTTTAGATGCTGTTCTTTTATTGTGCTATTAAAAAAACACCCATTTAGGGCAAAAATATATATTTTGCAGTGTTTCCTCCATTGTTTGCAGTGTTTCCTCTATATCTGTATGTGTGAGATAAACACTTTAGCTATTGTTCTTCTATTGTTCTATTCAAAAAACATCCATTTAGGGCAAAAAATATATATTTTTATATCATTTTTATATAATTCCCCCCCCCCTTTTTTTCCCCCTTTCCTTTTGCCCCCCCCCCCCCCATAGGTACTGGATATTTAGGGTGTAAACTGAGATGTGTATAAGTAGGATTTTTTGTATAATTGTTGTATGTTTTTGATGCTGCAATGTCTATGCCTGACTACAAGAGTTTTGTTGTTTTCATTTTTTCTTTTATTATGTATTTCTCATTTTTCAGAAAAACACTACTGCTTATTTTCCCTGAAGAAGGATGTACAATTAACATTTGAAACACGTCGGAAACGACCATCCACACCCTTAGCTTTGTCCTGGGGTGTATGATGATCTATAGCAGTATTTTTCTAGTTTGATTCTTTTATCTGAATATTGATATGTTATTGTGACTTATTTATGTTTTTTGATATTTTGTAATAAATGTATATATTTTTATGACCTGGTTGTCACTACTACTTATGGTTGCCCAAAAAATCCCACCTTGTTTAGAGGTATTCATTTTCTCTATTGATTCAGGGATGTTGGCAACATCATGCCTCTATACATGAGCCAAACCTTTTCAAAAAAATATATTTTGCAGTGTTTCCTCCAGTGTTTGCAGTGTTTCCTCCAGTGTTTGCAGTGTTTCCTCCATATCTGTACATGTGAGATAAACACTTTAGCTACTGTTCTTCTATTTTGCTATTCAAAAAACACCAATTTAGGGCAAAAAAATATATTTAGCATTTTTTTCTCCACTTGTCCGTACCTTGTGCAGAATAGACACATATACTGGCCTTACCCAGCCATTCTTGTATTTCTGATCTTTCTCACTCTTTTAGGGTGTACCCTAATTAAAAAAATAAATAAATTAAAAACAAAAACCTGTGTTGGCTACCTCGTCCTCCTCCACCGCTGCTTCCACCTACACCGCCACATCCACCGCCACCTCAACCCCGTCCTCCTAAGTCAAGATTATTATTATTTTTTTATGTATTTTATGTTTTTTTAAGTTATTTCCCTATCCACATTTGTTTGCGGAGTACTTGTAATGCTCTTACCAACATGTTGCTGCCATTTGCAGCCCTCTAGTCCTTTCCATTTGTTTTTTAGAGACATTTTAGTACTGAAAAGTTTGGGTCCCCATTGACTTCAATGGGGTTCGGGTTCGGGGTCAAGTTCGGGTCAAGTTCGGGTCCCGAACCCAAACTTTTTTCCGAAGTTTGGTCGAACCCGAACATCCAGGTGTCCGCTCAACTCTAAAAGAGAGTAAAAGAAAGTGCGATCAATAGCAATAGCAAGAACACCCACGAAGTCCAGAACAAAACGAGGCACCCGAGGGGGGTGGAGGATCCAAGGCAAACAGAAAAAGAACATAACAGACTCAGATATTTTCAATCTGAGTTTTGTAGTTTTACCAGACGCAGAGAAATTTGTATTGGATAAGGGATTGAAATATTTCCCCCCTAAACAAATTAAAACATTTTCCACATTTATTGACGTTCAGAAGTTCATTTGTAAATTAAGTATTCAACAACACTTTCTTTCACAACCTCTCAGAACATTGTCTTCCTCGGCTCTGTTCAGTGCAGAGACAAGGTCATCCAGTGCCCAGGGCAGATATGTCAAACTGTGCCCCCCCTTCCATTATGTGCGAGCTTAGGGGGTCCTACCCCTTGTAGTCATCCACTTGTCAACAGGAGGATTTTTTTATTTTTTTTAATGATTTTTTTTTTTATTTAGATTGTGTTCTGCAAGAACAGAACATGTGGAAAAATGAAAAAACAAAAACAAGGATGGTTGCAAGATGCGATTAACTCCAGACAGTCCAGGACTGAAGAATTCTGAAGCAGATTGAAAAGGATTGCTTGTGATGTTAAGACTAGGTCTCCACCCTGGCACATAAAGTCGGGGATGATTCTGTGGAAGCCAGAGCCTTTGTAACCAAATCCTGGTTGTCCAGTGCACAACTGAAAGAAGTTTTCACAGGTCTTTGGAACAACATCCAATCTTCGCTCAATAATAATGCGGCCTAGAGGGCAGTTGTCGGCTGTGATGTAAAAAAAACCCCGCTTGTTTGCCATGGTGACGAACCGGCGAACGCACTGCAGAGCAAAATGAATTGTTTCTGTAATCACCGCTCATTTCGGCTAGAGAGAACACCCAAAAAGAAAGCAACAGGAGGATTTTTATTAAGAGTGGAATCATCGCAAGAACTGAACTGGCTCTCTACTGCTCTCCTCACTGCTCCCAGCGCTTGGCTGACAAGAGTAGTGATGCCGCTGTCACTACTCCTGTCAGGCCTATAGTCAGAATGGCAGTGCCCCCATCACTGCAGTATACAACTGTGCCTAGGGCAGCTCCCCTCCTTGCCACCCCTGGTCCTGTCCCTGGCTCTGTCTATTTCCCAATAGGGTCCTGGAAAGACCCAGTAGGAGATGTTTTTTTTTAATTTCATGTCACTGCACCAAAAAAAAAAGAAAAGGAAAAAAAAAAGTCTGCTAAATGTTATGATTACATCCACTACTATTTAGAAACCAAAGTGCAAAAATGTGCCAAATTTAATGTATTTTTAGTATCATTGGTTTGTCACATTTTTTTTTTTACTTGCAAATTACCGCTTCCTCTTTACCGTACAGCAGTAAATGTGCTTGCGTGTGCCACCCCTCATTGGCCTATATCAAATTGCGTACTGCTATAATATATTTGCAATAATTAACAAGCAGCACATCTTGGAATCCATTTCTGGAAACGATTCTGTGACTGGTGGAAATGGAAGGATTCTGATTCGATTCCCAGTGTGTGTATTTTTAGGTTCAGAGCAAGAAACGTTTTCTATTTTTTGCAAATTGTTTTCTTCTTTTCCTACCGGCAACTCTGGTGTCGTTCTAATTGACTATTAAAGAGATACTACAATATAAATAGATTTGTGCTTCATGAAAGCTTGCATTTTTTAACACCACTCATCTTGCATATTCATTCCGTCTCGTCGTCTTTTATTTACAAGCGCATTTAATTCCCTAAAAAAAAACTACTTTGTCCATGGCTGCAAAAAAACTAATTTGAACAAGGGTACATAGAGCTTACTCTGTCACTTACCCCTACAAGGCAGGGTAAAATACATGTCTGCTTTGTAGAAGAAATGGAAATGGGGATAGATTTGGGAAAAGGGAGGACACATGTAAAGTGGCCCTGGCATCAGATATATTGCTTCTAATTGCATTTATGCTAAGTAATGTGTAAGCGTAATTCTTACAGGTATTGATTATCTATCACAGAGATCACAGTGCTAAACCTGACTTTATAAGCTTTTATCTCTAGGACAATGATTCTCAACTCCTGTCCTCAGAACCCACTAGCAGGCCAGGTTTGCAAGATAATTGAAATAAATCACAGGTGATATAATTTGCAGCTCATTGATTGCAGTATTCTAGTCTGCATCTCCCCAAGGTAATACTTAAAATCTGGCCTTATAGTGGGTCCCGAGGACAGGAGTTGAAAACCACTGCTCTAGGATCTGTAGCGCCACCGCCATAAGGGCCTCTGGATTTTTGGGTCTTCCGTCTCATGCAAAGCCAGGCAAAATTTTCCAGCACTGGAGTCAAGTTTTCAGGATTTCCCTCAGATGAAATGGCTGTGGTGATTACTAAGGCAGTGAAACTGATCAAATCACCTGTTCAAAATAATGGAAAGCCTGAAAACATGACCTGTTGGTGTGCCTTGAGGAATGGAGTTGAAAAACACTGAGATATAGGATGTCCAAAACTGTAACTTGAATGCAATCTGAGCACTTGAGACAGTCTTTTGGCTGCTAAAGATTACTATGCTGTCCTCCTTTAGGATAAATTGATCAGCTTAACTAATAGCAAAAATGTTCCAAACACTGGAAGTGGTTGCCCTCTTTCTTTAGAAAATGCTGATGCACCTGGTTGTTCCTTATATCCCCAAGCAAGAGGTGCAGGGTAGCTTTACTGGCTTTAACCACTAGCGGTCATTATACGGCGGCAGCAGATAGCTGCCATAACCCCTGTGTCCACTTCTTCAGTGAGCGGTCCACATTTAGATAAAAGTGGTCTCTTCAGCGGATTTGCTGCAAGATCACTTTTATCGGTAGCAGGAAAGGGCACCCCATGGCCGCTCTCCGCTGCCCTCCGCCTCTTACCGAAGTTTCCGGCAGCGGCGGAGACGATCGTGTACTCTCCCCTGCTTAGCATTGAGCTGAGTAAGGGGAAGATGGCCCCCACTCAGCTTCATACAATTGCAGGGTGGAAGCAACGTCAAAACGTCACTTCCGCCCATAGTTTTTTTTTACCCCAAATCTCATATTAAAGGAGGCCCTGTCATGCTTTTTTTCTGTTACAATGGATGTTTACATTCCTTGTAATAGGAATAAAAGTGCCAAAAAAAAAAACAGTGTAAAAATAAAAAGTAAAATAAATGAAAACAAAAAAACACACAAGAGAGATATAACTGCAATCATTAGAGCAAGAGCAAGAGCAATAATTCCAGTTCCAGACCCCCTCTGTAACTCAAAACATGCAACCTTTAGGATTTTTTAAACATCGCCTATGCAGATTTTTAAGGATAAAAGTTTGTCGCCATTCCACCAGCAGGCATAATTTTGAAGTGTGACATGTTGGGTAGAGCGCTTGTAAGACCGCTGTGCAAATACGGTGTGACAAGTATTGCAATGACTGCCATTTTATTCTCTTGGGTGTTAGAAAAAAATATATATAATGTTTGGGGGTTTTAGGTGTAGCGTTACCCCGCTGGGGCTGCTGGTAGACTCTTTACCCCACTGGTTACCCCGACGCTGCAAATCCAACATCTTTAAGACATGTATTGGATACCTTTCCTCTGAGGCCTCAGTACACAGACCAACAATCAGTGCACAACATATACATACAGTAAACACAATGTAAATTGAATAACGTACTTCTAAATGGCTCCACCTAGGTGATAGTTCAATTATTAAGTATTAGAATGCAAAGCAGTAAAGCATAACAAAGGGGAAAATGGTAAATATATGTTCTTTCAATTCCCGATATCTTCAACTAACCTGTTGTTTATACTGCAGTGTAATTTGTCATCCAGGTAGGTAAAGACAAAAGAACTGAAGAGCAAAGATGAACTGATGCACACATGTGTTCCCCTTTTAATTGTGTTAACGAGTTGTATACTTTACTGAGTTTCCATACAAACAGGCTCTCCACTGTGTATACTGCAGATTCTCACTACCTATCACACAGATCTCCTGCTGGCAGGTTCAGAACGGCGTTCAGAGAGGCTGAAAACAGGCCACACCTGGATTTTTATTTCTCCTCCCAGCAGGCTGTTCTGTGCACTTTGCATTGTGTGTCCTGTGGTTCAGAGCTGGCCCGGCAAACAGTGACAGTGCCTCATCCGGACTATATGTCCCACAATGCATTGCTCTGTTTGCTCTCAAGGAGGAACAACACACTGACAGAGTCCAACATGCGCTAGGGGGAGCAAAACCCATACATGAAACAATAAATCATTCCTTAAAAATAACTATAGTAGCACCCCTTGGCTACACACTCCCCGAACTTGAACTCTTTGGTCCCCAAAGGCATGGAGAAATGCATTTTAAACTTAGAGGGAAGGAAGAAAGAATCATAAGCAATTTTTCATTAAAAACATCAATCACAATCTAGGTCTAAGAGATACAGTGCCTTGCGAAAGTATTCGGCCCCCTTGAACTTTGCGACCTTTTGCCACATTTCAGGCTTCAAACATAAAGATATAAAACTGTAATTTTTTGTGAAGAATCAACAACAAGTGGGACACAATCATGAAGTGGAGCAAACTCTCTCCAGAAGTTCAGTGAGGATCTCTGAATGATCCAATGTTGACCTAAATGACTAATGATGATAAATAGAATCCACCTGTGTGTAATCAAATCTCCGTATAAATGCACCTGCACTGTTATAGTCTCATAGGTCCATTTAAAGCGCAGAGAGCATCATGAAGAACAAGGAACACACCAGGCAGGTCAGAGATACTGTTGTGGAGAAGTTTAAAGCCGGTTTTGGATACAAAAAGATTTCCCAAGCTTTAAACATCCCAAGGAGCACTGTGCAAGCGATAATATTGAAATGGAAGGAGTATCAGACCACTGCAAATCTACGAAGACCTGGCCGTCCCTTTAAACTTTCAGCTCATACAAGGAGAAGACTGATTAGAGATGCAGCCAAGAGGCCCATGATCACTCTGGATGAACTGCAGAGATCTACAGCTGAGGTGGGAGACTCTGTCCATAGGACAACAATCAGTCGTATACTGCACAAATCTGGCCTTTATGGAAGAGTGGCAAGAAGAAAGCCATTTCTTAAAGATATCCATAAAAAGTGTCGTTTAAAGTTTGCCACAAGCCACCTGGGAGACACACCAAACATGTGGAAGAAGGTGCTCTGGTCAGATGAAACCAAAATCAAACTTTTTTGGCAACAATGCAAAACGTTATGTTTGGCGTAAAAGCAACACAGCTCATCATCCTGAACACACCATCCCCACTGTGAAACATGGTGGTGGCAGCATCATGGTTTGGGCCTGCTTTTCTTCAGCAGGGACAGGGAAGATAGTTAAAATTGATGGGAAGATGGATGAAGCCAAATACAGAGGACCATTCTGGAAGAAAACCTGATGGAGTCTGCAAAAGACCTGAGACTGGGACGGAGATTTGTCTTCCAACAAGACAATGATCCAAAACATAAAGCAAAATCTACAATGGAATGGTTCACAAATAAACATATCCAGGTGTTAGAATGGCCAAGTCAAAGTCCAGACCTGAATCCAATCGAGAATCTGTGGAAAGAACTGAAAACTGATGTTCACAAATGCTCTCCATCCAACCTCACTGAGCTTGAGCTGTTTTGCAAGGAGGAATGGGCTAAAATTTCAGTCTCTCGATGTGCAAAACTGATAGATACATACCCTAAGCGACTTACAGCTGTAATCGCAGCAAAAGGTGGCGCTACAAAGTATTAACTTAAGGGGGCTGAATAATTTTGCACACCCAATTTTTCAGTTTTTGATTTGTTAAAAAAGTTTGAAATATCCAATAAATTTCGTTCCACTTCATCATTGTGTCCCACTTGTTGTTGATTCTTCACAAAAAAATACAGTTTTATATCTTTATGTTTGAAGCCTGAAATGTGGCAAAAGGTCGCAAAGTTCAAGGGGGCCGAATACTTTCGTAAGGCACTGTATTAGCACACATCTGGATTCCTTTGGAACCCTCTATACATGTTTTCAGTTAATTCAAACTCAGTCATTGAACAGGCCACGGCAATTGCTGTGTCCCACACATTGGTGTCAGAGGTTCGAGCAGAGTCACCCCCCACCCAATTAACAGTAGGGGGTATAGCATCAGGAGATGATCTGCGAATGGTATGAATAAGTTCTTCAGAGCTCTCTCCCAATGTGTCATAAGTGAGTCTCTTGGGAGGGTGCACATTTAGTCTCAGCCGCACTGGGGAGTATTTTCCAGCAATCTGTATGGAATCTTCGGCCGGTTTGTTGGTATTGTTTTGGACATCCAGCTCTATTGAGGAGTCCTCATTTACAGGTTCAGGATTTAATGTGGGACATGGAACATAATCCCCTTCCAAAGGAATAGAGAGAGTCTTTTGACAATCTATCTTCTCCCCTTTGGAACTGAGGCCTTCCACTTCAGTAAGGCAGCTTGTTTCAGAAGCTGTTAATGGTTCGCCAGAAAAGTCTATCAGATCCCTAGCTTCTTGCTCAGGGATAACTCTTTCAATTTTAATTCCATTAATTCTCTTGAAAGGCGGCAGCCATGAATAAGCACTGATCCAGTGCGAAACGCGTCGGCTGTTCATTGTTTCTACTGCTGTGACCCTATTTTTGTACATGCTGTCTATTGAATAAAAGACCACCCATCAGGTTTTGGAGTGCGGCTATCCATTTTTCTTTGTCTTCAGATCCCTAGCTTCTTGCTCAGGGATAACTCTTTCAATTTTAATTCCATTATTTCTCTTGAAAGGCGGCAGTCTCTCCAATCCCGGTCCAAGAGACCAGTGTACTATCCTACTTGTTTCGACTGGCTGGTTGGGTAACACTTTGGTAACTACCTCGCCCTTCCCCTTGTCTTTCAACAGGCTATACTCTGGATCACAAAAAATCAGAGTCACTATATTCTCCTCCTCTTCCTCCCTTTATATCCTCCTCTTTCCTGGTGAGTATACAGCAGGGCCGCCATCAGGAATTTTGGGGCCCCTTACACAGCTTCAGGCATGGGCCCCCTAGAGCAGAGAACCGGGGGGGCAGGTGCTGCCGCATGAAATTGAGAAGCGGGGGGGCCTTTACAAAAAGAAGAAATAAAGAAAAATATATATAAAAAAGGGGGGTAGCCATCCGGGGCCCTGGGGACCTCTGTGCCCTTTAATAAAAAGAGAGAAAAAAAAAATATATATATATATATATATATATATATATATATATATATATATATTATATATATATATTTTTTTTTAAAAAGGGTGGTTGCCAACTGGGGCCCTGGGGACCTTATTTTTTTTTTTATAAAAGGAAATTACAAAAAAAGGGGGCTTTCCATTCGGAACCTCTGGGCCCTTTAATAAAAAGAAACCTCTGGGCCCTTTAAAAAAAAAGAAAGAAATAAAAAAATATATATATAAAAAAGAAATAAACATTTATATATAATAAAAAAAAAACAAGGGGGTTGCCTTCCAGGGCCCTGGGGACCTCTGGGCCCTTTAATAAAAATACATCTATATATATTAAAAAAAGAAATAAAATAATATAAAAAAGTAGAAAAAATTATAAAAAAGGAGGATTGTCATCCGGGGGCCCTGGGGACCTCTGGGGCCTTTAATAATAATAATATTATATATATATATATATATATATATATATATATATATATATATATATATATATATATATTAAATATAAAAATAAAATAAATAAAAAAATATATAAAAATGTATATTTTTTTATAAAAAAAATATTTTTTTAATAAGAAACAGGGCTTGCCATCTGGGGCCCTTGGTGGCCTCCGGGCCCCTGGGGACCTTCGGACCCCTTACAGGTGTAATGCCTGTACCCCCTGTTTTAGGGTGGTTCCCACCCGGGCCCCTGGGGACCCCCGGGCCCCTTACAGGTGTAATGCCTGTACCCCCCTGATGGCGGCCCTGGTATACAGGACTAGGTATACAGGACTGTAAAAACACATAGTCTTCCCCAAATTCCTCATCTTCTTCATTCGTCAGAACAGCTGTAGTCGGAACTTCCTTTTGTGAGCGTGTTCTGGGTGGGGTTGGTTTTGAAGGAGACTGCAGAGGTACCTGAGGTACCCTCACCGCATTAGACAATGGCAACAAATGATTTAAATGCCACATTTTCAGTGGTCCCTTTTCTCCATCCGGTCTGATTTGGTACACTGGTAATCTAGGGAGCTGCTTACACACAACATAGGGCTGTGGCCTCCATCATTCTGACAACTTGTGTTTTCCTGGTACCCCTAGATTTTTCATCAATACTCGGTCTCCCGGTTGCAAGTCCTGTATCTTTACTTTTATATTAAAGTTTTGTTTATTGCTTGTTTCCTTAGTAAAAGCATGTTCCATGGCTTTCTCATAGGCTTGTCGTAAGTTCCTTCGTAATCTGTCCACATAACCTTTGTGAGATGTTAAAGGGATGTTGTCAATTCTAGTGCCAAAAGCCAGATCAGCAGGAAGATAAGCTTCTCTCCAAAAACATAAGGCAATAAGGGGAATAACCAGTAGAATCACTCTCCGTGCTGTTGTAAGCATACAACATTGCTGCGATATGGTTTCCCCAATGCTGTTTCTTCTCTGGCGGCATAGTTCCCAACATATTTAGCAAAGTTCGAATGAATCGTTCAGGTTGAGGGTCCTCCTGAGGGTGATAGGGCGTCGTACGAGACTTCTTGATGCCCAACAGGGTACACAGCTGATGAATTAGTGGACTCTCTGACAACAAACCGTTGTTCACCAAACATTTATTAGCATGTTATCCAGCATTTGTTGGCCGAAAGTTGGACAACAATTGTCAAAAGGAGTGTATTAACGGTTTTAGGACAACAGTCTGTCAACAGACAATCCCCTGCCAACAATCATATCATGTGTACGAGGCTTAAATAGCTATCCCTTATGATGGACGTTGCATTGGAGAGTGGCAGGGTAGAGGGGGCAGAAGGCTGTGGGAAGCAGGAGACATAGGAAAAAAGGAGCAAGAGGTGGGTGGGTGGGGGAGAAACAGCAGGGGGCACCCAGAGCACCTAGAGTGTGAAACAAAGCCACCCCTGAATCCCAACAGTTAACCAAAGATTATGCCGCGTACACACGATCTGTTTGTTTGATGAAAACGGTCTGATGGACTGTTTTCTTCAGACGAACTAATCGTGTGTGGGCCCCATCGGTTTTTTATCCATCAGTAAAAAAACTAGGAACTTGTTATAAAATTATCTGATGGTTAAAAAAACGATAGAAAAAAATGATCGTCTGTGGGCAAGTCCATCGGTTAAAAATCCACGCATGCTCAGAATCAAGTCGATGCATGCTTGGAAGCATTGAACTTAATTTTTCTCAGCGCGTCATTGTGTTTTACGTCACCGCGTTCTGACACAATTGTTTTTTTAACTGATGGTGTGTAGGCAAGACTGATGAAAGTCAGCTTCATCGGATATCTGATGAAAAAATCCATCAGACGTTTTCATCCGATGAACCGATCGTGTGTACAGGGCATTAGTGTATCTAACCCTCATGTCACATATGTCACTCAAAGTGGGCCACTATCGCCTCCCAGTAAGGGTGTATTTTGGGACAGGACCAGACCAAATGCCAAAAGCTGCCCACCTCAAGATTATATCTAGTACACTTAGGATCCTGCTGACTATATATACTGTACAGCCTTTGGAGCGTATAATAGGCCCTGTGAAGGAACTTCAGTTGAATAAACCTATTTTTTGCCGCAATAATGGAGGGAATAAAGGTTGAGACACGCTTTTCCAATTTCTACTCGTCAAGGGTTGGAATATCGACCCTCCATCTAGCTAAGTCAGTTTAGTGTTGTTTTACAAGTCTTTACATCATGCATAAAATACTACAATGAAGATCGTACAATAAAATGTTACAGGTAGAAAATGTTGGCTTTCCATGAGGTTTTCAGTTTTGCATTCATCAGCAATATGGCCATTCTCAGTTCTAGCCTGCTTACATCAATACAGCGATAATGAGGAACAAATCCTATTGATAAAAATACTACAAGAGACAGATTAAATGATGACATCAGTGCCATTTTTACTGACCTCAAAAGAGCAAGTGTTGTCTGAAAGGTCATACATTACCGCACAGCACCTGATATGGCTTTGTGTTTCAAACACACCTCAATCAATGAGCGCACATTGCCTGCCATAAATAACTGAGACTTGTAGACATTAGGAAGCATGTCAGCTGATGCATAGTAGTTAATGTCACAATGGTGTCCTTCTCTAATGAGCCCAGAGGGATGTCATGCATGGCTCACCTAGCCTAATGTCAAATATCTTTGCATGTAATTTATGAGCGCTGGCATTATAGGGAATTGTGGGAAAATTTTACACAGAAAGAAAACAAATTCTTCTTTTTTTTTTATATTTTTCAATGGTAGCGAAGGGACTCTGCTCCAGCGGAGTGCAAACTCTCAATACAATTGAACAGAGATTACAATGTGAATGTACGGTCCAGCGGGGAAGATTTTGGAAAAGTGGTTGTGCAGCCTGGAGGAAGATGCACAGCCGGGCTGAGAGTAGATAGGGGACAGGTGAACATAAGATTGGGAGGAAAGGCAAGCTAAAGTGGTCTCCTAGGTGATAATTTCACATTTATTAATTTAGTCTTTGGTATTCATGTTTGATTTTTGAGGATTTAGAAAAATCCCTTAAGACACGTTCACATCAGCAGCTGCTGGTGTGCTGTAGCATGACAGTGGTGCCGATGTGCCAATCCCATTATTTTTTATGCAAATTTTATTGAGATTGTTACTAAGTGACATTTCATTAAGTTCTACTGTCACAGCACGGTGTGGTGTAGTAGTTTGCATTGGTTTGTATCATCCTGTGCTGAAAAAAAAAAAAAGGCCTAAAGCCTCGTAAAACACGATCAGATTTTCCGACGTGAATTGTGTGGTGACAGGCTGTTGGTGGAAAATCCGCTTGTATGCTTCATTATTGACGGAATTTCCGCGGACAAATGGATGGCAGGCTTTAAAATTTTCCGCCAACAACGGCTGTTGTCGGATTATGTGATTGTGTGTAGACAAGTCCTTTGGACAAAACGCCAAAATACAAACACGCATTCTCGGAAGCAAGGACGACCCGGAAACGTTCGGTCTTGTAAAACTAGCGTTCGTAAGGGAGATATCACATTCGTGACGCTGCAAATTATGAAATCTCGATATGCAGCGCACATTCTCTTCTTCTTTATAATGCAACACTGTACCCAAACAAAATTGACGTCCTTTTTTCCCAAGAAATAGAGCTTTCTTTCGGTGGTACAGTGGGTGACCGCGATATTGTGTCAATCTCGCTCCCTTTCTCGGCGAGATTGACCACCTACGAGCCCCACCGTGGGAGCCAGTGCCGAGCCGGCTCGCCGCGATGGGGATAAACCCGTCATAGAAGCGACTGGGGGCTGGGGGGGCCGGTATTGTCATAGGATGCATTAAGGTGAAAAAACATGTACCTTTCGTGTCCCTTTAATGAACAGCTCTAGTCCCCCGACCTCTCTGTCAATGAAAAGCCCTGAATAAGTTACAATGCGAAACGTGGTGGGTTGTTTCTCTATTCTCATACTATGGTCCTGAGGCGGCGTACACACGACCGAGGTTCTCGCTGGAAACCAGCGAGAACCTCGCTGGAAGCTGCATTCCAGCGAGGACCTCGGCCGTGTGTACACTCTCGGCGAGCTTCCCGTCGGGAAGCCCGTCGAGCAGAAATAGAGAGCACGCTCTCTATTTGCTCGACGGCCCGCCTGGAAGAATGGCTGGTTGCCATTCCCGACGGGCGGGTCGCCGATTTCGACGGCCGGCAGGCATGGGCGTCCGCTGAACTTTTTCCAGGGGGGGGCATCATTTTACGGTCACCTTTCCTATATCTGGCACCCCCCCCCCTTCACTGATCATACCTGTATGCACTCAGCTGCCCCCCTCATCTGTATATATGCCAGCCCCCCCTGTACACAAACAGCCTCCTCCCTTCACTTGTACTCACAGCCCCCACTTGTAAGGTCACGGTGGTCTTCCTTCTCCCAAGTCCTGTTTCCACATGTCCATTTGAAAATACATTACAGGTATCAAAGCAAACATGAGGGAGCACATACAGGAATCGGCCAGAGGTGGCAGTAAAGAGCTCTGTAAGCTCCGTGACACTGATTTTGCAACAGATGTGGAGCCGACTGCAAAAACACAGAGAGAGTCGGCACAGCCACAGAATCGAGCATGGCAGACCCTCGCCGATTCCAGGGGGGGTCACTCGCCCCCCCTTAACCCTATGAGCGGACACCCATGCCGGCAGGGAACCTCGACGGGCGGAACGATGTGTTCTGCCCGTCGAGGTTCTCTGCCGTGTGTACACGGCCTGAGTGTTTTGTTATGGTTCATGGTTGCACATATATGTGACTATTGAGGAAATTGTTCACCTTGTTGTAGGGACTGTTTACGGGTGTATATAGAGTTTGCTGTTTCACATTTTTGTTACACATGTCTTAAACAATATAAGAATTTTTTATGTATTTAATAACATTTTGTTATTTTCATACATCACTGTGTCAGATATTATTCCAACAGCATCTAAAAGTCCCATTAATCAATTTCTCTTTGTTCTACTTACCTTTAACCACTTAACCCCCGGACCATATTGCTGCCCAATGACCACAGCACTTTTTGTGATTCATCACTGTGTCGCTTTAACTGACAATTGAGCGGTCGTGCGACGTGGCTCCCAAACAAAATTGGTGTCCTTTTTTTCCCACAAATAGAGCTTTCTTTTGGTGGTATTTGATCATCTCTGCGGCTTTTATTTTTTGCGCTATAAACAAAAATAGAGCGACAATTTTGAAAAAATTCAATATTTTTTTACTTTTTGCTATAATAAATATCCCCCAAAAATATATAAAAACATTTTTTTTCCTCAGTTTAGGCCGATACGTATTCTTCTACATATTTTTCATGAAAAAAATCATAATAAGCGTTTATTGATTGGTTTGCGCAAAAGTTATAGCGTTTACAAAATAGTAGTTTTATGGCATTTTTATTAATATTTTTTTGTTACTAGTAATGGCGGCGATCAGCATTTTTTTTCAGTACTGCAACATTATGGCGGGCACTACGGACACTTTTGACACATTTTTGGGACCATTGTCATTTTTTTAGCGATCAATGCTATAAAAATGCATTGGATTACTATAAAAATGCCATTGGCAGTGAATGGGTTAACACTAGGGGGCGGGGAAGGGGTTAAGTGTGTTCCTGGGTGTGTTCTAACTGTATGGGGGGGTGACCTCACTAGGGGAAATCACTGATCTTCTGTTCATACATTGTATGAACAAAAGATCAGCGTTTCCCCCGCTGACAGGACCGGGAGCTTTGTGTTTACACACATAGCTCCCGGTCCCCGCCCTGTAACGAGCGATCGCGTGTGCCGGGCGGCGATCGTACCCGCCGGGCACGCGCGCGGGACTCGGGGGCGAGCGGGGACACGCATGTGCCCCCTAGTGGCCGCTTTAATGCGGACGTATAGCTGCGGGCTCTCGCCCAGGAGAGCCACCGTCCCGCAGTAATATGACGGCGGGCGGTCGGCAACAGGTTAATTTGTTTTCCTATCATGTATTTTCGAGGCATTGGTGACCTAGCCAGGACATTAAAGCTGCCCCCTGGGAAGGCTACATCATAGTGTTTTTCAGGAAGACCTCCACTGATCTTGGGCATATGCCGTATTAGATCTGCCGTGGTTTGTTAATGTAAATAATAGCATTGTGGTTTTGTGGTTTTTGTAATTTGTAAATAATCACAAACCATGCCCGATCTAGTACTGCACATTCGCAAGATCAGACAAGATATCTTCAGTGGGCCGTCGCAGAATAACGAAGAAGAAGCTGGCAGACAATTAAATTTTTTTTAAATGTTAGCATGGCTTTGTATTGACAATGGGGACAAACAAGGAGTCTGCAGAAACCAGTAAGCTAGTAACTGTTGCTAATGGTATTGGTTTTGTAAATTAGGTTTCATTGCAGGAGAGGGAGTGCTGCTTTAAGTACTAAAACAGCTTGATTATTGGTCCCAGTGGATAAGGTCAGACAGGTAACAGAGCAGCATCTATCAGATTTCACGTGACCCCTGGTCCCTTTAAAACAATGCAGTTATGTGCTCTAATACACAGATTTATGTGCATCCAGATACAACAGTAAAAAAAGATAGCACATAAAATTCTGCTTTAATCCAATAGATACTAGTAAGCTTCTATAAGCAACTTGCCAGCCCGTTGCAACAACCAAACTCAAAAAGGGTGACCCACCAATTGACAGTGTGGTCATCCATTGGCTTCTAATGCAGGTGTATAAAGGTTATGTAGCTTTACCCCCCGAAGGAGCCACTGGTTAGGATGGGCCCTGTGTTCTCGACCAAAACAATCCTAATGCCTCAGCTCTACTGACACACCAGATTACTGGATAAGGGAATAACCGTAAACAGAAATGCCTTAGTGCCGGTTCGTAATACCGCGACTTGGGATCCGACTTGTGTTGCCCCAAGTCGCCCGACATGAGAAATTCTATTAAAGTGAATGGAGCCGTCTTAATGTACACTACTGAAGTCGCTTCGACTTCAGAAAAGGTTCCTGTACTACTTCAAGGCGACTTCTTGGCAACTTGTACCCATTGATTTCAATGGAAGTCGCCTCCAAAGTCAGATCACCATCTTAACTGAAGCAACTTTACAGGAAAAGAAAATAGTTTACTCAAGCAAACCCCTCCCTCCCACAGAGCTGATTATTCTGTGATTGGCCACAGCCAAAGTCGCCTGTCCTGGAGGCAACTTTATGTCGTGTTGTAAGTTGCTCCAACAGTAGGACTCGGCCCTGCCCCAGCTCCCACGTCATTGGATTTGATTGACAGCAGTGGGAGCCAATGGCTGCGCTGCTATCAATCTATCCAATCAGGACCTGAGACACTGGTTGGTGCTGGTGTGCTTGTCCTCGTCGCTGGAAAGATTGGGTTCAGGTAAGTACAAGGTGGGCTCTGGGGGGCATGCGCCGTTCGTTCGGCCATTCATTTGCATGGGGTCACGCTTAATTTAAATAGATCACGCCCATCTCCTTCCTACTTTGAATTAGACGGCTTACGCTGGCCAATTTACGCTAGGCCGCTGCAACTTACGGAACAAGTGCTTTGTGAATACTGTTCTTGCCTCTCTATGTTACGTCGGCATAGCGCATATGAGATGCGCTACGCCAGCACAAATATACGCCGCCCTACGTGAATCTGGCCCAATGACTGGTATGCCATTAAAGTTCATGTGTGCGTAAAGGCAGGCGTCCCAATACTTTTGGTAATATAGTGTACATTTAATGCTTTTTGTAATAAACATATAGCTGCATTTGTTGGTCTTTGTTTATTATCTGCCTGAAGTTCTGATAAAAAAAAAAAACGTTCAATCAAACCACATGGTGCAATCCTATGAAAATTCTCCAGCCTGTCCTATCGTTTCCTTTTCAGTTCAACTTCCAGTATATTAATAACAAATAATTAAAAAAAGTAACAAACTTAAATGTTGTCTTTTCTGCTTAAGAGAAGTATGCCGGCCGTCATTGCTTAACTGTTAATATTCGAGTTACTTGGCTATTATGCTAATTACATTTTCCAACCCGAAGTATGAGAATAAAGAGTTCTGTCTTCATTCTGACTACATTATTTTATTTCACATATTTGCTGCAGGTCACCTGAGTATTTGGATCAGCATGAAAGCCGTGGAACTAGCACATCCAACTGAACATTCAGATTAAATCAGTTTAAAACATTGCACGTGCATGAACACAAAATGTGTGAAAGTCTTGCAATTTGTTTTCTTTAGAAAGCAGCCTCATCTTGAGAAAAAAAGCCTGTCCCTTGCCAGCATGCTGTAGAGAAGGACCTTTGATCTCTGTGAGGAAGCAGTGATATCTCTGCAGAGGTCTGACATGCGCCCTTCTGATTTAGCAGAGCGTGAGATTTACCGATTCAAGAGCTTCAGCTCTGACCCAGCAGGCAGCATGTTGGAGCTCTGCCGAGGGTTTGTTGCTTCCACACAAAAAGCAAGGGCCCTTTCCAGCCACAAGTGTCTGCTGATTCTTAGCACTGGAATACGGTGGCTGTTCGTAACTGGCTGTGTGAATGTTGCCTGAAGCTGCCTCCTCACTTGTATACACAACTAGCTACACCTTAACTAAGTATTGTCCAACTGAAAGTCTCAGCAGTGCCACAATGGCCATGCCGGCTATATAAAGTCCAAAAAGTTAGCGCCACTCCAGGTGATCCCAATATATTGGAACCAAAAGTGCTGGTGAAAGTCTCAGCAGTGCCATAATGGCCATGGCGGCTATAGAAAATCCAAGAGGGTACCACCACTCCAGGTGATCCCAATATATTGGATCCAAATATGCTGGGCAGGGCCGCTGATAGGGGGGACCACTGGTCCTCTTGTAGGGGGACCGGCACACAGAGGTGCCCAGACAGCAGAAGGATTGGCAGAAAACAATGCCCTCCATGCCTCTTACCCAGGTTTCTCCACAACTCTCTCCCGCCGGCTTTTAGCTGCTGAGTGAGAGACACAGAGGGATGATGAGGCTGGCTGGCCGCCACTGAGCTCCTTCCCCCGCCCCCACCACTCACAGTTGGGACAAGGAGAGGGAAGGCTGGAGCAGATAGGAGACATCAAAGAGGAGGTTCGCTGTGTTGTGTTCTCCTTCCTGTCAGAAGAGCATTCGTCTATACAGCACATGAGACAGCGGATCGCTGTTACTGTAGAGCGCATTCCACTGTATACACAGTGCCCCAATCCACATTTCCTGCTGCCAGGAGGAGGTGAGCAGCCAATGGAGGAGATAGGGGGCGCTGTGTGTGTACAGTGCAATGCGATCTACAGTAAGATCCGGTCCCATGTCCTGTATACTGTAGGTGAATGCTCTTCTGGCAGGGCAGAACAGAACACAGCACCCTCCAGCTGGCTATTAGTGGCTTCGCCCTGGAAGTTGGAGGAGGGGTATGGGTGGCTAGCTGTGTTGGTAAAAGTGATGGGGACTTAGGGAGGGGGATAAGTGTTATAAGGGGGGGGGTAGGGGGCAGAGGGTTGAATCAGGAGAGGGTTGAACCAGGATAGGGGTTGCTTGTGCTGGGGGGGGCGGGGGGTTTCGGTAGGGAGGAAGAATTTATGCTGGGAAGATTAACTTAGAGGGGGTTTAAAGTAAGAAGATTTGTGCTGGGAGGGGAGATGGGGGGGGGGGGATTTTGTGCCAGGAGTGGGTGGGGGAATTCGGGGCTAATAGGAGGAATTGGGGGGGATTTATGTTGGCAGGGGGATTTGAGGGAGAAGATTTGTGCTAGAATAGAAAGGGGGGCCCCCATCAGGTAGGCTGTACGGTTCCCCCTGTGATTTCTAACAGCGGGCCTGATGCTCGGTGCAAGCCACGGCTCACTAACGATAGTAACAGAAAAGAAACGGCTGCACATCGGCAATAATGATCAAACGTAAATTTATTGTGACAAACTGGTATACACGACTTCCAACCAAGAAAGGAACAACGGAGAGGTGACACGTTTTACATTGCAGTAGTGCTTCTTCAAACCTTATGCCACATACACGCGATCAGATTTTCCATCGGAATTCAGCTCAAGCTTGGCTTGCATACACACGGTCACACAAAAGTTCTCTGAACTTTTATCCGTCAAGAATGCGGTGATGTACAGCACTACGACGAGCCAAGATAATTAAGTTCAATGCTTCCGAACATGCGTCAGAATTTTGCACGTTGACGCAACAGACGATCGGATCTTGTGATAGGAATTTTTTCCGTTGGAAAATTTGAGAACCAACTCTCAATCTTTTGTTGGCGGAAATTCCGACAGCAAAAGTCAGATGGAGCATACACACAGTCGGAATTTCCGTTCAAAAGCTCACATCGGACTTTTGCTGTCGGAATTTCCAATCATGTGTATGGGACATTTGGAACAACTGAAGCAATTTGAGTTATTAGGGCTATATAATGTATATATAATGGACCCCAGTGAATAAAACACCAAAGGCAATGTTGCCCTAGTAACGCCTAATTAAAAAATATATATATAACTTGCATATATAAAAATAATACTAGGAACATTTTAGGTATGGAAAAATGAATACAAATTGGTATAATATGTATAACCAAGAGATAACTAAAAAAAGAACAAATGAAGAAAATAAACATATAAATATACCATATATATATATATATATATACATATTGTGACAGGAAGTCAGGTAAATCTGTGGGTGTTGTCACAGACGGGAGATGCATTTCTGCCTTGTTTAGACAATTCACCAATTACTATTAGGTGTCGGCTGCAGAAATAGCCAGAAAGGTTTAAGGCGTTGAAAAACAGCTGTTCAGAATGAGGAAACTAAGGCCTCTATAAAGACATCTAAACAACGACTACTGATTGCTGCATCCTGAGGCTTTTTGAGTTAAGGAGCAGTCAGAAAGACTTCTGAAGAGGTGAGGTGGTTGTTGATTCTTCTGTGTGATAAATAATCAAAAAGACTATTGTTTCTCTGCTGTATGACCAGCAGTGTCTGCCCAGCAGTAGGCTGTGCTAGACTCCATAGGTAGGTTCCCGTGTTGTGAAGGTAGATGCCCCAAGTGGCAAGGGTTTGTTTTATGTTTTGTTTTGTTTATGCTGTTTTGATGCTGGCACTTGTATCCAGAAATATGGAAGAATAAACCATATCTTTTGTTTTCAACCGTCCTCAACTGCCTCTCTGTATAGTTCAGCGTGTAGTGAACCCATCCAGGGGGTCACACACACCCGGTACCGAGCTAACCCCTCACACATGGTGGAGTGCCGCGGGCAGTTAAAGTAAACCCAAAATGGAGGAGATACTAAAACAGCTAGCTATAGCAAATGCAAATCAACAGCAGACAAATGCAGCTTTGCAGCAGAGCCTTACAGCTCAACAACAAGCTCACCAAGAGAGCCTTGCAGCTCACCAAGAGAGCATGGCAGCTCAACAACAGGTTTACCAAGAGAGCATTGCAGCTCACCAAGAGAGCATGGCATCTCAACAACAGGTTTACCAAGAGAGCATTGCTGCTCAACAACAGGCTCACCAAGAGAGCATTGCAGGCTTGGAACAGAGGCACCAGCAGCAAATGGAGGCCATCATGAAACAACTTCAGAGACAGCAGACCGAGGCTGGGAGTCAGGCCAGTGACATACCGACTTTTCGGGTAAGCCACTTATTGCCAAAGATGACTGCAGATGATGACCCTGAGATGTTTCTGACCACGTTTGAGAGAACAGAGGAAAAAGAGAGTTGGCCTAAAGAACAGTGGGCTGGACTAGTGGCCCCCCTATTATCTGGAGAAGCCCAAAAGGCATATTTTGATTTGGAGCTTGCAGATACAAAAAACTATGATCGGTTAAAAGAGGAAATATTAGCATGTTTTGGTGTAACCCTGGATGTCCGTGCTCAGCGGGTCCACAATTGGAGTTATCATCTGAGGAAGCCACCTCGGTCGCAGATGTATGACCTCATTTATTTGGCTAGGAAATGGCTGCAGCCAGAAACTCTGTCCGGACCAAAAATTTTGGAGCGAGTAGTCATGGACAAACTTCTTAGGTCTCTTCCTAACACCCTGCAGAAATGAGTGAGCCATGGTGGTCCGGAAACCGCAGACAAACTAGTAGACCTGGTCGAAAGGTACCTAGCAACAGAGAATTTGTCCTCTTCCACCAGAGACGCACAGACTTTTCACCCCAAGACCAGACCCTCCCCACCTATAGGTAAGACTGCATCAAGGGATGGGGGTGGAGAGAAGGACCAAAGAGCAACTAGAGGTGTTATCGGGACTACTGCTGATGTTTGGCGAGAGCAGCCTGGAAGACCCATCCCACAGGAGATGCTATCAAGCTAATCCCTCACAATACATACATATATACATACATACATATATACAGGGCTTTTTTTCTCAGACAACAGGTGCTGGAACTCCGCCTTTCCGCGTCACCCCTTTTCTTCGCCCCTACCCACCTCCCAGTACCGTCCCTTTTAGACAATATAGGACCAAGTATCATTTCGTGCTGCTAAGTAATTTGTATGGAATTTAGTAATGATATCAAGAAAAGCAGTAAAATAGATCCCCAGCAGCCAGCAACAATAGATCCCCCTAACAACAATGGACCACCCACAACAAAATGTCCACACTAGCAACAATAGACTCCCAGCAGCATCAACAGATCTCCACACAGCCACCATTAATGGACTCTTTGGCTGCCATCTAGACCCTTCCCCCAATAGTAGATCTCTTTCAGCAACAACTGACCCCCCAGCAACAATGGGTCCCCCACCAGCAACAAAAGACCTCCCCAGCAACAATAGACACCCCCCCCCTGTAAAAATAGATTCCCAGCAGTGAGCATCAATACCCTGCAGCACATCCTAGTTCTCCTTGCCATTGCATACAGTCAGTCCAGGAGGTGCCGGGACTGCGTTCCCCCACTTTTCCCGCTGAAAAAAAGCCCTGTATATATATATATATATATATATATATATATATATATATATATATACACACACACCAGTTACTAACTAAAATAATTAATATTATACAGGTAAAAAAAAGTAAAGAAAATAAAAAGTCTCGATATATGAATGCTAGCAAAATGATCATGGACAAAGATGATCATGGACCCAAAAGATAAATAACAACAATATAAAAGATAGGGTATACTTCATCAAAACAACCACCTAGAAACTCCACCCTATACAGGGCTGGTGCTACCACTAGGCAAATTAGGCAGTCGCCTAGGGCACACTGCTGCCTAGGGCGCCTGTCCACTGGTGTTCCTACTCTCTTCTCTCTGCAGCAAGCAACTAAGTCTCAGCATCAGCAGGCAGCCGCCACTCGGTTTGCACAAAGTGTCAGAGGCGCAGCGGAGGACTGTGTTCATGTCCCGCCTCCTGGATGAATAGAAGCAAAAAAACATTCATTGATGAGCGCTGGTGAGTAGTGTTGCTCACAAATATGCGCATTGCGAATATTCATTACGAACATTGCATATTCGAGTATTCGCGAATAAATCGAATATCGCGGTGAATATTCGCTATTGCGAATATTCGTATTTTTTCAAATTTATTTTTAAAACAGATCACATCCTAGTGATCTCCATCGACGTCTAAAAGCATTGCTGGTATGATTAGAGACCCTGGGCCGAGTAGCTGAGGCGATCCTTTTATGTTGCCGAAAATTCGCAATGCGAATATTCGTATTACGTATATTCGCGAATACTTTCTCTGCCCTTCTGTGTTTTGTGTATAAAAAAAAAAAATTAGCTTTAGTTTAGTCATATAAGTTTGTGTAAGTAGAGTTAGTGTTTAGTGCATATTAGTTTAGTAATCCAGGAAATGATCTCCGTTTTCGTGTGTTGACGAGAATTTCGCAATCAATTTCACATTCGCATTAGCGAAATTTCGCAAATTTTTTATTTTTTTATAAAATATCACGAATATTCGATGGTAACGAATATTTCGCGAATATTCTTCTATATATTCGTGAAATA
The DNA here is from genome assembly GCA_029574335.1 of Rana kukunoris. NCBI lineage: Eukaryota > Metazoa > Chordata > Amphibia > Anura > Ranidae > Rana > Rana kukunoris. The sequence goes on along the minus strand of CM056054.1, from coordinate 207,524,672 downwards.
TCGCAAAATCGAATATGGCGTATTCCGCTCATCACTACTGGTGAGGCTGCATTTGATGGGCGCTGGTGAGGCTGCATTTGATGGGCGCTGGTGGGGCTGCATTTGATGGGCGCTGGTGAGGCTGCATTTGATGGGCGCTGGTGAGGCTGCATTTGATGGACACTTCATTAACCACTTAAGACCCGGACCAATACGCTGGCAAATGACCCAAGGGGTTTTTGCGATTTGGCACTGCGTCGCTTTAACAGACAATTGCGCGGTCGTGCGACGTGGCTCCCAAACAAAATTTGCGTCCTTTTTTTCCCACAAATAGAGCTTTCTTTTGGGGGTATTTGATCGCCTCTGCGATTTTTATTTTTTGCGCTATATACAAAAATAGAGCGACATTTTTGAAAAAAAATCAATATTTTTTACTTTTTGTTATAATAAAAAACCAATAAACTAAATTTTAGTCAAACATTAAGGCCAAAATTTATTTAGCCACATGTCTTTAGTAAAAAAAAAATCGCATTAAAAAAAAATTAGCTACCTAGCGGGAACAGCGACACTAATACAGCGATCAGAAAAATGATCGCTTAGTGATGCTGGCAATAGGGAGTGAAAGGGTTAACTAGGGCAGTGATCAAGGGGTTAAAACTTTATTGGGGGGGTGGGGGGGGCTACCCTGACACTAACACTAACTGACTGTCACACTGTCTGTCACACTGACACTAAATACAGTAATCATACATGCAGAGCTTTTTTTCTCAGAAAATAGGTGCAGGAACTCAACCACGACCCCGTTCAGATTTCACAAACAGTAGAAAGGGTCTTAAAGGGGCATTAAATACCATAATTGCACTAATACAGAGTGCAGAGTTCAGGGGGGTTACACACAGAGTGAAGAGCTGGCACTTGTAAACACAGAAACCAGACACTTCTGTGTTTACAAGTGATTGTGGTGAGCAGGCACCAAAGGGTCTGAGCCAAAGGTGGTGGAACTGAGTTCCACCAAGTTCCCCCAGAAAAAAAGCCCTGCATACATGTATGATTACTGCATTCAGTGACACTGTGACAGGGGGGAGGGGGGGGGCGATCGCGGGGGTTAAATGTGTTTGTGTCTGTGTGTAAGTGTGCTGTTGGTGCAGACTTACTTGCTGTGTTGTGATCTCTCCTCAGCGGCGCTTGAAACAAACGCAGAGGGAGAGATCAGATAGCTTCCTCCTTCCTGTGTTTACACAGGAGGAGGAAGTGACAGGGCGGGGGGGCGCGCACATTGGCTGAGAGCGATCCGGAGGGGGCGGGTGAAAACGGATAGCCGCCCCCTCTTGTCGGATCGCTCCTGCAGCCGCGCGGACCGCCGCATGTACGGGGGGGGGTCCGATCGGACCCCCGATCCCCCCCAAGGCACCAACGTATATATACGTTGATGTGCTTGTCGGTGCCATTGTGCCGACGTAAATGTACATGCGGCGGTCCTTAAGTGGTTAAAAAGGTGGGTTATACATGTCCTGGGCAAATGGGGTGGAGTCAGGGGTGGAACAAGGGGGGGCGACAAAATAAGAGTTCATCTAGGGTGTCAAAAATCCATACACCAGCCCTGCCCCTATCATGTCCTAACTGGATTCCAATTCAGGGACATCTACAAAACCACCCAAGAAACTAACAACATGTAATTAATCAAACCAAGACTTCAAGTCCTCAACTTTTTGGTTAGATAAAAAAGTATAGAGAAACATGTTGGCTATGGGGCAGGCTGAAATTGGTCATATGATGTTCCACTTATGTCTGGAGGGATGCCCTCTTCCCCATGAACCCATAATTTATCTAAACTGTAGATGAGTTTGTTGGGTAAAAGCACGATCGATGACAAGCAGATTGCTGTGTACGGCCGGCTTTACAAACGTTCACTATAAGATGTACATGAGGATTCAAATTTAAAAAAAGGTTCAATATGATAGATTAATTTGGTTGCAATTAGTGCTCAGATGACATCTGCAGATTTTACTACAGAGACATACATACCCTGGGGGAAAGTACACAATGATGCGTTCACCTCCAGGTGACCGTACAGTGAACCATGATCAATAAAAGGTTCTTTTGGCTGTATAGGGGATGTGTCAATACAAAATAACATTGAATGATTAAATGGAGTGTAATTAGAGACTGCATGTCCCATACAGACCAAGGGACCAGCTATGGTTTATTGTGAGGTCATCTATCTATATAAGATAATACTTTACAATGTAACCTTGGATCGTAACGTGCTTAACAAGCGTTTCACAATTCTCGGATCGGCTAAGGCGTCATGCCGCGGTTACCCCCTATAGCTTCCTAAGGATGACTACGTAAAATGAGGGCGATTCACGCAGCCGTGCCAACCTTCAGCAGTACAACTGCGGCGACTGGTCGGCAAATACATTTAGAGCTGTTTCACACAGGGGCAAGAATTTGAGGGCGACTCGGCAAGGCGATCTTAAAACGACTTGAGAGGCGACTTGCAAAATGACTTCTGTATTGAAGCCAATGCAAGTCGCCCTGAGTCGCCGCAAAGCCGTACAAGAACCTTTTTCTAAGTCAGAGCAACTTGCGTTGCTCCTATTAGAACTGTTCTATTGAATAGAATGGGACGCGACTTGTCAGGCGGCTGAGACGCCTGACGAGTCGCCCCAGTGTGAACCGGTTCTCAATGATTATAGGGCTACATTGATTGGTGTCGTTTATATGTGCCTAGAGTCCATCCTTACAGCATTGGTCCAACTTATCACAAGCAAAGGGAATGTGTTTTGGATAAATTTACAGGAGGGAGGAGCTAGGCGACGATTCTTCTGGGTTATGGCCGTGACCGGAAGTCCCTGTGTTTGACACGCTTTTTGTTGCTGGCTTGTTATGCCCTTTTAACCACTTAAGACGCAGACCAATATGCAGGTTAAGGACCTTGCACATTTTTGCTTTCACCTTCACACTGTGTCGCTTTAACTGACAATTGCACCAAAAAATATATAAAAAAACTTTTTGTTTCCTCAGTTTAGACCGATACGTATTCTTCTACATATTTGTGTTAAAAAAAAATCGCAATAAGCGTTTAATGATTGTTTGCACAAAATTTATAGCGTTTACAAAATAGGGGATCGTTTTATGGCATTTGTATTAATCATTTTTTTTTTTTACTACTAATGGCGACAATCAGCGATTTTTTTCATGACTGCGACATGGATATGGTGGACACATTGGACAATTTTTACACATTTTTGGGACTGTTGTAATTTTCACAGCAAAAAGTGCTATAAAAATGCATTTTTTACTGTGAAAATGACAATTGCAGTTTAGGAGTTAACCATTAGGGGGCGCTGTAGGGGTTAAGTGTGACCTCATGTGTGTTTCGAACTGTAGGGGGACGGGGCTAGATGTGTGACGTCATTGATCGTCTTTCCCTATATCTGGGGACAGACGATCAATGACAGTGCCACTGTGAAGAACGGGGAAGGTGTGTTTACACACAACTCTCCCCGTTTTTCAGCTCATGTGACCGATCGTGGGACACCGGCGGTGATCGGGTCCCGTGGCCACAGTCACGGAGCTTCAGATCGGGTCGCGTGTGGGCACCGGTGGCTCGCGCGCGACCCACGGCTGGGCTCTAAAAGGCGACGTACCTGTACGTGTTTACCACAAAGGATGAGCCTACCCCTACCAATATACCTTATGTTATATCTAATAAACCCTGTTAGGTAGCCACCCCTCCTATCTGGAGGTTACCGCCATAGCCAAAAAACTTGCATACAGAAAAAGTTGTATCCCACAGGAAAATTCAAGAATGAAATGTCCACAGGGATATAAGGGGCTACTAATGGCAGTAACGGACAATGTTGAAGGTCAAAAAATAGAAATTTTATTTAGTATTACAAAATATCATAATTAGATAAATAGATCACACAATATTGTTACCAATGACTAATATTAAAAACCACCTACAAATAGCCGACATACCTAGCACTGATAAACATAGTTTATCACAAGTGTGCAGACAAACAGTACACAGAAACATAAACTAACATAGGTCCTGACAGGACCGGGAGCTGTGTGTTTACACTCACAGCTCCCGGTCCTCGCTCTGTAACGAACAATCGCAGGTGTCCGGCGGCGATTGTGCCCACCGGGCACGCGCACGTGACTCGGGGGCGCACACGTGTGCCTCCAGCGGTGCGCGCACGCCCCTAGTAACCTGCGAGAGAGCCGACGTAGAGCTACGGGCTCTCGCGCAGGGGATGTTGTACTTTGTGTATAGTACCCCGTTACCGGGATTTTCCTCTTTATCATAAGTTTGTAGGCATGTGCATTTTGTTTAGTTCCGAATCGAAATTCGGACAAATTTTTCATTATTCGGACATTCGGATGCATACGAATTCCCGAATTGCAATATCAGCAAATTTACCGAATCCGAACGAACTTTTCGAATTGAATTCGAAAAAAATTCTATTCGAAAAGAGACTATTTGTTTTCTAATCCAGTTGAAATATGCATGTCAAAATTTAGATAATACTGTAGATGTTCTATAACATTAATTACCTCTACATTCCAAAGTTTTTGCAGCCGTGTATTTGACTGTTCATAGGAATTTTTTTCTTTAAAGATTTTATTTAGTTTTCAAAGGCAATACAGAGTACTTATACGACAAATACGTTGTGTCATAACGTTGATTAACAAATATCGATATAGCTAATTATAGTCACTAAGAAAGGATGTCAAGTAATACAACATAAGGTACAGAGCACAGTGGATTCAAAACTCACGTTTTTACCTGTCCTCTGACGCGGCACCCCACATGGGAACATTAGTGCCGCATGAGAGGAGAGTTGATTTAAAACAGAAATCCACCTTGCAACGTAGTTGGATCTTAACAAAGCTAGGGTGGTATAATTAAAAAAAAAAAAGAAAACAGTAAACAGTGTATACAACATGGGTACTGCTCGTTCAGGAAAAATAGCAGAAGAGTATGGAACCGTAGCGTTATCTGATAGGTACAGTCTCTGTCCAGTCGATCCAGGGCTGCCAGAGTTTCCTGGTCTTGAAAGAACGACCAGTGCTGGCTGCTGAGGTAGTCTCATAGCTAAAGTGTAATGTCACTATATCTATTACCTGTATTACGGAAGGGATCACATCTGATTTCCAGTGTCTTGCTATATTGAGCCTGGCTGCCAGGAGAATGTGCGTGGTCAAATGTCTCATAGGTTGGGGGATGTCGTCTATGGTCAAGTTGAGAACTGCTAGGGCAGGTGATAGGGGCACTTTAACGCTGGTCATGTCGGAAATCAACTGGAAAACGTCAGTCCAATAATTGTTGATACCTGAGCATTTCCAAAAAATGTGTAGTAGGTCCCCTTTAGCAATTTTGCACCTCCAACAAGTGTTGGAATATTTAGCGCTAAATGATGCCAATTTTGTGGGAGTGAGATACCATCTAAGGGAAATTTTCTGGGTCAGTTCCCAGAGGGCTGAGGATTTAGTGGCCTTGTAGACAGACTTAAAGGCATAATGCCATTGGTTTTCCGTAAAGGTGCATGAGAGATCAGCTTCCCATTTGAGGTGATGGGTTAGTTTGGAGAAGGTAGATTTGTCATGTAGGGCATTGTAGAAGTGAGAGATGCCCTTGATCTTAGAGTTGGGGTCAGTGAGATAGTCCCACGTTTTGGGAGGAATACAGTAAAGAGGGAGAGGTATGGCGTTTAAACAGTGGCGTATTCTGAGATAGGTGAAACGGTCAAAGTCTGGTAGGTCATAATCAGTTTGCAGCTGAGCAAAGGGTTTGGGATGGCCTTTGTGTAGTAAATCGTGGAGGTGGTGGATTCCTTTAAGGGACCACCTCGTCAGTGGTAAATCAGGTGAGAGGAAATGCATGGATTCCAGGGGAATTGGAGAGTGTAATGTGACAGGGTTAGAGGCATACAGGGAAACCAGTCGTCCCCATGCTTGAGCTGATGCTTTAACAGGCGGTGGCATGGATGGCGGAACCGGGGTGCCTAAGGGGGTGCTCAGTAGCCAATTCTTTAGGTTGGGCTTAGTGAGTGAATGGCTTTCCACTTGGGCCTAATTGGGGTTCTTGAGCGGTTGGAACCATCCGGGTAGTTGTGCCAAAATGGCTGCTGTATGATAGTCTCTAAACTCTAAATCGACCCCGTGCCCCCTACTAATTTGTGCTTGATCAGTGTTGAGTTGGCGCGTCTAGGTTTTTTCCCGTTCCAAAGGTATTTGTTGTACAACGTTTGGAGAGACTTGAAAAAAGAGGCAGGCAGTGGAATGGGGAGGGTCCTAAACAGGTATAAAATTTGGGGCAGGCATATCATTTTAAAGGCTGCCAGTCTCCCTGACCATGAAAGCTCATGTTTCGCTATGGATTGTGAGGTCTTTTGGATGGTTTGTAGAAGTGGCAGGAAGTTGCAGGGGTAGAGAGCGTCCTCGGTAATTGAGTGCCTAAGTACGAAATGTCTTTGTGAGCCCATGCGAATGGGTGTTGAAGTTGCAGGAGATTGTTAATGTCTAGTATGAACGATTTAGTCGTATTGACTTTGTAGTAGGATACTAAACCATTGCAATAGTTTTTGTACTTCTGCCAGGGAGGAGGTGGGGTTTGTGAGGATAAGGATGACGTCACCCGCGAATAGGCTGATTTTGTGGGAATGGGAGCCAATTTGAAGGCCTGAGATGGTGTTACAGGAGCGGACATGTTCGGCCAGGGGCTCCATGAGCATGTTGAAGATGAATGGGGATAGAGGACACCCCTGGCGTGTGCCGTTTGTTATGGAGAAGGGGCAGGAGAGCATACCCTCAGTGAATACTTGGGCCGTAGGGTTGGTGTACAATGCTAAAATGGCGTTAAGGATTAGGCCTTTAAAGCCAAATTTTTGGAGGACAGTTCGAGGTATGTCCAGTGAACCCTGTCAAACGCCTTTTCTGCATCCAAAGATAGGAGCAGAGAAGGCGTTCCGGTGGATTCCGCGTGGTGTATCAGGTTAAGCATCCTCCTGGTGGCGTCGGATGCCTGCCTGCCTTTTGTGAATCCTGTTTGGTCCCTATGTATAAGATTTGGCATGATTTCTATCAATCGTGTGGCTATGGTCTTGGCATAAATTTTGAGGTCAAGGTTGAGGAGGGAGATCGGGTGGAAATTTTGAGGAACGTTTGGGTCCTTCCCTGGCTTTGGCAAAATTATGATCACTGCTTTTAAGTATTCATTCTGAAAAGAGGAAGAGGAGGCAGCATTATTGAATACATCAGTAAGATGAGGTGCGAGTTTGGAGGAGAACTGTTTGTAGTATTCTCCTGTCAGGCCGTCTGGGTCAGGTGCTATACCACTAGGCAGGGAGTCTATTGCTCTACTAACTTCTAGTGTGGTGAACGGGGCATTAAGCGTTTCTAGGTGTTGTACAGTCAGGGAGGGGAGATCAATGGCCTGGAGAAAGCGGTCGATATCTGAGCGTGTGGGTTGCGGGGTGTTGGGGTCCTGTTTAAGATTGTATAGGTCGCCATAATAAGTGCTGAATGCATCAGCTATGTCCTGTGGGTTTGTCAGGGAGAGATTTGTGTGGGGGTGGAGGAGTTGGTGAATCTTAGTTTTGGCCCATCTGCCTTTTATACGTTGTGCTAGTTTTTTCCCTGCTTTGTTGGAGGTGGAGTATGAGGACGCCTTAAGTTTCCTCTGAAGGAACTCATAGGAGTGGAGAAGCAGGGTTTTTAGTTCCTGTCTAAGGGAGATCAGGAGTTTCATTTGTGCGTCTGTAGGGTTCGTCTTGTGGGATGTTTCTAATGTCGCTATCTGAGCTGTCAGACTGTCTATACGTTGTGTCCTCTCCCTTTTGTGGCGTGAACTCAGTGATAGTAACCTTCCCCGCATGTACGCTTTGTGAGCACTCCACACCACTGCAGGGTCAGACACGGAGCCATTGTTTACTTTAAAAAATTCAGTGATTTGTTCACGGATCGCTGGTGAGTGCTTGTCGCTTTGGAGTAAGTAATTGTTAGCTCGCCAGAGGAATGTGTTTCGCTGCATATTAGCGTCGTCAATCAATATCGAAATAGGGGTGTGGTCTGACCATGTTGTGGTGTGAATCTTAGACATGCATATCTTTTGCAAAAGCCATTTGTCAGATAAACATGATGGCAGCGCCATACATCAAATAAGTAATATTTTGAAAGAAAAGACTTAGGAGGCGATCCTTGCCTCTTTGCTGCAGAGTCCAGAGTCCAAAAGGATATCCGGACCAGGTTGAAGTCCCCACATACAATCAATTGTCCTTTTTGAACAAACTTGATGGTGGCAAGCACCTTGCTGAGGAACCTCAATTGGCGTATGTTTGGGGCATAGATATTCACAAGGGTGTAGGAGATTCGGTTAGTGGTGAAAACCAAAATTAGAAAGCGGCCAGCAGGGTCCGCAATAGAGGTTAACAAGTGGAGTTGCAATGTTTCTTTAAATGCAATCATAACACCTCTAGACTTGGCAGAGTGAGGGGCATGGAATATATGTGGGAACTGACGGTGAGAGCAGAGGTGCAGGTCTGATGGTATCAAGTGCGTTTCCTGAATGCATAGAATGTCACTGTGGAGGGTCTCAGCGGTCTTCCACAGTGAGTGGCGTTTGGCTGGGTGGTTTAGGCATGGAGAAGACGTAGGCCCTTAGTCAGCTCATTGATCATGTGGGTCTGACCATTTCTCACAATGAGGAGAGTGGCCGGATATCTCCACTTATACTGCACTTTGTGGTTTTGAAGACCTTTAGTGATCGGGCTTAACTGTCTGCGGAGCTGGAGGGTGTATTTGGAGAGATCTGGATAAAATTGTATGCCAGCAAAAGGTGCAGGTAAGGGTGATTTGGCTTTGACCCCCATTAGCAATCTTTCCTTAATGTGGTAAAAGTGGATCCTCATCAGGACATCTCTTGGCACTGAAGCTGCCAGGTGAGATGGCTTGGCTATTCTGTGGATCCTATCAATAACCACCTCCTGCGGGGACGCTTCGGGTACAATAAGGTGTATCAGCTACATGGCATAACGTGGCAGGTCCACAGGCACGATATATATATAAATATATATATATATATATATATATATATATATATTTTATTTTATTTATTTAAGCATCATTAAAATCACTGCTCCAGGAGCAGTGATTTTATTGATGCTTAAATAAAAAAATAAAAAAAAATTCCTTTAAATATTGTACCTGCTGGGAGTCTATACCTGTGATAACTCCTAGGGATGTATATATATCCTCTACACACTGTAAATTAAGCTAAACTGACTAGCCTGCCTGCTCTATCTAGCTACTGTATATAAAAAGACAATCTCTCTGTCTCTCTGACTGCTTTCATTAACAACCAAAACACACTACACAAGGCCGCCCAGAGTGTGCGTCACTCGAATTTGGCGCGAACGACCCGTTTTGTTCAAAATTCTTCGAAAGTACGAACAGACAATTTTCGGGTCGAACATACGTTCGTATCGAACGCGGAGCTCATCCCTAGTTAGTAGCTTGTAACTTATAGCCAAGCTGTATGCTGCACCTCTCGAATGACTGGCTCTATCGCTTTCCTTGTATCAGGCACCCGCTGATGCACAGTTAGGTGTTGGGTCAGGCCTTTTTTGTATCACCCGCTCTATCGGGGAATCACTTCAGGGACGTCACGGTACTGCGTGACGTCAACGCGTTTCGCAATGGGTGTTGCGTAGCTTCGTCTGGACGGAAAGGAGGAGGCTCCCTTATAACCTATCGATGCACGCCTACTTCTCATTACTCACAATTTTAATTTCAAAATCATGGAGTTAAACAGAATAGGTTTTCTTTTTCCTGTGTGCTGATTGTCACTGTCACTTTCCACTTCTTATAACCAAAAATGCACGTGGAATCTTGTAAACTTGTTCTGTGTCAATGAAATCAGATCCTCCGTGATAGTAGATGATGAATATATACATTTTTATTTTTATATATTTCCTTTCCTTCATTACATATCCATATTCCTCTAGGAAATACTGGAAATTACCAAAAATTACATGTTTAGATAGTAAATTTTAGATTTTAAGTTTTAAACACACTCAGAGTCGGTTCACACTGGGGCGACACGACTTCCAGCACGACTTTCAGAAGCAACTTCAACACGACTTGAGCATGAACCACAGGGCGATCTGGGGCGATTTACAACACAACTTGAAGTCCTTTTCAGGTCAGGAGACATTTCAGTGGCCAATAAAACAACAATCAGCTCTGGGAGAGGGAAGGGGAGGGAGGGGTTTGCCTGAGAAATATATGTTATCTTGCTGGGAAGTTGCTTCAATTAAAACAGTGATCAGACTTGGAAGCGACTTCCATTGAAATCAATGGGTACATATCGCCTAGAAGTCTGATTGAAGTAGTACAGGAACCTCTTCTGAAGTCGGAGCGACATGAGTAGTGTGTATTAACACCGCTCCCATTCACTTACATTGCTTTTCTGGACAGCGCGACTTGGGACGACTTGAGACGACTTCAAGTCGGATCCCAAGTCGCCCCAGTGTGAACCGACTCTCACTGTGAGTATTATGTTTCTGATTCTCCCTGATGGGTTTTTAATAGTATGTATATATTACATTACACAGAGATATGACCACCCACACATGTACCCATAGTTAGACTATTCATAGTGTATATACTCTCTAGATGATCTTGTTATCACAGGTAACCACTTTCCGGGTACCGATATGGACATTTTAACCACTTCCCGCCCGGTCAATAGCAGATTTACGGCCGGGAAGTGGTTATGAAATCGTGACTGGACGTTCTCCAACGTTCTGCACGATTTCATGCCGCGCACGCCCGTGGGGGCGCGCAGCGAGGCGATCGCTGATGTGGGGTGTCAGTCTGACACCCTGCACCTCCGATCTCGGTAACGAGTCTCCTGCGGAGGCTCGCTACCACGTGATCAGCCGTGTCCAATCACGGCTGATCACGATGTAAACAGGAAGAGCCGTAGATGGCTCTTCCTCACTCGCGTCTGACAGACGCGAGTACAGGAGAGCCGATCGTCGGCTCTCCTGACAGGGGGGGTTCGCGCTGATTGTTTATCAGTGCAGCCCCCCCTCGGATGCCCACACTAGACCACCAGGGAATGCCCACACTGGCAGGGCAAAAAAAAAAAAAGCAGGACAAAAAAAAAATCAGGATAAAAAAAAATACATCCCAAGAAAAAAAAAAAAGAAAGATGCCAGTCAGTGCCCACATATGGGCACTGACTGGCAACAGATACATCAGTGCCACCCCTCAAAGTCCATCAGTGCCACCCCACAATGTCCTTTAGTGCCACCCCTCAGTGCCAATCCATGCCCAGTGCCCACCTATCAGTGCCCATCTGTGCCACCCATAAGTACCCATCAGTGCCACCCATAAGTGCCACCCATGAGTGCCATTCTGTGCCGCCTATGAGTGCCCAGTGCTGCCCATGAGTGCCCATCAGTGCCGCCTATGAGTGCCTATGAGTGCCACATCAGTGCCGCCTATGAGTGCCCATCAGTGCCGCATACCAGCGTCACCTATCAGTGCCTATCAGTGCCACCTCATCGGTGCCCATCAGTACTACCTCATTGGTGTCCATCAGTGCCAACTCATCAGTGCCCATCAGTGCCGCCATATAAGTGCCCGTAATTGAAAGAGAAAACGTACTTATTTACAAAAAAGTTAAGAGAAAAAAATTGTCGCTCTATTTTTGTTTATAGCGCAAAAAATAAAAACCGCAGAGGTGATCAAATACCACCAAAAGAAAGCTCTATTTGTGGGGGAAAAAGGACGCCAATTTTGTTTGGGTACAGTGTAGCATGACCGCGCAATTGTCATTTAAAGTGCGACAGTGCGGAAAGCTGAAAATTGGCTTGGGCGGGAAGGTGCGTAAGTGCCTGGTATGGAAGTGGTTAAGGTAGAGCTGATATTTTCAAGAGTCTAAGAATGATTGCATATTCAGTTCTACATTCATACCCTGTGGCACAAGAGATTTTAAGGTGTAGATCCACCACTTTTCCTTCAGTAGGAGGATTTTATCAAAATCACCCCTTCTTGCTGGTAACTTGAGAGAGTATATAGCTTTGACCTTGAGACCATCAGGTTTACTCGTCGGGTGTTCAGCAAAATGTTTTGCTACCGTGCTATCATGGCTTTTCTCTGGATCCTTTTCCTTTTCTTCTTCTTTTCTTATATCCCTGAGAAGCTCACCTATTCTGATCTTAAGCTGTCTCTTGGTCTTACCGATATGTATTTTTGGACAAGGGCAGGTTAGCATGTAGATTACTTTCTCCGTAGAGCAGTTGATCAGATCCCTGATCTCATACTCATTCTGTCCTGTCACATCTCAGAATACCTTTGTCCTATCAACATAAGTACCTGTACATGCCTGTGCCCAGCCGTGCCATTATGCCAATGTATATGTGCAGGAGGCGGTCCTTAAGTGGTTAAACTGTCATTTTTTTTAAATAAACCAAGGATTTTTTTTAACTACTGTACTACACTATGGAGACTGTTCTCTGTTGTCTCTAATCCCATAGATCTGAAGATATTATTTCAGAGGAGCAGGTTGTGGAACTCGGATTTGATGGAAAAACAGCCTTAAAACTGCAGAGATCCCCTGTCCAGGATACAATTGGACTTCATTTCCCCTCCCTTTTCCTCTTTTCACTTTTTTGCACTTATGTAAAGAGACAATTTTTTTACAACTTTTTGGGGATTTCTGATGCACTTCACTATTGGATTATTTATTTATACATGTGTTTGTTGGTTAACTTTTGATGTAATTTGATTGCACTTTTTGCACATTGGGATGAGATATGTGAACAGTGGAATCTCGGATTGCGAGTAACGTGGGTAATGAGCGTTTCGCAATATGAGCACTGTATTTTCTAAAATCCTAACTCGGTTTACGAGTGTTGGCTTGCAAAACGAGCAGGATTCAGGCCAAAGCGGTGTGCAGTACTGAGTTTGGCCTGAGGTGGCGGGGCGCCAGAGCCAAACGCCGCTGATTGGCGCCATTCGGAAATTGCCAGAGGACAGTTCGGCTGACCTCGGCAAACCTCGGAAATCCTCTTGAACGGAGTCTTTCCAAGGGTTGCTGAGGTCAGCCGAACTGCCTTTCCGGCTGTTTACAGGGGGCGCCAGGTTGCTGGCGCCCCCTGCCTCTGGCCGCATGCGGTATTGCATGCCATTGAAGTCAATGCGGAACTAATTATTTCTGTTTCCATTGACTTAAATGGGGAAACCCGCTTTGGATTACGAGCATTCTCCTGGAATGGATTATGCTCGTAATCCATGTTTACATTGTACCTTTTATTCATATCTATAATATATTAGTACTTTATTTAAGTATAGTTTACAGTATTTAGCGCTGCTTCATTATATCACATTTTTGCTGACTTATCGAAACAGAGGAACAATGCATTTACCGCTACAGAGCTGTATAGTTAGATTGAACAAATAAAAAAGACAAATACATCATTTCATTGAGTTCAATGTCAAAAGAACATTTGAAAAATGCATGAGAGTATCCTTGTATGTTGTCAGTCACACATAAAAAATGAAAGTGTTTTTAGCCATCGTCTGATGTACTTAGATGCATCCAAAATCCACACTGAGAATGCAGCTGGGTGTAAGTGTCCTTCTAAGGCAGGGGGGTCCATAATATTCACCTCTGCAGTTACATTGTTAAACATGTCTTTATTTTTCCCACACCCACCCCTTTACTCCCACTCCTTTCTCTGTCAGTAGAAGCTTAGAAGAGTAGGAAAGAAAATACGGGGGTGAACTAGAACTTATGTTAGAAGCCCACAGTACTGCGGGGGTCAGCTTGTCACATCATACACGATATCCGGCTCTCAAACACGAGCTGAAAATATTTAAAAGGGAATCAGTCACCAAGAAAAGACTGCCAAGATAAGCAGCAGTTGACTGATTACACTAACTGCATATCCACTGAGTCTGTCGTTGTCCAAATAAAAGCTACAATATTAAGCAAAAATACACTAGGAGGTCTATTTATAAAAAATAAAAAAAGTTTGTTGGATGAATGTCACACACATTGGTGCAGGTTGCATACATTTTGGCTGTAATTTTTGTAATAGAAAAATTATTTTGAACTTTAGCGACATCTAGTGGCCAAAAAGCAATAAAGTTTTATAAAATATCCGAATGAGAAAATATACTGCATGTTGGTCACTAGATGGAGCTGACGATCATAAGGATTAATCTATCATCAACACTATATTAGACGTGCACTGCCAAAAAATGGCCCATATTCACAATACGACGCGTAAGTAGAAATATGCGCCCTCGTATCTGTGCGCCAAACCCACAAACCAAGATACGCCTAAAAACAGACTTCATCCCACTGATGTAACTTGCCTACGCCGGCGTAAAGTGGGCGCATATTTATGCTGGACACATGTGGTGCTCCCATTGATTTTCTATTCAAATATGCAAATGAGGGAGATACGCCGATTCACAAACGTATTTGCGCCCAGCGCATGATTTAAGCAGTTTGCGTAAGTTTTACATTCGGCGTAAAGTTATTCCCCATAGATGAGGCGCAACCCATGCAAAGGTATGGACCAGGGAACACATGCCTACGTATTTTATGTTGGACGTCTGTGAATATGGGCCGATGTGGGTCTGGCTGGGAGTAGGTTGCATTCACGGCATACACAGTGATCCGGCGTATCTTAGGCAGTTGTTCCGACACATGGGCAGTTCATTTTAAGTACTTGTCTGGCGCCCGGCCCATCATTTGCATGGGGTCACGCTTCATTAACATGGATCACGCCCACTTCCAGCCCACTTCCACTTACGCCGGCTTACACCTATGAAATATACGCTACGTCGGGAGCTGGGAGCATTTGTTTGTGAATTCCATGCTTGCCTCTCCGTGCTGCTCCGGCGTAGCAAAAAAGAGATACGCTACAGCGGCATAAATATGCGCCGATGTATGTGAATCCGGGCCATCGTGTTTGTTTGTTTGTTTGTTTCTTTTTCCCCGTTTTTCAGGTCATTTGTTATGATCACAATTCGTAAATGTTTAAACTTCGTAATTCGTAAATTCATAAATTCGTCATTTCGTAAAATCGAAAATTTGTAAATTCGAAAATAAGAAAGAAAATCTGAAAAATTCGAAAGAATGAAAATCTGAAAATTCTATATAATAACTAACTATTAAATTATAGATATTGGAATTTAATTTCGATAAGACCGCAATCACCCCCTTTTTTTTTTAGTACATCTCACTCCAACATACAAGCATATAAATACCATTGCACACTTTATTAAACTAGAAGGGTGTGACTGATTTGAGCTGAAGCCCGTATTTCATTTACTTACCAAAGTTTAACTCAGTGTAGACATGTGCAATTTTAGTTCCGAATTAGTTTTTAAACTAATTTAGACAAATTCGTTAATTTGGAAACGTCCGAATGAACAAAAACCTGTTTATATTTGAAAAATCGTAAATTCGCAAATTCTAAAATTGTAAATTCAAATTTCCAAAACCCAAAAATTCTAAAATCTGAAATAATAACTATTAAATTATAGGTCTTGGAATTTCCTTTCAAATTTGTCTGTTAGTGAAACATAACGAATACGGATTTATCCAACGTTATGAATTATCGAAAATAAAGAATGCTGCATCTAAACAAATGGAACACAACTAATTAATAATAAATAATAACAATACAAAGATTTTATTATTATTATTATTGTTATTTATTATTATAATTTTGTTAAGTTCCATTAGTTGAGATACGGCATTCTTAATTTTAATTTCAGATAATTCATAACTTTGGATAAATTTGTATTCGTTATGTTTCACTGACAGCCAAATTTAAAAGGAAATTCCAATACTTATAATTTCATAGTTA
Organism: Rana kukunoris; assembly: GCA_029574335.1. Classification (NCBI taxonomy): domain Eukaryota; kingdom Metazoa; phylum Chordata; class Amphibia; order Anura; family Ranidae; genus Rana; species Rana kukunoris. The sequence goes on along the minus strand of CM056054.1, from coordinate 207,508,785 downwards.
TTATTTCAGATTTTCAAATTTTCGGGTTTTCGAATTTTCAAATTTTAGAATTTCTGAATTTTTTAATTTACGAATTTACAACTTTTCTAATTTAATGGGTTTTTGTTCATTTGGATGTTTCAGAAATAACAAATTTGTCAAAATTTGTTTAAAAACAAATTCAGAAGAAAACGAATCGCACATGTCTTCACTATATTCTACTTTGGTAAGTAAATGAAAGACGGGCTTCAGCTCAAATCTCCACCCATCAGTCACACCCTTCTAGTTGAATAAAGTGTGCAACGGTATTTGAATGTTCGAGTGAAATGTACTCTGTCCCTGACAGCATCTGAAAACAGGAGTTATGGCGGTCTTACCGGCAATCCTATTGGGTCACACAGCAGACCCACATATGTGAAGAGGTGTTTCAGGCACTGTAAGGTACATTTTAACAAGACCCATCTGACCAGAAGAGCGTGTGCAGGTGGGGTGGCTGACCGGCAAGGCAGCAAGCTAAGTTGGAACTTCAGGGGGGCTATAGAAAAGGTCCAGGGACCGGTGCTTCTGGGGTATCAAGTGGTATCCCTATGTTTGCCCTCCTTATACTGGAACCCTTCCCTGATGCTAGATAACTGACCCCAACAAGCAGATTCCTAGCCCTACTCTATCCACTCACAAATGTGCTCCAAATATCAGCAGGGTCCCTTTATAAGGGCTGCCCCATCCAAGATATCCACAGAAGGTCACTGGGGATTGCAGCATCCAATCAGACAGCTGCCCTCCCACTGACACCTATGGAGGCCGCAGAGTAACATCATTCCTCTGGGTCTCCACTCCATTCACACACCGGCAAGATGCCACCTGTTGATTGGGGGGGGGGGCACTACACCAACCAACAGAATCTTCCTCTAGCTCCTTGACTGGACATAGGTACAGGCTTTCAAGAAAGTGTCAAGGAACTATGTGAAAAATGGGGGAACTAATGCGCAAACCAAACAGGGATGAGGAAAAAGTATACTAAAACTAAAAATAGTAGCAGCCCCCTGAAGAGTGTTCACACACTAGTAAGAGTAATAGAAATTGAAGGGGATAAGGGGCGCTTACTAAAGGGTGAACAAACGAAGAATAAGAATAAAAATAAGAAAACTAACATCCATCTTCAATAAATTAATAGCAAGTAAAATAGAATAAAACGACTGTGAATAAATCTTTAAAATACATGCATCATTCGTGTACCAATAAAGATAAATTATAGAAGAAAGTGCAACAATCCGGTGGAAAAAATCTTGTGTAAAATATCCGTGTAGGCAAGGTGAATATTATTCAATCAAAGGAATATAAAAAAATTAGATATAATACAATTGTTTGTATTTAAATACTAAATAATAAATATAGTGCAGCAAAGTAAACACACAATCTCAGTGTAAAGCAACAGTTTCCCCCAGCCTCTGACCTTAATAGGCTTAAATTAAGCCTTTCTGTAATATACCTTTAGAACGATTCCTGCTCTCTTAAAGTGGATGTAAACCCGAAAAAAAAAAATTCTTTGCTGTCACAATGTAGAGTATAAGATTTCCTATCATCTGTGCCCGGTCTTTCCACACAGAGTTAATCCAGCTCTGAGCAATCCTCTTTTATTGTTCAGTGAAATAAAACAGACTTACAGAGAAAAACCTTAGTCCGTTCCACCCCCCTTGCTGTAAGTGACAGGTTATTTACATATCTCATGCACTAGCCTGAAGACAGGGATTATTTTTTAATTCCCACCCCCACTCCTTTTCTGAAATCATGTGGTTACTTTTCTGGATTTTGACTGGATGTTAGTGATCATAGCAGAATTTAGTGTAAGGGGAGTGTAGAGGTGGGCGGGGAGGCTACTGACATCACAACTCCACCCACCAAGCTCCAGACAACATATCCACCCACAGAATCTGCAGTTTTTCAGTTCTTATAACAGACAGAGGCGAGACGTTTGAAAGGTAAGGATACATGCAGGAGGCATCTATATCCTTATAGATCAGCACTATGGCAGTAGTTTAGAAAGAATGAGAGTGGGTTTACATTCACTTTAACATTGCGGTCCCATCTACAGGTTTAACCACTTGTCATCTGCCCACCGTCAAATGACCGCGGGCAGACGACTCCATTATCCTGACATCACGTCATATGACGTGATGTCCCTTTAAAGCCGCGGGCGTGCGCGCGTCGCCGGCGGCGCACGCGCGCACCCGCCGCTCTGCGGGGATCCCGTGCGAGTGCCCGGCGGCAACGATCGCCGCCGGGCACACGCGATTGCTCAGTAACTGAGCGGGGACGTGGAGCTCTGTATGTAAACACAGAGCTGCACGTCCCTGTCAGGGAGAGAGGAGATCGATTGTGTCCCTTGTACATAGGGACACAATCGGTCACCTCCCCCAGTCACCCCCCCTCCCCCCACAGTTAGAACACTCATAGGACACACATTTAACCCCTTCCCCGCCCCCTAGTGGTTAACCCCTTCACTGCCAGTCACATTTATATAGTAATCAATGCATATTTATAGCATTGTTCACTGTATAAATGTAAATGGTCCCAAAAATGTCAGAAAAGTGTCCGAAATGTCCGCCAGAACGTCGCAGTCCCAATAAAAAAATCGTAGATCGCCGCCATTAACCACTTACCTACTGTGCACCTAGACCCCCTTCCTGCCCAGACAAAATATAAGCGTTCCGCACTGCGTCGCTTTAACTGACAATTGCGCGGTCGTGCGACGTGGCTCCCAAACAAAATTGGCGTCCTTTTTTTCCTACAAATAGAGCTTTCTTTTGGTGGTATTTGATCACCTCTGCGGTTTTTATTTTTTGCGCTATAAACAAAAATAGAGCGTCAATTTTTAAAAAAATGCAATATTTTTTCCTTTTTGCTATAATAAATAACCCGTCCGCCCGCGGCTTTAAAGGGACATCACGTCATATGACGTGATGTCAGAACAATGGAGTCCTCCGCCCGCCGTCATATGACGTAGAAGAATACGTATCGGCCTAAACTGAGGGAAAAAATATATTTTTTATATATTTTTTGGGTTATTTATTATAGCAAAAATGAAAAAATATTGCATTTTTTTAAAAATTGACGCTCTATTTTTGTTTATAGCGCAAAAAATAAAAACCGCAGAGGTGATCAAATACCACCAAAAGAAAGCTCTATTTGTGGGAAAAAAAGGACGCCAATTTTGTTTGGGAGCCATGTCGCACGACCGCGCAATTGTCAGTTAAAGCGACGCAGTGCCGGAAGCTTAGATTTTGTCTGGGCAGGAAGGGGGTGTAGGTGCACAGTAGGTAAGTGGTTAAATGCTCAAATAAAATATAAAAGCCACTCCATAGTGTAATATTTAACCAAAATTTTGTTTACTAATTAGGTAAAACACTCACATTTTGGGAGTATAGTTACAGCAAAAAAACGACAGTGTATCTCCTGCACCCGGAAGTGATGTCACCACGGCTCCCAGTCTTATCCTAGGGTTGCCACCTTTTCTTCAAGTCAAACCCGAACACTTTAGCGGCGCACAGCAATTTTTTTTAATAGTATAACCTATACATATATTTTGCTATTAAAAACCTATTTTCTGATCATATGAAGTTAATACCAAGAATTCCCCTTTACATCAGAGTCCTCAGAGTTCCCCTTTACATCTGAACTCGCAAAGTTCCCTTTCACTGTAAGGGGGGAGTCTGCAGACTCTGATGTAAGGGGGAAATCTGGGGGCTCTAACATAAGGGATGCTCTGGAAACCATGATCTAATGGGGAACACTGGGAACTCTGATATACAGGAGGACTCTGATGTAAGGGGGAACACTGTGGTCTCTGGTGTAAAGGGGAACTCTGATGTACGGGGGGAACACTGATGTACGGAGAAGACTCTGATGTAAGGGGGAAAGCTGTGGCCTCTGGTGTAAAGGGGAACTCCAATGTAAGGGGTGCCCTGAGAACCCTGATTCACCTTTGTGTACTCAATCAGAGGCAGGAGAGAAAACGGAGAGGGGGGGGGAGAGACTTTCACAGACAGGGATGGATGTTGAGCTCACTCACCCCCTGGCAGTCAGCACCTCTTATCCAGATGTATCTGAGGCTGCTGGACTTCAAATTTCCAGCCCCAACTTTCCTTTTCTGAGGCACAGCCCTGAGGATTGTAGTGTGGGCAGACACAGAGGGGATGGGGTGGGGGGGGGGGGGGGAAGTGTAGATCGAGCCCTCTCTCAGGCAGTGTAAAAGAGACAACTGCAGCTATAAACCCTGCTGGCAAGCCATAGTCCAGGCTAAACAATGTGTCCGGGTTTTAGGCTTTCTGAAACCCGGACACATGATTCCAAACCCGAACTGTCCGGGTGAATCCTGGACAGATGGCAACCCTATCTTATCCTCACGTTTATCGTGACCGCCCTCCGGAAGTCATCAGGAGATACACTGCTGCTTTTACTCACAGATCATTTGGCTGGAGTCTCTCCTTGCTTTCAGTTCTAAATGATACATGAAGGCAAGGAGAAATCCAACTAGATCTCTGTGCTGTAATTGCCACATCTGATCAGCTGGTATACAGCAAAAATGGTTGGCTGTTACCTGCTGACAAACTCATGCCATGTCCAATCACAACATGTGACAGCAGGGGGTATGTCTGCCGCAAAACGAGGACATTCACTGCCACATGTGGGTACAGCGTGGTGCCTGGCTATGCTGCCCGCTAGCAGTGAATGTACTGTTTTTTGGGTGGCAAGTGGTTAAACACACATCTAAATCTACCCTAAGTAATAAAACTTAATGTGCCTTTCACATATTGGTTTTGTATAAGTATTCATTTGAAAAGCCCACAAAAAAAACGGAATGAAGTACTAAATGACTCATTGCAATGTGAGTGGGCAGTCAGCTCTTTCTAGGTCAGATCGTACAAAGACTTCAACATGTGGAGGAACGGAAGGTGCGCTACAATCAGAAATAATATAATCATATCCATTCACCTAGTAAGCAATAGCAATGACTATAGATCAAACTTGTTAATGTCATTTCAAAAGGAATTTTCAATGTTTTCAAATCTGCAGATTTCATTAAAATAATAATATGGCGATCATTTGGCTGGCCAAAGACCAGAGCACTTTTTGTGATTCGGCACTGTGTCGCTTTAACTGACAATTGCGTGGTCCTGCGACGTGGCCCCCCCAACAAAATTGATGTCCTTTTTTTTCCACAAATAGAGCTTTCTTTTGGTGGTATTTGATCACCTCTGCGGTTTTTATTTTTTGCGCTATAAACAAAAATAGAGCGACAATTTTGAAAAAAAGCAATATTTTTTACTTTTTGCTATAATACATATCCCCCCCCCCCCCCTTTTTTTTTTAAGGAATTTTTTTCTTCAGTTTAAGCCGATATGTATTCTTTTTACTTTTTGCTATAATAAATATCCCCAAAAATATATACCGGTATATATATATATATATATATATATATATATATATATATATATATATATATATATATATATTTATTTATTTATTTATTCATCAGTTTAGGCCAATATATATTCTTCTATATATTTTTGGTAAAAAAACAAAAACAATAAGCAAATATTGATTGGTTTGCACAAAAGTTATAGCGTCTACAAAATAGGGGATAGTTTTATGGCATTTTTATTATAAATGTTTTCTTTTACTAGTAATGGCGGCGATCTGCAATTTTTATCATGATGGCGACTTTATTGCGGACACATCGGACACTTTTGACAAATTTTTGTGACCATTGCCATTTTTACAGCCATCAGTGCTATAAAAATGCACTGAATACTGTGAAAATGACACTGGCAGTGAAGGGGTTAACCACTAGGGGCGAGGAAGGGGTTAAGTGTGTCCTAGGGAGTGATTCTAACTGTTAGGAGGAGGATCTACCAGTGACACGTCACTGATCTCTCTCTGAATGAATGAATGAATGAAAAACTTATATAGCGCGGCACATGCGAATTAAATCGCCTCTGGGCGCTTGTTGTTCCTGTCTCCTTTGGAATCAAAAGAGATGAGTCTTGATCTTTCTCCTGAATGCTAGGTGGTTCTCCTCCAACCGAATGCTGGTTGGTAAAGCGTTCCATAGTCTGGGACCTTGGACCGCGAATCTTCTATCTCCTTTGGACTTGTAGCTGGCTTTCGGTATCTGGAGTAGATTTTGGTTGGTGGATCGCAAGATGCGATTGGGATTATGAATTTTTATTTTTTCGCACAGATATCGGGGAGCATTCCCATGGATACATCTATGCGTTAGACAGAGTGCTTTAAAAGCAATTCTGTCTTTCACTGGCAACCAGTGAAGGGCTCTCAGTGAAGATGAGATGGATTCCCAGGGTTTTTTCCCAGTCACCAGTCTGGCGGCCGTATTTTGAACGACTTGCAGACGAGCGATTTGGTACTTCGGGAGTCCGAGGTAAAGGGCATTTGCATAGTCCAGTCTGGAGTTAACAATTGTTCCCACCACGACTGCTACGTCTTCTTTAGGAATGAAAGGAATAAGTCTGCGTAGTAGGCGCAGCAGATGGTGAGATCCGCTGACTACTGACCCTATTTGTGCGTCCATTGTCATGTGGGAGTCGAAGATGACACCAAGACTTTTGACTTTGGCGCTAGGGGTGATGATTTTGCCCAGAATGGGCGGGGGTGTCCACGTTGTTGCTGGTTGGTTCCTACGCTTGGCGTGAAACAGGAGAAGTTCTGTTTTCGCTCCATTGAGTTTAAGATAACTCTTGGTCATCCAGTCCTCTATCAAAGAGAGACATGTCTCTAGATTGAGGTGGTGATCCTTTTTATTGCAAATGCGGAAATACAGTTGCGTGTCATCTGCATATGAGTGATAGAGCAGTTTTTGACTGCTGATGATTTCAAAAAGAGGACGAAGATAGATGTTGAATAACACAGGCGATAGAGGGGATCCTTGAGGGACTCCGCATGATACTGTGCGTTTTCCAGAGGTGAAAGGTCCTAACTTCACCATTTGCGAACGGTTTTCCAAGAAAGAGGAGAACCAAGATAAATCGCCTTCTGCGACTCTGGCTACTTCAGCTAGCCGAGTCAATAGAAGCTTGTGGTCTACAGTGTCGAAAGCTGCGCTTAGGTCCAACAGAACCAGGAGACAAGATTCTCCTTCGTCTGCGGCCTCGAGAGCGTCGTCCCATATCTTGAGCAATGCGGTTTCTGTCCCGTGTCCGGGCCGGAAACCCGATTGATATGGATCAAGTAGGTTATGGGTATCTAGATGCTGTTGCAGCTGTTGTACCACTACTTTCTCCATGACCTTAGAAAGAGAGTTTAGGCCTGTTATGGGACGGCGGTGGAGTGGATCCTTGGGGTCCAGGGTGGGTTTCTTCAAGATAGGCCGAATTATACCCTCCTTCAACTGGGAGGGCACTATGCCCTCCCTAAAGGATTGGTTAATAAGCTGCGTGATCGGAGGTGCCAGGAAGTCGGCACATTCCTTCAGCAGTTTAGTGGGGATGATATCATTCGGCGCAGTGCTGTTACGCAGAGCGCCGATGATATTTTTAATGTCATGAGTACAGACGGGTTCCAGCGTGAACTCACCTGATTGTGGTGAGTTTCTGCCGGTGTTGTGTGAATAATTACTGGGGGGGCTACGGGGGGAGTTGTTCTGCTGAATGCTTTGCCGGATTCCCTCAATTTTATTAATGAAGTAATCCGACAATTCATTGCAAAATTCTTGTGTGTCCGAATTGGGGGCTTCAAGACATCCTGGATTCATGGTCTGAGTGACCAGCTTGAAGAGCTCGCGGGGGCGGTTGAGGGCGCTGTTGATAGCCTCAGAAAAATAATTTTTCTTGGCATCGAAAATTTCCTTGTGGTATTTTCTAGTTATTGCCTTGTAGATGGAGAGGTTCTCAACTGATGGACTTCTCTTCCAGGCGGCTTCAGCCCTTCTGCGCTCTTGCTTCAGTGACGCCAGCTGGTTGTTGAACCAGCCTGCGTTATTTTTCCGGATGTGGGTTTTACGTTTCGGCGCTATTAAGTCGGCTGACTGTAATAGGGCTGTGTTAATGGAATCCAGTGTTTCTTCAGCAGATTGATGCGGCTGAATTCTTTTTATTTTTTTCCTTAACGTGGCTTTGAAGAGTTCCGAGTGGAGCTTCTTCTGACATCTAGTCCAGTGTGTTGTCACTGGGTTTGATGTTTTTATTAAGGGGGGGAAATTGGGAATAATGAATTTAATTGCATGGTGGTCTGTCCATGGCAATGGTTCATTTCCCAAGATTTTTATTTCCAGATCGTGTCTGAAAATAAGATCGAGCGTGTGACCTGAAGCATGTGTGGGCCCACTTACTAGTTGCTGAAGCCCTAATCCTTCCAGGTGGTCAATGCAGGCGTCGGCAACGGGGTCTTGCGGGGAGTTGGCCCAGAGGTTGAAATCCCCGAGCAGCAAAAGGTGTTTGCTGTTCAGGGTATAGGTGGAGATAAAGTCCGTCAATGAAGGGAGAAACTGCGATTTTGGGCCGGGTGGCCTATAGCAGAGTAGAATCCGGACTGTCTCCTGGGAGTTTGCTTGCAATTGTAGAGTAAGGGTTTCCATGAATGGAAGAGGGTTTTGAAGGACTGGTTTTGTGATCGCAAGGTGCGTCTTATGGATCACCGCCAATCCTCCTCCTCTTTGCCCTATTCTGTTTTCCGTTATAATACGGTAGTTATCTGGCACCAATTCTCCTAGAATGGTGTTACAGTCGGCTGTAAGCCAGCTCTCTGTAATAAAGAGGCAGTCTAAGTCATGTTGCAATAAGAAATCATGGATTTCTAATCGGTGTTTTACTGCCGATCTAGTGTTGATCAAAGCACATGATATGTGCTTAGGTTGGGGCAAACGGCTGAGACCTTTGACAATTGATCTTCGATTGATCCTCAATAGGCGCTCCGTTTGAAGGGCTTTTTTGGTAATGGCTGGTAGTATTGCGGCAAATCGCCTCAGACTCCAAATGGCCTCTGCCGAGTATTGCAGATTAACCATGGTAGCCAAACACCAGGGGGGGGGGGGGTTAAGGATTGTCAAGGATTAACTGAATCCTCAATCCTGGCTTGGTCCAGAGGAAGGCAAAAAAACCCTGACCGTGCTACGCCAATATGCAGCGGCAGGGAAAAAAATTCCTTCCTGACCCCTTGATAGGCGATCGGCGAACCCTGGATCAAGTTGTAATAGTTGAGATTTGGGGCTGGGTGTAGTAAGATGACCTGCCGATCGGCAGCAGGATCCAGGCTGAAAAAAACTCCCAGATTAGGTGGATCGGTGCTGCCGTTGGGGCCAGGACTGGTAGACAGGGGTGTGAGGTACTTTCCAGGGGGTAAGGGGTGGGTATCAGGTCCGTTTTGGGACTTTGGTGGCGGTTGGAGGGGATGAGAAGCGGCGCGCCGCTAGGCCGCGGGTGAAGCCGCGGCCTTTCCTAGTTGCGGCTGCCGCGATTGCCTCCAGGCCGGCGCGGAGGTACCGAGAAAGCGCCCGAGACGGCGGAAAATTGCAGGGATTGCAGGGATAGGTGGCGGATGGTTAGCTAGAGAGGGGCTAGTAGTGTGGGGGCATAGAAGGGTAGGTGTGGATAGGGTGGAGAGACGTGGCTTTAAGTTGCAGCGGTGGCTTATCCTGAAAAGGACGGCTGCCTGCAACCTCAGTGGATGGCTTACCTGCTGGAGAGGGGTGAAGGAGGAAAGCCAGGGGGGCCAGGTAGAGCCGGGGGAAAGCCAGTGGTGAGTTGCTTGAGGGATAGAGGGGTAGAGCAAGCCTACCTAGCAGTCTGCCTAGCCACTATCTGCCTGTCTGGTCCCTGGCGAGAGCAGACTCGAGCGGAAGACCGGAGCGTCCTACTCTCCCACTGACACTGACTGACTCTGTTCCCGATCACAGGGAACATTCGATCGGTGACATGTCACTAGGCAGAACAGGGGAATGCCTTGTTTACAAAGGCATCCCACTGTTCTGCCTTTGCCGATTGCAATCACGGGCCGCCTGGGAACATTAAGTTCTCCGGACCCTGCACTCACACTGGGCAGCAAATTTAAAGGGACATACAGTTATACCCATTTGTCTGTCCTTGTCATTGTGTAGACGTAAATGTGCGTGCGCTGGTCGCTAATCGGTTAATACCCTGCCATGAAGGATATTAATATGGCGATCCTGCCATGAAGGATATTAATATGGCGATCCTGCCATGAAGATTATTAACCACTTTACAACTGCCTAGCGTCAAATTACGTCCTTGACTTTGTGCGGTGATATCTGAATGATGGGTGCAGCTACAGGCATCATTCAGATATCACCGTCTTCAGCCGGCGATTCTGTGCACCATAAGAATGATTAAAGCGGTCGTTCTTATAGGCAGCGGAAAGGGACACCCCCCTCCCACCACCATCCGGTGCTTCTCCGGGCTCTCCATGACCGTTGGAGGCCTGGGTGCGACGTTATGACGTCATGCCCGCACCCAGAAGTAAAAAAAGCTGCAATTGCAGCTGTCGGTGTGAGATCGGTGAATGTGTTTCACCGATCTCATGCTTGTAAGCCTGGATGACAGATGTGGGGTCTTATTGACCCCACATCTCTCCCTAAAGAGGACCTGTCACACTGATTCCTATTACAAGGGATGCTTACATTCCTTGTAATAGGAATAAAAGTGATAACAAATAAATAAAAAATAAAGTGTAAAAATAAAAAAATTAGGTAAAATAAAAATGAAATGAAAACAATTTTTTTTTAAAACGCCCCTATCCCCGGTAGCTATAGCGCAGAAGCGAACACGCATGCAAGTCCCGCCCACATATGTAAACGCCGTTCAAACCCCACATGTGAGGTATTGTCGCGTGCTTTAGAGCGTGTGCAACAATTCTAGCACTAGATCTCCTCTATAACTCGAAAATAGTAACCTGTAAAAAAATTTAAAGCGTCGCAGCATCAGAGCCAATCAGAATAACTCGAATATTCGGCAAAAGGAATATTGCGCGATTTTCTTCTCCGCCCTTCTTTTGCATCAGAGCCAATCAGAATAACTCGAATATTCGGCAAAAGGAATATCGCGCAATATTCCTTTTGCCGAATATTCGAGTTATTCTGATTGGCTCTGATGCAAAAGAAGGGCCGAGTAGCTGATGCGATTCTTTTATGTTGCCGACAATTCGCAATGCGAATTTTCGGCAACATAAAAGAGTGGCATCAGCTACTCGGCCCAGGGTCTCTCTCTAATCATACCAGCAATGCTTTTAGACGTCGATGGAGATCACTAGGATGTGATCTGTTTTAAAAATAAATTAGAAAAAATATGAATATTCAACATAGCGAATATTCGCCGCAATATTCGAGTTATTCGCGAATACTCGAATATGCAATATTCGTAGCGAATATTCGCAATGCGAATATTCGTGAGCAACACTACTCATGAAAGCAACAGCAGTGAAATTCCCCAGAGCATTTTTAAATACAATAATTTATCCTACATAGTGTTTTAGCAAACTAAGGGCCAGATTCAGGTAGATGGGCGAATCTTTATTTTGGAGTAACTTTTGTCATTTACGTTACTCCGCCGAAACTTTAGGAGCAAGTACTGTATTCACAAAGCACTTGCTCCTAAAGTTGCGGCGGCGTAGCGAAAATGAGGCGGCGGAATTCAAATTGGGCGGGTAGGGGGCGTGTATTATTTAAACTAGGCGCGATCCCGCGGCGAACGTACTGCGCATGCGTCGACTGTCAGTGCGCATGCTCCAAATTCTGTCAGTGAACGTCAATGACGTCAATCCCCATTCACGGATGTTTTACGCAAACGACTCGAAAAAGTTTAAATTCAATGCGATGACGACGGCCATACTTAACATAGGATACTCCACTAGGGGGCTGTTTTTTCTTTACGCCGCGTATCTCTTACGGAATGTCGGAATGTCACTGCGTCGGGCCCGAATACGATCGTGAATTGCCGATTCTCGCTGATTAACATATTCTCGGCGTTAATCAGCGGGAACGCCCCGAGCGTCATTTTTAAAATTGCAGTTCCGATACGACGGCGAAATACAATTACGCCGCTCGTATAGGAACTCCAACCCGGCGTTTCTTGTTTTCTGCTTACAGAACACAGAAACGCCAGCTCAAAGTGAGAGTTATGCTGGCGTATCACTGATACTCCAGAGTAACTCTACCTGAATCTGGCCCTAAATGTTCTTGGTGTTAAAGAGGAACTGCAGCCTGCTCACATAATTTGTAATAAAGACATCTCTGCCAAAATAAAGGAAAAAAATTATCTAAAAAAGGAAAATAATGCAGCCACCGCATCGAAGAACTGGTAAGCTGCCATTTTTTTTTTCTTTTTGGGTTTAAATCTGAACTTTATTTCATCTTTCCATCTATTAAATCTTCTGCCCTTATTGTTTTAAAGGGGTTGTAAAGGATTTTTCCCCCCTAAATAGCTTCCTTTACCTTAGTGCAGTCCTCCTTCACTTACCTCATCCTTTTGATTTTGCTTTTAAATGTCCTTATTTCTTCTGAGAAATCCTCACTTCCTGTTCTTCTGTCTGTAACTCACCACAGTAATGTGAGGCTTTTTTCCTGGTGTGGAGAAAGCCTCTTGAGGGGGTGAGCAGGAGTGTCATGATGCCCACTAACACACAGCTCCTTTCTCTATCTGCAGAGTAGAGAGTGCCCTGACTTGCCTGCTCGCCCCCTTCCCCCTCAAGAGTCTTTCTCCACACCAGGGAGAAAGCCTTGCATTACTGTGTGACGTTACAGACAGAAGAACAGGAAGTGAGGATTTCTCAGAAGAAATAAGGACATTTAAAAGCAAAATTGAAGGATGAGGTAAGTGAAGGAGGACTGCACTAAGGTAAAGGAAGCTATTTAGGGAAAACATTTTTTATCTTTACAACCCCTTTAACCACTTGACTACTGGGCACTTAAACCCACTTAATAACCAGACCAATTTTCAGCCTTCGGTGCTCTCACATTTTGAATGACAATAACTCAGTCATACAACACTGCAACCAAATGAAATTTTTGTCCTTTTTTCCCCACAAATAGAGCTTTCTTTTGGTGGTATTTTATCACCTCTGCGGTTTTTATTTTTTTCACTATAAATGAAAAAAGAACGAAAATTTTGTAAAAAAATGAATTTTTCTTCATTTCTATTATAAAATTTTGCAAAAAAGTAATTTTTCTTCATAAATTTGGCCTAAAATGTATACTGCTACATATCTTTGGTAACAAAACAAAAAAAATTTAGATATTATTTAGTCTGGGTGAAAGTTATAGGGTCTAAAAGCTATGGTACCAATTACTGAAAATTGATCAATTTGATCACATCTGATGTACGGACAGCCTCTCTCATTTCTTGAGACCCTAACATGCCAGAAAAGTACAAATACCCCCCAAATGACCCCTTTTTGGAAAGAAGACATTCCAAGGTATTTAGAAAGAGGCATTGTGAGTTCTTTGAAGTTTGTAATTTTTCCCACAATTCTTTGCAAAAGCAAGATTTTTTTCATTTTTATTTTCTTTCCACAAAATGTTCATATTAGCGGGTTATTTCTCACACACAGCATATGCATACCACAAATTACACCCCAAAACACATTCTGCTATTCCTCCCGAGTATGGCGATACCCCATGTGTGGGACTTTTTGACACAGCGTGGCCACATGGAATGGCGCCAAACTTTGCGACTTAAAAATCCCCATAGGTGACGCTTTAAATATTTTTACTGGTTACATCATTTTAGTTGGAGAGGAGGTCTAGGGCCAAAATTATTGCTCTCGCTCTAACGTTCGCAGCGATACCTCACATGTGTGGTTTGAACACCGTTTTCATATGTGGGCGGGACTTGCGTATGCGGTCGCTTCTGCATGCGAGCTCACGGGGACAGGGGCGCTGTATGCCCAGAGTATTGCGGAGTATGCCCAGAGTATTGCGGAGTATTGCGGAGTATGCCCAGAGTATTGCGGAGTATGCCCAGAGTATTGCGGAGTATGCCCAGAGTATTGCGGAGTATGCCCAGAGTATTGCGGAGTATGCCCAGAGTATTGCGGAGTATGCCCAGAGTATTGCGGAGTATGCCCAGAGTATTGCAGAGTATGCCCAGAGTATTGCAGAGTATGCCCAGAGTATTGCAGAGTATGCCCAGAGTATTGCGGAGTATGCCCAGAGTATTGCAGAGTATGCCCAGAGTATTGCAGAGTATGCCCAGAGTATTGCGGAGTATGCCCAGAGTATTGCGGAGTATGCCCAGAGTATTGCGGAGTATGCCCAGAGTATTGCAGAGTATGCCCAGAGTATTGCGGAAGTATGCCCAGAGTATTGCGGAAGTATGCCCAGAGTATTGCGGAAGTATGCCCAGAGTATTGCGGAAGTATGCCCAGAGTATTGCGGAAGTATGCCCAGAGTATTGCGGAAGTATGCCCAGAGTATTGCGGAAGTATGCCCAGAGTATTGCGGAAGTATGCCCAGAGTATTGCGGAAGTATGCCCAGAGTATTGCGGAAGTATGCCCAGAGTATTGCGGAGTATTGCCCCCCATAGTATGCCCAGAGTATGCCCAGAGTATGGCAGAGTATTGCCCCCCCCCCCCAGAGTATTGCCCCCCCAGAGTATTGCCCCCCCCCCCCCCCCAGAGTATTGCCCCCCCCCCCAGAGTATTGCCCCCCCCCCCCAGAGTATTGCCCAGCATTGCAGAGTATGTGCAGCAGGGATGGCTGAGCAGGGAGGGATGGATGGATGGATCTGTGACTACATTTGTCACAGATCCAGCCCGCAGCACTGGCGCTGCCATCCGCTCCCTCCCCTCTCCTCTCACACTGTACCGATCGGTACAGAGAGAGGAGGGAGGAACCGGCGTCAGCACATGACGCCGGTCTGTTTACATCTGATCGCGCCGTCATTGGACGGCGCGATCACGTGGTAAACCGCCGCTATCAGCGGCGATTTACCGTGATTCGTGACCCGCTGGGTCCTCTGGACCCGGCGGTCACGGACATTCCCGTGTGCGCGCCCCAGGGGGCGCGCGGGAGCGCGACTCTGGAATCACGTTATATAACGTGATCCCAGAGTTAAGCAACCACCTTGCCGCCGTTAGTTTTCGGCAGGTGGTTGCTAAGTGGTTAACTTTGTATAGTAAAACTTTTTTTCTGCCAGTAAATACCTTATACGGCTCACTTCCTGTTTCTTGCCTAGGCTCATGACCAGACAAGAAACAGGAAGTTGGCTGTATAAGGTATTTACTGGCATAAAAAAAGACATCATGCACAGCTCTCTCTCTCACTCTCGTAAGAGTTTCCCAGCAAGGGAGGGAGGATGAGTCATACGATAACCAATGAGAGCTGCAGAGCTGGAGGTGTCCCTCTGTGCGTCTGCGTAAATCCAGGAAGTGAACAGGCAGAAGCTTCAACTGCCCACAGTTAAAATGGCTGCAGCCAGACTCAGTGGAGGGAGATTTTTCTGCAGCATATTTGGCAAGTACAGAATCACAGTATATATAAAATAATATGCAAAGTGGTTGGAGGGAAGCTTCAGAATGGCAAAGATGTTTTTATTACAAATTATGTGAGCAGACTACCGTTCCTCTTTAATAATTGTTATGTGGAGTTTGCCTTTAATTTGTTGGTCAAGTCCTTCTAAATCTGCAAGTCTATCTAGCACTACCCCCACCCCCTAAGATTGACAATGTGCTGTTCAAAGGTTTATATTCAGGAGGTGTTTTACTGGCCAGATCACAAGGTTAAAATAAAGGAGAAAACAGCCTAATAAAAAAAACAAATGCAGCCATCACATCTAATGATTGGTAAGCTTCAATAGACTACATTTTTGTTTTGTGCATAGTACCATGTTAAAGCGGAGTTCCACCCAAAAGTGGAACTTCTGCTTAATCCACTCCTTGCCCCCTTACATGCCACATTTTGCATGTAATTTTTTTTGGGGGGGGGAGTGGGGGCTTCATGAGGAGTGGGTCTTCCTGTCCCACTTCCTCCTTCCGCCGAGGGGCTGCTAAGGCGAATAGTCATATCGCCTTTTGGAACCCCCTCCCTGTAGGCGATCGCCTGGGACACAATCGGGTGGCGCATTGGAGGGAGGAGAGGAGCGGAGCCCCGGCTGGCGCGTCGCTGGAACGTGGAGCAGGTGAGTGTATGTTTATTAAAAGCCAGCAGCTACACTTTTTGTAGCTGCTGACTTTTAATAAACATTATAAATGAATGGAACACCCCTTTAAGGATTCCATCTGCTTTAACCACTTCAGCCCTGGAAGGATTTACCTCCTTCCTGACCAGAGCACATTTTGCAATTCGGCACTGCGTCGCTTTAACTGACAATTGCGCGGTCGTGCGACATCGCACCCAAACAAAATTGATGTCCTTTTTTTCCCCACAAATAGAGCTATTTGATCGCCTTTTTTATTTTGTGCTATAAACAAAAAAAGAGCAACAATTTTGAAAAAAAAACACTATTTTTTACTATTTTATACTATAAAAATATATAAAAAATAAAAAAATATTGTGTTTTTTTTCTTTTGATTATAGAGCAATAAATAAAAACCGCAGAGGTGATCAAATACCACCAAAATAAAGGGGAATGCATGACCGTGCAATTGACATTCAAAATGTGACAGCGCTGATAGCTGAAAAATGGCTTGGGCAGGAAGGGGGTAAAAGTGCTTGGTAGGCAAGTGGTTAAAAGAAAAAAATCATTGGTTTGGTAGTTTATTTCATATGATTGGATACGGGTGTGCTATATATGTGACAATCAATGGAATTACAGTGATTAGTGTTGCTCACGAATATTCGCATTGCGAATATTCGCTACGAATATTGCATATTCGAGTATTCGCGAATATCTCGAATATCGCGGCGAATATTCGCTATTTCGAATATTCGATATTTTTCAAATTTCGCAAACAAATTCGCAATAAAATTCGCAATAGCGAAAATTCGCAATTTTTTTTTTTATCAAAAACGAATATTCGATATTAACGAATATTCGCAACCGCATATGTGAAATTTCGCTTTTTTTTTTTATAAAATATACCGAATATTCGTAAATATCGAATATTCGTGATATTTTATAAAAAAAAAAAAAAATCGCGAAATTTCACATTAACGAAAATTCGCATTAGCGAAAATTCGCATTGGCGAAAATTCGCATTGGCGAAAATTCGCAATTTTTTTTTTTTTTTTTTTATAAATTATCACGAATATTCGATATTAACGAATATTCGCGAATATTCTTCGAAATATTCGCGAAATATCGCGAAATCGAATATGGCGTATTCCGCTCATCACTAACAGTGATATGTTTTATGTATGTCCGGTAATCTTATGATCTTTTAAATGTCATTCCACTTGTCTTTCCACTTGTATTACTTCAACTTATTTCACCGCTCACAGTACAATTGTCACATATGACACCCCATATGCATTGTCTTATGGTGGCCATAGATGCGTTGGTTTTATTACCTGATTTATGTGCGATTCAATCAAAACGATCAAATCCACAATCAAAACTTCCCTTCTGATTTATATACACTCAATTTATATTGGATTCTTCATTTGCAATAATCGGCAGCATTGAGAAACTTTACCACTTAAGCCCGGAGTCTGTTTTTCAGATTCGGTGTTTACGAGACTAAAACATTTTTTTTTGCTAGAAAATTACTTAAAACCCCCCAAAGATTATATATATTTTTTTTCTAACACCCTAGAGAATAAAATGGCAGTCATTGCAATACTTTTTGTCACACCGTCTTTGCGCAGCGGTCTTTTTTTGGAAAAAGACAACAATAAATTTGGCTCATTTTTTTTTATATATTGTGAAAGATAATGTTACACCGAGTAAAATGATACCCAACATGTCACACTTAAAAATTGCGCAAACTCGTGGCATGGCGTCAAACTTTTACCCTTAAAAATCTCACTAGGCGACGTTTAAAAAATTCTATAGGTTGCATTTTTTGAGTTACAGAGGAGGTCTAGGGCTAGAATTATTGCTCTCACTCTAACAATCGCAGCGATACCTCACTTGTGTGGTTTGAACACCATTTTCATATGCGGGCGCTACTCGCGTATGCGTTCGCTTCTGCGCGCGAGCTCGTTGGGACGGAGCGCTTTAAAAATGTTTTCTTTTGTTTTCTTATTTATTTTTATTTATTTTATATTTTTTTACACTGAAATAAAAAATAAATAAAAAATGTATCACTTTTATTCCTATTACAAGGAATGTAAACATCCCTTGTAATAGAAAAAAGCATGACAGGTCCTCTTAAATATGAGATCTGGGGTCAAAAAGACCTCACATCTCATATTTAGACTTAAATGCAAAAAAAAAAAAAGGGAATTTTGTCATTTGAAAAAATGACAACAAAAAAATGTCTCTTTAAGACGCATGGGCGGGACTGACGTTTTGACGTCACTTCCGCCCAGCAGAGCTATGGGGACGGGTGGGGGCCATCTTGCCCTCACTCGCATCCCCACACAGCAGGACACAGGACCCAATCGCCTCCGCCGCTACTGACGGCTCCGGTAAGCGCCGGAGGGCGCGGGAGAGCGGCGGGAGGGGGGCCCTATCCCACCACTGATAACGGCGATCTTGTGGCGAATCCGCAGCGGAGACCGCCTTTATAGTTGACAGGACCGCTCACTGAAAAGATGGATATCTTGGTTGTGGCAGCAGCTGCTGCCGTTACCGAGATATCCATCTTTAAAAAAAGGACGTATATTTACTGTGGGCGGTCGTTAAGCAGTTAATAACCACTTCAGCTGCGGAAGATTTACCCTCCTTCCTGCCCAGGCCATTTTTTTGCGATACGGCACTGCGTTACTTTAACTGACAATTGCACGGTCTGCAGTTTTTATTGTTTGAGCTATAAGCAAAAAAGGCTGCAGAAAAATAATTGAAGAAAAAAAATTAAAGAAAAAAAAAATTAAGAAAAATGATTAATGGAAAATTATTAAAGAAAAATTATTAAAGACAATTATTAAAGAAAAATTCCAGTATCAGTATTTTCAGACTATAACGTTCACGCAAACAAATCAATATACACTTATTGGGATTTTTTTTTACCAAAGGCAAAAGCAATGTAGCAGAATACATTTTGGCCAAAACTTATGAAGAAATTCGTTTTTTTTTTTTAATATGTTTTATAGCAGAAAGTAGAAAATAAATAAACAATAAAAAATATTCATGTTTTATTATTATTTATTTGGCCCTTTTTTGTTTATATCGCAAAAAAAAACACAATTGTGATCAAATGCCACTGAAAGAAAGCTCTATCTATGTGAAAAAAAAATATATGAATTTAATTTGTGTACAACATTGCATGACCCTGCAATCGCCAGTTAAAATAGCGCAGTGCTGAATTGCAAAAAAAAAAATGGCTTGTTAAATAATGGGTTAAAACCTTCCGGAGCTCAGGTGGTTAAATCAAGGGAAATCATTTTTTTTTTTTTTAGTGGAGTCCCCCTTTAATTTATAGACAGAGTTGCCAACTGCCCATGGTTCCCAGTGTTCTTGGGTGCACCTGCCTTAATGTGCATGCAATGGTCTCGGTGAGATGAGCCCTATGAATGGTAGTGTGTGTGGGAAGATGTCCTCATTGTCTGTGTGTGTTGGGCACTGCAGTCTGAAAGCACGGTACAGATGGGGAGTGGAGAAGAGGAGCAGGCGGAGTCAGGGATCGCTGCAGCTGATCACATATACACACACACACACATACACCAACACTATCTCCATTCTTCCTAACACACACTCACTACAATCACCATGATCCTTCCACCTCCCCCCGGAAGAAAAAAAGACTGGAGCTAATTCTCCCTGAGCTGGGTCCCTTCATGCCATCCACCTCACCACCACCCCCTCTCTCCCCTTGTCAGACCCTCTAAAGGATCTCCTGCAAAGAGTATAAGGACAGAGGCAGACCCTGCGAGCTCTGAGGATCATTAGTGTCTTTTGTTCACAACATCCCAGGCAAGCTATAGGAAGAGTAGGCTGCTTGGAGAAAGCAATACTGATGTTGCAACCTCAAATCCTTCCAACCAAAAGACAGTTCTGCTCTGCTGAGCCTCTCTTTTTAATGGGAGGGGGGACTATGCCTCTGTGAGACTGCAAGCCTGGACCTTCGCTCGAACCCATGTGCATTTGCTCAGTGATACTTTCAATGAGAGCCATCCTGAAACACTTCCACCTGAACAGACGGGAGCGAGATTCGCTGTCGCTCTTGTAACCAGATTGCTATATTTTTCTATTCCTTTTTTTTTCTGTTTTGTTTCGTTCTGCATGCTAACTTAAAAGCAACGCGAAAGCTGCCGGAGATGCCGTGCTGCAGAACCCAAGCCAAAGGAATAGGGATCTGGGGATGAGATAATGAGATCATTTGTATTGTGTTTAAGAAGCTATTGACAATCAGTTTCGTAACCTGCTTTGACCAGTTCACACAACCTCTCAATGGATTCTGACGGATAATCAGGTTTTTAGCTTGGCGCAGGAGAATAATACTTTGCCAGATATAGGTACCAAGGCTGTGGAAGACAACCAAAAAAAAAGAGACGACGAAAGGCCAGAATAAGAAACTAACATTGATTTGCACATCCACTGAATCTGGCTGTTGTTGCTTTTTATCATATTATGTCTGCACTCCGAAGGAAATTTGGGGACGATTATCAGGTAGTGACCACTTCCTCCAGTGGATCTGGATTTAATCAAGCTGCCCCCAAAAAGAAAAGGCAAAGGTTTGTGGAGAAGAACGGCAGGTGCAACGTCCAGCATGGGAACCTGGGAAGCGAGACCAGCAGATACCTCTCTGACCTCTTCACCACCTTGGTGGACCTTAAATGGCGCTGGAACCTATTCATTTTCATCTTGACCTATACCGTCGCCTGGCTTTTCATGGCATCCATGTGGTGGGTCATTGCCTACATGAGAGGGGATCTTAACAGAGTACATGATGAAAACTACACACCTTGCGTAGCCAACGTCTACAACTTTCCATCTGCCTTTCTCTTCTTCATCGAGACCGAGGCCACCATCGGGTATGGATTCAGGTACATTACAGACAAGTGCCCTGAAGGAATTATTCTCTTCCTTTTCCAGTCCATCCTTGGTTCCATCGTCGATGCCTTTTTAATAGGCTGCATGTTTATTAAGATGTCCCAACCCAAAAAGAGAGCAGAGACTCTCATGTTCAGTGAACATGCCGTCATCTCTATGAGGGATGGCAAGCTCACCCTGATGTTCAGAGTGGGCAACCTCCGAAACAGCCATATGGTCTCCGCTCAAATTCGCTGCAAATTGCTTAAAGTAAGTATACACAACTTCATATATATATTTATTTTTTATATTGTAGCTTTAAACCTTGTGGCACCAGGGCCATCTTAATAGCATCATGGGCCCCTGGGCAAAGAAATACTCTGGGGTCCCTACAATAATGACAGTGTAGGTAAACAGACATCAAGTAGGTAAGAGGCAGACTGCCTCCCCTGTGTATCTATCACTCTCAGTGCCACTATGGGGCCCCCAATTTCGGGGCAGCGTGGGCTCAAGGACCAGAAGCTTTGGGGAAAGTGCTTGGGCCCCCCATATAGCTGGGGCCCCCGGGCAGTGCCCAGGTGTGCCCTCTCATTAAGACAGCCCTGTGTGGCACTACGTAGTTCAGCATGTTCGGAAAAAAAAAGACACACCACTGTCGTAGCACATAGCCATGTTCTCCATGTCCAATTTAGCTTGGAGCTTACATGACTTCATTAGGTTGATTGAAGGGTTATTTTAGGAAACTGCTAAGGATGTTAAATCAATACATATAAGAGAAGAACACGAATAATATGAAAATCATTTGAAAGCATCTAAAAAAAGAGGCTAACTTTTTGATAAATATATAAAAAAAAACACAAAAACACACACATACGCACGCAAAAAGTCAAAGGAAATGTAAAAATATCATTGCTGAAAAAAAATCACAGCTTGCTTAAAAGAGTTTTTACACTTTTCCACTGAATCTACATGTGAAATGTGGTGACCTAGAAAAAGCTTTTCAAAGGTATGAACTGTGACTGTATTTGTGCAGGTTCTAAAAGCATAATTTAACATCTATTTTGTTGCAATAAAATATAGTGTATGGCCTAGGACGATTGTGAAGATAGACTTGGCCGTAGAGTACACAGCATCAACTAGCATTGCATCCTAAAGGGTGATCTGGCATCAGGAAATCCATGACTCCCAACAGGCCGTTGCTTGGAGGGACTGTCTCTCTTTTAGAACTAAGTCCCTCTTTCTTCCTCGGTTGTCCCTCTTTTTGAACAGATAGACCTCTATAATAAAGGCAATACTTAATTACCAAAGTGTTACGCTAAACTTTTCACAAGGACCTTTTTATTATCACAAAGCCAGTATAAAGGGAACATAGTGATGAACAAACTTGTGTGGGTTAGCCATTCATTTTTGGTCTTGTTCATTCTTCATGATCCATGTAACTGGGGACGTGGCACATGTGTCCTACATTCCCTCTTTTCCATCTCAGAAAGTTGGAAATGATGTGAAGAGTTAGTAGACATGTGCACACTAAAATGATTTGTTTCGGAATTTTGTTTCCGTCCGAAAAATACATTTATTTAGTTACTGCCAAAATTAGTTTTTATTTATTTTGTTTCGTTAAAAAAAGCCTTTGTCTGAAAATCCAAATTAATGAAAGGGGTTGTAAGGTAAACATTTTTTTCCTAAATAGCTTCCTTTACCTTAGTGCAGTCCTCCTTCACTTTCCTCATCCTTCTATTTTTCTTTTAAATGTCCTTATTTCTTCTCAGAAATCCTCACTTCCTGTTCTTCTGTCTGTAACTCCACGCAGTAATGCAAGGCTTTCTCCCTGGTGTGGAGTGTTGTGCTTGCCCCCACCCTTGGACTACTGGAGAGTCAGGACGCTCTCTACGTTGCAGATAGAGAAAGGAGCTGTGTATTAGTGGGCGTCCTGACTCTCCCGTAGTCTAAGGGAGGGGGCGAGCACGACACTCAACACCAGGGAGAAAGCTTTGCATTACTGTGTGTAGTTACAGACAGAAGAACAGGAAGTGAGGATTTCTCAGAAGAATTTATGAATTTTTAAAGCATGAGGTAAGTGAAGGAGGACTGCACTAAGGTAAAAGAAGCTTTTTAGAAAAAAAAAATGTTACCTTTATAACCCCTTTAAGGTCTTATCTGTCATTGAAGGCTTATGGTGTCCGTCAAATGTTCTAAGAAGATTTGACGAAGCAGCTAAACTGTACGATGCCGCAATCGTACATTTGTGGTTGAATGCTCCACCCACAAGCTATAATAGCATTCTAATGTTGTATGACTAGTAATAATAATATTTATTGATACTATTACTAGACATGTGCATTCGTTTTCGTTAGAATGCATTTTCGTCTGAAAATCGGGTATTTTCGTTATCGTTTTAACGAACGAAAACGAAAGCGCAAGAAACGAAAACCGAAAGATCCGACATAAAAAATGCTTTATTTTCGTTTTCGTTCAGATCCGACGATTTTCGATGCTTTGTTGAATTTTCGTTGTTCAATTCCTACCTATTCACTGTATTACAGTGAATATAGGTAGGAATTGAACGACGAAAATTCGACAAAGCATCGAAAATCGTCAAATTTTCGTCGTTCAATTTGTACCTACTCGCTGTATTCAGAACGACGAAAGTTCGACAAAGCATCAAAAATCGTCGTTTTTGGACGAAAACTTTCCCGACGAAAACAAAATAAATCAAAACGATTTTCGGGAGTAACAAAATAAATTTATTTTCCGGACGAAAACTAAATTACGAAACTAAATATTTCAGTCTGCACATTTCTAATTATTACTAGTCAGCCAACATTAGAATTCTTCTATAGCCTATGGGTGGAGAATTTGACCATAAATGTCCGTTTGTGGCGATCGTATGTTTTTAGCTGCTTCATTAAATTTTCATGTCTCTATAAAGTCAAATTATGTCTCTCTATGTCAAATAATCTTGGACTATTAGATTTAGGTTAGGCATATTCGACCGCAGGTTCGATAGACACAGATCGCTATGTCTATACCGAACTGTTGTCGCAAAAAAAAAAAACGAAAAAAAATAAATTATGTCGGATCTTTCGAATTTTGGATTGTGCACATTTGTTATCGTTTGTTAAAACAAATGCGAAATTCAGACGAAAATGCATTTGGACAAAAACAAATGCACATGTCTAATGGTTAGACCACTCAAAGCCCAGCTCTCACGTATATGTGTGCACCAATATCCTGCTGCAAAGGTCCCTCTTTGAAGGAACAAACTCTAGGCTGGAGAACACATGGGCACAATTTGTATAGCTGAAACTTGCAATAGGTAACCTTTACCTAGTACTAGAGACTCATGATCAAACCAAAGTACAAAAAGCCAGCCGTAGAACATCATTTTTTCCACAATTTCAATGGCTTTCACGCACCATTGCTACTAGTTTCTTGGTATGTTTATTGGAAAAGGAGTGGTGGGTTCACACAAAAAACTTGTGGCCTAGACATTTTAATGGGTAATTGAGGAAAGCAAACCCATACATGTTTCTATTGTAGGTGGTCAGCTACAAAAAATGTATCTCCTCAATAACCACATAATGAACTGTGGCAATGTTCTTTTCCAGAATACCACTAAGACCAGGATTTCTCAACCAGGGTTCCATGGAACCCTAAGGCCGCGTACACACGATAGGTTAAACCGATGAGAACGGTCTGATGGACCGTTTTCATCAGACCAAACCGATCGTTTGTGGGCACCATCGGTTAGTTATCCATCGGTTAAAAAAAAGCCAACTTGTTTTAGATTTAACCGATGGATTCCTAACCGATAGGTCAAAACCGATCGTTAGTAGGCATGACCATCGGTTAAAAATCCATGCATGCTCAGAATCAAGCCGACACATGCTTGGAAGCATTGAACTTCATTTTTTTCAGCACGTAGTTGTGTTTTACGATCAGTTATTTAACCGATGGTGTGTGGGCGCGACGGACCATGAGTCGGCTTCATCAGTTAACCGATGACAGCGGTCCATCAGACCATTCTCATCGGATGGACTGAACGTGTGTACGCGGCATAAGGTTCCTCCAAAGGTTGCTAGGAGTTTGTTAAACAATGAGCAATTTCTGCCTCTCAGCTCTTACTAACACCATTGATCTTTTTAGGCATCTTTAAGGCGCCGTACACACGGCCGAGGTTCTCGCTGAAAATCAGCGAGAACCTCGCTGGAATGCACATTCCAGCGAGGACCTCGGCCGTGTGTACGGTCTCGGCGAGCTTCCCGTCGGGAAGCCCGTCGAGCCGAAATAGAGAGCACGCTCTCTATTTCCTCGACGGCCCGCCTGGAAGAATGGCTGGTTGCCATTCCCGACGGGCGGGTCGCCGAATTCGACGGCCGGGAGAGAACCTCGACGGGCGGAACGATGTGTTCTGCCCGTCGAGGTTCTCTGCCGTGTGTACACGGCCTAAGGATGTAATTTTTCCCAATGACCACTAGTGTAAAGCCTAGTACTCAATAAAAACAACGAAAAATACCACATTCTAAGTGATCATACGATAATGAAAAAATGATTGCTAGTACACAACTTTTGAGAGCCGATCCAGACAGTTCGTCTGAAATTACCGGAAGAGACGTGAAAATTTTGCTTGTACGATACCAGATCGTACAATTTTTGCTTACACAGTACAGTTTTTGTCCGAAAATACAATACAAATACAATGCAATAAATGTTATCACTTCTGAAGTTTAATTCTGTCATACAATATTTTTTTTTTACTTAAGTAACAGATATGAAGGCTAGAACGCAAAAAAAAAAAAAAAACGATCATTCGTCCGATAATCTCATTGTGTGTACCAGGCTAAAGGAGCATTCTTCCCACCAACAATCACACTAATGTATCATGAGTTGCAGATATAATCATTTTTAGCAAGGGTTCCCTTGTGTTGAGAAAGACAGACATAGACACTCCAAATGTTGTCCCATTCACCTAAAATCACAGGGCCAGATTCAGAAAGAATTAGATTCCCGCAGAGTATCAGAGATACTCTACGCCGCCGTACTTTACCTGGCTCTAGGAGGAATTCAGAGAGATTTTGGTAAGGTACGGCGGCGTAGTGTATTTCTCCCGGCGGAATCAAACTACGCGATTAGGGGGCGTGAGGCATTTAAATTAAGCACGTCCCCGCGGCGATCGAACTGCGCATGCTCCGTTCAGAAATGTTCCGCTGTGCATTGCGCGAAATCACGTCGTTACGTCATTTTTGTTTGAGTAGCGTCGTTTACGGACATTCCTATTCCCGGATGACTTACGCAAAAAAATAAATAAATTGAAAGTCGACGCGGGAACGACGGTCATACTTAACATGGGCCGCGTAACGTTAGACCAGCTAATAGCTGGTTTAACTTTACGTAACGAAAAAATGACGTACGCGATTGCGAACGACGCTCGTAACTTCGTGGATCGCCGGAAAAAGCTCATTTGCATACCCCGACGCTGAAAACGACGCAAATCCACCCAGCGGCCGCAAAAAGATTGCAGCGTAGATCCGAAGGCGTACGAAGACGTAAGCCTGTCAGATGGAAGCCCAACGCCGCCGTATCATGGTTTGAGGATTCAAACTAGTGATACGGCGCGCGTAATTTGAAAGTACTCCTGTCTAACACCAGTTAGACAGGCGTAATGGCTCTCTGAATCGGGCCCACAGACTTTGCAATCCTGTTGGTCATAGCGATGTATACTTTAACCAGAAGAGCAAATGTTGCAGAACTGGCCATTTACCACTCCATGAGTAGGCTGTGCAAGCATTGTTGCATTCTTGGAAAGCAGGGTGAATATAAATCAATGATTAAAAAAAATAATGTTATATATATTTATATACTGTGTATGTGTATATATATATATCGTATTTTTTGGATTTAATTTTTTTTTTTTTATGAAATTTATTTTAATAAAGATAATTTTCTATTCAAGATACATTAATAATTTTGTTTATTCAGCATGAAATGGAGCTTAGTTATGTAGCATGAGGCTGTATATTCTGCAATATTATAACTCTCTAGTAAACTCATTCAATAAATCCAAGCTCTACAAGCTGACATAACATGCTCTGCATTAATGCATTCACACGATTTCACAGTAACCACGAGACAAAACAAAGCTCAGGAATATTCCTTTATCCCATTGCAAATATATGTACACTACAAACTGTATGATTAAATCAGTTCTGATATCGCTGTTTTACTAACCTGACAGCTTATTATTCTAAATAGGGAATCTTCATTTTGTTTGCGAATACTAATGATTCTAATTACCAGCAAGAATAAGTCCTTATATTTAAAGAGCACCTGTCATTTCAGATCCATTATGACAGCACCTATTAGCGGCATCCACTCACCTGCTGCCGCCATGTCCCTCACCCTGTCCCCATTAAAGTGAATGGGACTGTCGGTGAGTCAACAGCGAGTCAGAAGAGGAGCTGCTGCGGGACAGAGATGACAGTTGCTCTCTAAAAAATATGATTTAAATCAAGCCTTTTTACTAGTGATTTAAATCATGATTTAAAAACGCCTTGATTAAAATAAAATTAACCCTGTTGGAAAGCCAAATACATTTTGTGATGTATTTTCTTAGTATACACAGAATTCTGATCAAACCCAAGAAATAGTAATAGTACTGTTTCAACAACATGGCATCTCGCTATTTTTTGTGACTTTGGAATTGAGCACATTTTTTCAGCCCATTTTTCCAGGTCTTTTTTATACCAATAAAAAGATTTGTGTTGCTCAAAGTTCATGGGCATATATGCAGAGATTTCTTTCAGCTCGTGGGCTGAATGGGAGAAAGAAAACATAATCCTCCATCCACGGTAAACAGTGACCATGAACAAATCCCTCCTACCGGGTTATTGTCAGAATATCCAAACAGTGTCTGCATCTGATTAAATGTCGGCAAAGTTCAGCCTCAACAACTTTCTACCTGGTTCCTTTGACAAAAGTGGATTAACCACTTGCCAACCGCCGCATGCCAATGTACATCTGCAGAATGGTACAGGCAGGCAAACGGATGTACCTGTACGTCACTGTGAGTCTCGTGAGTGTGCCTGCGGGTCCCGGGAACTCGATGTTCCTGGGCAGCCCACGATTGCAGTCGGCAAAGGCAGAACAGGGGGATGCTATAGTTAACAAGGCATAGTGACATGCTCTGTCTAGTGACATGTAAGGGATCTACTATTCCCTGTGATCGGGAACAGTGATCGCTGACATGTCACTGGTGGCTTCTTCCCCTCACAGTTAGAATCACTCCCTAGGACACACCTAACCCCTTCAGCGCCCCCTAGTGTTAACCCCAACTGGCAGTGTCAGTGTCATGTTTACAGTAATCAGTGCGTTTTAAAAAAAAAAAAAACAATATTATATTTATTATAGCAAAAAGTACAAAATATTGCTTTGTTTTTAAAATTTCGCTCTATTTTTGTTTATAGCACAAAAAATATCAAATATCACCAAAAGAAAGCTCTATTTCTGGGGGAAAAAAATACGTCAATTTTGTTTGGGAGCCACATCGCACAACCGCGCAATTGTCAGTTAAAGCAACGCAGTGCCAAATTCGCAAAAAGTGGCCCGGTGATTTGGCAGCGTGTTGAAGTGGTTAAGCAGTCAACTGTTGTCCAGCCAGGTGGTGCCAACAGTGGCGCCTACGCTCCAGTTTCTAAGAATTCAGCATATAGTGGTCAAAATTTGAACAAAGTATGTCAACCTTTAAAGCGGAGTTCCACCCAAAATTGGAACTTCCGCTTATCCCACTCCTCACCCCCTTACATGCCACATTTGGCATGTAATTTTTTTTTGGGGGGGGGGGGTAGGGGCTTCAGGAGGAGTGGGACTTCCTGTCCCACTTCCTCCTTCCGCCGAGGGGCTGGTTAAACTTAATCGCCTACAGCAGCCCCTCCCTGTAGGCGTTTGCCTAGGACACTGACAGGTCCTAGGCGATCGCCTGTCCAATGGGACGGCGCAGCACCGGGCGCGCGCATGCGCAGTGCCGCTCACGCATCCGCAGTGGGTGCCCGGCTGTGAAGCCGAAAGCTGTCACAGCCGGGTGCCCACAGTATCAATGAGGATGCCGGCCGGGGAGGGGGGGAGAGGAGCGGATTCCCGGCCGGCGCGTCGCTGGAATGCTGGAGCAGGTAAGTGTCTGTTTATTAAAAGCCACTTTTTGTAGCTGCTGACTTTTAATAAACATACATTTTGGCTGGAACACCCCTTTAAAGTGATTGTAAAGGCAGTAGTTTTTTTTTTTTAATTCTTTTATTTTATGCCTTAAGATAAAAAGCCTTCTGTGTGTGGCAGCCACCCTAAGTCCCCCTAATACTTACCTGAGACCCATCTCTGTCCAGTGATGTCCACGAGTGCCTCGGTCATCTGGGGCTCTCCCTTTTGATTTGCTGAGACACAGTAGTGGCACCATCGGCTCTCGCTACTGTCAATCAAAGTCAGTTAGCCAATCAGGAGGGAGAGGGGGTGGGGCTGTGTTGGGGCTCCATGTCTGAGTGGATACACGGAGCTGCTGCTCAGCTCGGGTGCCCCCATAGCAAGCTGCTTATTGTGGGGGCACTGGACAGGAGGGAGGGGCCAGGAGAGCCAAAGAGGGGTCAGAGAAGAGGAGGATCTGGGCTGCTCTGTGCAAAACCACTTCACAGAGCAGATAAGTATAACATATTTATTATTTTTATAGAAAAAAAACTGAGACTGTAGAATTACTTTGAACTCCATATTTTCAGTGATAATCCCAAGCTTTACTGGAGATATTTAAATATCCATACTTACATAGGTATATGCCATGAGTCCTTTGTCGTTTTTTTTTTTTAGTTTCATTTTTAGTGACAGGCGCCCTTTAAGTGAATAAGCTTCCATTTTTTTTTTTTAAATACATCCATACACAACGCATTACATAATGCATTTTGTGCGTATTTCAGCTTTTTTTTGCAGATGGTTTACTTTGGGGCCGTCATGGTAACAAACTGTGGATTTTCTGACTTCTCAGGGGTTAACCTTTACTAGTTATTAAAGGCCTTACTTGACTTTCGTTGCCTTTTAAATCCATCTGTAAATACTTAGCTGGATGCTCATTTAGCAACTCATCCATCACTGTTATAGATCAACACATTTATTTGTTCATATAACTTTCTAGCTTAATTATCACCTGGAGGAGTCTACTTGTTTGTTGACTGTATTTTGCTTGGTCAGGTTCCAACGCTATTGATTTGTGGTGCTATCCCTGTCATTTATCCTCCCTGCAGTCTATTCTGATCAGTGCACTGGCTTAGTCTATCCTTAACGACAAAATGGAAATTCAAACTAGAAATTGTATTTATGTTTGACTTTACAAGTCTTGGGAAAAATAATGCAACATCGCATGTTTTTTCAATTGTACTGCTACTCTTTTTAAAGTTTTTTTTTTTTAGTAAATTGGGCCTAGTGAAAGAAAAATGTGGATAATTGAAAGATGTCAAACATAATAAATGTTGGTGCTTATGCCATTCAACAATTCAAATGGAACTACTGCTGAAACACAAGCCAACGTGTATAAACAATATATAAGCCCTTATGTCTCAGATCTGTATTTAACCCTTCTACCCTCTACAACAGGGGTCTCCAAACTTTTGAAACAAAGGGCTAGTTTGCTGCCCTTCAAACTTTAAGGCCGCGTACACACGATCAGACATGTCTGATGAAACTGGTCTGCAGACCAGTTTCATCGGACCAGTTCGATGGTGTGTACGGCCCATAAGACCGTTGTCCGTCAGACCAAAGTTTTAAAACTTGCTTTAAAACCTGTCTGATGGACACATGTCCGTCGGACAGGTTCGATGGTTAGTACACAAAAGCATCGGACCAAAAACCCGCGCATGCTCAGAATCAAGTCGATGCATGCTTGGAAGCATTGAACTTCGTTTTTTCATCACGTCACCGCGTTCTGGTCTGATCGGATTTTGGTCCGATGGTGTGTACGCACATCAGATCATCAGACAAGTTCAGAGTTGTCTGATGAAAACGGTCCGTCGGACAAGTCTCATCAGACCGGTCTGATCGTGTGTACAGGGCCTAAGGGGGCCGGACTGTGGCCAATCAAAGTAGAAAGTGCCCTAACATCAGTGGATGTAAACAATGCCAAAGTTTTGTTGGTTAGTGGAAGGAAAAATGTTTACATCAGAGGAATAGTGCGCCATCATTGGTGTCAGTGGGCGTAATAGTGCACCATCATTGGTGTCAGTGGGCGTAATAGTGCACCATCATTGGTGTCAGTGGGTGTAATAGTGCACCATCATTGGTGTCAGTGGGCGTAATAGTGCACCATCATTGGTGTCAGTGGGTGTAATAGTGCACCATCATTGGTGTCAGTGGGTGTAATAGTGCACCATCATTGGTGTCAGTGGGCGTAATAGTGCACCATCATTGGTGTCAGTGGGTGTAATAGTGCACCATCATTGGTGTCAGTGGGCAGAATAGTGCACCATCATTGGTGTCAGTGGGCAGAATAGTGCACCATCATTGGTGTTCATTAGGAGGAATAGTGCCTCATTATTGGTGCCAGTAGGAGGAATAGTGCCCCATCATTAGTGCCAGTGGGAGGAATAGTGCCCCATCATTGGTGTCATTAGGAGGAATAGTATCTCATTATTGGTGCCAGTAGGAGGAATAGTGCCCCATCATTAGTGCCAGTGGGAGGAATAGTGCCCCATCATTGGTGTCATTAGGAGGAATAGTGCATAGGGAGCTGTGGTGGCTCAACGTGATTGGCACTGCGCTGACAAGCCATTCACCTCTGCAGCCAAGGGTTCGGATCCCGGTCTCGGCTTCATGTGAATTGAGTTTGGTGGTCTCAGCCCGGCTCCCGGTGGGTGTGCTATGCAAGGTACGCCTGTGCTTAGTACGCCCACCCCCCCCACAAAAAAAACCACCACACTTGCACGCACACGAAATTGGTTTAAAACACATGCACTTTGGCCATGCGGTCTCCTAAAATAAAGAGAGGCGAAGGACCTACGGGGCTGGCTGGGTGGGCTAGGCCCCCTCACTCCCTCATAGGGGGAGTCCCTCTGCCCCATTGGGGTCCCGTTGGGCCCCAGTTGGGCTCCCAAGAGGAGCAGGTAGGGCGGGGTGAGTGGGAGGCCCCCCTTCACACCCGCCATTGCCACCAGGGGCATGGAGAAGGATGGCGATTGCCTCCGGGGGGAGGGTCTGCCTACTCCCAACTCCTGCAGTCCGGCTCCTCTCTCTCGAGTTCACGCACAAAAATACACTTAAAAAAAAAAAAAAAGGAGGAATAGTGCCTCATTATTGGTGCCAGTAGAAGGAACAGTGCCCCATTATTATTGGCGCAGTGAATAATTAGTGACCCAAGGGCCAGATAAAGGCATGCAAAGGGCCACATCCGGCCCTCGGGCCACAGTTTGGAGGCCCCTGTTATAGATAAATAGTAAAGCTGACCATACACTATTAGATTTTCCGCACAGAAATATGACAATGTGTACAAAGATTCTCAGTACCCTCAGTACCTTCAACAGCATGTATAAGGCCGCGTACACACGATCAAATCTATCTGCTGGAAACGGTCGGCCCGACCGTCCCCAGCAGACAGATTCGACAGTGTGTACGGGCGAGGCGACGGATTTGGCCACCCGACAGATTTGAAAGCATGCTTTGAAATCTGTCGGCTGGGAACCCGTCCGCCCGACATGTCTGCTGGTTAGTACGCTAACCAGCAGACATGTCTTCTCGCACACGCGCCAAATGGTTTCGACGCATGCGCGGAAGTGTTTTACTTCCTGCTGCGGTGACGTGGTGGCGTCAACGTCACCGACATGTCACCGCGCCGTCTGGCTGCGGGGATTTTGGTTTGATCGTGTGTACACGATCAAACCAATATGTCCCCAGCAGACAGATTTGTTCAAATCGGTCGGCCCAACCGATTTGAACAAATCTGTCTGCTCGTGTGTATGGGGCCTAACAGCAAGGTTTGCTTTTATCATTCAAATTTTAGATTGAATGGACCGAGCAAAAATCACACACACTCCATCCTGCTCGTGTTACTTCTCATGGTTGAAAATGAACATTAGTTTGACTCCATTAACAAATGGAAAATCTAATGAACAAAATCTTAAC
Organism: Rana kukunoris; assembly: GCA_029574335.1. Lineage (NCBI taxonomy): Eukaryota > Metazoa > Chordata > Amphibia > Anura > Ranidae > Rana > Rana kukunoris. The sequence goes on along the minus strand of CM056054.1, from coordinate 207,475,626 downwards.
ATAAAAAACTTTCAAACACAATTCTACTTTAGAAGACTGCAGTACATTTCTCTCTATACTGTATGTTTGCTTTCATTTTCTTTGCCGTGTATAACTGCAGCAGGAGGCAATTCTGTCCCTGCCGGTTTCTTACACTGTAGTCTGCGAAAAGCAAATGAAAAAACGTATGGTTCTTTCTGTACTGTCCTCACTCCTTTTCAGTTTTTTTCCTTCTTTTTTTTTTCTTTATGTGCAATTAGCAGAAACAAATAAATACAAATCCGGGAAAAAAGACTAAAATTAAATGAAGACTGAAAAGCAGCGTTTAAAAACTTTGAACTGGGCACTATCACCTCCTTCCTGCTCAGGCTGATTTAAATTTGTCAGCTTTTGAATGACAATTGCGTGGTCATGCGACACTGTACCCTACCCTTTTTTGCTAAATAAACGAAAAAAGAAAGTGTTTCTTGATTTCTGTTATAAAATGGCTTAGCTTATAAAAAAATGGCGTGGAGTTCCCACAAATTCACACCAGACCCCTTATCCAAGCACGCAACCTGGCTGGCCGCATAAAAGATTGAGAGGTCAAGCCTTTTCTGCGGCCAGCCAGGTTACGTGCTCGGATAAGGGGTCTGGTGTGGATTTTTGGGGGAACTCCACGCCATTTTTTTTTTAAATTTGGGGTGGAGTTTCCCTTAAAATCCACACCAGACCTGAAGGGTCTGGAAAGGATATTTGGGGGGAACCCCACATCATTATTTTTTAAATTGACGGCGGGGTTCCCCTTAATATCCATACCAGACCTGAAGGGCCTGGTAATTGAATTTGGGGGGACCCCACGCTTTTTTTTTTAATGAATGAATTCTCTCTGTATTTTCGGGAACCAACAATTCATTATAGCCGCGAGTGATTTTTAAATGACTTTTTTTCCTTCAGAAATTACACTTTGTGCAGAGACAGTACGGGAAAAATGCGCTATTTCACAGGCATACTATAGACACCCCCCCCCCCCCTCAGGTACCAAATTTAAAGGAATATTTCACTTTTATTGTTTCACTTTAGGCATTATTAAATTCACTGCTCCAGAAAAAACAGTAGTTTTTAAAACTTTTTTTCATCCTATGTTTTTAGCTACTTTGTCGAAACTTCATGTCTCAACTATGTTGAATCTTTTCTCTCTATGTCGACTCTTCTTCATGTCTCTATAATGTCAAATCTTTTCTCTCTATGTAGAATAATATTGGACTAATAGAGATAAGGTTAGGCACATTCGACCGCAACGAAAACAAAAATAAAGCATTTGTTTATGTCGGATCTTTCGTTTTTCATGTTTTTGTGCTCTCGTTATCGTTTTTTAAAACGATAACGAAAATACCTGAAATTCGGACGAAAATGCATTCGGCCAAAAACGAATGCACATGTCTAGGCATCAGCATTCATGGTGGACTGAAGGGGGATAGTCTATTTAAAGGTAATGTAATGAGGAGGGAGTCGTAGTCGAGGCAAGAGATAACCAGGGAGTGAATCAGGAGTTTTGTGGTTTCATTGGTTAGGAAGGGATGTAGTTTGAAGATGTTGAGGAGGTTGTAGCGGCAAGCTTTGGAAATGGATGGGATGTGGGGCCGAAAGGAGAGTTCAGGGTGATACCTAGCACCCTGACATGTGGGGTGTCTTCAGATTTGGGTGTCTTCAGCATAACATTTTTATTGAAAGCCGTGTGAAGCTATCAGCTAACCCAGGGAAGAGGTGTAGATTGAAAATAAGAGAGGTCCAAGAACAGAACCTTGGGGACCCCGACGGAGAAGGTAAGAGGAGAGGAGCGGAGGAAGTAGAATTGTAAGTGACACTGAAGATGCGTTGGAATACAGTGGGTAGGATGAGAGCCACTGAAGAGCGAAGTCACGGAGACAGAGGGATTAAGGTTTTTTAAGGAGGAGGGGAAAGTCAACCGTATCAAAGGCAGCCGAAAGGTCCAGAAGTAGGAGTACAAAATAATGTCAGTTGGTTTTTACGGTTAGTAAGCCATGTTAGTTTTATAAGAGCAGTTTCTGTGGAGTATTGAGGGCAAAATACACACTGAAGGGGATCAAGAAGGTTATTCCTTATGAGCTCATGAGCTTGTTGGGGATCCCATTACAAAACATGGGAGTTGAAACAAATTTGGCCTCCCTTCTGCAGATTGCAGCCTCCAGTCCTTAGGGTAGACCTTCAACAAGAGTTTGGAGCATCTGTGGGAATGTGTGCCCATTCATCCCAGAAAAATATTTATGAGGTCAAGAACTGATGTTGGAAAGAGATGACCTGGTTTGCAATCAGTATTTCAATTCATTTCAGTGGGGTTAAGGTCAGAGTTTCTCCAAACCAAACACATACAACCATGTCTTTATGGACCTGGCTTTGAGTATATGTGTACATTTATGATGGAACAGAAAAAGGCCTTCTCCAGAACCATAACTGAAAACTTCACAGCCCTGTTGCAAGAAACCATAAAAGGCCCCCCTTACCCCTGGCCAGGGCCCTTCCCTTTTAGCCGGGTGGCAGAGCGACATGACCCGGTGGCATACAGTATATTCAACCTAGTTAGTTCTGCCACTGGTGTCAGTAGTTTTTTTATTTTTGTTATTTAAAAAAAATGTATATGTTTTCTCTTTTTTTTTACAATTTTATTTTTGTTCTTGTTCAAATATTTTTATGCAAAATAACAAGTGACAAAAGTATGAAAGAGCCCTGGGGCCATCATAAAAAAAAAAAATACACAATTCTGAGTTTCAAAGTCAGAATTCTGACTTTGAAACTCAGAATTCTGAGATTAGGGGCCAGATTCACATACACTTAATATTGCGCTGCGTAATCGAAATACTCTACGCTGCCGTATTTTACCAGGCTCTACACCGAATCCTGGTAGATTTTTGCCCGTACGCTACGGCGGCATAGTCTATTTCTCGCCGCGTAATCGAAATACGCGATTAGGGGGCGTGAAGCATTTAAATTAAGCGCGTCCCCGCGGCGATCGAACTGCGCATGCTCCGTTCAGAAATTTCCCGCCGTGCATTGCGCGAAATCACGTCGTTATGTCATTCGTTGTTTGAGTGGCGGCGTTTACGAACATTCCTATTCCCGGACGACTTACGTAAAAAATAATAAAAGACGTCGGAAAACGTAGAAATTTGACGCGGGAACGACGGCCATACTTAACATGGGCTGTCTAATATTAGACCAGCAAAAAGCTGGTATAGTGTTACGCAAATAAAAGATGACTAAAGGTGCCGTAAGAGATTGCGATTGAAGATCGTAATTTCAGGGATCGCCGGCAAAAGCTCATTTGCATACCCCGACGCGGAAAACTACGGGAAGTCCACCCAGTAGCCGCATATTTATTGCAGCGTAGATCCGAAGGCGTACGAACACGTAATCCAGTCGAATTGAAGCCCGCAGCCGTCTATTCATGGTTTGAGGTTTCCGACTAGCTAAAAAACACGCGTAATTTGAAATTACTCCAGTCTAACACCAGTTAGACAGGCGTAATGGCTCTGTGAATCTGGCCCTAAATCTCAGAATTCTGAGTTTCAAAGTCAGAATTCAGACTTTGAAACTCAGAATTTTGTATTATTTTTTTTTTTATGATGGCCCCAAGGCTCTTCCATACAAAAGAGCTGTCAAGGAAACCGTATAGATAATAACAAAGTAAGTGGCCGGGAAGATTCCAGAGCAACAAGGATGCAGTCTCTATCACAACGTATCAAAATAACACACCTGAGAAGGTTACATCTAAGCAATGTATTGGTGCTAAGCAACAAGGAAATTGCAATATTGTGGCAAAAACAAAGTACTATAGATTCTCAGGGTGTCCTAACTGGGAATGAAACCATATGCTGCTACAACAACCATGCTCATAAGGTATAGGCTTGCATAGGAGCACTAAACAAAATATGCATTACAGTTGATAATAACAGCAGTGGGACACAGTGTGGGCCCCATGTTACCCTGGGCGACATCCACTAGTAAACATTTTTTTTTTTTAATAGTTATGAATGGACAGTATTCGGTAGGGATTGTAGGGGTTGCAATTGGGACCCGGCTTCACGCTCCAGAGGGCCAGTGCAGCTCCCCATACACCTGGCACTGCCTGGGCTGCTTTAGCTGATTTCCTGTTAGTAAAAGACGATTTGCGCTTTTCTGTCTGTTACAGCGTGATGAATGTGCTTACTCCATTACGAACGCTAGTTTTACCAGAACGAGCGCTCCCGTCTTATAACTTGCTTCTGAGCATGCGCGTTTTTTTCACGTCGTTAAAGCCCACACACGACCATTTTTTACGACGTAAAAAATGTCAACGTTAAAAACGACGTGAAAAATTAGAGCATGTTCGAAATTTTTAATGCCCATTTTTTACTTTGTGAAAAATGCTCTGGAGCCCACATACAATCGTTTTTAATGACATAAAAAAAAAAAACTTCATTTTTTAGAACCCGAAAAATGGTCGTGTGTACGCGGCATGAGAATGAAAGAATCAAGAAATCTTCATCTGCATCTATTTCCTTTATGCCAGTTTCTAGAATTCATCTGCTCTCTCAAAATCTCCCTTTGTAGCCACCCATTTAGATGCACAAAAGGCCTAATGCAGCCTCCTCATTGAAGGACTGGTAAGACACAATATATTAACCACTTCCATACCGGGCACTTACACACCTTCCCGACCAAGCCAATTTTCAGCTTTCAGCGCTGTCGCACTTTGAATGACAATTGCGCGGTCATGCTACACTGTACCCAAACAAAATTGACGTCCTTTTTTCCCCACAAATAGAGCTTTCTTTTGGTGGTATTTGATCACCTTTGCGATTTTTTTTTTGCACAACAACTACAACAATTTTTTTATTTTTTTAAAAAAAAATTAAGTTTTTTTTTTTTTCCTGTTCATTTTTTTGTAAATAAGTAAGTTTTATCTTTCAATTATGGGCACTGATATGGCGGCAGTGATGGGCACCAATGAGATGGCACTGATGGGCACCGATAAGGTAATACTGATGGGCACCTATGAGGTGGCACTGATAGGCGGCACTGGTATGTGGCACTGATGGGCACTCATAGGCGGCACTGATGGGCACTCATAGGCGGCACTGATGGGCACTCATAGACGGCACTGAAGGGCACTTATAGGTGGCACCGAGCACTCATAGGCGGCACATATGGGCACTGATGGGCGGTACATATGGGTGGCACTGATGGGTACTTATGGGTGGCACTGATGGTTACTTATGGGTGGCACAGGTGGGCACTGATAGGTGGGCACTGCACATGGATTGGCACTGTGGGTTGGCACTGATGGACACTGTGGGGTGGCACTGATGGACACTCAGGGATGGCACTGATAGATCCATGTTGCCAATCAGTGCCCATTTGTGGGCACTGATTGGCATCTTTTTTTTTACTGTCATTTTTTTTATTTATTTTTTAACAATTTTTTTTTTTGCTCGTTTCCCCCCCCCCCCCCCTGGTGGTCTAGTGTGGGCTTCCCTGGTGGTCCAGTGTGGCGATCCGAGGGGGGTCTGTGCTGATAAACAATCAGCGCGAACCCCCCCTGTCAGGAGAGCCGCCGATCTGTCAGACACGAGTGAGGAAAAGCCGTCAACGGCTCTTCCTGTTTACATCGTGATCAGCCGTCATTGGACACGGCTGATCGCGTGGTAAAGTGTCTCCATGAGAGACACTTTACCTCGATCGGTGTTGCGGACACCCGCAACAACGATCGCCGCGATGCACGCCCCCGGGGGCGCGCAGCGGCTCAATGTCCTAACGACGTCATATGACGTCCAGTCAGAAACTAACAACCACTTTGCCAACGTCAATTTGTCATTGGCGGGCGGCAAGTGGTTAAAATTCAGTTTTTTGGCTTAGATACTCTTGAATTATTTTCAAACACAGAAGTCACTGCTCTAAAAATCTGTAGAACCGCATTACACAAGCAATCATTTTTATACGGGATTTCATGAGATGCTGTGTGAATAATGCACGATTAATCTCACAAGGTAAAATGTGTATGTTATTAAGAAGTAGAATAGAAAGATAAATTCAAGTGGATGGATGATTGATCCTGGAACAGCTAGGTTGATGATTCCAAATATAAGCATACTCCAGTACAATTTGTTTCATAAAGTGGTTATGAAGGATTTTTTTTTTCAAATAACAAGCATGTTATACTTACCTGCTCTGTGCAATAGAAATGCACAGAGCGCCCCCTCCGATCCTCCTCTTCTCGGGTTCCCTGCCGGTGCTCCTGGCTCCTAATCTCTTGCTGGTCCCCCGAATAGGAAACCGATTCCCATGGGAGTTACTACAACAGGACTCTGCCCCACGCCCGGATCCCTAGTCACTGGAGTTGATTGACAACTATCAATCTGGCAAATGTGGAGGGAGACAGCAGCAAGGGCCACTGCTCTCATTGCATGTCACTGGATCGGATCAGGCTCAGGTAAGTACAGGTTGGGGGAGGTGGGGGGTGGGTGGCTGGTTAGGGCTCCTACAGCAGAGAAGGATTTTACCTTTATGCATAGACTGCATTAAATTTAAAAAACGTTGAGGCTTTAGAACCACTTTAAAGTAGTTGCAAACCCTTAAATATACCCAGTGACTGGCCTCAGGTGATACAGAGATAAAACAAATTCTCTTACATAGGTTGTATCTTTTTATCTGCAATCCTCTGTTCTCTACATCAGTTCCAAGTGCAGAATTTAGATAGCTTGTCTGAGCTTCCAGAAAGCAGGGGACGGGGTGCTGAAGTTATACATTGCAGAGCTCAGTGAGAGGTGATTGGAGGAAAGGGACACCACCCTTTCCTTTCACAAAACACACATGAACAGAGCTGAGACTGTCAATCACAGGCTGTGCACTAGAGGCCCTATCCCTGTCACCTTTTTACCTATTGGTGTCAGGAAAGCTTGTCAAAAGTGACTTGTGCAGATAGCAGAGGAATGAGGCAGCAGACAGGAATTACACTTAGTGCTCTGGCTTGAGACAAGTACACACTATAGAGGGATATGCTTTGTTCATATTTCATGTCTGAGGTGTACAACCACTTTAAGGCTACATTTGCACAGGTGACTAACCACAATACCAATGGCAGCAACATGAATCTGTTGCTTTCTGCTGCTTTTTTCCACTTGTGAGCTGCTAGCTGAGGCCGCCAAATCCATACACTGTAATGACAGGTTGTCGTGATTGCAGCTACCAATGGCTTGATTGCCTTCTGGCCGCAGGTTGTTGCTGCCAGTGACCTGTCATTAACAACTTCCAACCCAGCCAATGTACTTAAATGGCTGTGTGGGAGCTTCTCTGTTCTGACTAGACGCACTTGGCCGTGCAGCAGTGCGATCGTGTGATGGTTGTGATCTTCGGACACAACCCATCACAGATCGGGACATGGGTGCTGTGATTGGTTGAGCGGGGGATGCTACAGCCTCTGTGACAGCTCTCTGTGTATCTGATGATTTTTACATGGAGAGGTGTCAACGATCACACAGACTGCAGCCATCCCCACACAGTACACCAAGCACCACTGTCCCTGTCACCTGAACATCTGTCCAAGTGTTCAATGAACATCTGTACCAGTGCACAAAACATCTGTCAGGCCGCGTACACACGATCAAACTTGTCTGCTGAAACTGGTCCGCAGACCAGTTTCAGTGGACATATCCGACCGTGTGTACGGGCTAGCAGTGTGTACAGGCTAGCATGCTTTAAAACTTGTCTGCTGCAAACCCGTCTGTCCGACATGTCTGCTGGTTAGTACGCCTAACCAGCGGACAAAAATCCCCCGCATGCGTCGAATGTATTCGACGCATGCATGGAAGTATTTTACTTCCTGGTTCGGTGATGTGGCGGCGTCAACGTCACCGCTACGTCACCGCATCCTCAGCCCGAGGGGATTTTCGTCCGATGGTGTGTACACGCCATCGGACCAAAATCCGATGAGACATGTCCACTGGAAACGGTCCGTCGGACATGTTTAAGTGGACATGTCTCATCGTCTGTACGCGGCCTCACAGTGTACTAGTGTCCCATCAACATTTGTACCAGTGCACAAAACATCTGTCACAGTGTACTAGTGTCCCATCAACATCTCTACTGAAATGGACGTTCTCTGGCACAATTCCAGAGCAAAAACCTATAACTGCCTCTGATTCAAATTGTGAAAGCAATAAAAAAAGACAGTCTGCTTCCTTCTGTGTCCAAGCGTAAAGAGGAGGAGCCTTTATTGCTACTACAGCTTTACAGACAAAATGACATCATTCATGTGAGCACAACTGATTGGTCAGTCCATATATGGCTTTCCTTCTTGTGACGTCTATTCTTGGCACCCTGCACACATTTTACAGTCTTGGGGGCCATCTTTGTTTCAATCGATGGAGGGGGTCATGGAGTAAGGAGTGAGGAGTAGTAAGCAGTAACAGCTGTCTTCACTTAATCACTTCCTGACACATACACTTCCAATACACCAACACATATATATATATATATATATATATATATATATATATATATATATATATATATATATATATCAAGAAATAAAAGAAATTAAACAATATAAGAAAGAAAAAAAGAAAAGCAACATTTGAGCAGTTCAGGAGAAAAGTAACATAAACACAAAATAATAATTTTATTTAACTCCATCACAGGAACAGTGCACAAAGCATCTGTCACAGTGTGCCAGTGTCCCATTCACATTTGTACCAGTGCATAAAAACAACTGCAATAGTCTTCCACTGCAACATCAACATCTGTCAGTGTTTGCTGGTGGACGATCAACATCTGTCATAGTGTACATGTGCACAAAAACATCTGTCAGTGTACCAGTGTCCCACCAATAAATAACAAAAAAAATGAAAGCACCCCTGTCCCCCCGTGCTCTTGTTCAAAGGCGAACGCAAATGTTGGTCACTTACGCAAATGTAAACAGAGATCGCACCACACATGAGGTATCACTGCAAACATTATAGCGGGAGCATTAATTCTAGCACCAGACCTCCTGTTTAATTCTAAACTAGTAACCTAAAAAGGCTTATAAAACCTTGTCTATGGAGATTTTTTAAATACCAATGTTTGGCGCCATTTCACAAGCGTGCACAATTTTAAAGCATGACATGTTTGGTATCTAATTACCATATTTTATTTTTACAAAAATGTGGGTATTATATTGTCTTTGTGTGCATTGAAGTTCATTAAAATCTATTTATGCGTTAGTGTGTAAAATTGCTTTTGAAAAACCGCTACACAAATACCGACTGACATAAAAATTTTGCTTCATTCTTAAAGCAGAATCTAATGCAAATTAAAAAAAAAACACCCCTTCATGCATATAATAAAAATAAAAACAAAATACTAAATTTTATGTAAACTTTAACTAAATTACTAAACTTAGTTTGCTAAATTATGGTGTATGATAAACAATTCCTCAAATATATATATATATATATATATATATATATATATATATATATTAAAAAAATTGTGTGGGGGCCCTGCTGTAAGCTGCAGTGTCCCTAGTCTAGTAGTGTTTATAGATAGATTGTAGCCCGCCTTAGCTTTGATTACGTTATCTGGGATCACTAGGTTTCTCCTGAGGACATGTTTTGCTTCTGCCTGCTACTGTTGAGTGTTCTGCACTAGATGGAGTGAGAATATACTATTATATTAATGGGTTATAATTAGGTTATGAATGTTTATTCTGCTCTCGCAATCACTGAGAGGTTTATGCATGTGATATGGACTGGAAAGAGAATAAATATTTGGAGAGACCTCCTAAGAAGATATTTGCCTCCCAGGCACTACCTGGTGAGGATGTGAGTTTAGCTGGGTTCACTTCCTGCCCCCTAGACTGCTGCCTAATGAGCATGTGAGTGTAGCTGGGTCCATTCCTTGCCCCCTAGGCTGCTGCCTAGTGAGGATGTGAGTGTAGCTGGGTCCACTCCTTGCCCCCTAGGCTGCTGCCTTGGGAGGATGTGAGTGTAGTTGGATCCACTCCTTGCCCCCTAGGCTGCTGCCTTGGGAGGATGTGAGTGTACTGTAGCTGGATCCACTTCTTACCCCCTAGTCTGCTGCCTTGGGAGGATGTGCCGTTCAGAACAATGTAATTGATAAGTGCAGAAGAGACAGGGAACACAGGAAGCTAAGAGGTGACATGATTTCTGTCAGGATCAAAAAGGGCATTTTGCTCTTATCGAACACATAAAACAAAACAATTTCAATGGCATATTCAACAGACCAAATGGGAGAAAAAGAAAGAATGATAGGATCTGCATACAGTTTATTGATAGCCAGCCTACCACAGGTGCTTAGTAGGGATGAGCTTTGAGTTCGAGTCAAACTCATGTTCGACTCGAACATTGCCTGTTTGCCAAACAGCGAACAATTTGGGGTGTTCGCGGCAAATTCTAAAAGCTGCAGAACACCCTGGAAAAGTCTATGGGAGAAATCTAAAGTGCTAATTTTAAAGGCTTATATGCAAGTTATTGTCATAAAACGTGTTTGGGGACCTGGATCCTGCCCCAGGGGACATGTATCAATGCAAAAAAAGTTTTAAAAAAATGCAGTTTTTTTGGGAGCAGTGATTTTTACAATGCTTAAAGTGAAACAAATAAAGTCAAATATTCCTTTAAATTTCATACCTTGGGGGGGGGGGGGGGTGTATAGTATGCCTGTAAAGCAGCGCTTGTTTCCCATGCTTAAAACTGTCCCTGCACAAAATGTCATTTCTGAAAGATAAAAAGTAATTTAAAATCACTTTTCCCGAAAAAACTGTAGTTTTTAAAACTTTTTTTGCATTGATACATGTCCCCAGATGCAGGACCCGGGTCCCCAAACACTTTTTAGGACAATAACTTGCATATTAGCCTTTAAAATGAGCACTTTAGATTTTGATTTACGATCAAGTCCCATAGACTTTAATGGGGTTCTGACGTTCACACAAACTTTTGGTCTGTTTGCAGGTTCTGGTGCGAATCGAAGGGGTGGGGGGGGGGGGTGTTCGGCTCATCCCTAGTGCTTAGCTAAGGCCCTGTACACACAATCAGTCCAAACTGATGAAAACAAACTGAAGTTCAGTTTCATCGGACCAAACCGACCATGTGTACACCCCATCAGTCTGTTGTCATCAGTCCAAAAATTTAGATCTTGCTTTAAAATCGGACCGATGGACACCTACCGATCGGTCAAAACCAATGGTTAGTACGCAAAAGCATCGGTTCAAAACCTGCGCATGCTCAAAATCAATTCGACGCATGCTTGGAAGCATTGAACTTCATTTTTTTCTGCACGTCGTTGTGTTTTACGTCACCGCGTTCTGACACGATCGGTTTTTAAACTGATGTTGTGTACGCACATCAGACTATCTGTGAAGCGATTAAACTGAACTTCAGTTCGTTTTCATCAGTTTGGACTGATCGTGTGTACAAGGCCTAATAGTTTTTTGAAACTACTGATGCTCCCCACTGAGACCACCGCTTGTGGAAGGAAATTCCACATGCTTGCCGCTCTTACAGTAAATAACCCTCTACATAGTTTAAGCTTAAACCTCTTTTCTTCTAAATTTAATGAGTGGCCACGTGTCTTGTTAAACTTCCTTCAACAAAAAGGTTTTATCCCTATTGTGGGTTCAAGAGTATGGTATTTGTAAGCTTCTCTTTCCTTCTCCGGAGAGAATAAGTTAATTGCTTGCAACAAAGTGGAGAATTTTTGAAGACACGTTATGTATATCTGTAGAGAACACTAATACCTATCTCTAGACAGCCACCCACACAGTATAGGAAGTTTAAGACAGGATGATTTGCTCTGCAAAGCAGCCAACACCTCGCTAGCAGATGCATAAAGCAGATGCATACAGACAGTAGGTAAATGAGGGAAACCACAAACTTACAGGAAATGTGTGACATAATTGCAAGTTATATGTATACTGTCAAAACCTATAGATGGGGCATTTTGGCTCTGGCATGAGTCGGGCTGATTGCCACTCTGGCCAGTGTGAAATAAAAATGGTTTTCCTAAAAGTTTGTTGTCTGGTCTGTTGTTCCTGGCTATCTCCCGCTTTAGTTAGGCTTTTGGTGGGAGTTTGGGGGGGGGGGGGGGGATCCAATAAAAATGCTTCCAAAATGGGGGCGTGGCCTGGACATGGCTGAGTGAGGCAGCTTGTTCTCTGAGCTCCCGGCCTGTCCGCCCAATACTCGGCTGAAAACACGATTAAAACCGGCATGTACTCTGCCAAAAAGTACAAGACCAGGGCTACTACACGGGGGACCCCGGCTGGAAAAATTTCGGGCGAAATAGAGAGGTATTTCAAGCTCTTACAGGAGATCCCCCCGGGAGGTGACCTACCAGCACTGCCAGGCTCCCCACGTGGAGCAGACGAAGAGGAGGCCCGGCCACTATCCCCTGGAGACACGGTCCCCGACACAAGCTACGCCTTACCCTCCTCTCCGGAGACACCCTCCCAGATGACGATGCCTTCCCCGAGCTTACCGGAGATGGGAGAGCTGGATCAAGATATTCGTACGCTGCTTCAGGCCCTCCCCACGAGATCCGATATCGAGGCCTTGATCCTACGTCTGGAGGAGACGCACAGACGCGACATCCAGGAGGTGAGAGGGGAAGTATCCACCCTCGCTGACCGGGTGACGAATGGAGAGGAGTCGGTTTCCTCGCTGGAGGCACGGGTCGCGGCGCTTGAACAAGCCCGCGAACAACATCGAGAAGCGGCGATCTCCCTACAGCTCCACCTGGAGGATGTGGAGGACCGGAGCCGCCGCAACAACCTGCGGATACGGGGGGTGCCTGAGTCGGATGGCCCGGAGGACGTTGGAGCACGAGTCACGGAGCTCCTCAGAGACATCCTGGGGGATCCAGAGGCCACCGTCGAACTAGACAGGGCGCACAGGTCGCTAGGCCCTAAGCCAGCAGATCCGGACAGGCCTCGTGACATAGTGTGCAGAGTCCATCGCTACGTCTTACGGGAGACCATCCTGCGCAGAGCCTGGGACCGAGAGGAGCTGGAGGCGGACGGATCGCGCGTTAAAATCCTACCTGACCTGTCTAGGGCGACACTACGCCGTCGGGCCTTGCTGAGACCGCTATTGGACCTCGCCAGGGAGTCAGAATTCACCTACAGATGGAGCTACCCCCTCGCTGTTACCTTCCGCAGGGATGCACAAGCTTTCACGCTCCAGACGCCGGCGGACCTACCAGCGCTGTTCCGGTTCATGGGGACTGACCCCATCGTGATCCCCGACTGGCTCCAGTTCTTCCCCCGCCAAACCGGACGTTCGGGAATCGCAGCCTATCGAGGTCCCATGCAGCCCCGACAGCAAAGAGGCAGAAGAAGGCGCCGTTCGGGCAGAGGAGAGGTGGCGCGTGAGTAGGCTCTGGGCCACACATCCCTATCCCCCCCCGCTCGCCCAGCCCCGTGACACTATTATTGTGGGTGATTAGCACCACCGATCCCAAGCCCTCCCTATGCTGACATCTACGCTCTGCGGGGGATTTGTCTTGCCCCCTGAACGACTAACCCCCCCCCCCTCCCCCATTGGGTCCATACATGCTGGTCGCCTGGCCCCCACTCCCTATCCCAGCGGAACTAACAACGGAGACTATGACCCCCCAGAGGGGCTGTGACTGCTGTGTGCAGACTATACTGCTCCTGTGCCCCGCAAGCTGAAACACCCTGCCTGCAGATACTTGTCCCCCCACCCGGATGATGCTCGGACCCAATAGGATGGCAGGGGATCCCATCTGAACCAAATATGACACAATCCTGAGCCATCAGCGCATTGCTATACCCTAGGGGTGATACTCCACGCTGGGAGGTTTTGGGGCTCTCACATGCCCACGCAGTGGGAGGACACCCGTGTCTGGGGAGGGGGAGGTCTGGTCCTATCCCGCAGCAAACGGTCCGGGTGTTATATACATCTCCACAGGTCCTAGCCCGGGTGGGTGGATGGGGCCCACGCAATACCAGGATATATCTAGGGGGGGACACGTAGCACGCAACCTGTACAGATACCCAGGAGGTGGGAGGGGACGAGCTACTTCTGGGGATATGGGTGAAGGCAGTGAACTGCCTGACCTTGAGGCATGGTGCTCACGAGAATATGGAAACCCATTTAGTGAGGTGGAGTGAGAGGAGGGGGATGACCCTGGGTTTCAGAGCCGGGCGGGAGACACCCTGCCTTGGGAACATCATCATGTGTGTCATTTGCACTTTCGTTTTGTGCCTTCTATCCTGTTGTTTTTTCTTTGTTTTTCTTATACTTTTATAACAATAGTCTCATTTAATGCTGCTATTGCCGTTACTGTCTGCAATAATTGTGTTATAAGTTATGCCGTGTTATCTATTATTTACAGATGATTACTGTTTTTGCCGGGTTTGGGTGGGAGGCTGGGGGCTCGCTTCCTGGCCCTGTCTAGTTACTTCCCCACCTAGGACCGCGCTCGATTGCCGGAATCCCGGTGAGCGCCTTAGCCGTTATACTTGGCTATCGTAGTTGAACTTTGGCTACACACCCTAGTGTAGACCCTTTGCTTTTACTTTCTCACACTACAGTTCTTTCTATCTTTACTTCCCCCACCTAAGACACTTCTACTTCCCCCACCCCCCCCCCCGTTTTGCACGAGTATGGAGACACTCAATGTAGTATCACTCAATGCTAAGGGCCTTAATACACCCGAAAAGAGACGTATGCTGCTACACGACATGCGTGCCAGGAAAGCTGACATTGTAATGTTGCAGGAAACCCACTTCAGGGACAGCAGCCTGCCCCTCCTAAAAAACAGGAATTTCCCTTCTGCCTACCACTCCCGGTACACAGAGGCGAAATCAAGAGGGGTCTCCATTCTCGTCGCCGCGAGAGTTCCATGGAAGCTGCTCAGCGTTCAGACAGACGACAATGGACGGTTCCTGTTCCTGAAAGGCATGATAGGTGACAGGAAGGTGTCCTTTGCTAACTTATATGCCCCTAATGTCCACCAAGAGGGATTCCTTAAAAAACACCTCTTGAAGTTTCATCGCTTTGCGGAGGGCCATCTGATTATAGGCGGAGACCTGAATACCCCATTGATCCCGTCTGAGGACACCTCCTCCGGGAAATCATCCCAGACTCGTGACTCTCACAGACAGCTAGGTGACACCCTACACTCCCTGCAGTTAGTAGACGCTTGGCGTCTGCTACACGCGGGAGAACGGGACTACACCTTCTACTCTAGACCGCACCAATCCTACTCGCGGATTGATTACTTTTTGATACCACACGGACAACTCCAGGCAATACAAGAAGTCACCATCGGATCAATCACTTGGTCTGATCACGCCCCGATTGCCCTGAAATACACCATTGCTGACTCAGGGGGTGGTCATACACCTACATGGCGGCTTAACGAGAGCCTCCTGCAAGACACCGAGATAATGGCGGAGGTAGTCAGGGAATTGGGACACTATTTCACCACTAATACTGCCCCAGATAGCACAATGGGAACCATTTGGGAGGCACACAAGACCGTAATCCGCGGGATCCTTATAAAGCACGGAGCGAGACTGAAGCGCGAGAGGACAGCACAACTGACTAAACTCCTTGACAAATTGCACACCCTAGAGGCTGCACATAAAAATACCCCTACTAGACAGACCGGTGCGGAACTAGACATGGTACGCTCACAGGTGAAGGACATCTTGCTCTACAGAGCTAAGTCAGCACTCCAGGTCTGCAGACAAAAAGCTTATATCTCCGGTAACAAATGTGGTAAGCTCTTGGCTAACACCCTCCGAACGCAACGACTGGCGTCCTATATACCCTGTGTCATGTCTAAGTCCGGGAAAAAACGTTCCATGCCCCAGCAGATTACACAGGAATTTAGAGACTTCTACGGCGCCCTCTATAATCTTGACAAAGCCCCGACAGACCAAGACTCAGTCGTGGACTATATCTCTACATCCCTAATGCCTTCCCTGACAGCAGAGGCTAGAGAGAGCTTAGAGGACCCTATCACCCTACCCGAGCTACAGACAGCCCTGAAGGAAGCAAAACCGGGCAAAGCCCCTGGACTAGTGTTGCTCACGAATATTCGAATTGCGAATATTCGCTACGAATATTGCATATTCGAGTATTCGCGAATATCGCGAATATCGCGGCGAATATTCGCTATTTCGAATATTCGAATGTTTTAATTTTTTTTTTGGAACAGATCACATCCTAGAGATCCCCATCGACGTCTAAAAGCATTGCTGGTATGATTAGAGACCTTGGGCCGAGTAGCTGCAGCGCTCATTTTATATTGCCGAAAAATCGCAATGCGATTATTCGGCAAATAGCGATATCGCGCGATTATTTTATATTGTAATATATCACGAATATTCTGAGCCAATCAGAGTACTCCATTCCGCATTTCTCGAAATTTCGAAATTATTTTGTATTGTAATATATCACGAATATTCTGAGCCAATCAGAGTGCTCCTTCCGCATTTCTCGAATATTCGCAATTATTTTGTATTGTAATATATCACGAATATTCTGAGCCAATCAGAGTGCTCCTTCCGCATTTGCCGAATATTCGCAATTATTGTGTATTGTAATATATCACGAATATTCTGAGCCAATCAGAGTGCTCCATTCCGCATTTCTCGAATATTCGCAATTATTGTGTATTGTAATATATCACGAATATTCTGAGCCAATCAGAGTGCTCCATTCCGCATTTCTCGAATATTCGCAATTATTGTGTATTGTAATATATCACGAATATTCTGAGCCAATCAGAGTGCTCCATTCCGCATTTCTCGAATATTCGCAATTATTGTGTATTGTAATATATCACGAATATTCTGAGCCAATCAGAGTGCTCCATTCCGCATTTCTCGAATATTCGCAATTATTGTGTATTGTAATATATCACGAATATTCTGAGCCAATCAGAGTGCTCCTTCCGCATTTCTCGAATATTCGCAATTATTGTGTATTGTAATATATCACGAATATTCTGAGCCAATCAGAGTGCTCCTTCCGCATTTATCGAATATTCGCAATTATTTTATATTGTAATATATCACGAATATTCTGTGCCAATCAGAGTGCTCCATTCCGCATTTCTCGAATATTCGCAATTCGCATGCGCAATTCGCAATCGCAATTCGCATTCGCGATAGCGAAAATTCGCAATCATTTCATTTCGAAAATATATCACGAATATTCGTATTTAGCGAATATCTGTCGAATATTCGACTATATATTCGAGATATATCGCGAATACGAATATGGCATATTCTGCTCAACACTACCCTGGACCAGATGGCCTAACTGTCGCCTATTACAGGGCCCTGCTTCCCTCTCTTGGGCCACATATGGTGAGGCTATTCAATGACCTGGGGACTGGGGAATCCTTTAACACTACCACGTTGCAGGCCCAAATCTCGGTAATTCACAAGGAAGGCAAGGACCCAACCCAATGTGGGAGCTATCGACCGATCTCCCTTCTGAATACAGATCTTAAATTGTTCACCAAAATCCTGGCGACCCGGTTGCAGAAACATCTCCCGGGACTGATCCATCTAGACCAGGTTGGGTTCGTGCCTTCCAGGGAAGCCCGCGATAACACCACTAAGGTCCTCAACCTGCTACACATGGCAACCGACAGTAAAACGCCCAGCCTGTTCCTGGGAACAGACGCCGAAAAGGCCTTTGATAGGGTGGGCTGGCAATTTATGCACTCGACACTGAGACATATAGGCCTGGGTTGCAGAATGCAGTCTTGGATCTCAGCAATATATAGAAGCCCGACGGCGAGGGTCAAGGCCAATGGGGTGCTCTCTGACCTGTTCCCCATTACCAATGGGACGAGGCAGGGATGTCCTCTGTCTCCGCTCCTGTTCGCGCTCTCTCTAGAGCCCTTCTTGTGCCATATTCGGCTGAACCCCGACATCACTGGAATACGGACCAGAGATAGGCAGTATAAAGTCTCCGCTTATGCAGACGACCTACTATTTACCCTCACCAACCCAGACATCTCCCTGCCGAACCTCATGCGAGAATTTGACATTTACGGCCAGCTGTCTAATTTAAAAATTAATCTCACTAAATCTGAGGCCATGGGAATAGAGATCTCGCGGACACGACTATCTCACCTTAAGGACAACTTCCGCTTTAACTGGACAGACGTGGCGCTGACGTACCTGGGGACACGTATACCCCCTTCCCTCTCGCAGGTGTTCAAGCTAAATTTCCCACCTCTCCTGAGGGAAGTCCAAAAGCTACTCCAGCAGTGGACCAGCGGCCTTCACTCCTGGGTAGGCCGCTGCAACATTCTTAAAATGACAATCTTACCCAAATTTCTGTATTTGTTGCAATACCTGGCAGTTATTTCAAACAGGTACACGCGGCATTTACCCGCTTCCTGTGGGCCGGGAGGAAGCCACGTATACAGAGGAAAGTACTCTCACTGCCAAAAAATCATGGTGGTCTGGCACTGCCGGAGATCAAGACGTACTATTGGGCAGCACACCTAGTGCGCCTCCTTGACTGGTGTCGCCATAGTGGCTCCAAGCTTTGGACTCAGGTGGAACAGGAACAGTCAGAGGTCCTGCTGCGGAGGGCCCCCTGGTGCCTGTCGGATCTGCCGACACGAGTAACGAGACACCCGCTAGTAGGAACCACGATTGGAACCTGCGCCCGCCTTTTTTCGCAGTTCTCCCTATCTAGTTGCGACTCCCCCCTCCGACCCATCATCGGACACCCCAAATTTGAACCCGGATTGAAAGACAGACGTTTCATAGACCTCAAGGAAGCTGGATTTTTTCAAGCTTCCCACTTCAGTGATAGAGGCAGATGGAAGTCTGCCCCTGAACTGGCAGACCCCGCGGGAGCATATAGACTTGACTTCTTGAGGGCGAACCAACTATCCCACTTTTTGCATGACCTCCCGCCCCCTGCAGGGCCACAGACTCCCCTCACGACTCTAGAGACCTTATGTGTTGAAACTGGAGCTCTACCCCATGGACTCTCTCTGATGTATTCCATGTTGATCTGCCCCTCTGATGACTATTACATACCGGCTCTTACTAAGTGGGAAAGGGAACTGAACACTCAATTTTCCACTGCCAAGAAACTAAACATACTCAGGTTTACCCACAAATCCTCTCTCTGTTCCAAAGCGCAAGAGACGAACTATAAGATCCTCGTACGATGGTACAGGACACCGGATCTCTTGAATAAAATTTTCCCCACCTCAGCTGAATGTTGGAGATGCCAACAGGCCAGGGGTACACTCTTGCATGTCTTTTGGTCGTGTCCTCGGATCAGGGGCTTCTGTGAAGAGGTGCGCCGCATTACCCAGACATTTACGGAAAGTGTGGTGCCGGATGACCCGGCGTACTTTCTGCTCCACGCAACAGATATGTCAGCAGGAACCTATAAAAAATCCCTGATACGTCACCTCTTGGACGCGGCTAAGGCCTGCGTGCCTCTTCACTGGAAGTCCCCTCAGCCGCCGACGATTGCGCTCTGGCTTAGGAAGGTCGACGAGATAGGCCGCATGGAGGACTTGGTCCTCTCTAATCAGCAGAGGCAGGAGGAATATACCAACACCTGGCAGATATGGAACATTTTTAGGTACTCGGGGGAGGGACAGTCGATGAGAGCAGCGGAGGGCCCCCAAACAGACATGCCTCTATAGCAACCGACCACATGCGATTAAACCTTGAGATATCCAGTGCGGTAACACGTGCCCCTATGGGGCATCTGGTTAGATCCATGCTTGTGCAACTCCCCCTCCCCCGCCCCCCCCTTCTTCTGTCCTTCCTCTTTATTCTCTTTTTTATTCCTTTTCCTCTCTTCTACTCTACCTGCTCTAGTTCTAATCTACTTGGAAAAATGGAAAATGAGGGGCCAAGCTATCCGGGCCCAGACGCTGTCATATCCACCATCGTCCATAAGGCCATACATATTTGTTGGAGACATGCAGGGTTCCACAGGATGACCTGCCATAGATCCCACACCCTGACCCTTATGGCCGCATACGGTCAGATTAACCCCTTAGGGACTCACTAGCTTCAGAGGCCGGAAATACATTTTAGACCCACATCTTGGATGTCATTGTCTATATCCCTCTGTTGTTTTTTAAGCCTGAACATGTTATTATTTTTTGGTTTCTGATTGCCTTTCTGTGCTCTGTGCAATGTATGGGATTTGGTCCGGACGGACTGGCCTCTCTGTTTATCTATAAATAAAGAAATTTGAAAAAAAAAATGCTTCCAAAATGACTTATTTTACTGCCTGTCTGGACGAGGCCTAAGGGAAGGGTGGTTGTTACTGCCTTTGGTGTTACTTCTACAAGGTAATGTCTGCTCCCTAAGGCCGCGTACACACGAGGAGACATGTCCGATGAGACAGGTCCGACGGACCGTTTTCATCGGACATGTCTCCAGGGATCTTTTGGTCTGATGTGCTTACACACCATCAGACCAAAATCCCCGCGGACAGAGAACGCGGTGACGTAGAAGACACCGACGTGCTCAAAAAAGGAAGTTCAATGCTTCCACGCATGCGTCGAATCAATTCGAAGCATGCACAGGATTTTGGTCCGATGGTTGGGCGTACTAACCATCGGACATGTCCGACGGATAAGGTTTCCAGCAGACAAGTTTCTAAGCATGCTTAGAAACTTTTGTCCGCTGGAAACCTGTCCGCGAGGCCGTACACACCATCGGACATGTCCGCGGAAACTGGTCTGTGGACTAGTTTCAGCGGACATGTCTCCTCGTGTGTACGCGGCCTTATGGTTGCTGCCACCTTTACCCCCTAACTCCCCTCTGGTTTAACCCACCTCTCCGGATGCCCTTACAACAGCTTCACCCCTTCCCTTCTAACCCAAGGTAGCAAACAAAATTTGACTCCCTCCATTGCCTTCCGGTCAAGCCTCTCCTTCTGCCGATATGGCTCCAGGGAGGTGCAGGATCAACAGGTAATACAACTTTTTTTTATAGGGGGAAAAATACTACTGTGTAGTGATAGATTGCATTATATGCATTTATTAAACAAACACACAGGGTGGATCATTTAACATCGGAGCGATACAAAAGGATTTGGCATGAAAGGAATGTAAACTATGTAGCAAGTCATTCTATAAACTGACACTCACATATACAGGGGTATTGTCAACCTGATGCATTAACTTGTTTTTATGGCAAGCCGTTTTGTACCTTTGAGGACGTAAAAGCTCTTGCTTTACGACAGCGCCATTAAAATGAACTAAATTAACAATTATAGCTCAGCGAACCTGATTTAGTCCTCGCTCAGTGTTTATTTTTAGCATTATATAAGGTTCACTGTGCACATTATGACTGAAAGATGATCTGTGCCTTCCAGGGAGGCGATTGCAAAGTGGTACAGTGAATTTATGAGCAAAGCATTATGGGATAGTCATCTTTTTTTTCCTTTTTTTATCTGGTATTTAGAAACAAAAAGCATAATTTATTTCTCTTACCATTTTAACTTGTTTGTTTTCTGTTTATTTCTTTGTTTTGTGTTTTTTATTTTTTTGGTGCATGTGTGTTTTTTTAGTTTCAATAGATTTTTATTGAAATTTTTCATGAGAAACATGCACAAACAAAGTATAAGCATTCATATAAAATGCAAGGTACTATCTGGCAATGCTCAGTATTTCCTAAGAAGCATAACATTTTTAAAGTACCACATTTCTTATCAACATCTAGTATCGTATTGCATAAGAGAGCAGTAGGATATTCACAGGGTAGCGCAGTGGGGTAGTATGGCTAGTCCAACACGATCCTACACCATGCATGTGTGTTTTTTTAAGAGCATTAATGCAAAGCAAAAATATAAATGGCCCCAAAAGGTTCCAGGTGGCAGTTTTCAATGCACTACACCCAGTAAATCATTAAGTGCTTGTACAATGTTTATTTCTGAGCCCTTTTAATTAACGACATGGGGGATGAAGTACAAATTAGAAAAGCTTGAGGGTCCCCGCTGTCTGTCCACTTAGCGATATACAAGGGTTTCTTAATTATTAAATGAAGGAAGCGAAGCCTCTTTATGCCATTTTGTCGTCTTTTATTTTGGACAACAGCTGACTTGCGGATTCCTGGGGTTGTAACCTACCTGATTGAATACCTTTAGGAGTGTACTCAAAATGGATGAAAAAATACTCAAGGGGGGAGAGAGAAACATACACAAAAGCAGGCAAAGAGACATTTTAAGCTCTAAAAGGAAAGTTGGGCCATTGACTCACTTAGAAATGGTGACCTTGTTGGTCATTAAGTTGGTCGCCCCCTTTGTGATGGTAACCAAGACCACTTCTGCTTTTTGAAATAACGTGATTCTAGCCCTCGACGCTGCCCACTGACTCCTGGGAATGATGACACACATCTCCCAGGAGCACTAGCAAACACAGGCAGCGAGGGAAATTACGTTAGGCGCGGCAGAGAGGAAGGGGGCAGATTACATGGGACCCCATAGCAACGGGACCCCATAATCCCAATCGCGTTCTGCGATCCACCAATCAAAATCTTCTCCAGATACCGAAAGCCAACTACAAGTCCAAAGGAGATAGAAGATTCGCGGTCCAAGGTCCCAGACTATGGAACGCTTTACCAACCAGCATTCGGTTGGAGTAGAACCACTTAGCATTGAGGAGAAAGATCAAGACTCATCTCTTTTGATATCAAAGGAGACAGAAACAACAAGCGCCCAGAGGCGATTAAGTTTGCATGTGCCGCGCTATATAAGTTTTAATTTATTCATTCATTCATCTATTCAACAGCCCTGAACGAGTGAGTACAATTTTCTTTTTTTCAAATGTTGTTCTGATGTCTTTGCAGTTGATTAATGTAAAGTTAGTTTTGTGGGTAGAACTCTACTTTAAGTGCATGTTATAAATTTGCATTGCTGCACCTTCTGAATGTGTGCTTCTGCATGTGTGCAAGTGTGACAGGCCCATCCATGTTTTTATGTAAGTCAGTAAACAGAGCTTCCTGTATTTTAGCTTACCAGTGGCAACCAATCAGGTGCTTCCTTTCATTCTCTGACTTGCACTAGAAGGATTCACATGATTGGCTTCCGTGTAACAGACATTTTCCTTGTCTATTTGTTACACAAGGTCCTTTTTGCCTGTCTGCCCCTGCCAAGTGCATATCTGGCTTTTGCAGCCTCTGGGAAAGTATCTGGATGATAAATAGCTAACATGTACTCCAGGAAAAATGTGTGTGGTTATTTTTTTTTTTTATAAATCAAGGTTTCCTAGCTAATTCTTAGGTCCAAAAAAAAAAAGGTTGCCATGGCAACACACCGCTAGTAAATTAGGATTGTGATGGACCCTCACTATTAAAAAAAAGATGGGAGAAGCAGTCATTGCGGAATAAAATATTCCACCGTGCAGTCATTTGGTATTCTGTTTGTAGGCCCCTGTACTCTATATGATTTTTTTTAGCCTCTCATTTGTGCCATTTATATTACACTGCATCTAAAATTCAATAACGGTGTCCTACATGACTTATTGCTGTAGATAAGTAAAGATTTAACAGTTTACAATATTTAACAGTGGCTCTGGTGGTATTTTACAAGCAAGACTGTAAATCATCTGGATTGCCTGCATTTAAGGCCTACTCCACCCAAAGTACGTTTGCTTTGGTGAGTTAATTACCGGCTTGGCTTCTTATATTTCCTGCAAATTACAGTGGTGCTTGGGAAAAAAATAAATGTGACCGGCTGGCCATGCAAATAAGTTTGCATCCAAATCAGTGAGTAAAAAAAAATGTACACTGGGCTGCAAGAATGGCAGTTTGGGTGAGCAGAGCCTTTTTTTTGAATAGGTGCAGGTACACCCCCCACCCCCGAGGCACCCCATCCCCTCCCCGACACACCCCGTCTCCGATCCACCCCACCCCCTCCCCCGAGGTGCCCCTTGCCCCTGCCCCCTACCCATCTCTAAATACTGAGCTTGATTACTTGCACTCTACACTGAGCACTGGGGTTGATTTAGATTGCAGTTTCTCTCTACAAGTGCAGTTGCCCCAGAGCATAGTAAATGTAATAAAGCATCACTTTGCAAGGAATGCCCAATCACAAGCAAGGGAAAAAAATGCATTTTTGCTTGTAAGTGCACAGATAGGTGCCTTTAGTAAATCAACACCACTGTGTTCTGTCTCTGCTCTCTACCCACCTCCTAGCACCGCCCCTTTCAGAGAATACAGAACTAAGTATCATTTTATGGTGCTAAGTAATTTGTATGTAAAGGCTATAAAATGGATGACCTGCAGCCATAGGCATGCGCAGGGTGTGTGCCTGGGCACACCCTAATCACTCTGCGTGGTGCCAATTCCTCCTACTGCTCAGGCTTCCCCTGGTGTTGCTTACTCTCCACTGCAGTGCTGCTGGCTTCCCTCCTTTCCTCTCCCCCCCCTAGCTGCGGGGGGATGTTTTAGGATGGAGAGTGGGAAAAGGGGCTAATCAACATGTAATTTACCGGACCATTCCTTTTCTAAATGAGCACAGTGAACACACTCACTCACTGCGTTTAATCAGAACCAAAGCATAGTAAACAGTGTTATGCTTCAGTTTGTGAATGAATAGGAAGCCGCTCAGCCGAGAGCACTTCCTATGCATTCAGCTGAAGCAGCCTCCCCAGCACCCCCTAATTACTTACCTGCCATCTGGGACACTCCTTCTGATTGGCTGAGACACAGCAGTGGTGCCATTGGCTCCTGTGACAGTCTATCAAAGTCAGTAAGGTAATCAGGAGAGAGAGGGGGCGTGGCCATGTCGGGGGGCTCTGTGTCTGAATGGATACGCAGAGCTGGGACTGCCCCCATAGAAAGCTGCTGGCTGCTGGCTGAGGGGGCACTCACAATTAGGGAGGGGCCAGGAGTAGCAAAAACCAACTGCACAGAGGAGGCAAGTATAACATGTTTTTTTATTTTTTTAACAAGACTTTACAATCGTTTTAATATGCTGACGCTGTGTTGTTTCTCCATTCACTGACCAGTCATAGGCTGGGGGCAGGTCCAGTCCAGGTCAACCTGGGCTCAGGTGGAAGTTGGGTAAATGATACTGGCCATTAGACTAAAGACATCTAAGGGAAGCAATATGTTCCGAGGGGCAAATCTATATATTGAAGCTGTATACCACAGAAAAAGCTGGTTCTATTATTTTATGTTTTAAAGAACTAATTCATTTTATCTTGTAATTTTGTGTGCCTTCTGGTTTAAGGGATGGCCAGCAAAGTAACATTCAAAAGGCTTGTCCCTATAACTTCTCATAGCTTGCCTATAACTGATTAACATAGGCAATGAAATGGCGACTTCACCAAATTGTAAGCATGAAATGTATTGTCTGCTGTAGATGTCTAAAAGTTGCTGTTTCAGTAGCAGAACAGCATATATTAGACTAAGCAATTAGAATGCTCAGCAATATGTGTAGCCTGATGGATTGGTCGGGGTTGTTATGGTGGGTAGGTGCTCATACTGACTTCAGTTCTCCACAGCCTCCGGGTAGAATGTTTTCTGATTTCTCGCTGTGTTGCAGAATGTTCTCAAACCGAACTCCAACAACACGCCTCTGAGCTCTTCCCTTTACAAGCTGTGATAGCCAGCAATGGTCACTTCAGTTTACATCGTGATAACATATTATAACTGGCAGAAAAAAAAATCAGAGAAACTGCGTTCTAAAGAGGATTGAATTACTAAAGAAAAAGATGTATCTGAGCTTTTTCGTAAAACAGAGCCTTAGGTCTAAAGAGATGTTTGGAAGAACTACCTAGATCGCCCATAGACACCAATTTTGGATGCCTCTTTTATTTTATTTTTTGATATTTTTTTATTTTGAAAAAACGTCTTTTATTTTTACCTGTTTACGAAGACATCAAAGAAGTAGCAGAATGTGTTTGGGTTAAAATTCTTATGCCACGTACACACGCTCCAAATTTCCGACAAGAAATGTTCCATGGGAGCTTTTGGTTGGAAATTCCGACCGTGTGTAGGCTCCATCTCACATTTTCTGTTGGAATGGTTCTCAAATTTTCCGACAACAAAATACATTCTCGTAAATTCCGATATCGTGTGTGGACAATTCCAACGCTCGGTCTCGGAAAACTAGCGTTCGTAATGGAGATAGCACATTGGTCATGCTGTAACGGACTGAAAAGCACGAAATCGCAAATCGACTCTCACCAAACTTCTACTAACACGACTGGTATTGAATTTCCGTTGTACGCGTTGTACGTGACTGCGTTCTTGGCGATTGGAATTTCTGACAACATTTGTGCGACCGTGTGTATGCACCAGCATCCGTCAAAAAAAAAATCCACGGTTTTGTTGTCGGAATGTCCGATCGTCTGTAAACGGCATAAGTATAATTCTAAGTATGCCTATGGTGCGTGTTAAGGCCCGTACACACGATAGGACTTTTTGACGACAAACCTCCGACAGACTTGTTTTTGCAGATAATCCGTGTGTATGCTCCATTGGACAAACTTTTTTGCTTTTTCATCGGGCAAATGTTCGCCGCCAGTGTCTCGCGATCGGGTCACAGAGCTGAAGAACGGGGAGATGTAATTGTAAACACATTGGCCCAGAATCACAAAGCACTTATGCCGACGTATAGCACATTACACTTAGCATTCAGGAGAAAGATCAAGACTCATCTCTTTTGATACCAAAGGAGACAGGAACAACGAGCGCCCAGAGGCGATTAAGTTTGCATGTGCTGCGCTATATAAGTTTTTCATTCAATCATTCATTTATTCAAGTGCAAATGTGCACCGGCGTATATGTTTGCAGACCCACAAACCAACATGCGCCTAAAAACAGGCTACACCCCGCCGACGTAGCTTGCACACGCTGGCGTAGGGTGGGCGCACATATGGGCTGGACGCATGGTGCTGCTCCCATTGATTAGCCATTCAAACATGCAAATGAGGGAAATACGGCGATTCATGAACGTGCGTGCGCCCGACGCATGCAATGCGACATACATGTAAGTTGTAGGTCCGGCGTAAAGTTATTCCCCATAGATGAGGTGCAACCCGGCAACAAACATGCAAAGGTCTGCACCAGGGAGCACAAGCCGGCGTATTATGCGTTGGACGTGTGTCTGGCTGGGCGTATGTTAAGTTTGCGGCGTATGTGGTGATCCGGCATAGCTTAGGCAGTTGTGCCGGCGTGGTTGTGAGCAGGCGCAGGAAGGTGCTGTGCATGCATCCACGTCACGGCACATGCGCAGTTCGTGATACGCTGCACCATACTCGGACCATCATTTGCATGGGGTCCGCTTTTTTTTTAATCAAAGTTTAAGATACTAAAAACATTCCCAAAAAACTGTACACTGCTTTTAGGGTTAGGGTTAGGGGTTAAGGTTTAGGGTTAGGGTTAGGGGTTAAGGGTTAGGGGTTGGGGTTAGGGCTAGGTTTAGGGGTTAGGGGTTGGGGTTAGGGCTAGGATTAGCGTTAGGGTTAGGGGTTAGGATTAGGGATTAAGGTTGGGGTTGGGGTTGGGGTTAGGCGTTACGGTTAGGGGTAGGGTTAGGGTTTTTCCTTGAAGAATAAGGCTAGGACACAGGAATTGGAACAGGGACCTTCCCCAGAGGTCAAAGGTCACAAGGTGTGGCTGACCCACCCCACCAAAGGGTACCGCTTACCCCTTCGGGGAATGAACAAGTCTGGAATGACCAAGTTTCGGCGGGTGGGATGGAAGTTTCTTCTTCTCTTAACCTTCTTGGAATGATAAAACTACCTAACTGCACAGACCCTCGTAGCTGTACCCTGCCCATCCAGCCTACTGTCTCCAATCAGGTAAGGACTACACCCCTCCCACCAAACTAATCTAGCTGACCCTTCCTTGACCCTGTTCCTAAAAAAAGAATGCACCTCTGTGCGCATGCATAAATCTTTGAATTAGCCCATTAACGTGTTGCAGATGTAAAAAGGAGAATCTTATGTTATGCTTTGGGAAACTTAAACTAGGTCACAGGACCAGACCAGAAGAAAACGCTTCCCTGGCACATAAAATAATATTTTTTTTCATGATCACAAAGGGCCGGAGGCTGATGATGCCCAACTCCGAGGAATTGAGCTCTCTCCAGGGCAGAGTACACTTCTGTAGCTTCACACTCAATGATGTGCTGCCCAGAAATGAGCCCCTCTTTTTGGAGTTGTGCAAGGGTTAATACAACACCCATGTCCACCATAACCTATAAACATGCTACAAGTTCCATATTCTTTTATATACTCAAGTTGGTTGTATTTCGTTCTGGCCGCCTACTGTAACACTTCTTGGCTGAAGGTGACCTGATCAGGAACAGATAGATTTTGTCTGCGAAGATTAAATCTGACAAAAAAGGATGTGTGCTGAGTTTGTAGAGGACAGTGAAAATGGTTATGAAAGCATAATGTACTCTAAATGCAGTATGGTTTCTTTACTAGACATTTAGGGGTTGATTTACTAAAGCCAAAGAGACTGTGCACTTTGCAAAGCGCAGTTTCTCCAGAGCTTGGAGTAAAGCCTCACTTTGCTAAGACTACCCAATCACATGCACACAAAAATGTTTTACTAAGCTCTGGAGCAACTGCACTTCTTTTTGCCTTTATTAAATCAACCCCTTAACCACTTAAGCCCTGAACCATTATGCAGGTAAAGGACCTGGCCAGTTTTTGTGATTCGGCACTGCATCGCTTTAATTGACAATTGCGCGGCCGTGCGACTGTATAAATGCGCTGTATAAATGACAATGGTCCCAAAATAGTGTCAAAAGTGTTTGATGTGTCCTCCGCAATATCAGAGTCACGATAAAAATCGATGATCGCCGCCATTACTAGTAAAACATTTTTTTATAATAAACTATTCCCTATTTTGTAGAGGCTATAACTTTTGTGCAAACCAATCAATATACACTTATTGCGATTTTGTTTATCAAAAATATGTAGAAGAATAGGTATCGACCTAAACTAAGAAAATAAAAATAAAAATGTATTTATTTTTTAGGAATATTTATTATAGCAAAATGTAAAAAATAATGCTTTTTTTTTTAAATTGTTGCTCCTTTTTTGTTTATAAAGATAAAAAAAAGGAGAGATGATCAAATACCACCAAAAGAAAGCTATATTTGTGGGGAGAAAGGACGTCAATTTTGTTTGGGTGCAACGTCGCACGACCGCGTAATTGTCAGTTAAAGTGACGCAGTGCCGAATCAGAAAAAATGACTTACGTATCTATAGATACGCCGTCGTAAGTACAAATGTGCACCGTCGTATCTCTGCGCCGATTCCCCAAGCTAGATATGTAAAAAAAATTGGCTTCAGCAGCCCAACGTAACTTGCCTACGCCGGCGTATCGTGGGCGCATTGTTAGGCTGGGCGCATTCGGCGTACCCATGTTAAATATGCAAATGAGTAAGATACGCCGAGGTGATCAAATACCACCAAAAGAAAGCTCTAGTTGTGGGAAAAAAAGGACGCCAATTTTGTTTGGGAGCCACGTCGCAGGACTGCGCAATTGTCTGTTAAACGACGCAGTGCGAATCGCAAAACATGGCCGGGTCCTTTAGCTGCCTAAAGGTCCGGGTCTTAAGTGGTTAATACATTTTTAATATTCAAAGCAAACTCCCCCATCCAGACAATTTTCTATGCTTTATTTTGTTGAGAAATCACTTTAAAAAACAGTTCTCTAGTATTTATGGCTGCAGCCATCTTGAGTAAGGGCAGATGCTTCATGCAGAATTTACTTCCTGGAATCTATATACCCTTAGCTCAGGCATGCAAGCAAGAGGGTGTGTTTAGCTGAGAAAGACCCTCTTCCCCTCCTTGAGTTAAAAGAAAAAAAAATCCCATGAAGGCCTGGGATGTTTGACATCATTTTGGCCTAGGCCAGAAACCAGGGAGCAAAAAAATAATAATAATAAAAAAGTTTTAAATAGGAATAGAATACTGTATATTATATTTACTTATCTATTTACTAATTCTAGCAGCTTAAAGATTAAAAATATTCAATGTTGATTGAGTTTAGTCCTGCTTAAAATGTTAACACACCATTCAAAAGAACCGCCGTTGTTTTGAATGGCGCGAACGTGGTGACGTCATCGACTACGACGAGCATGCGCTCGTCACATTCGATGCCGTCGCCGCCATCTTGCTTCACCCTACTTATGCCTTGGAAGCTATTGCGCATGCGTCAAAGTCATTTTAAGCATGCACGAGTTTTCATGGAGAGGTAGGTATACACAAGCTCGGGTTTCTCAACAGGAAAACACTGCCGAAAATATGGAAGATGGAGAGGGCGGTTGGTGATGTCCTCACCCCAGGACTCAAGTCCTGCGGAAACGCGTGGGAACGGCGTTCCTGCAATTTTTTCACAGCAGGAACTCAGTTCCCTTTGCAGGACTAGAGCAGCCGAAAGCAGCCGAGCCGCCCGAGCCAATACTTCACTAAGCGGTGATGCCCAGCTCGAGTCACTGTCAGGGGCAGGCTAACCTTAGTAATCCTTTATGTTACTGGCTGTTTCTTGTATATGGATTCATCGGGTAGTGTGCGGGTATTCCGTCACTTCCTCGATGCCGCAATGTCTCCTGGGAGCTTTTGTCATTGTTCCCAGGAGACATTGCGGTACAGTGGATCGAAAAAAAATAACATGTGGTTTAGTAATTATGCATATGAGCGTATTATTTTTATTTATTTTTGTGGGGGAGTGGATCTTGGGTTGGAGTTCCCACACTTTTTTCCCCAGGACTTGACCCCTGCCTCACCCCCTCTCTTTTCCTTACTCTCATGTCCTCCTCCCCCTCTATACTTTTTTTTCTACCTACTCCTTACCTACCATTGCTGGTTATGAATAGTTTGGGCTGGAAGAATCTGAGTCACCCACTAACTATTGTTTTATAATTTACAACCCTTGTTACATCACCCCACATATGCTGCTTATGTACACCAGGTTTAAGTGATGGTTATTGAAAAGGATGCCTTACCATTCTTGTCCAACCATATAGGCCATTGTTAAAAAGGGTAATTTCTCGCTACATTTTTGGCTGTACCCCCTACAATTAGGCACCCTCAACCCACTGTAGGATTTTTTTCATGTGTAGACAGGGTTCACTTCTCTGTTATTATCTACTCCCATAACTGTATATTGTACATGGAATCGTTTTTCTTCTGTATTGCCTTAACATTTTTATAAACATTATGCAAAAAAATAATAATAAAATACAGGAGGTGAATCTACCCAGGCATAGGCATTAATAAAAACTTGGCAGGGATTTTAATCTTTCCATAGACTATAATTTTATTTATTTTTTTAAAGAACGATCAGAGCAGAAACTGTTTTCTTTTGTGTCTCCTTTGTAATTGAAACTTTACTTCTGAACAGATGAGGGAGGGAGAGAGGTTATGAGCCACTCATCCATTCAGTTGTGTGTTTAAATGTGACTCTGAGCTTTTAGACATTGCTAAGCAAAGTAGCTGAAAATAGATCAGTAGTGAACATGATCATAAAAGGGGTCCTCCCCATTCAATTACATATGTATAGAGAGATGCAGATGAAGTATAGGCTATAGGGCGGGCACAGTGTGTGGGGACCGCGTTGTCATCCACCAGCTCAGCGGGGATCAGTGGAGCCATCCCCGCTGTCCCGTGTGAAAGAGCCCTTACAGGAGAGAATTTCCCTTCCTAGAGGTAGATTTCCTCTCACTTCCTGTTGTCTCCCTCTGTTTGCAAGTACAAGTCTTTTGTAAGTCGGAAGTTTGTAACTAGGGGACCACCTGTATTATGCTCTGAAGTCTCTAATTGTTCAAAATATGCAACTGTGGTCATAAAATATACATCTCTTTTACTTCCTGCCCAAAAGCCATCAAGAGGAAGTAAAAAAAAGCATTGTCTATGTCCCAGGCAGAAAATAAGGAAGTTCTCTCTGCCCAAAGCCACTTCAATATTACAAACCAAAAGAAGAGCTAGGACATCATCTAGAATGCACTGACCTGTATTGGACATAAGCAGCACCCAGATCTACATGACAACCTCTCATAAAACCTACATCTCCTGCTCTTTGGCCCCTAAATCCAAGGGGGCCCTTGAGCAGCTGAACAGTCTGTACAAATGGTAAATCCAAACAAGAGAAAAGAGAACAAAGGCACACCAGCCTAGTGTATTACCGTTAAAAGATTTTAATAAATTAAAATATATATACGAGGCCTACTCACAAGTGTAGTAGAAGAAATCGCATTTAAGCTTAATCGACATAAGCTGCAGTGAGAAGACCTCGAGCCACACTCCAATTGGTCATGGAGAAAGTGAAAGGGGTCACCGCCGGCTGACGTGTTTCGAAGCTCTAAGCCTCTTCATCAGAGCCCAGCAGTGAAGACACCCCTCGATAAACCTCCCTTATATACACAACCCATACGCTCACATGACCATGACCATAAATAAATAAATAATTACATTTACATATATTTACATTTATTTATTTATCTATTTACATGTACAACTATTGTTGATGTTAGGCATGCAGCCAGTGCGAGGGGTTTGGGAGGTTCCCCACGGCTTGTTGTCATGGTGCATGGTCATGTGAGCGTATGGGTTGTGTATATAAGGGAGGTTTATCGAGGGGTGTCTTCACTGCTGGGCACTGATGAAGAGACATAGAGCTTCGAAACGCGTCAGCCAGCGGTGACCCCTTTCAGGTTCTTCATGACCAATCGGATTCCTTTGGAAATAATCTCATTGCTTCACATTGTAGCCTCTGGACTGAAATGACACTTTCTTACACATAGGTACAACAGTTTCAGTCATTACTTTTCCTTCCCTTTTCCCTTTTTTATTTTTGTACTGTTTTATTTTTTGTTTTTATTTTATTTATATTTTATATCTTATTTTATTATACATCATACTTCAAACTACCCTTAAAAGGAAACTAAAGGTTCTTACTTAAAAAATAAATAAATATAACAAAATATTATACTTACCTCCACTGTGCAGATCGTTTTGCACACAGTGGCCCCGATTCTGGTCTTCTGGGGTCCCTCTGCAGCTGTCTCGGCTCCTCCCCACATCAGCTAACCTCCTTCATGGGAAGCGCTCTCTCAAGGGGGTTAGCTTGCAGGCATGCTCCCGTGATACAGCCGGCGGACCATATCACACAACCACGCCCGCTGGCACGCTGCGTCATTGCATGTGATTGATAGCAGCACAAGCGAATGGCTGCGCTGCTATCAATCTAGCAAATCTAGCCAATCGACGGCCAGACTCCGAGGAGAAGGGGACGCCAGGGGGCGCGCACAGTAGATTCGGGGGTCAGGTAAGTAAAACGGGGGGGGGGGGGGCTGAGGGGGCCGTCATTGCCAGGTTTTAATCCTATGCATTAAGGTGAAAAAAACAAACCTTTACAACCCCTTAAATACTCAGTTGGAATGGGTTTTTGACAAGGAACCTATACAGTAATTGTTAAAATGTTAAACTGTAAAATGGTCCAACTGTTGATCCATGCTTAAAAATGTATATTACGTTAAGAGTACAAATTATTATTATCAGATGAACCGCACATAATGTACTGTATTCTTCCAATATAAGCGTTATTTGACACATTCTGTATGATAACCTCTTGTTTGTACAAATTATCCAGAAAACAATAAACATAATGGAAAAAAAAAACAATAGTATACATTTCCTTCAAAAGAAGCTCATAATTCAAAGTGTCCATAAGGAAAATGGTCAGTTTTACCCCAAGCAACTAATCGAACGCCTATGTGCTAAAGCAAGGAGTGGAGGCAGAAACTGGCAGTGTAAGTTATTAAGTCTATAGAAGTATATTAATATCTACCCACTCACATGCCACATCCATATACTCACCACAAGAAAATATCAATATTAATCAGACTTTACAGGCACAGGGAAGAACACAGCATATAAAATATTCACACATTTCTATTACAAAATTGTTCATAAAAACGCTCAGACATACAACATGTCAGAAAAAAAAGTTAACACATATTAATAAGTACAAAGACCACTGCAACTTATTTATTACAGAACCATAATATGGTTGTAACATACATATCTAACATGCTGCTAACTAAATATATGAAAAATATAGCAAAAAAATGCAGTGGAAATGAGTCTCGGTAAGTCTTTTTGTTTCTCATTTCTGCTTCTTTAGGATTTAGGCTCCGTGCACACTAGTGTTTTGTTTTTTTTGAAACATAGAATCATTTAAAAAACATTTGTAGATCCTATGAGAAATATTAAAGGAATCATTAAACCACTTCAGACCCGCGGTATAGCCGAATGACGGCTACAGCACGGGTCTGAATATCCAACATGCTGTCAAAAGACGGCCGCCCCTTGGGCGTTCCCAGCGCGCGCTCTAGATCGCGCTGCGGGGAAGCCCTGTGTTGGCCGTGTCCCTTGGACACAGCCAATCACAGATCGCGACGAATGGCCAATCAGAGTGCGATCTGTGCGGCGAATGAGAGCGACTGAGAGATGATCTCACAGATCATCTCTCATTGCCGTTTTTACACAGAGACAGCGTCCTGTCTTTGGAGAGGACCGATCTGTGTTCCTTGTACATAAGGACACAGATCGGTCACCCCCCCCAGTCACCCCCCCTCCCCCACAGTTAGAACACACCTAGGATACATTTAACCCCTTCCTCACCCCCTTGTGTTAACCCCTTCAATGCCAGTCACATGTATACAGTAATTAGTGCATATTTATAGCACTGATCGCAGTATAAATGTGAATGGCGCCAAAATGTGTCAAAAGTGTCCGATGTGTCCGCCATAACATCGCAGTACCAATAAAAATCGCAGATCGCCGCCATTTTTAGTAAAAAAAATAAAAATAAAAAATAATAATTCTGTCCCCTATTTTGTAAGCGCTATAACTTTTGCGCAAACCAGTCGCTTATTGCGATTTTTTTTTTTTTTTTTACCAAAAATATGTAGAAGAATACGTATCGCCCTAAACTGAGAATTTTTTTTTTTTTTTTTTTTATTGGGATATTTATTATAGCAACAAGTAAAACATAAAAGGATTTTTAATAAACAGCTTACCTGTAAAATCCTTTTCTTGAAGTACATCACGGGACACAGAGCGCATAGCCATTACATATGGGTTATATGGGTACCTTCAGGTGTGGACACTGGTGTAATCAACTTCACAGGAAGTTCCTCCCTATATAACCCCCTCCCACTGAGAGTGCTTCAGTTTTGTAGCAAGCAATTTCTCTGAGGTTACACAATGTTCCCCAAAAGAGGGGTGGGAGCTCTGTGTCCCGTGATGTACTTCAAGAAAAGGATTTTACAGGTAAGCTGTTTATTAAAAATCCTTTTTTCTTTATCGTACATCACGGGACACAGAGCGCATAGCCATTACATATGGGATGTCCCAAAGCAATGCTCCATGAAGGGAGGGAGACCGTAAGGCCAAAAATAGCCAAACAGAAAATATATCAGGAGGTAAAAAATAGCTCCACCAACAGAAAAAAAGGGGGCGTGAACCGGGCCAGAGGATTCTATACTGCTGCCCGTAGGACCGCCTGCCCAAATGCTGCGTCCGTAGCCTTTGTGACGTCCAACTTATAAAATTTAGTAAACGTATGTACGGAAGACCAGGTTGCCGCTTTGCAAACCTGTGCCATAGAGATCTGATGGTGTGCCGCCCAAGAGGCACTCATGGCCCTCGTAGAATGGGCCTTAACTGATAAGGGAGGTGGAACGCGCTTCAGACCATAGGCCTGAAAAATCAGCTGCTTAATCCACCTAGCCAAGGAAGACTTGGCAGCCGGCTGACCCTTCTTGGGGCCATCCGGGAGAACGAAAAGCACATCTGTTTTCCGAATCTTTTCTGTAGCCTTGAGATAAACCCTCATGGCTCGGACCACGTCCATGTATGAAGCAATCTTTCCTCTCTGGACTGGGGAGTAGGAAAGAAGGATGGTAGGACTAGGTCCTGATTCAAGTGAAAACTGGATATGACCTTAGGAAGGAAAGAAGGCTGAGGCCGCAGAACCACTCTGTCCTTATGCAGAATCAGGTACGGTTCCCTGCAAGACAAGGCTGCCATCTCGGAGACCCTTCTGGCCGAAGCCATAGCCACCAAGAAAACCAACTTTCGGGTTAGCAGCACAAGAGGGATTTCTGTCAGAGGTTCAAACGGCTGCCTTTGTAAAGCTGACAAGACCAGATTTAAATTCCAGGGGCAGAGGGGAGCTCTAATAGGGGGATTCACATGCAAGACCCCCTGCAAGAAGGTTTTCACAAGCGAATGCGTGGCCAAAGGCCTTTGAAACCATATCGATAAGGCAGACACCTGCCCCTTTAGAGTATTAAGAGCCAACCCCTTGTCAACGCCAACCTGGAGGAATCGCAAGATCCTGTCAATAAAAAACTTGCGAGGATGCCCTCCTTGAGACTCGCACCACTCCACATAGGTCCTCCAGACTCTGTAATAGATATTTCTAGAGACTGGCTTTCTAGCCTGAATTAACGTAGATATGACCTGGGCTGAGAGGCCTCTGCCCTTAAGAATTAGGGATTCAGCCGCCAAGCCATCAAATTTAGCTGCTGTGAAGCAGGGTGGTAGATCGGGCCCTGAGACAGCAGATCTGGGCGCAGGGGGAGTGGCCACGGTGCCCCTACTGACATCCTCACGATGAGTGCGTACCAAGCCCTTCTGGGCCAGGCTGGGGCCACCAGGATCACCGGCCTGCGCTCCACCCTGATCCTTCGTAGAAGGCGGGGAATCATCTGTAGTGGAGGGAACGCATACAGGAGAGAAAACTGGTGCCAGGGGCAAACCAACGCATCGGTCCCGTAGGCCGAGGGGTCCCTGGCTCGGGATACGAATTTGTCCAATTTCTTGTTGAATCTTGTTGCCATGATGTCCACATCGGGAACTCCGAATCTTTGGCAAATCTCTTGGAATACCTGGCGGTGAAGAGACCACTCTCCCGGGAGTAACTGTTGACGACTCAAAAAATCTGCTTGAGAATTGTCTATCCCTGGGATGAACACTGCTGAGATGCAGGGTACATGGGCTTCGGCCCATGAGAAAATCAGGTTTACTTCCCTTTGAGCCGCTAGGCTCCTTGTGCCCCCCTGGTGGTTTATGTATGCCACCGCCGTGGCATTGTCGGACTGTATCCTTACTGGCAGACCCTGCAGGGGGAGAGTCCAGGCGACCAGGGCCAACCGAGCAGCTCTGATCTCTAGGACATTGATGGGAAGCAGACTTTCTGCCTCTGACCACTGTCCCTGCTGGGTCCGTTTTCCTAAGATTGCCCCCCAACCTGTTAGGCTGGCATCTGTGGTTACTATTTTCCACGTGATGGGGCAAAAGGTTTTCCCTTTTGACAATTTTTGAGGGATCAGCCACCAGTACAGGCTGCGCTTGACCCCTGGGGAAAGAACTAATGGACGGTCTAATGCCTGTATGGACTTGTTCCAAGCAGAGAGAATAGCTGCCTGAAGAACTCTGGTATGGATCTGGGCATAGGGCGCTGCTTCGAAGGCGGCCACCATCTTTCCCAGCAGTCGCATGCATAGGCGAATAGTCGGCTTCTTTTTGCCTAAGACTATTTGAATCGTTTGAATCAACGACCTGATCTTCCCTTGAGGTAAAAATACCCTCTGGCATTCTGTATCTAACCGAAAGCCTAGATATTCCAACTGTCTTGTGGGTTGTAACCTTGATTTTTCTTGGTTCACAATCCACCCGAATTCTTCTAGATGCCGCACTGTGCGGACTACTGCATGATTGAGGTTGGAAGCTGATCTGTCGATAACCAGGAGATCGTCCAGGTATGCCAGGACCAAGATGCCTTCTGTCCTTAGGACGGCTAGCACCGGGGCTAATACCTTTGTGAATACCCGCGGAGCTGTTGCCAACCCGAAAGGGAGGGCTACGAACTGGAAATTACTTTGATTTATCGTAAAACGAAGAAACTTGTGGTGTGCTGGGTAAATCGGCACATGCAGATATGCATCCTTTATGTCTATAGATGCTAGAAAGTCGCCCTGATGCAGGCTGGCTGTCACTGAACGTATGGAGTCCATACGAAAGGTCTGAATCTTTAGAAAGCGATTTAGGCGTTTGAGGTCTAATATAGGCCTGACGTCGCCATTGGGTTTTGGTATAACAAACAGGTTGGAGTAGAATCCCCGACCCCATTCTTGGGTTGGTACTTCTACAATTACTCCTTGGAGCAATAGGCGATCCAACGCCTTTACGAGAGAGGCCCTTTTTAATGGGTCGCTTGGAAGACTTGACCCCTGAAAATGAGGAGGGGGGATTTCTCGAAACTCTAGTTTGTATCCCGTGGCTACCACGGACCGAACCCAAGAGTCGGGAATTCTGGCCTTCCAGACTTCGGAGAAAAACCGAAGTCTTCCCCCCACCCGAGAGAGTGGGGGCGCCCCTTCATGAATCTGATTTGATGACTGGTTTAGCCGGTTTGCGAGACCAGGGTCTCTTGTTTGCCGCGGCTTGACCCTGTGGGCGGCTATTAACCGCTGGACGCCCGGGAGGCCGTCGATACTGACGAGAAGTCGAAGGGGCCGAGCCTACAATGGCCTGTCGTTTAAACGTGGGCCCACACGGTCTTTTCTTGACCGGTAAGGAAGTACTTTTTCCACTTGATATGGTGTGGATATATTTATCTAGGTCTTCCCCGAATAGTCTTCCCCCATGAAAGGGAAACCCTGCTAAAAGCTTTTTGCAGGGTGCCTCTGCTGACCAGTTCTTTAGCCACAAAAGACGACGCATGTGAACCATCAGTAGAGATGAACGGGATGCCTGTTGGATGGAGTCCTTAATAGCATCTACTGCAAAGCAGAGAGCCCTAGGGAATTCTGCTGAGCCGGCATGTCCTTTAATATATGTTTTGCCTGATCCTTCAAGGCCTGACAAACACCAATGGCTGCTACTGCTGGCTGAACCATGGCACCTACTGAGGTGAAAGCGGCTTTCAGTAGGGTCTCGAATTTCTTGTCGACCGGATCCTTGAACATCTGGACATTTTCAACCGGACAGGTCAGGGATTTATTCACGCAGGAAATGGCCGCGTCCACTGTGGGGAGTGCCCATTTCTTTAAATATTCCTCTTCCATAGGATAGAGAATAGAGGGACAAAGATTCTATCAGGTCGAGCCCAATCCTGGTAAATCACGTTCCGCAGAAGGGGGTGCATTGGAAAAGACGCACAAGTTAATGGAGCCTTTAAAGAACCCAATGAGGAAACCTCCGGGGCTACTAGTTCTGGCACTGGAAGTTTAAAGGCAGTGCGAACCATATCTGTCAAAGACTGGATCCACAGGCTCTCCGCTTGAGAGGCCGAGAAATATTCATCTATAGTGGAATCTTCCCTGTCTGAACCGTCGGGACTTGGGTCTGCCTGATCCCCTTGTGGGTCCCGTTCCTCTGAAGAGGAGACCTCCGCATCTGAAAAACCCACACTGGGTGAGGGGGATCTAGCCCGCTTGCTACTTGGCCAAGGACGGGCAAACAACGCAGTTAACCTTTTCTCTAGCCCACTCATGGTGGCTGCTAGCATTTCTTCCGTCACGTAAACGGGAATGGGTGGATCGGGGGCCGCCTCTGCCCCCAGCACCCCCAATGGCTCTTGTACTATGCCACTCGGTGTTCTAACTGGCGAGGGTGGGGCCGTTGAAGCCTGGCCCAAATCCTCTGACCCCGATGGAGACCCCTTTTGCTTCTTGGCACCTTTAGCAGCCTTGGCTGGTCCAGATCCCTTTGGAGCCATTGTACAACCTTGAATCACCCCTATAGCCAACACCTGACTGTTGCAGCTAGGAGTAACCAATATAAGGACAGGTATGAGGAAAATGAAAAAATTAATTTTTTTTTTTTTTTTTACCCGCCTGGGAGGTGGCAATAATGTGAGTATTGACACACCAATGCCCGTTAGCCAGAGTCCAAGGTAGACTCAGATACTGCTGGATCTAAGGCTGAGTCCCTTTAAGCAAAAAACCCCCTTTTTTTTTTTTCTGGTCAATAGTGGAACTAAGTCCTAGACCTGAAGATCCACAAAACCGCCACTAGGTGTCCCTG
Source organism: Rana kukunoris (assembly GCA_029574335.1). NCBI lineage: Eukaryota > Metazoa > Chordata > Amphibia > Anura > Ranidae > Rana > Rana kukunoris. The sequence continues at coordinate 207,435,561 of CM056054.1, read as the reverse complement.
TGTGGCCAAAAGACCCAGCTGCACGCTCTGTATCCTTCTTCCTCTGCTTCCAGGAGGGAAAGACCAGCCAGAGAAAAAGTTTTTCCTTTAAACAGACCCTGACGCTGCTGGCCCGCCCCCCCAACGCACGCCGACGCTATAAAAGGCGGCGTGCGCGCGCACGCGCGCGCGCACGCGCACACGCGCGCACCCCCCCACGCTGAAAACCACATGGAGGAAGCAGAGCAGAGGAAACAACATGGACCAGCGCCAGGCAGCACCAACAGACACCAGGTAAGCACTAATCTTATTGTAGTGCACACACAGAGAGGAAGCTGTCCCCTTGGGCTTCCTAAGAAACAGGAGTTTTCACCAGCAATTTCCTCTTTAAAACATGTGGGGTTGCAGTATCAATGCTAACAGGCAGACCTGGGGTGAGTAGCAAATATATATCTTACACAAGTATACATATATCTACATGTTATCTGGGTAAACATTAGTATCCCATCTTGCCCACACAGACATAGTGGAGATAGTGGCTGATGCACAAGCATACTATTAGCCAACCCAGAACCCCCAGGGGGATACCTACTGTCGAACCAAGTCCCGCAGGTTCCCTCTTACCTGCTCCACGCCGCAGGGTATTGCAAACTGCAAGAGGCCCAATCTTCCCCCATCTCCGTGGGTATTGTCTCGGACCTTCAGGGACCGGGGTCCTGTGTTTAAGGAACCCACACCCCTGGACCTATATAGCATCCTGGCATCAGTAGCGTTTAGTCCTGGGAGAGACCAAGGCACTGGAGCCCAGAATCCAGCCCTCCAAGGAGAGGCATTATAGGCAACACCCCACGCAGGCAGGGCCCGGGTACCGTACACCTTGGCTTTGAAGCACTTCGGACGGATCCGGCTAGCTATCCTGGGTCCCGAGACCTCCGAGGGACAGCTAGACGTGACCAACACCTAAGACACTGGCGAAAAAACTGAAGCACTCTCAGTGGGAGGGGGTTATATAGGGAGGAACTTCCTGTGAAGTTGATTACACCAGTGTCCACACCTGAAGGTACCCATATAACCCATATGTAATGGCTATGCGCTCTGTGTCCCGTGATGTACGATAAAGAAATTGTATTTTTTTTCAAAATTGTCGCTCTTTTTTGTTTATAGCGCAAAAAATAAAAACCACACAGGCGATCAAATACCACCAAAATAAAGCTCTACTTGTGGGGAAAAAAGGACATCAATTTTGTTTGGGAGCCACGTCGCCCGACCGCGCAATTGTCAGTTAAAGCGACGCAGTGCCGAAAGCTGAAATTTCACCTGGGCAGGAGGGGGGTATATGTGCCCAGTAAGCAAGTGGTTAAAGTCAAACCAATCATGTTAGTCTATTACATTTGAACTCATATAAAATATTATAGAATATTATGATATAAACGGAACTGGATATAATTATGATATGAACTATAGCTATGGAGCAATTCTAATTTTAGCAATGAATCGGTTCAAAAACTAGCCAAAATAGGGGGGAGTAGGATCTTATTCATGTTAATTATTAAAACAATAGGATCAAAATTATATATCGTTTTTACATATTCACATTTACCATTTTATATAATGAGATAGCTTGAGTTATATATTTGAAGAAGTGAGAGATAAAAAGAAAAAAAAAGCACAGAATGTGGAGTATAAAAAGTGGAAAGTGATGAAAACAATAGGATAGGAAAGGGAGTACAGAATAGAGGAAAGGCTCCAGGATCGTTACATAATTGCGATAGTAATAATATCTGGTGCAACTCTGGATAGAAACCAATCAGCTTCCAGGTTTTATTGCCAAAGTTTAATTGAACAAGTTGAAGTAAGAAGCTGATTGACTACCGTGCACAGTTGCACCAGATTCTAGGTGAACCTGCTTTAATAAATCTCCCCCACGTGTCCATGTACAATACTTTAGGCTATTAGCATTTTTTGAGCTTCAGCATCTAGGAGCAGAAAACTTTTTTATTGCAGAGTTTCTTGGAGCGTTTTTCCAGCAGAAAAGCTCCTAAACTATGCCAAATGCTTCTAAATGCTCTAAATACTCCTACACTTTATTATCATATTTTATTTAGCTTGTTTTCCACCTGTTAGTGCAAAAACACTCCTAAAATGCTAACTCTCCTAAAACAGTACTACAAAAAGCTATTATCAGCATTTTCTATCCACCGTTTTTCAAGCAATTTTTTAGCTTAAAAAAAAAAGTTAGTGTGCATGGGGCACTCGAGAAGAGGAGGAGCCAGGAGCACCGCTGAGGGACCCCAGAAGAGGAGGATCGGGGCCACTCTGCACAGAGGTGGTAAGTATGACATGTTTGTTTTAAAAATAAGAAAGTAAACCTTTAGATATCTTTTAAAGGAAAATAGCAGAGGTAAAAAGGACACCACTAGGATTTGTGTATAGACAATGGTTCACCTTAGGCATACGTGTATGGCTGACATGCAGTAAACTTCCTGGGCGGGCACCTGCATTTCAAGGAGAAACAGACTGAGTCTTTGTACTTATTTATATGTATTGATACTTGTTTTTATGACCTGTTGTAGGTTTGAGTGTTTTTATGAACAATTTTGTAATAAAAATGTGTAAATATTTGATATGCTTTCTTCTTCCTCATGCCTGTGAAGTCAGATTAGTATTGATAAGTTCTGGGGGTGGATTTAAAGCGGAGTTCCACAATTTTTTAAGAATTACCCACATTGTAATGTACACCGCTAGTGTATTAACCACTTTAATGCTGAGCACTTCTACTGCCTTCCTGCCCAGGCAAATTTTCAGCTTTCAGCTCTGTCACACTTTAAATGACAATTGCGCGGTCATGCTACACTGTGCCTAATTTTTTCTTTTTTTTATAATTTTGTTCACACAACTAAAGCGTTATTTTGATGTTATTTAATCAACACTGTTTTTTTTTTATTTTTTTTTTGCTAAATAAACTAAAAAAAGAGGAAACATATTGAAAAACAAATGTGTTTTTCTTTGTTTCTGTTATAAAATGTATCAAATAAATAATTGTTAGGATAGTGTTCTAAATAAAAATGGGACCAAGCAGGGGTGTCCACTGTCACCCTTACTTTTCATTATCTCCTTAGAACCCTTTATTAAGACAATTTTAGCCAACCCCTCCATCCGGGGCTTTCGGCTGGAGGGAACGGAGGTCAAGGTAGCTGCTTACGCAGACGACCTCTTATTCTTCCTGACAGATCCCCATACCTCGGTACCTTCCTTGTTGAAAGAGTTCACCACTTTTGGACAGTTATCCAATCTCAAAATAAATTATTCAAAATCGGAAGCGATAAATATCACCCTGCCAGACCCTATCCTGCGATCCACGCAAAGCAATAACCCCTTCACCTGGGTGGACTCAGCTATTAAATATCTAGGGGTCTGGCTGACTCCCAGGCTTACGTCCATATTTGAACCCTTACTTAAAACTGTTGAATCTGACCTCTGGGCTTGGCATTCTGGATGCCTTTCCTGGTTTGGTAGGGCCGCTGCCTGCAAGATGATGATCCTACCCAAAGTGCTCTACATGATTAGGACCCTCCCGGTGAGGATACCCCGAAGCTTCTTTCGTTCGCTACAATCGGTTCAGATGCGTTTTATCTGGGCTAACAAGCCGCCTCGAATCCGGTGGACCTTACTCACTAGGCCCAGGGAAAGGGGGGGATTAGGTGTGCCGGACTATGTCAAATACTACCACGCCTCGCACGTAGCCAGGGTAATTGATTGGCACTGCCATGCGGACCACAAAGATTGGGTCAAGATTGAGGACATACAGACCCCCATCCCCCTACGGTTTTCCCCCTGGATCCCTAAAGCTCATCTCCCGCGACAAATGAGAACCCACCCCTTGATTGGCACGACACTAGATATTTTCCACCAATTAGCCCGAAAACCCCAGGTTTTCGAACGCCCCTGAGTCCACTCACGCCGCTGAAGGACAATCCAAGCTTCGTACCGGGGGTGGGAAACCGACTGCTGGACTCCGCGTCGGATGGACTGCCTCTCCTGACCACACATTGCTTTGACAATAAACTGTCAGGGATTCTAGATGGACCAGGACTGTGTGCCTACACAGAGGAGACCAACACTGTATATAGTGGAAAAAAGGTGTTTATTTACAAAGGTGAGAAAACAAGTGAAAACAGTGCACGAATAACACAAGGCTATATACAGGTTTAGGGGAAATGCAATAATCATAAGCCAGAGCCAAGCCGGGGTCAAATACCAGAAATCATCAAAAGAGGCTGCAGACAGGGAAGGGGCAGGAAGGAAATGTCCAGGAGAGGGATCGGGATCAGGTCAGGTCAGGACAGGACAGGACAGATCAGGTCAGAGGTCCAGAGCAGGTTCAGGGTCCGGTTAGTAAACAGATACCAGGGCGAGTTCTGTTTGAACTCGCCGGGTATTTATAGTGGGTGTACTGATTGGGTTCAGGTCACACCTGAACGGAGCAAAGGCCAGGTGTTCCACACTGCCAGGGTCCATCCGCTGGTGGAGGTCAGTACTGCATCCCAAAGGTGATATACCAGCAGGGGGAAGTTCCCCTGACAGCTCCGAACTGCCAGGAGACCCCTGCTGGTGGGACGCAGCACTGCAAGACAGAATATCAATAGCACCAGCGGATGGACCTTTTCCTGACAGTACCCCCCCTCAAAGGAGCGGCCTCTGGACGCTCCAACTATCCGTTGCCGGGGAAAGTCCAGAGTGACCAACTGGGCAATGGGAGGCTTGAGCCGAGAGGTGGGTACATTCGGGTCGTCGAGCTGGGGAGCAGGCACTGGGTCAGCGAACTGGGCAGCAAGCACCGGGTCAGCGAACTGGGCAGCAGGCACCGGGTCAGCGAACTGGGCAGCAGGCACCGGGTCAGCGAACTGGGCAGCAGGCACCGGGTCAGCGAACTGGGCAGCAGGCACCGGGTCAGCGAACTGGGCAGCAGGCACCGGGTCAGCGAACTGGGCAGCAGGCACCGGGTCAGCGAACTGGGCAGCAGGCACCGGGTAATCGAGCTGGGCAGCAGGCACCGGGTCATCGAGCTGGGCAGCAGGCTCCGGGTCATCGAGCTGGGCAGCAGGCTCCGGGTCATCGAGCTGGGCAGCAGGCTCCGGGTCATCGAGCTGGGCAGCAGGCTCCGGGTCATCGAGCTGGGCAGCAGGCTCCGGGTCATCGAGCTGGGCAGCAGGCTCCGGGTCATCGAGCTGGGCAGCAGGCTCCGGGTCATCGAGCTGGGCAGCAGGCTCCGGGTCATCAAGCTGGGCAGCAGGCTCCGGGTCATCAAGCTGGGCAGCAGGCTCCGGGTCATCAAGCTGGGCAGCAGGCTGGCAGACTGGCACAGGAACAGCAGGCTGGGCAGCGGACTGGAGGTCATCAAGCCGGGCAGCAGACTGGAAGTCATCAAGCCGGGCAGCACACTGGAAGTCATCAAGCCGGGCAGCACACTGGAAGTCATCAAGCCGGGCAGCACACTGGAAGTCATCAAGCCGGGCAGCACACTGGAAGTCATCAAGCCGGGCAGCACACTGGAAGTCATCAAGCCGGGCAGCACACTGGAAGTCATCAAGCCGGGCAGCACACTGGAAGTCATCAAGCCGGGCAGCACACTCGAAGTCATCAAGCCGGGCAGCACACTGGAAGTCATCAAGCCGGGCAGCACACTGGAAGTCATCAACCTGGGCAGCACACTGGAAGTCATCAACCTGGGCAGCACACTGGAAGTCATCAACCTGGGCAGCACACTGGAAGTCATCAACCGGGGCCGCAGACTGGAAGTCATCAACAGGGGCAGCAGACTGGAAGTCATCAACCGGGGCAGCAGACTGGAAGTCATCAACCGGGGCAGCAGACTGGAAGTCATCAACCGGGGCAGCAGACTGGAAGTCATCAACCGGGGCAGCAGACTGGAAGTCATCAACCGGGGCAGCAGACTGGAAGTCATCAACCGGGGCAGCAGACTGGAAGTCATCAAGCTGGGCAGCAGACTGGAAGTCATCAAGCTGGGCAGCAGACTGGAAGTCATCAAGCTGGGCAGCAGACTGGAAGTCATCAAGCTGGGCAGCGGACTGGAAGTCATCAAGCTGGGCAGCGGACTGGAAGTCATCAAGCTGGGCAGCGGACTGGAAGTCATCAAGCTGGGCAGCGGACTGGAAGTCATCAAGCTGGGCAGCGGACTGGAAGTCATCAAGCTGGGCAGCGGACTGGAAGTCATCAAGCTGGGCAGCGGACTGGAAGTCATCAAGCTGGGCAGCGGACTGGAAGTCATCAAGCTGGGCAGCGGACTGGAAGTCATCAAGCTGGGCAGCGGACTGGAAGTCATCAAGCTGGGCAGCGGACTGGAGGTCATCAAGCAGGGCAGCGGACTGGAAGTCATCAAGCTGGGCAGCAGCGGACTGGAAGTCATCAAGCTGGGCAGCGGACTGGCAAGCTGGCACAGCAACATCAGGTTGGCAGGCTGGCACAGGAACGTCAGGTTGGCTGGCTGGCACAGGAACATCAGGGTGGCAGGCTGGCACAGGAACGTCAGGGTGGCAGGCTGGCACAGGAACGTCAGGGTGGCAGGCTGGCACAGGAACGTCAGGTTGGCAGGCTGGCACAGGAACGTCAGGTTGGCAGGCTGGCACAGGAACGTCAGGGTGGCAAGCTGGCACAGGAACGTCAGGGTGGCAGGCTGGCACAGGAACATCAGGGTGGCAGGCTGGCACAGGAACACCAGGTTGGCAGGCTGGCACCGGAGCAGGCTGGTCGGATGTCACAAGCTGGGCGGCTGGCACTGGAACTGGTAGAGCAGCTGGCACAGGGACAGATGGCACTGGGACAGGTTGAACAGAGGGCACTGGGACAGGCTGGGTAACTGGCACGATGGTATGAGTTGGGAAATACTTCCGTTTCTTTTTAGACTTAGTCACTACAGGTTTGTTAACAGAAGTGATGTATGAAGAGGATGGAGATAAGTAAGAGGAAGGATTGGAGTATGGCAGAGACAAAGGGATGGTGACTGGAGGAGGTTTTTGTGGAGTAGTTACAGGTGGATTAAAGGCAGGGTAGGTACAATTAGTAGAGACTGGGTAGTAATATTTGGTGGGATGTGGAATTATCTGGGCTGGAGTTGCCATTGGTGATGGACAGATGGATCCTTGGGAAGGCAGGTGGTTACTAGTAGGACTGGAACGGACAGGTGGATTAAAGGCAGGGTAGGTACAATTAGTAGAGATTGGGTAGTAATACTTGGTGGGAAGCGGAATTAACTGGGCTATAGCTGAGGTTGTCATTGGCAATGGACGGCTAGAACCTTGGGAAGGTAAGTGGTTAATGGTAGGGCTGGAATGCAGTGGCTTGGCTGGAAGCAGGAGATCTGACCATGCCTGCAGCACAGGTTGAACAAAGGCTGGTTCACACACACCTTGTTTAATCAGAGCCTGCACACAATCAATACACTCAGATAACTTTTGCTGGGGACAGGAGGAATAATGCTCATCAAAATAAGCCGGATCATCCTCCATCAACCATACCAGGGATTCAACTTGGTCAGGACTGAAGGGGGGAGAGAAGTCATCACCACCAGCTGGAATAACTGACAGGGCTGGTTTAACACATAACTTGATTAATGGCTGAACATCATTGTAAGACATATAACCCAGATCCACCATGGAATGGGCCGATCGGATGGCTTCCATCAGCTCATCCCTTGTCCATCCCTCCAACACCTGACGACAATACTCCTCATCCTCGTCTGCCAGCAGAGAAAGGTAAAGGATTTCATTGTAATCCATGTTTCAACAAAAACGCACTACAACAGGATGGTTCCCTATGCAGGCACGTCTGGTCAACTGGCCCTGGTATACTGTCAGGGATTCTAGATGGACCAGGACTGTGTGCCTACACAGAGGAGACCAACACTGTATATAGTGGAAAAAAGGTGTTTATTTACAAAGGTGAGAAAACAAGTGAAAACAGTGCACGAATAACACAAGGCTATATACAGGTTTAGGGGAAATGCAATAATCATAAGCCAGAGCCAAGCCGGGGTCAAATACCAGAAATCATCAAAAGAGGCTGCAGACAGGGAAGGGGCAGGAAGGAAATGTCCAGGAGAGGGATCGGGATCAGGTCAGGTCAGGACAGGACAGGACAGATCAGGTCAGAGGTCCAGAGCAGGTTCAGGGTCCGGTTAGTAAACAGATACCAGGGCGAGTTCTGTTTGAACTCGCCGGGTATTTATAGTGGGTGTACTGATTGGGTTCAGGTCACACCTGAACGGAGCAAAGGCCAGGTGTTCCACACTGCCAGGGTCCATCCGCTGGTGGAGGTCAGTACTGCATCCCAAAGGTGATATACCAGCAGGGGGAAGTTCCCCTGACAGCTCCGAACTGCCAGGAGACCCCTGCTGGTGGGACGCAGCACTGCAAGACAGAATATCAATAGCACCAGCGGATGGACCTTTTCCTGACAAAACTGATGAAACCTTTGACCTCATTTAGTAGAGACGAGACCCTACCCACCATACCCATGTGGCTGTATTTTCAGATCCGTAGTTTTGTAAATCAGGCCCCCCGTAGAGACCACTTTACAAGGAACATGACGGAGCTGGAGTCAGTCTGCCTCAGGGGGGACGAGGTTCTTAGAACCACTTCTGTCGCATATGCCTGGTTACAAGACTTGTTGGGTTCTGGTGCAGACACCTACAAGGAGAAATGGGCTAGGGACCTAGATGTGACATTTTCAGACGCTCAGTGGGGTAGGGCGTGCATCTCTGCACACAAATGCTCTCTCAGCGCAAGATCACAAGAGACTGCCTATAAAATTTTGACACGGTGGTATGCCACCCCCGATAAGGTTCATAAATGGTTCCCGGACTCGACTGATGCTGGAGGGGTTGTAGAGAGAGGGGAACCCTTTTGCACATATGGTGGTCATGTGAGAGAATAGCTACCTTTTTGGAGCAAGTAAAGAGCATAATTGGGCAAATCACGGAGACCAGCCTCCCCCTTGATGCAGCTTGCTGCTTACTCAACGTTTCCCACTTCTCCTTGCGGAGATACAAAAACTCGCTGTCCAAACACCTGATCAGTGCAGCAAACTCATTGATCCCCCTGCATTGGAAATCTCTACAGGTCCCCACCATACCTACCTGGCTTCACAGAGTCTGATTGATCTGTGAAATGGAGGACACTGCCGCGCAGTCAGCTGAACGGGTTCTCCGATACCATGAAACCTGGTCTCCCTGGTTTGCTTTTCGCTTCTCTGAGGAGTATAAGGCTCTAATTAATGATGCCACTTGAGGGGCCACATCGCTGCCTCTCCCTTGGTCATAGATCTTCTTAATGCCCTAACGCTTACATGACTTAATTACCTGAGAATCTGAGCAAATAATACACATTCCCGATCGTACCTGGACCCATTCTCTTATTTTCCTTTCCTTATTACTGTCCTTTGTTTCCATTTTCTCTTCTCCTCTGTTAGCTCCCTTATATGTACTACGTTGAGGAGTGTTTATTGAACATAGGTGGATGTAATCTTTACACCTCATGGGATGCAACTTAAATTGTCCGCCTCCCTCTTTATATCCAGTTGGCACTAGATACTAGCTTACAGTGTGCAGATATTGCTCGCCTTCATTTTTGTTTCTTCCTACTGTTGTTTATATTTTCCCTATGTCGGGGCAATATTGTGTTATGGTTTTCTATGACTGCCACTCTACCACAACGTATCTTGATGTCTGTATAATACTCTTGTACTTCTTTTTCTTCAATAAACTTTGATGTTGAAAAAAAAAATAATAATTGTTAGGGCTCTTTCACACGGGGCGGATCAGTAATCAAAACAAATCAGAGTCCACAATTTAGGGTATATGTCTGAAATTTGATAAATCATGGTGTACTAACGGCCTCTCATTTCTTGAGGCCCAAAAATGTCAGGACAGTACAGGTAACCCTCAAATTACCCTTTTTTTAGAAAGTAGACAGTTCAAGGTATTTAGTAAGAGGCATGGCGAGTTTTGATTAAAGTTGTAATTTTTTTGTAATTCTTTCTGGAAAATTAAGAAATTAAAAAAATATATATATATTTTTTTATATACTGTCGCCAGTGCAGTACAGCGCCATCATACAACTGGTGTGGTGGTGATCAGGGACCATAGTAACATGGTACTACTCTGGGGAAGTGATCAGTATTTTATTACTATAAACAAGCATTTTACTGAATGAAATTGATTCATTAAGTTCATTTTGTTGTAATTAGCTTTGATTGGCCACAGCTGATCACAGGGCACAGATGGGCTGTGATTAGACCAGTCTGTACCATGTGATAATTTTTCAGGAGGAATTCAAGACAAAGGGTCGATTTTCAGGGTAAGGGTTAGGCGCAATTTAACTTTCTAAATGTAGCAAATCTTCAGTTTTTAAAGTCAAGTCAAAAGAGACAATAGTGGACTGAACAGTATTCAGTCTTTTCTCAAAATATGCAGTATTGTGTCATGTGTTCACTTTCTTGAGTATGAACATATGACTGAAAATTATGTTAAAGGATGGAAAGTTATTGTTTACAATTTAAAGCATATTTCCCCTTTTCAAGGCAAATTGGGATAACAACTACTTTCTATTTTTTGCATGTCCACATTCATACAGTGCCTGGAAAAAGTATTCATACCCCATTGACATTTTTAACATTTTGTCATGTTACAACCAACAACATAAATGTATATTATTGGAAATTTATGTAATAGACCAACACAGAGTGGCACATAATTGTGAAGGGGAAGGACAATGATAAATGATTTTCAAAATGAAAAAAAAAATTCTGAAAAGTGTGGCGTGCATTTGTATTCAGCTCCCTTTACTCTGACACCCCTAACTAAAATCTAGTGCAACCGATTGCATTCAAAAGTCACCTAATTAGTAAATAGAGTCTACCTGTGTGTAATTTAGTCTCAGTATAAATACAGCTGTTCTGTGAAGCCCTCTGATGTTTGTTAGAGAACCTTAGTGAACAAATAGCCTCATGAAGGCCAAGGAATACACCAGACAGGTCAGGGATAAAGTTATGAAGTTTAAAGCAGGGTTAGGTTTAAAAAATATTCCAAGCTTTAAACATCTCACGAAACACTGTTCAATCCATCATCTGAAAATGGAAATTAAGAGTATGGAACAAATGCAAACCTACCAAGACATGGCCGTCCACCTAAAATGACAGACTGGACAAGGAGATCATTAATCAGAGAAGCATTCAAGAGGTCCATGGTAACTCTGAAGGAGCTGCAGAGACCCACAGCTCAGGTGGGAGAATCTGTCCACAGAACAACTATTAGTCATGCACTCCACAAATCTGAACTTTATGGAAGAGAGGCAAGAAGAAAGCCATTGTTTAAAGAAAGCCATAAGAAGCCACTTGGGGGACACAGCACACATGTGGAAGAAGGGAATCTGGTCAGATTGAGACCAAAATTGAACTTTTTGGCCTAAAAGCGAAACGCTGTGTGTGGCGGTAAACTAACACTGCACAGCACCCTGAACACACCATTCTCACTGTGAAACATGGTGGCGGAAACATTATGTTGCGGGGATGCTTTTCTTTAGCAGAGACAGGGATGCTGGTCAGAGTTGAAGATGGATGAAGCCATATACAGGGCAATCTTTCAAGAGAACCTGTTAGGCTGCGTACACACGATCGAATATATCTGCTGAAACTGGTCCGCAGACCAGTTTCAGCGGACAGATTCGATCGTGTGTACGGGCTAGCAGACAGGTTTCCAACAGACAAAAGTTTTAAAGCATGCTTTAAAACTTGTCTGCTGGAAAGCCGTCTGTCGGATATGTCCGTTGGTTAGTACGCCTAACCAGCGAACCAAAATCTCCCGAATAGATTTGACGCATGCGTGGAAGTATTTTACTTCCTGGTTTGGTGACGTGGCGGCATCAACGTCACCGCCACGTCACCGCGCTGTCTGTCTGCGGGGATTTTGGTTTGATCGTGTGTACACACATCAAACCAAAACATCCCAGGAGACATGTACGATGAAATCGGTCTGTCGGACCGCTTCATCGGATATGTCTCCTCGTGTGTACGCGGCCTAAGAGTCTGCAAAAGACTTGAGACTGGGTTGGAGGTTCACCTTCCAGCAGGACAACAACCCTCAAGCATATTCATGTGTTAGAATGGCCCAGTCAAAGTTCAGACCTAAATCCAATTGAGAATCTGTGGCAAGATTTGAAAATTGCTGTTCACAGACGCTCTTCATCCAATCTGACAGAGCTTGAGCTATTTTGCAAAGAATAATGGGCAAAAATGTCACTCTCTTGATGTGCAAAGCTGGTAGAAACATCCCCAAAAAGACTTTCAGCTGTAATTGCAGTGAAAGGTGGTTCTACAAAGTATTGCTGAATACAAATGCACGCCACACTTTTCACATTCATATTTCATATTTATAAAAAGGATTAAAAAGCATTTATGATTTTCCTTCCACTTCACAATTATGAGCCACTTTGTGTTGGTCTATCACACAAAATCCCAATAAAATACATTTACGTTTTTGGTTGTAACATGACAAAATGTGTAACATTTCAAGGGGTATGAATACTTTTCTAAGGCACTGTATTACATAACTTAAACATATATATATATAAACATTTTAAATAACTTTTTTTTAAATGCTCTGATACGAATCATTCAGCAATTAAAAAATCTTAGTTTATGAGAGGATGGGCAGCTGTGTTTGCTATGATTAACCCTGTCTGTGCTGTGCAGACAGATGTTCATTATCAATTACAACTAGATTTGAACACTGACTGTGCTAACAAAGGGATTAAGGGTGGAAAGTTGAGTTGTATGTTAATGAGGAGAGACTTGGGGCAAGTTCACTCTTGTTCAAAAAATGTTGCAGTCAGCCATGACATCCCTTCCTGAGAAGTTGAGAAAAAAAAGACATGCTGTGTGAATGGGAACACATGACAAAAATATAGTGGGGCTTTCTCAAATGTCACTGCAAAAGTGGAAATAATCTGGAGGTCCGCCAATAAAAAAAATATATTAAAAGCCAGCAGCTACAAATACTGCTGACTTTTAATATATGGTCACTTACCTGTCCAGGGTGCCCACGATGTCGGCAGCCGAAGCCAGTCTGCCGTTTAGCTCTTGGCTGCTGCCACCGCCATACTCTGTAAGGAATTTAGGAAGTAATGCCGCGTACACACGATCACTTTTTGTGATGAAAAATGATGGTGTGTATGCAATGTCGTTTTTGAAAATGAAGTTTGAAAAACGTCGTTTTGTTTCGTCAGATAAAATGACTTTTTTTCCATCACAAAAAGTGATCGTGTGTACGCGGCATAAAGCCTTGCGACTTCACTTCCAGGTTCCCTACTGCACATGTGCAAGTCGCGTTGCACATCCTCACTGGTCCCTGCTGTCTTCTGGAGGAGGACAGAGTAGGATCCGGAAGTGGCGTAGGTCACCTTGATCACCTAGGTGATCTATGCCCGGAAGTGAGAGCAAATATCTGTATTACACAGGTACCTGCTCCCTCCTACCCCCTGAAAGGTGCCAAATGTAAGAGTGAGGGGGGGGGGGATTCCAAAAAGTGCAAGTTCCATTTTGGGTGGAACTCCACTTTAAGGTTGGATACATTTATTTAGTTTATTAAGACAATTTTAAAAAACAAATCAAAAAACACTCACAAGGACGTATCAGATTTGGAACTTTGAGGACTGGGGATCATTAACCACTTAAGGACCTTGGATGTTTTTCAGATTTGGTGTTTACAAGACTAAAACAGTTTTTTTTGCTAGAAACTTACCTAAAACCCCCAAACATTATATATTTTTTTTAGAAAACCCTAGAGAATAAAATGGCGGTCATTGAAATACTTTTTGTCACACCGTATTTGCGCAGCGGTCTTACAAGCGCACCTTTTTTGGAAAAAAAACACTTTTTTTTAATTAAAAAATAAGACAACAATAAATTTGGCCCAATTTTTTTATATATTGTGAAAAATAATGTTACGCCGAGTAAAATGATACCCAACATGTCACGCTTAAAAATTGCGCCCGCTTGTGGCATGGCGTAAAACTTTTCCCCTTAAAAATCTCGATAGGCGATGTTTAAAAAATTCTATAGGTTGCATTGAGCTACAGAGAAGGGCTAAAATTATAGGGCTAGAATTATTGCTCTCGCTCTAACGATCGCGGTGATACCTCACTCGTGTGGTTTGAACACCGTTTTCATATGCGGGCGCTACTCGCGTATGCCTTCGCTTCTGTGCGCGGGCTCGTCGGGACGGGGCGCTTTAAACATTTTTTTTTTGTTTTCTTATTTATTTTTATTTATTTTATAATTTTTTACACTGAAGAAAATAAATAAAAATCGATCACTTTTATTCCTATTACAAGGAATGTAAACATCCCTTGTAGTAGAAAAAAGCATGCCAGGTCCTCCTAAATATGAGATCTGGGGTCAAAAAGACGCATGGGTGGGACTGTCGTTTTGACGTCACTTCTGCCCTGCTATGCTATGGGGACGGGTGGGGGCCATCTTGCCCTCACTCGCATCCCCACACAGTAGACAGCAGGACCCGATTGCCACTGCCGCTACCGACGGCTCCGGTAAGCGGCGGAGGGCGCGGGAGAGCGACAGGAGGGGGGCCCTCTCCCGCCACCGATAACGGTGATCTTGCAGCGAATCCTCTGCGGAGACCACCGTTATCGTAAAGAGGACCGCTCATGCTAAAGCTGCTGCCGTTATCGAGATATCCATCTTTAAAATACAGACGTATATGTACATGAGCGGGTCCTTAAGTGGTTAATAAGCTTATGAGGGGATGGCTGTATTCTGAATTCAAAGGGTAGAAAAGGTTTAAGAGGATGGGAAGTTAGTGCTTCTTCTGGGGCCCGCCATTATGGTGAATGTGTTTCTTTGCCAGGAATAGGCACCGAAGAGGTTTGTTTTAAGGCAGATTCCACAGACTTTGGAAGTGTTTCCTAGATAGCATCATCAGTTGACTGATATTATTTTTTGCCTGGAGTTGCTTTTTAATAGTATGCATTTTTAAAACACCAGATATCTGCATCCACAGCTAAGCTGTTCTATACTGAAAAAAGGTGATTGTTATTGCAAGCACTTTTTTTTCAGTAAAAATAATGAACTGACAGGCCTGTTTATTTTTAATTCCATCCTTTTTCTTACAGTTAAATTCCATTAGTTCAGACATCGGTTTTCCTTAGTCCTCTCTGCCGGAGGTGATTTTTCCACATATTCACAAATGCTCTGCATTCTGTGAATCAATACATTTATACAATGCTGTGAGGCAGTGAGACTGTAAATTCCTCGGAATGGCTAATCGGATGCTTACAGTCTACTGCAAATGTATCTTTCCGGAAATGTGTTTTTTTTCACAGTGGAAAATTACTGGAACATTGTGTGCTTGCAGTCAGTGGCGAAGCGTGACACATTTTGGGTTTCAGTGAAAGAAATGGTATTCCGGACCACCAATTCTATTCCAGCATCCACAACCTCTATAATTCCCCATTAACTCCTGTTTCTAAAATGTCTAATCCACTTGGCCCCTTATTTTCAGCCCAGTTGCCAGCCCCACTAACCTCCTCCACCTTCCAAGAGAAACAATTTATAGCTACACTATACTAGGTAATGGTGATGGATGTTTGGATATGGCTAGATAGGTTTCTCAGACTTGTCAGGAGCAAGATCTGGTTGATCCTGTACAAGTGCTCAAAGTACATTGACACCCTTATGCCCTGTACACACGATCGGTTCATCCGATGAAAACGATCTGATTTTTTCATCAGATATCCGATGAAGCTGACTTTCATCAGTCTTGCCTACACTCCATCAGTTAAAAAAAACGATCGTGTCAGAACGCCGTGATGTAAAACACAACGACGTGCTGAGAAAAATGCCGTTCAATGCGTCGACTTGATTCTGAGCGTGCGTGGATTTTTAACCGATGGATGTGCCCACAGACGATCATTTTTTTCTATCGTTTTTTTAACCATCAGATAATTTTAAAACAAGTTCCTAGTTTTTTCACCGATGAATAAAAAACCGACCACACACGATCGGTTCGTCTGATGAAAACGGTCCATCAGACCGTTTTCATCAGACGAACCGATCGTGTGTACGTGGCATTATTCTCAACCTCTAACTAGCCACTGCACAAAGCCTCTCTAACCTCCTCCACCTTTCAGGAGAAACAATTTATAGCTACTGAAGTCCTTACTCCCGGAAGAGCCAGTGGAAATACACAGGTTCTCCCAAAGTACTGTAGTACAGAAGCTGACAGTCACACAAACACAGTCCCACACACACACCAATAATTCAGCCTCAGTCTAGGGGATGTCTTTTTAGTATTTACTGTTGAAGAACTAGGGTCACAGGATACTCCAAAATAATCTATAGCAGTATAGGGTGGACAAAATTCTCACTAATCTTCTAATGGTAGCTTTTCCTGAACGTAACAGGTAATGGCCTGTTAATCTAGGACCCTACAAAAGTGGTCCATGTAGCCATTTCTGGCACTTACAGTACCTGTCACGAGAATGTGTTTTCAGCACGACAGCACGACAGGGTGCCGACATCTTGCACTAGGTGGAATAGAAAAAGCACATTCCAGCTAGCGCGTCATAGAAGCGACGAGGATCCGAGTTGGATTCCCACCAAATCTACAAGCGGCATTTGGTATGAATCATGAGGGGGAACTCCACGCCAAATTTTAAATAAAAATCCAACATGGGTTCCCCCCCAGGAGGCATACCAGGCCCTTAGGTGGTCAATCTCGCCGAGAAAGGGAGCGAGATTGACACAATATCGCGGTCATCCACTGTAGTTCACTTTTGACAATTGCGCAACTAGCAGTCCACAACAAAGTCTTTACTCACAGTGTCCCCTGAGCTGTCTGCCACAGGGCATACATAGGTAGATCCTCATTTAAGAAGATCAAAAGATCCTTCTTCAAGCAAGGACTTCAGTACAGCATCCTCCTGCAAACATCCACTGCCAATCTTCTCCAGGCCCTCAGTAGAGCAGATGCGAGAACCCTCCCTGGATGGAAATGAACATTCTGGCAAGGTTTCCAAAACAGGTATCACCTCCCCAGCCACCTTCTGGATGCCTCCATCCATGGATTGGTTAGGGCATGATAAATATTCACACTGATCATTTGGAGAGCCCATCCTTATACTCAGGAAACGTCTTTTAGCGCTAGATAGGAGGAATAGATTCCCTTAGCTCCAGAAACCGTGAACAGACCAAAACAACCAATCACTGATCCACTCACTAAAGTAAAGCCAAGAACTAAATTTAACCTAGCAGAAATGTAACCTAGTAACCTAGCAGCAAAAGACTAAAGCCCAGCTACAATCGACTGATACTCACCAGTTTCTTGCCTCAACTTTCTCTTTCATAGCCACTGCAAAATAACAAGTGATTACAGGTATGTGGGAGCATGCAATCTCTTCCCATGACACTGTGCTCTGACCTAGAGGCCAATTGCTATGTCCAGTTATGTCATTTGATGGAGGGCATGACTTCACTATGCCTTATAAGACAAAACACCAGCAGACTCTAGGGGGAAGGTTTACTAAAACTGGTGCACACAGAATCTGGTGCAACTGTACATAGAACCCAATCAGCTTTCAAAGCTTAATTGAACAAACTGAACTAAGAAGCTGATTGTTTACTATGTAGAGCAGGGATAAGCAATTAGCGGACCTCCAGCTGTTGCAGAACTTCAAGTCCCATGATACATAGCAAGACTCTGACAGCCACAAGCATAACACTCAGAAGCAGAGGCATGGTGGGACTTGTAGTTTTGCAACAGCTGGAGGTCTGCTAATTGCTTATCCCTGATGTAGAGCTTCACCAGATTCCATGTGCACCAGTTTTAGTAGATCTCCCCTCAGGTATTTTGGTGTCAGCTGCGATGGAGGTAGAAAAGAACAGTAAAGGATCCCTGAAAAGGTGATTATGAGACATCTAGGGGACCCTTGAATGGACAAGGTGACAGCGTCTCTTTAAAGTTGCTGATGACAAGACAGTTGGGTTCCTGTTATGTATTGTTGGTTGCCATTGCTGACTTGGTTTTTAAAGGTGCAGGCTTGGGGCCATCATCTTGGTACAGGTCCCCACATGGTAAACTACTAATCTGGAGATGCATGCAGAATATTCACTTAATTAAGCCATTGTCAGGGTCAAAGTCACCAAGCCTATATCTTTATACAGTATTTAAAGCCAAAGGCCCAGATTCACAGAGCGATTACGCCTGCGCAACAGGAGATGCGCGTGCGTAAGTCTAAATGTGCGCGTGCCTTTCGATGCACGGCATCCCCAAAACGAGATACGCAAGAAATCTACTTTTTTTGGTCCGGCGTAATTTCGTTAGACAGGCGCATCCGTCCGCGCAAAACTGCGCTAGACAGACCATTGATTTGCTAGTCAAATATGCTAATGAGGGACTTATGGGGATCCACAAAAGAACGTTGGGGCAGCGCAGGCTACGCAGTGTGCGCAACAGCAAAATGTCCTGTCTAAAATTAGAGCATATAAAAGCTGGTCTAAAAAGAGAAAAAAAGTCTACTTGTTAGATAAAGCAACACTGTTAGTGAGGAGCTCAGCAGTCACACGTGTTGCACAACAATCTGTATGCCAACATGCCAGGGGCATCGTCGCGCATAGCTATACTACTGACTTTAGATGAACAAAGAAGGATGAGGGCACGGAGGATGGCACGGAGGATGGCACGGGAGAGGATATACCGCACCCGCATAGACCTGTTTGGCATGAGTGATTCTGAGGTGTATCGCATCTTCAGATTCACCCCTCATGCCATCCAGGAATTAACCACAACCCTGCAGGAGGACATCACCAGCCGAACACAACGCTCACATGCAGTGCAGCCACTGGTCAAGGTCATGGCAACACTGCATTTCCTTGCCAGTGGCTCTTTTCAGCGTACAAGTGGAGTGGTGGCTGGGATGTCACAATCCTCCATGAGCAGATGTGTGCACCAGGTTGTCCTTGCAATCCTCAGACGCATGGCCAACCAAATCATCAAACCCACCACTGAGGAGCTGCGGCTGAAGGCAATGACAGATTTCTACAGAATTGCCAGATTCCCACGCACTGTGGGGGCCATTGATTGCACACATGTGGCACTCCAGCCCCCCCAGGAGACAGAGCACATGTACCGCAATCGGAAGCATTGGCATTCCATCAACGTACAGGTGATATTCGATGCCCAAGGCCTCATATGGCACGTCCGTGCCAAACATCCAGGGTCCAGCCATGACAGCTACATATACAATCAATGCCACATCCAAATGGAATTCGATCAGAACGTGTATGGGGACACCTGGCTGGTTGGTGAGTGACATGGGTGGCAGGCATGACTATCCCCTCCCATGATGCACACATCACAAGGGGCACATGCATGACTAACATCCTCCTGTCTTTTCCCTTACAGGTGACTCTGCATATCCACTGGGACCCCATCTCATGACTCCTATCCGGAAACCCCAAACCCCAGGAGAGGAAAGATACAATCAAGCACATGCCCAAACACGAGCAGTGGTGGAGCGCACCTTTGGCCTCCTGAAGTCACGTTTCCGATGCCTGGATAAGTCTGGGGGTACCCTCTTGTATTCCCCAAACTTTGTGTGCCAGATCATCGGTGCATGTTGCATGCTGCACAACTTCGCAGTAAGAAAGGGCCTGCAGATTGACCTACGTGATGACCTGACCCCTGAACCAGACAATCCCCCCCTAACCGAGGCTACCCCGTCTTCTGAGGGAAGAGCAGCCAGGAGACAACTCACATTGGGCATCTTTGCACGTTAAACACACACATTAATCATGGCACAATGAGAATGCATGCATGCACACCACTGTGGTCCCTAGCACACACACCCCACATCCACATCAAATTGGATTGGCACCAGCCCACCATGCAGGACTTGTGAGCAGCAACGCCACGCCAAGGCTCCAATTATGTCAATGTACATTCATACACCATTCACACGGACCTGGGGATCACTTCTCCCTGGTCCTGGGGAACCCTTCTCCACCAAAATTGAGGGTGACACCCCTTTTCCGGCAGGAATTTCACCCCCACATTCAAACAGCATTCACAACCCCCAAAAAAAAAATGACCAGCAAAATCAAAAATTTTCCAGCAAAAAAAAAAAATCAAAAAGGGGGAAAAAAAAATGATTGCCCTTTACGTGAGCCACGCCTGGGGCGCCCCCAGCCACGGCCCCGGCTCCTCAGGGGAGACTCATGGGGGGGGGGGAAACCGGGTGTTCTGGGACGACTTCCTGCCTCCAGCTGATGCTTGTGGCCGGGGTGAAGGGGAGGCCCGTGGGAGGGGAGCCATGTTGGGGGAGGAGGGGGGGCTCCCCCTTAGGGAGGGCTGCCTGCTGCCAGCCAGAGGGGAAGAGTCCTCAAAAACCAAAAGTCCAGTGCCTGACATGGACTCCTCCTCCTCATGATTCTCCTCCCCCTCTTGAACCTCCTCCGTGGACTCCGGCCTTGTTGCGGGGGCCTCATTAGGCTGCTGTCCTGGGGATGGTGCGGTCAGGCCAGATGGCCCTGCACCCTCCTGCACATCTGTGGATGACACAAAACATTCACAGGTTGGAGGATCCACACACTTGCCACATATTCCCTTTCACCCCCTCCCCCACACATGCTACACACCTGGTATTAAAAAAAATACTTACCTGGCACCACGGGCTCCGGACTTGAGTCAAAGCCGGGCAGGCCCTCCACTTCATGCCAATGAAAGGTCAGGGCCACCGCACGCTCCTCCGCTGTCAGCCTAATACGGCATGGTGGGCCCCCTCCTGTGCCCCTGGCATGGGCATGCATTTTGGACAGCTTCTGTTTGACCAGACGCCGGAGGTCATTAATTTTTTTGTCAATCCCAGACCGGGTCCGTGTCTCCCCCTCCCCCGCTGAATTGACCTGCTCAGTGATGAGGTCCAAAATCTCCCTCCTCCTGGCCGGGGTGGTGTTGGCACTGTCCGGGCCGTGGAGGAAACGCCCATAATCGCTAATGGCCCGGGCAAGAATTCTTTTTTCCCCCACAGTAAAATTGAGTTTTCGCTTTCTCTCTGTCATACTTCCAAAAAAACTCACTCCCAGTCAACAAAAATCAGTCACAAAAACAAGCACAACCAATCAAGCAAGAACACACACAAAGAGAAAACTAACACACAAAAAATCACACAAGCACTCAGCAAAAAACAGTCACAAAAACAAACAGCAAAAAATCAGCAAGAAAACAAACGAACAGAAATATATCAAACACTTATCAAAAAACACTTTCAAAGTTCTACTAACAAACACTTAATCACACAGAACACTAATCTGACAACTACAAAACACAACGCAACGAACAACAGGACAAAAGCACTTGGTTAAATGGGAAGGGACAAAGGGATGTACTTTTGCAATGCAAGTGCGTTTGTGTCTGTCTATTTATGCTGTTTGCGTAGTTCACTAAGTTTCCAATTTCACTGATTGCGCCGCTCCCGAGTTGTGAGCATGCGCATAGCGGAGCTGACCATGGTCTCCTTCAAGCGCGCATTCGTGAGTCGGCCTGCCCTTCATTTGCATGGGGTCACGGCTCATTTCTATGTAACCCGCCCACGTCCTTCCCAATTTGTATTACTCCGCCTTACGCCTCTGAAATAACGTTACGCATGCGCAATTTTCTGCGCAAAAGCTACGATAATAGGGTGATTACACGGCAAAATTGCGCAAGTCTAGCGTAAAGGCGGTGCGCTACGCCGGTCCAATAATGC
This sequence comes from Rana kukunoris, assembly GCA_029574335.1. Taxonomy (NCBI): domain Eukaryota; kingdom Metazoa; phylum Chordata; class Amphibia; order Anura; family Ranidae; genus Rana; species Rana kukunoris. Next base: position 207,413,752 of record CM056054.1, on the reverse strand, counting down.
GCAGATGTACGTGAATCTGGGCCTAAAGGTTTATTTTAGGTTTGGATGAGTGGTGAGTGGTTACAACCTTTGCCAGGTTATTATACCTGGTCAGAGTCCATGTACTCTCTCAATGTGTTGTAGTGACCATTGTCACTGGGACTGAAAATGAGAGGGTAACCAAAGATTTTGAGTTGCCACCTAAACACGAATAGAAGAGAAATAATCCGGTGGGAAAACTTGTTCCAGTGACAGCTGTTCATGAAGGCTCTTTCCTCACCTTGCAGATATTTACTTACTATTGTGTCTACAGTACTGGAAAAAAGGGGAGAATATTGGACTTAACTGGCTGCCAACCATAACCAACCATAACCTTTAGGGTTATGATTGTTAACCAGTAAAGTCCTATTTTTCTCCCGTGTTTTCCAATTATATTTTATGGATGTGGTGCCATGATGATCAAGTTATGTCTCAATTTCGTTTACTCTACAGTACAAGAAGTAAAGGTAAATCCCTAATGGGACACAGATAAAAAAAAAATTCATAGTTTCCCTTTTTCCAATCCCATAAAAAATACATAGAACCATTTTGGCTTTGGTTATATTTTAACAACCAAGCAAGTTATATAAAGGGTTAACATGGCAGATGGAAAATTCATGCCACTAATGCAACTGAAAAACATAGAGGGTTGCATACATGTTAATAGGCATGCCTATTCTAGTTATGGGTGCCTCTTGACCACCCCGTGCAGAGCCGATCCACCCTATAGGCTCACTATGCAAGTCGCTTAGGGCCCCACAAAGCTGCAGAGGGCCCCCCAAATTACTACAGGCCCCATCTGGTGAGAAGTCACACCCTCACCCCGCTTCTCAGCTCGCTGGCTGCATGGGACAAGAGGTAAGAAATCAGCACCCCCACTTCTCACTTTAATGTAAGATGTCATTTCCGACAGCAGAACACCCCCTTCCCCTGCTTCTCAACTTTAATCTTTAATATGTCACTGTCGCTTCTTAACTTTAATGTGACATGTCATTTTGCTTAGGGCCCCAGGGAGGTCAGGATCGGCACTGACCCCGTGTCATGCAAAATACATGTTTAACCACTTTAGCCCCGGACCATATTGCTGCCCAACGACCAGAGCACTTTTTGCGATTCGGCACTGCGTCACTTTAACTGACAATTGCGCGGTCGTGCGAAGTGGCTCCCAAACAAAATTGGCGTCCTTTTTTTTCCCACAAATAGAGCTTTCTTTTGGTGGTATTTGATCATCTCTGCGGTTTTTATTTTTTGCGCTAATAACAAAAATAGAGCGACTATTTTGAAAAAAATGCAATATTTTTTTATTTTTTCTGTAATAAATATCCCCCAAAAATATATAAAAAAAACTTTTTTTTCCTCAGTTTAGGCCGATACGTATTCTTCTACATATTTTTTGTTAAAAAAATTGCAATTAGCGTTTATTGATTGGTTTGCGCAAAAGTTATAGCGTTTACAAAATAGGGGGTAGTTTTATGGCATTTTTATTATTATTATTTTTTTTACTAGTAATGGCGGCGATCAGCGTTTTTTTTTCAGTACTGCGACCTTATGGCGGACACTTCGGACACTTTTGACACATTTTTGGGACCATTGGCATTTTTTTAGCGATCAATGCTATAAAAATGCATTGGATTACTATAAAAATGCCATTGGCAGTTAAGGGGTTAACACTAGGGGGCGGGGAAGGGGTTAAGTGTGTTCCTATTTGTGTTCAAACTGTATGGAGGGGTGGACTCACTAGGGGGAATCACTGATCCCCCGCTGACAGGAACGAAAGCTGTGTGTTTACACACACAGCTCCCGTTCCCCGCTCTGTAACGAGCGATCGCGTGTGCCCGGCGGCGATCGTGCCCGCCGGGCACACACACGGGACTCGGGGGCGAGCGGGGGGGCGCGCGCACGCGCCCCCTAGTGGCCGTCAAAAGTGGCGACGTAGAGCTACGGGCTCTCGCGCAGGAGTGCCGACCTGCCGCCGTATACCTGCGGCGGCTGGTCGGCAAGCGGTTAAATTATCTTTATCATTTTAGAATTAATTATATAATTTTATAATTATTATATAGTTACATTTAATTTTCTAATCATCTTCCATATCTTCTTTATTGCATTCTCTAGAGGTAACTCTTTGTAGCCAGGGGTAGAGAGGAAGGTAGCATGGCATATAATCAATGACAAAAGGCTGCAGCCCTGTAAAAAGGCACTACAACAGCCCTACTCCGTCTGGTTAAAAGAGATCATAAAAAATGTATATAAAAAAACTGCAAGGAGAGGGCTTCCTCGTGTTACCATAGAGATTGTATTTCTTGGATTACATTAGCTGTTTACTGTATATTTGTACTTGTTGACTGGAGTTTCCCTGTAATGCTGGTCCCACTCCACATGATATCGCTGTCATTTGATTTAGTTGTCATTCTTTCTTATGGATGTTATTTTTTATATATTCGTCTTCTTCCTTCCTTCCTTTTTTTTAATAACTAGTTAAAAAAAAGAGTCCCTTTTTGAGTAACACATACAATTAAATACATTCTCACATCTCCTTCTATGTGATAACACTATGTCGATGTGCATTTGTAATGTTATTAATCTTCTGTTTTTGTTAAAATTACTATAATTTTTTTGAAAAGATGACATCATGCAGTAAAAATGCTAGTAAAAGTATCAAGTGTTATTGGTAATTCTGTGGGCTCTTTTAACGCGCATTACATTAGAAAATAAATGTAAAAAATCACTCAGGATGTGTTTGCCACATGTTACCATGCAATGCAGTGATCTGTAGACATGTTCACACTGAAATATTTTGTTTCTGAATTTCGTTTTCGTCCAATAAAATACATTTATTAAGTCACTCCCGAAATTCATTTTTTTTTTTTTATTTTTTTTTTTAAATGCATTCGCCCAAAAATCCAAATTAATTAAGGTCGAATCTGTCATTGAAGGCTTATGGTGTTCGTCGAATGTTCTAAGAAGATTAGACGAAGCAGCTAAACTGTACGACGCCGCAATTGTACATTTCCGGTCGAATGCTCCGCCCACAAGCTATAGTAGAATTCTAATGTTGTATGACTAGTAATAATTATATTTATTAATTAATATTACTAGTTAAAGTGGTTGTAAACCCTGTTACAAACACTTAAGCCTACAGGTAAGCCTAGATTAAGGCTTACCTGTAGGCAGGGGAGGGCTGGCAGGGGGGGCAAAGTGGAAATCTCCCCCCGGGCTGGTGACACTATGCACAGCCACCAGCCGCCACTACCAAATGCTGTTTTTGCAGAGCAGGAATATGCCTGCTGGAGCTCTGTTAACACAGGACATAGCTGCTGCTCACCTCCCACTGTGCAGCCGTGCCTGTGTCAGCTCCGAGGTAGATAGCTGCAGAGCTGACACTCGTCTCACACATAGCTCAGCCTCAGCGCACACCAGCGCTGACATCCCCTTCTCTCTCTGCACAGACACGAGGACTCTGATGTAAGGGGAGGCTCTGTGCGGACTCTGATGTAAGGGGGGCCTCTGTGCAGACTTTGATGTAAGGGGGGCCTCTGTGCGGACTCTGATGTAAGGGGGGCCTATGTGCAGACTCTGATGTAAGGGGGGCCTGTGTCCGGACTCTGATGTAAAGGGGGCCTCTGTGTGGACTCTAATGTAAGGGGGGCCTCTGTGCAGACTCTGATGTAAGGGGGCCTCTGTGCGGAATCTGATGTAAGGGGGGCCTCTGTGCGGACTCTGATGTAAGGGGGGCCTCTGTGCAGACTCTGATGTAAGGGGGGCCTCTGTGCGGACTCTGATGTAAGGGGGGCCTCTGTGTGGACTCTGATGTAAGGGGGGCCTCTGTGCGGACTCTTGTGATCATGAAAAATCTTAGACTGTTTTCCTCAATCCATCACTTTTCCACGTTCTATGGGCCACTTGACTGGACTTGCCCCCCACTCACTACTAGCGAGGAAGACGGGGACATCGCAGACTTCTCCTGCAGGTAAGTGTCCCGTTTACAGCGCATATGTACGCCGGGCTATTTTGATCCGATGGCTGTACACACCATCGGATCAAAATCCCCGCCGGCAGACTGCGCGGTGACGTGGCGGTGATGCCGCCACGTCACCGCACCAGGAAGAAAACAACTTCCACGCATGCGTCGCATCCATACGATGCTTGTGCGGGAGGATATGTCCGCTGGTGAGTGTACTGACCAGCGGACATATCCGACGGCTAGCTCTCCGGCGGAAAAGTTTCAAAGCAAGCTTTGAAACTTTTCCGCAGGAGAAATCTGGCCAAAACTGTCCGTTTGCCCCTACAGACGAGCGGATTTATCGGCTGAAATGGTCCGTCGGACCATTTCAGCGGATAAGTTCCCTCGTGTGTACGAGGCCTTAGAGTTAGGTTAGGCACATTCGACTGCAGGTTCGATAGACACAGATCGATATTGTCACCGTCATGTCAAAACTTCTATTAATATCGTTGCCGCAACGAAACTAAAATAAAGCATTTTATATGTCTGATCTTTCGGGTTTCGGATTCTGCACGTTCATTTTTGTTTGTTTAAACGAACGCGAAAATCTCTGAAATTCAGACGAAAACTAATGCACATGTCTAGTGTTTTTGGTGATTTGTTTGTTTTCAGTAAAGGAGGTCCGGGAATCGGATGATGGGAACAAGTAAAAATCTGCAGCTCCCCTAAGTTAAAAAAAGTATGTTCTACACCAGCTTGCTCAAACTGTTTACCCAAGATGAACCCCTAAAACAAAATTTCAGGTCTCAAGGAACACTTACTAAAACAAATTCATTGGAGATCTATGGGAAAAATGCTCCTAATATTGGTAGTCAGTAGAGAAAATGCAGCCCCTTACATCAAATGTCCCCATCAGAGTGCCCCCTTACACCAACTGTACCCATTAGAATGCCCCCTTACATTAATTGCCCCATCAGAATGCCCCGTTGCATCAACTGTCCTCATCAGAGTACCCCCTTACATCAATTGGCCCCATCAGTGCCCCCTTGTATCAACTGTTCCCATCAGAGTTCCCCTTTACATCAAATGACCCCCATCACTGTGCCACCTTACATTAACTGTCTCCATGAAACTAGATCATGGATCAGTAAATTCAGACTCAGAGACCTGGGGTGCACAGCTAAAATTGGGGCCTGATCCTAAGCAGACACTAAGGGCATCAGAGTGATGGACTCCCATTGTCATCAAACTGCTGGGAGGAGGGTGCAAGGTTCCCTGGTATTCTTTCAAGGAAATCTGAAGATTTACAAAGATTAAAACCTGAACAATGCCATACAACATATAGAGAGGGAGCGTGTCTCCTGTAATTGAAAATGTCAGATGTTTGCAGTGATGTTATGCATTGTCAGCCTGTCATGAAAACTGCCATCCTAGTGATAATGTCTTTCTCTCTCTCCCTTCTTCTGCATGCTTGTCTAGTCTCGGCAGACACCCGAGGGTGAGTTCCTCCCTCTCGATCAGCTGGAACTGGATGTAGGATTCAGCACAGGAGCCGATCAGCTTTTTCTGGTGTCCCCTCTTACAATCTGCCACATGATTGACGCCAAGAGCCCCTTCTATGACCTGTCCCAGCGATCCATGCAGACGGAGCAGTTTGAAATTGTTGTCATCCTGGAGGGCATAGTGGAAACAACCGGTGAGTTGCTTTTTTATTGCCTAATCTTTATCCGCTGTTTAGAAGGGAACCATTTGGTATAAGTGAGGAAACAAAAAAGTCCATATTCGTGCTGGCTTTTGTCCGGTTATCCTCAGATGGAAAATATTTTGTAAAGATTAGCATTTTGGTGTTTTTCTCATTATTTTAAGAGAGCCTACCACTATTACTCAATGGGTTTGACCCAAATTATGATGTTTCTGAAACAAAATGGCTATCTTTGACCTACTCTTTTGGCTCAACGTTCTAGTAAAAGTCTTTACTATTTACTATTGCCCATGTTCTATACTTCTAACCTCCATCATGTCCCTTCCTTATTACAATTCTTTTGCATACTTGCATTGGTCCAGCAGAGCCTGATGTAAGCTCCCATTTCTGATATCCGGAAGCCACTAGGGATAATGTAACTCAATGCAGCAGTCTGGCCTACCTATAGTGATGGCTGTGATCTTGTATTGGAGAGTGCATTGAATTTTTAATTTGAAAATAAGGAATATTATCCTAGCCTGTAAGGCAGGGGTGTCCAACCTGCGGCCCAAGACAGCTATGAATGCTGTTCAACACAAAATACATTTGTGAGCAACTCTTTTTAAGGATGAAGCACATGAAGGCCAAAATTAGAACCAAAATATCTGATGAGCACCTTGAGAATTCATTGAAAAATTGCTACACCATCCATCCAACCAGATATACATGCATTCGTTTATCAAAAACAGTGTAAAATATCATTCTCGTTTTATGTTGTCCTCTTTTACTTTTACAATATAAATATTACAAACATGTTTTATTACTCAGATAGATCCATTATCTATATCAGTGAGTGTTAACAAGTGATCTGCACGACTTTTTCTGCTCATTAGCTCTCCTTATTGTTAGTGTATTTTATGTGTGCCCCAAGACAATTCCTCTTCTTCCAATGTGGCCCAGGAAAGTCAAAATGGTGGACAACCCTAGTGTAAGGCTTATGAATTGAACCATTAAGAATAAGAACTCTACTAAATAGAAGGGTTTATTGCATATTTCTACCTACAGTATGTTTTTTTTTTTTACATGGTCATGGTATTAAAGTAGATACAATCTTTTAAATTAAAACCAAGTGAAAGATTCTGCATAAGCACCTACTCAGTCCCAGTGTGGTATTAAATATTCAGGTCTGGCACCCCTTTAAAACAGGAGGGATGTATGTCTTGTCCTTCTAGAGCTACAGTAAAGCTTACTGGTGAATTGCTTCTAAAGTAAATATAACACTTTTCAGTTCATGAAGAATTATTTTTATGTTTTACATAGCCGCTGGACTTTGTCTTGGCTGCTTTGCATCAGGTATCTGTTGCCCATAATTAATATGGCGCTTTTAGCCTGATGCTTGCGTCTCAGAATGAGGTCTGGCTCTATAAAGGGTGGTGAGTCAGTACGTTGCCTGATCCTCATTGAAAACATCATCTGTGACGAAACGCGTCTGGGAGGGGCGTGTATTGACGTCACTACGTTGTTCTAGAGGAGGACAGGCTCCTGTATTTTGCCGGCATTGTTTATATGCAATCTTTTATCTACAAACATGTAACTGCAATATTTTATTTTTAAATAAACTTTTGAGACTGTATCACACTATGATTAGCTTTCTTTCCCTTTGAACATATCATTGAATCACAGCCATGGACTCTGTGAGACGCCGAGGGGGATTTTAGCCATCCAGTCTGCTTCCTGTCAGTTCCAGCTCAACATTACAAGCTAAAGGCCGTGGCTGGGTTATAGCCAAACGCCCTTTATGCTTGCCATTTGGTAAGCAGGTCTGAATTACGGTGTTGGGCACTTTATTCATTGTGTGGAGTCACTGTGGTGCCACTTAAAGGAGAACTGGTTCTTCATATGAACTTTTAGTTTGCTTCAACATCTGCCTATATGTATTCAATTTTATGAGGACTAGTTGTTCCCATGGACTTTTAATTTTCACATTATTTCATTTATTTTTTGTTAATTTGGCACAGTTTTACTTATATGTGTATCCCACAATAAGCTGCTGCCTAGTGTTGGTTTCTATTTATTCTTTGTTTATTTTCATTAGTCTAGCACGGTCCCCACCCCCCCCCCCCTTTTTTCCACTGTTCAATTCATATCTGAAGGAGTGCAGGTTATGCTGTATTTCATACAGTGAATGTAATTTGAATTCAGGCTCTGTGCATTGTTCTGTAATAGAAAGTTAGCCAATTATACAAGCAGGAACCCAAGCATTCAGAGAAACCCTGATAACAAACTGTATTTCTGGTTTGCTGATCTGCAGATATACTCTAAAATGCGGTGTGGCCTGCGGCAACCTATGTTCATGGAGAAAGATGGAGGTCTGTAGGTCATCACTGCCAAAGTCAGCATTGAGGAGCATGTATTAAGATCTCAGATCTTGATGTCTCATCTGAGGCTACTCTTACATACTAAATAGCTTGTATTGGAATTACATGTTTTGTATCAGTTTATTATGGCTAAGAAGTTTAGTTGTGAGTTTTAGAAATCTTTTGTATATAGGAGGAATAACCTGCAAAGGACCTTGTAGGCTAGGTCTCCATCCATTAATCAAGCATGCGGTTTTAAAGGAAAATGTTCTTTGGTACTTTTCAAGCAAAATAATTCACTTAAAGGCCCATCAGACCTCATCAGGTGCTCTTTAAGGCCGCGTACACTCAATCAGACTGGTCCGATGAGAATGGTCCGACGGACCGTTTTCATCAGGTCACCGCTGAAGTGGCCTGATGGTCTGATGTGCGTACACACCATCAGTCCAAAATCCGATCGGGTCAGAGCCCGGTGACGTAGAACACAACAACGTGCTGAAAAAACAAAGTTCAATGCTTCCAAGCATGAGTCCTTAAGGCCATGAGGCCTTAAGGCCAGTTTCATCGGACCGGTCTGATCGTGTGTACGTGGCCTAACATACCTTTGTGTAAAGCAGGACAAAACGCCAAGAGAACTGAAATCATTACTTTTAAATTACTGTATATCTAAAGTGGTTTTCTTTTTGTATTTTGAATACATTATTTACAATCCCTGTCTTTTTTTTGGTCATCGGCATCCCATTGGCAAAATTTCTTTTCACTTTCTGACCTTTAAACACAACAGGAAGTTAAAGAAGTTCTCTCCAAAGAGGAGAAAATCTTTTCTTAGATAGTTACCTAAGTGGTTCTCAACCTCAGTCCTCCAGTACCCCCAAAGGTCCATGTTTTCAGGTTTTTCTTTACTTTGCACAGCTGCTTTACAGTAAATCATAATCCAGTGTTTTTCAACTCCAGTCCTCAAGGCACACCAACAGATCATGTTTTCGGCTGGGTTCACACTACACTACACGACTTTCATCCTACTTTGCTCTGCGACATTTGTCCTACATTGATCCTACATTGATCCTACATTGGTCCTACATCCATCCTACTTTCATGAACAGGATACTACACGTTTTTCATCCTACTTTGCTCTGCGACATTTGTCCTACATTGATCCTACATTGATCCTACATTGGTCCTACATCCATCTGACTTTCATGAACAGGATACTACTTTGGTCCTACTTTGTGATAGACTGACTTGTTCTTTGACCAATCAAAACAATCCCAGAGTGAGATAAATTCCTTTTACTGGTGCTGTAATCACATGTCAGATGGCAAAAGTCGGATGGTTAGGACAAGGCTCCTACTTTGGTCCTACTTCAATGATATTCAATGGGCTGAAGTAGGATCAATGTAGGACCAAAGTAGTACAGGGAGTAGTTTCAAAGTCGGACCGACTTGTGTAGGACCAGTTAAGACAGCTCTCATAGGGAAACATTGATTTTCACACGTCATGCTACATGAGCTCCCAATGTAGGAGCGTTGTCGGAACAAGTGTGAACCCAGCCACACTGGTGCTTTAATCACATGTCAGATGGCAAAAGTCGGATGGTTAGGACAAGGCTCCTACTTTGGTCCTACTTCAATGATATTCAATGGGCTGAAGTAGGATCAATGTAGGACCAAAGTAGTACAGGGAGCATAGCTGCCAACTGTCCCTAATTCAGGGAGAGTGTCCCTCTCTAACCAAATACTTCTCCGCCTCCTACCTTTTTAGTTGTCCCTCTATTTGCTCTGATATATCTCTCCATAAGAAATGCCCAAACTTGTGAAGTTTTGAAAAAAAAAAAAAGAAATGCCCAAACTTGTTTTACTCGACTGAATACTTCATATGACTTATAAAGTATTACATTAAATGTTTTAAATGCCCATATATAGGGAACATAGTAGTGAAAAAATCACTTGTGGGTTTAACCAAACTTTTTTTGCATGTCAGTGTTTTATGGGGTGTGGTAGAGGATATCTAGCTAGGTCGATGTTTAAGTAGATAGACAAATAGAACATTTGATACATTATATATCTTATAATAAAATAATAACAATTATAATATATTAATACTAATAATAATATTATTTTATAATAAAAATGTATACAATTATAATACTTTAAATATAATTATAGATAGATAGCCAAATATAACTTTAAATACATTTTATTTTTTAGAAACAGACAACTTTAAATATACATTTAAATAGATAGAGAAATATAAATGTAATCAATAGCTAAGTACATGATTATATACTCTAGGTACAGTAGATAGATAGATAGATAGATAGATAGATAGATAGATAGATAGATAGATAGATAGATAGATAGATAGATAGATAGATAGATAGATAGATAGATAGATAGATATTTGAATAAACCAACAGATAATTATTAGACATTTATATAGGCAGATAGATCTAGAAATAGAAAATCAATATATAGCTGGGTGAATGATTAAATAGAGAGATAGATAAATAGAACTTTGGATAAACAGACAAATAATAATTATACATTTAGATAGATAGATAGATAGATAGATAGATAGATAGATAGATAGATAGATAGATAGATAGGGCTATCAATGAAAACGTTATGGTATGTTCTTACTATACAATTATATGCTTGTAAAGATTAAAACAGTTTTTCATTATCTTCCTCCGGTGTTTTGTCTAGCACACTCTGCTTTGGTAAGTATATGGTTAAATGTATTACAAATCCAATTTGGCACATTCCCTGCACCAGTCATGGTATAATAAACAATGGCTAATTACTTTTATATAGCAGAACTAGAGAGATTTAGCCTTGTTTTGTATTTCAGTGTATCTTGCTCATGCCATCTGTTTTGAATTAAATTTCTTAAAGGGGTTGTAGACCCTCTTGGTTTTTCATCTTAATGCATTAAGGTGAAAAACCTTCTATAGTGCAGCTATACAGGCTTTTACTTACCTGAACCCGGGTCTTTCCAGTGTCGAGAACAAGCACATCAGCCCCAGCCAGTGTCTCGGGTCCTGATTTGATAGGTTGATAGCAGCGCAGCCATTGGCTCCCGCTGCTGTCAATCGAATGCAATAACGTGGGATTAGGGGGGCGAGGCCGAGTCCTGCTGTCTGTCAATAGACGCAGCAGCAGGACACGGGAGCACGCACAGGAGTGCCCCGAGGGAGAGCACTTCTCTAACGGGGCTCTCGAGAAGAGGAGAAGCCAGGAGCGCCACTGAGGGACCCCAGAAGAGGAGGATTGGGGCCACTTTCTGCAAAACCAACTGCACAGAAGAGGTGAGTATGACATGTTTGTTATTAAAAAACAAAAATAAAAAATTAAGGTTGTTTATCTTTTAAGAATAGATGGCATTCTGATAACTTTGGATGAAGATATCAGTTCAAGGTATTTTACTAAACACATTTTAAAATAATTTCTGTTTCCTAATGAGCAGGTGTCGTTAAAGGGGTTGTAAAGGATTTGTTTTCCCTAAATAGCTTCCTTTACCTCAGTGCAGTCCTCCTCACTTACCTCATCCTTCGATTATGCTTTTATATGTCCTTATTTCTTCTGAGAAATCCTCACTTCCTGTTCTTCTGTCTGTAACTCCACACAGTAATGTGAGGCTTTCTCCCTGGTGTGGAGAAAGCCTCTTGAGGGGGGGGGGGGTGAGCAGGAGTGTCAGAACACTCTCTACTTTGCAGATAGAGAAAGGAGCTGTGTGTTAGTGGGCGTCCTGACACTCCTGCTCGCCCCCTCCCCCCTCAAGAGGCGTTCTCCACACCAGGAAGAAAGCCTTGCATTACTGTGTGGAGTTACAGACAAAAGAACAGGAAGTGAGGATTTCTCAGAAGAAATAAGGACATTTAAAAGCAAAATGGAAGGATGAGGAAAGTGAAGGAGAACTGCACTAAGGTAAAGGAAGCTATTTAGGGAAATTTTTTTTTCCTTTGCAACCCCTTTAAGCAGGGTATACATTTGTTAGTGAGAACTGCCCATTCTAAGGCTCCATTCACAACTGTGCAATTTGTAATGGCGCTTAAGCACTAAAAATAGTGCCTGTGAAGCACCTGAAAAAAGTCTCAGCTGCAATCTCAGTGTGAAAGCCTGAGCGCTTTCACACTGGGGCGATGTGCTGGCAGAATGTTAAAAAAAGTCCTTCAAGAGGCTTCTTTGCAGTACACCGCTCCTAAAGCACCCCTGAAATCAATGGGCAGCGCTGCCGAAGTGCCTGAAAAGCGCATCGGCAGCGACGCTTTGTGGGTGCTTTTAACCCTTTATTCTGCTGCTAGCTGGGGTTAAAAGCATAGCAAAAATGACAGTAAAGTGGTGCTAAAACTAGTGGCGCTTTACCACCGACGCCCGGCACTGGCAGTGTGGAAGGCAGAGAAATAAAAGCTCAAATACCTGGAAAATAAGCTTTTTTTTTAAGCTGCAGTGTACATGAGCCCTTATTGTCCCTTATTTAGTATGAGAAAGTGTGGAGGAAGAACTTGATGTGGGTTAGTCTGTAAGGATAACTGTGTATTAATATAACATCAAACATCATGTAACACTATTGAGATGATTAAATCCCCTTGTTACCCTGAATTGCCCTTTGGACCCCACTGCTGCGATCTCGCTCCCCACGTGTTTCGTTGCAGTGCTGTACATGACACTTATGCATAAGACACGAGAACTATGGAAACTGATTGCAGATGACAGGCCTTGCTATCACACTGACACAAAACTGTAACAGATGGCCATGTTTTGTGGCAGTGCGTCATCTTGAGACCCCGTACCCAGCCCCTCGTCTGATATATATTCAGCTTTTACCTCACGTCCAAATGAGCTGTGTTTATTTGTCCAATTAGCGATCAAAGCGAATATCTTATCTGGAGAGCCATTCAACCGGCCAATTCTGACGTTTTATTTATTTCACTTGAAGATCTGGTGGGCTTAATGTGATAGCGGAGTACTATTGGAATAATTTATGTTCAGCAGTCAGGAGAAGCCAATCAACTTTTAGCAGTCCAATGAAGTCAGACTGGTGGGAGCTTATCGTTGATCAGTAATGCGTTCCTCAATTTGCACATTATTCTTTGCCTCATTGAATAAAGACTAATATCTGTATGCAGGGTATGAACAGAATGAAATACAATATAATTACACAAGGACACAACAATGACAGGCGGGTTTCACATATACAGTATCTGCTCTGGTGACAGTGATGGAAGGTGTTCATGTTTTAACCACGATTATATACTACATTTGGGAACATATATCCAATAATAACTAAGAAAAGGCTGTTACACATAAAACCAATAGAGTAGCAATTCTCAATAGGGTTTCCATGGAACCAATGTCGGTGCTACCACTAGGCAAACTAGGGAGCCGCCTAGGGCGCCCTGATGCCTAGGGGCTCCCAACCACTGTTTTTTCTACTCTTTGCACCAAGCAACTACATCTCAGCATCAGCAGACACAATGAAAACAAGCAAACATTCATTGATGGGCACTGGTGGGCTGGATTGATGGGTGCTTTGAGGCTGCATTGATGGGCACTTGTGAGGCTGCTTTTATGGGTGCTGGTGAGGCTGCTTTTATGGGTGCTGGTGAGGCTGCATTTGATGGGCGTTTCATTAAAAAGTTGGGGTATACATGATCAGGACAAAGAGGGTGGAGTCAAGGGTGAAGCCAAGGGGGGCAGCAAAATGAGGTTTTGCCTAGGGTGTCCTAGATGGAACTCTTGGGTTTTGGGGTTCCATTAAACACTTGGGATCTGGGGTTTCATGGAACTCTTGGTTTCTGGAGTTTCATTGAACTCTTGGGTTCTGGGGTTCCATGGAACTCTTGGTTTCTGGAGTTCCATTGAACTCTTGGGTTCTGGGGTTTCATTAAACACTTGGGTTCTGTGGTTCCATTAAACTCTTGGTTTCTGGAGTTCCAAGTAACTCTTGGTTTCTGGGGTTCCATGGAACTCTTGAGTTCTGGGGTTCCATGGAACTCTTGAGTTCTGGGGTTCCATGGAACTCTTGAGTTCTGGGGTTCCATGGAACTCTTGAGTTCTGGGGTTCCATGGAACTCTTGAGTTCTGGGGTTCCATTGAACTCATGGGTTCTGGGGTTCCATGGAACTCTTAGTTTCTGGGGTTCCATGGAACTCTTGGTTTCTGGGGTTCCATGGACTGCTTGGGTTCTAGGGTTCCATGGAAGTCTTTGATTCTGTTAGGCGGCGTACACACGATCGGATATATCCGATGAAAACGGTCCGCGGACCATTTCCATCGGATATGTCCGATCGGGAGTTTGATCCGATGGCGTGTACACACCATCGGATCAAATTCCCCGCCGCCGGACGGCGCGGTGACGTAGTGGTGACGCGGCGGTGACGTTGACGCCGCCGCGTCACCGCCACGTCACCGCACCAGGAAGTAAAACACTTCCGCGCATGCGCCGAATCCATTCGGCAGCGGCGCGGCGGCGGTGGGAGCCGACATGTCTGCTGGTAAGTGTACTAACCAGCAGACATGTCGGGCGGACAGATTCCCACCGGATAGATTTCAAAGCATGCTTTGAAATCTGTCGGGTGGAGAAATCTGTCCGCTAGCCCATACACACGAGCGGAGATGTCTGCTGAAACGGTCCATCGGACCGTTTTCAGCGGACATATCCCCTCGTGTGTACGCGGCCTTAGAGGTTGCTAGTGGTTCCTTGAGCAGTGGAAAACTGACCCCCCATCTGAAGTGCCTGCATAGTTTCAGGGCCAACACCATATACAGTAGCAGAGTCAGTTGTATGTCAACAATAATTTTTTTGGCTGTCTGTAAGGGTGGCATTTGTCTCACTGGCCACCAATATAAGGAGGCACTTTCCATTCACTTAGAACAAAATGGAGACACAATCCACACTGCCTGGCACCACATCTAAAAATATATGAACAAAACAAAAGGGTAAAGAAATTAAAAAACCGACTTTTAAGACTGCCACTATAATCCCTATGAGGAAGGAAACGTACCCACAGGTATAGATAACATTTTAAAATGTATTAAATATCATAATAAAAACCTGTCACAAAGATAAATGCATACGCATGCCATATTGTGTACATTCTCCCATATATGACTGATATAGCTAGACAAGGAAACCTGTACGGATGGCCTCTGTAGTAGTGAATATGCTGTCATAAGAGAAATCTTCTGTCTGAGGGCCAGCCACCAGGATCAAAATGTCAGCACCAATGGATCACTACGCGTTTCTCCAATAGCGTCCTCAGGAGATCCTATTGGTACTGGTAGCTATATTGTAATTAATATATTCATCTACAAATATAATAGGCTGTAAACATAGATTGTTTGATACTCCATTGGAGTCCACTGGAGTCGGTAGTTGGAATTATCCTGCTTTTCTTTAACCCTTCCCCCTCCCCTTCCCTCTTCATGGTGAATATGTGCAGAATCCTATACCCATAGTTACTTTCATTTGATCCAGCGGGGGATTTGAACCCTATGTAAAGTATGGTCCAATTTGCTCCATCAGGTGTAAAATACATTCTATCCTGATCCCCCAGAAGGCAATCGAATATTCCCTGGATCAGTAATCTGTGGTGTTATTACAGTACCCTATAAATGTTAATATCCAGTTACATTTTGTTTATTTAGGAATGCATCAATTTTTTTAAACAATCTCCTGAGCTGGCCAGAACTAGTTCCTGAAGGAGTCTATTCTACATTTTCACAGCTCTTACTGTGAAGAAGCACTTCTGTATGTAAAGGTTAAAGTGGTTGTAAGCCCTTACATATACCCAGTGAAGTGACTGGCCTTGAATGATACACAGAGATGAATCAAATCCTCTTACATAAGTTGTATTTGTTTATCTGAGGGTTTTCTCTACATCTGTTCAAAGTACAGAAATTATACAGCTTGTCTGACCTTCCAGAAATAAGGGGGCGGATAGCTGAAGTTACACTCGTGGGGAGAGCTCTGAGAGCTAATTGAAAGGAAAGGGATACATCCCCGCACACAGCATATAGTAACAGAGCTGAGGCTGTCAATCATAGGCTGAGTGTTGGAGATCCCTGCCCTGTCACCTTTTTATCTCTTGGTGTCAGGAACCCTTGTCAGCAGCAGTTCATGCTGATAGTAGAGGAACGAGGCAGCAGACAGAAATTACATTTAGTGGCCTGGATTCAGACAAGTACACACTGTAGAGGGATATGTTTTGTTCACATTTCATGTCTCAGGTTTACAACAGCTTTAAATCTCTTTTCCTCCATACATAAAGAGTGACCCTTGTTCCCTGAACATTAATAATTCTACACCAAATTCACAATATGGACCACTTAAGTATGAGAGGTCTTCAAAAGGTTTAATAATAGAGTTAAAAAAAAGTACAGAAACTGGGCCAGGATCGGGCAACATTGCGACAATGAAGTCAGGATCCGCCCACATGCCTGTATGGCACCTGGCTCAGCCTCTCAGCGAGCCACTGAGAACCTGAGCTGGTCACTCTCGCCCCCTTCACAGCCCAGTGCTCTGGGAGCTGTAAGAAGTGAGCGATCAGTGTTTGATCGCTCTGTTCTCAGTGTTAGAGTCAGTGGGGGACAGACGCAGCATCGGACCGATGTTGCCGTCACCTAGGTAAGTATGTTTAAAAAAATATATAAATTATCATACTTCTCTTTTAACAAACTCACACCTGAATTGCAATTAAACTGGTGAATAAAAACGGACCGGACTCCTTTGAAAAGCGGTGTGGCACATATGTGAAGTAAGAAAGCATGTCAGCCTCCCACCCGCCTGTCCAATCACAGGAAATCACATGTAAACATGGAAGGGCTGTTTATCGGCTCTCCTCACCTCACACTGATGGCATCTCCTTGCAAGTGAGACCTGTACACGTAATCAGTGCCCTGATTAAGTTCAGCCCCAACATTGCACAGGAGGGATGCCACCCATCAGTGCCAACCATCAGTGCCACATCTCCATACCACCTATCAGTGCCCATCAGTGTGGCGTATTAGAGCCACCTACCAGTGCCCATCCGTACAGCCTCATTAGTGCCTATCAGTGCCGCCTTATCAGTGCCTATCATTGTCACCTATCAGTGCCCATCAGTGCAGCCTTATCAGTGCCACCTTATCAGTGCCCATCAGTGCAGCATATCAATGCCTATCAGTGCGGCATATTAGTACTACCTATCAGTGCCCATCAGTACAGCCTCATTAGTGCCCATCAGTGCAGCCTATTAGTGTCCATCAGTGCCGCCTCATCAGTGCACATCAGTGAATGGGAAAAAATATTTATTATAAAAAAAAAAAAAAACTTTTTTTTCTTTTTTTTGCAATTTTTTTTTAAACCCAGCAGTGATGTAATAAAAATAAAAGAAAGCTCTATCTGTGTGGAAAAAAGATAACAACTTAATTTGGGTACAGCGTTGCATGACCGTGCAATTGTAAATCAAAGTGCGACAGAGCTGAAAGCTGACAATATTGAAAAAGCAGAATGATGAGCCAATCACTGTGCTGCATCTCCTTCATTGTCCAATCACAGTCTAGAGGCGTATCCATGACATCTTGGGCTCAGCACAAATAGGTTAAATGATGCTGACTGTAAGGGAAACTCGTCGGGCGAAACACATCGTTTTCCCCGTCGAGTTCCTAGTTCGGCAGTTTAAAAACTTGTCGAGCCAAATTTTTCCATTGCCCGTCGAGGAAATAGAGAACATGCTCTCTTTTTGGCTCGACGAGTTTCCTGACGGGTTTCTCGGCGAAAAGTGTACACGCGACCGGTTTTCTCCCATCGAGTTTCTTGCTGGATTCTGCCGAGAAAACCGGTCGTGTGTACGCCGCCTCAGACAAAATAAGTAAACAAGTGTAATAAAGGGGTAATCCTGCGCTATATAGTGCTGGTGAAAATAATTGACAAATCTACAGAATCAGGTGTCCCTGACGTTACCGGATCTCCGACGAAACTCCTTGAAGGCCCGGAAGCTGGTGGAGAGGTGAGTACCAATCAAGATATTTAATCGATCAAAAAGCTTTTGATCGATCAAAAATTTTAAAGATTAATCGATCAATTAAAAGTTAATTTGCACAGCCCTAAAAAAAATATAAAATAAATATCACCAGTGAGTGAGTGACATAAAATAAATAGATATAGTATATTGACAATACTGAAATAACCATATAGCCATGCCCCCCTTTGACAATACTGAAATAACCTGTATATCCAAAAATTAATATACATAAATAAAATAAAACTAGAAGTATTGGAAGAAGAATATATGAACTCAGTCCCAAGTATGTGAAAAAAACGTGATAAGTGACCTTATTGAAGAAACGTAAATGTCCCAATAAGAAATGTGTTGAAACATATGAAGGATGATAGTCCAAATTACACAGGAAAAATGGTTGAATAGTGTCAGGATAGACAGTGAGACTATTGGGAACCTCCACTACACTGATGAAATCTCCGGTGTCACACACATAAATAGGGGGGACTCTTACCAGATGAGTAGGACCTCAATAGTAAAGGTCATGAACATCTGAGCAGATAGAAACCTCTGCAACGGTTATACAGAGAGCCGGATAGTCCACATGCCAAACTCCTTAGAATCTCCTCCACTGAAGTCAGCAGGAAAAGGGTATAACACTTCCTCCAAAAAGGGGACCAATCCGTTGACTATAGGTTAATAAAAAAATATAAGGGCAGCAATGTGCGTTACCTCTTAAAATGTATTTAAAAAATAGGCAGATCATTTGTAAACAAACATAAAAAATCGTAGAACAGCCGGCATAAAGCTTAAAAGAACGAACACCCATGCTTTCGGGGTCACGTGAGAGCGCGGTGACGTCAACGCGTAGCACTGCCCTGACTAGTTTAGTCAGAGTTGACGTTTTCAAAGGCCACGGGCGACGCATTAAAGTCACCACTAGTTATACAGATAGGGGCTAAACCAGGCCTCGTTTTCATTACACTTTACAGGAAGAAACGTGAGACCAAGCCTCATACAGAGTACATACACAGATGGTCGGGAAAGGGAGCCAATGAAACGTATCCCCACCTATCCCTTCCAAACAATAAACATTAGCATAGTATTGCAGCCATAAAAAAAAGAAAAAACAACACTGAGCTTACATAAAAATATCAGAACCAAGCCAGATACCGCCAGTATATGCTGGAAACATAAAATAAATGGCGGGAAACCGTTATACTTAGACAAAAAAGTACAACGGAGGACAGTTCAGGGTTGAAGGTGAAAAGTTTATTTTATTTTTAATTTTTTAATATACTATTCATTTTTATTTTGTTAAATTTGGGCTGGAGTTCTGCTTTAACACAACTGTATACAGGAAGGAGTGATGCTAACATACTGCAAAATGTACTTTTAGTTTACTTGCACAGCTGTACTATAAATATTCACAGACAATTCCCCGTCTTTAATACCAGTTTTCCAGAACACTTTGCTCGCTGCGTGGATGGGTGATATTTAAAGGACGCTTTTAGTATTCACTTTGTCTCTTGTAGCAAAGCAGATTACTCTTGATGTTGCCTTGCTGAGTGTAATTACAATATCTGACCCTCTGTGCATTGACTAGAATGGGGGGGTTAAAATAATATTTGTTCAACAGATTGTTCCTTCTGTGCCCTTTTAGCTGGTAATTGTCCCTTCATTTAGGGGGGTAATGTCTTCCTCGGTGTATGGTAATTCTTCTCACCCTTAACACTCCCATCTGCGCCTTCTTCACACTATTTTTATCATTTACTATCCCATCTGCTCCCATTTCTTCTTTCCTTGCAGTATTATCATATTCATCCTAATACAGACCTCTCAGTTATTCAGCTCATGTTCTTTTCTTATACCTGTCTGCAGTTATGGAAGCACTACTACATGTCTCATGTTGCTTCCTTTTACTGTATTGTACAATACTTGGCACCCAGGGGCAGAAACAGGAAACATGCATGATCTGTGGATAGATAGATAGATAGATAGATAGATAGATAGATAGATAGATAGATAGATAGATAGATAGATAGATAGATAGATAGATAGATAGATAAAGATAGATATATAGATAGATAGATAAAGATAGATAGATACAGATAGATAGATAAAGATAGATAGATAGATAGATAGATAGATAGATAGATAGATAGATAGATAGATAGATAAAGATAGATATATAGATAGATAGATAAAGATAGATAGATAAAGATAGATAGATAAAGATAGATAGATAGATAAAGATAGATAGATAGATAGATAGATAGATAGATAGATAGATAGATAGATAGATAGATAGATAGATAAAAACACACACATTATGTGCCTATATTATGTGGGCTTATTATGGACTTGCAAACCATGGCCATTAACCACTTTACACTCAGGCCAGTTCCATACCTCCCAATTTTTAGAGATGGGAATGAGGGACACCTATCAGCAAAAGTATGTAAGCATAGGACACACCCCCCTACTACGCCCCCTTAAAGGAGAATTGTATAAAAGATTGGTTAAACCCACAAGTGTCTTTTTTACCACTACTATTCCTTTATATTGGCTTTTGAAATTTACAAATGCAGCAATTTAGAAATCTGATGAAAGGTTAAGCACTGGAAAACACTTTTTGATAGATAAAAAGTGCATTTTGTATACATCTATATGGATCAGATCAAAATGAGGGACAAATGGGGAGAAATGAGGGACAGAGGGACATTGCTCCAAATCAGGGACAGTCCCTTGAAATCAGAGACAGTTGGGAGCTATGCAGTTCTGACATTTCTCACATATATTATATGTAAAACCAGCATTTTTTTTTTATACAAAATTACTTAGAACCCCCAAACATATATTTTTTTAAAGCAGAGGCCCTGGAGAATAAAATAGCGGTTATTGCAATTTTTCATGTTGCACGATATTTATAATCATTTTTAAAACACACATTTTTACAAAAAATACACTTTAATTACCATATTTATCAGTGTATACCATGCACTTTTTCCCCCATAAAATCGGGGGGAAATCATGGGTGCGCGTTATACACCAACAGCATACCTCGGAGGGGAAGGAGGGGGTAGCCGAGTAAACAGGAGATGACGACTCTGTGATTTTCCAATGTTCAGGCTGATTTGATGATAGATGGTGAGGCTGCAAATGAAAATAAAACGGCAATAATCAGGCTGCATTCATGCATTGATGGGCTGCAGGTGGACATTGATCGAGCTGCAGATGGACATTGATCGGGCTGCAGATGGACATTGATCGGGCTGCAGATGGACATTGATCGGGCTGCAGATGGACATTGATCAGGCTGCAGATGGACATTGATCAGGCTGCAGATGGACATTGATCAGGCTGCAGATGGACATTGATCGGGCTGCAGATGGACATTGAGCAGGCTGCAGATGGACATTGATCAGGCTGCAGATGGACATTGATCAGGCTGCAGATGGACATTGATCAGGCTGCAGATGGACATTGATCGGGCTGCAGATGGACATTGATCAGGCTGCAGATGGACATTGATCAGGCTGCAGATGGACATTGATCAGGCTGCAGATGGACATTGGTCAGGCTGCAGATGGACATTGGTCGGGCTGCAGATGGACATTGATCGGGCTGCAGATGGACGTTGATCGGGCTGCAGATGGACATTGATCAGGCTGCAGATGGACATTGGTCAGGCTGCAGATGGACATTGGTCAGGCTGCAGATGGACATTGATCGGGCTGCAGATGGACATTGATCAGGCTGCAGATGGACATTCATGGGCACTGACCCTTAGATTGCTTCAAAGTTGTTTATTTAAAAAAAAATCCAGAAAATTCCCTCTAGAAATTGGGGTGCGTGTTATATGCCAACGCGTGTTATACGCCAATAAATACAGTAATTTTACTCCCTACAAGCACAATTAAAACACCCAATGTTTGTGTAGCAAAGTCCCGTGCCTCTTTAGGCCTAATGGTGACCTCCACAGTTAGGGAGAGCTGACATCCTTCTATGTAGAGTGGGTTACAAGGCATGGATCAGATGAAAACAGACAGGCATAGAGGAGAGCGGGACGCTGGCAGCTGACATGTCATCCGCCTGCTCAGCGGAGATCAACGGATCAAGGGGACTCCGTCAAAACAGATCTGCCCTGTGTGAAAGGGGCCTAGCACCAAAATCTTATTAATGCAATCCTCTGTCCATGCTGAGTATCCATGATGAGTCTTCAGTGTGGTTCTTTTTTTTCATATAAGGTTGAAAATTAGAAGAAAATACCTAATTATCCTTCCACTCCCCTCCTCTTCTTGGAGCTTTTTGACCATGCTAAGTACAGAAGCAGATTTGTGCTGTTTGGTCAGTTTGTGTCCCTCAACAACCAATTAGAGCTGCAGGATGTTGTCTCATTGTAGTCCCATAGTCAGCTTGCCCCCTGCCTAGCTTCACTTGGCTTGAATGACAGTGGCTCCTATTTGGATCATTGAGTCAAAACACTCCTATGGAGCAACAGAACCAAACCAGTGAGATGGAATGGGATGGGGGGGGAATGGGTAGTTGGGGCAGGGTGGGGGTCAGAATGTTTATTGGAACTTTTCTCTCTCTATATATATATACGCTACATCATGTTCCCGCCTACATAGTCCATATAGCCATGCCCCCCTTACACAAGAAGAGGGACGGGCAGAGAGGCCAGTCTTATTTTGTGTGTTCTGTGCTTACATATTTTTTCTAATGGGTGTCCCTTGTTCCCATTTCAAAAAGTTGGGAGGTATGCAAAATATTGTGTTCCCAGCACACCACAGTACTGCCAACAATAGACCCTTGTACACTACACTATAGCATACCTCCCAACTTTCCGAGATGGAAATAAGGGACACCAATTAGCAAAATTATGTAGGCATAGGACACGCCCACCTTAAAGGTGAATTGTACAAAAAAATATTACTTAAACCCCCAAGTGCTTTTTTACAGCTACTATTCCTCTATTTGGGCTTTTGGAATTTACAAATGCAGCAATTTAGAATTTGGATAAATGGTCTATTACTGGGAAACACTTTTTAAATTCAATGTTTTTTATTAAATTTTAACAGATAGTACAAACAAAAAGCAAGCATTGGATAGTTTACATCGCAGTGTGAAGGCATCCAGAATTACAATGGATTGGTATCTCAGACAAGCTAATTGGTCAATCTCATACAGATTAATTGGTCAAGGAACCATCCAACCTGAAACAAAGTACAGTGAATACATGGAAACTGAGTACCTATTCGCTCCTGTGTAGGTGGCGGCAAGGTACAACGTAAACAAACATCATAAGTTTTGAACACCAACGGTCTAAATTGTCTAACAAGTACTTGCTGGGTAAAGAGAGAGAGAGGAACATAGTGTAAAAGGGAGACACAGAGAGCGAGGGGCAGGGAAAAGAGAGAGGGGGAGGGAAAGAAGAGGATAGGAGAGTCAAGGAAGAGGAGAAGGAGCCATACAAAGTCAGAGGTTCGCAGTTGAGCCAAAAAAAACCCCAGTCTAATATACAATGTGGCAGAGAAATCACGTGTTTATCTAAGATTGATACCAGCTATTCCAAAGTTCCCACTTATTGCTCATGCCAGACCTCCCACCCATGCCCGAATCAAACATTTGTTCATAGCACTGGGAAACACTTTTTGATAGATAAAAAGTGCATTTTATATACAACTATATAGTTCAGACCAGAATGAGGGACAAATGAGGAGGAAAGAGGGACAGAGGGACTTTTTTTTCTGAATGAGGGACATCTAGATGCTCTAAATCAGGGACTGTTGGGAGCTATGCTAAAGGTAAGAACAGACAAACCTTGGGTCCAAAGCATAGGCGTGCACACAGGGTTTGCCAGATGTGCGTGGGCACACCCTAATCACCCAGTGCAGCACAGATTCCCCTTACTGCCCTGGCTCCCCCCGCTTCCGGCTTCCTTCCTTTCTTCTACCACCAGCTGCTGCTGCGGGCACACACAAGGGGGTATTTTAGATTGAGTGGGGGAAGGGGACGGTAAATATGTAATTTACTGGCCCCTTCCCTTTCTGAATGAACACAGTGAGTAATCGGTACCCTGTGTTTGAGCTTCGGAGTGCACACCCTAATGCAATAGGCTGTGCACACCTATGATTCAAAGACTGACTCCCTGGCATGGTTTTCATTGCATATTTTCTTTTACCTTACCTGAAAAAACATGTTTAATAAAAAAAATCAGCAGAAACATACAGTGCCTCTTCAAAGTCACACATGCTATCTACGTACTGTATTCTGTACTGGAAGACCTGGCGCACTTACTTATCTGCAATGAACGTTAGAAAAGTGTGCAGCCTCAGTTGGAGGAGCATGCAGTCTGACCTCACAGCTAATGGTGTTAAATCTTCTACATAGCTGTGAATTTTCATTGGTAAATGATCTCTGAACGAGGGAAGCCTGAATGCTTGTGTGGTTTCTTTACACAGATATCATACTTAGCTCCAATATAAGTGCCGGGTTTTATACAAAGTGAATATCATTTTCCAGTTCAAATTCCATTTGCAGAGAAGAGCCAGGCACTTGCAGGATGAGAGCTCCTTACTCACAAGTGTTTCCCTCTGTGCTTATCTCTTCTGGAATGCTCTTGTGCTGCAAGGCAAGCCAAGGCGAATCTTTCCAAAATCTATGTGCCAACTCCAGAAAGAGGAGCACCAGCAAAAATGTAACCTTCATCTGACACACGTAGTTCTCGCCTCTTACAACAACCCTATGTAGACGTTTCTTGCCTTCAAGGCCTTATGCACACTGGACCTTTTAAAAAACACCAGGAAAAAGCAGCGTTAAAAACGCGTTGTTAGCCGCATTTGTGAATAGCGTTTATGGGCGTTTTTACTCATTTTTTGGCAGTTTTTTTGTTTAATTTTCAGTAAAAACACTCCCTAATAATGTGAAAATGCCTAAAAATGACAAACGCGGCTAAATGCTGCTAACATTCTGTTACAGCGTTTAGCAGTGTTTAGGGGTATTTTTGGGCGTTTTACGTTTTTACAGGTCCTAGACGCACAGGCTGTCGTTTTTTCCTATTGCCTTTAAAAGCTTATGCCTCTAAACACCTCTGATGCCGTACACACGATCATTTTTCGGCATGAATAAAAAAACAAAGTTTTTCGGCATGTAGAAAAAACATTGTTTTTTCCAACTTCATCATTAAAGCGACGTTGCCCACACACCATCGTTTAAAAAAATGCTCTAGCAAAGCGCGGTGACGTACAACACGTATGCCGGCACTATAAAGGGGAAGTTCCATGTGAATGATGCCACCCTGCTTTAGCTGATTTCCTGATAGTAAAAGACGATTCGCAATTTTCTGTCTGTCTGTTTTCAGCGTGATGAATGTGCTTACTCCATACCAGAACGAGCGCTCTCGTCTCATAACTTGCTCCACACACGATCATTTTTTACAACCCGAAAAACAACATCGTTTAAAAAGTTGTTAAAAAATGCAGCATGTTCGGGAATTTTTTTTTCGTTTTTCAGAACCCGAAAAATGATGTGAAGCCCACACACGATCCATCTATCCATCTATCTATCTATCTATCTATCTATCTATCTATCTATCTATCTATCTATCTATCTATCTATCTATCTATCTATCTATCTATCTATCTATCTATCTATCTATCTATCTATCTATCTATCTATCCTTTAATGGCCAGTCCCAGTCTTAGGCCTCATACACACGGGCAAGAATCTCTTGAGGAAAAAAACATTTTTCCCAACGAGATTCTTGCCAAGAAGTCAGAGGGCCAGATTCAGGAACAGTTACGCTGGCGGATCGAGTGATCCGCCAGCCTAACTGTGACTTTGAGCCGGCGTTTCTGTTTTCTGTAACCAGAAAACAAGAAACGCCGGGTTGAAGTTCCGATGCGAGCAGCGTAACTGAGTTTCGCCATCGCATCGTTACTTCAACTTAAAAATGGCGCCGGGGGCGTTCCCGCCGATTTACGCTCAAAAAATATGTTAATGAGCGGAAATCGGCAATTCACGATCGAAATCCGGCGCGACGCAATGACGATACGACGTTTCCGGACGGGATACACGGCGCATAGATATACCTACATGGGGTTGGAGTATCCTATGTTAGGTATAGGCGTCGTCATCGCGTCGGAAAAAAAAAAAAAAAACGTCGCTTGCGTAAAACGGTCATGAATGGGAATGTGACGTCATTGACGTTCATTCACAGATTTTGGAGCATGCGCACGGGGATGTTTTGACACTCGACGCATGCGCAGTACGTTGGCGGCGGGATCGCGCGTAGTTAGCATACTACACGCCCCGTACCCGCTAAATTTGAATTCCGCCGGCTCATTTGTGATGCGCTGCCGCAACTTTAGGAGCAAGTGCTTCGTGAATGACAGCACTTGCTCCTAAAATTTCGGCAGCGCAACGCAAATGAGAAGCGTTACTCCAGAGCAAAGATGCTCTGGACTACCTGAATCTGGCCCTATGTGTACAGTTCTATGCGCAGGTTTCCACGGTGAGCAGGTAAGTATACACACTTTTGGGTTTCTCGGCAGGAAAACTGCTAAGAATCTCACGACGAGGAAATAGAGAACGTGTTCTCTATTTTTCTCATCTAGATTCTGGGTAGTTTTCTTATCGAGAATCCTGAAAGCCTCGTACACACGCTTGGTATACTTGGCAAGAAAGCTCTGCCAGTAGTTTTCTTGCTGGTTCTTACTGAGTAAACCGAGCGTGTGTACAAGACTTTAGTCCGTAGGGTTCAATATTGAGTTGGCCCACCCTCTGCAGCTATAACAGCTTCAACTCTTCTGGGAAGGCTGTCCACAAAGTTTAGGAGTGTGTCTATGGGAATGTTTGACCATTCTTCCAGAATTGCATTTCTGAGGTCAGGCACTCATGTGGACCAGAAGGCCTGGCTCTCAGTCTCCACTCTAATTCATCCCAAAGGTGTTCTATCGGTTTGAGGTCAGGCCAATCAAGTTCCTCCACCTCAAACTCTCTCATCCCTGTCTTTATGGACCTTGCTTTGTGCACTGGTGCAAATCATTTCGTGGAGGGGGGCTTCAGCATACCAAGACATGTTGGACAATTTCATGCTCCAACATTGTGGGAACAGTTTAGGGATGGCCCCTTCCTGTTCCAACATGACTGTACAATCAAAGCAAGGTCCATAAAGACATGGATAAGTGAGTTTTGTGTGGAGGAACTTGACTGACCTGAACCCGATAGAACACCTTTGGGATGAATTCGAGTGGAGACTGTAAGCCAGGCTTTCACATCCGACATCAGTGCCTGACCTCACAAATGTGCTTCTGGAAGAATGGTCAAACATTCCCATAGACCCACTCCTAAACCTTGTGGACAGCCTTCCCAGAAGAGTTGAAGCTGTTATAGCTGCTAAGGGTGGGCCAACTCAATACTGAACCCTACGGACTAAGACTAGGATGCCACTAAAGTTCATCCGTGTGTAAAGGCTGGTGTCCCAATACTTTTGACTATATACAGTATATATATATATATATATATATATATATATATATATACATGGGGGGCAATGCCATAAAAATAGCCATGATTTTGGAATGGATTGTCTAAAAAGCTCATACTAGTGTGATGGCCAGGTGTCCACATACCTTTAGCCATATATAGTCTACCTTCACATTTTTATGTCAAGTCAGGTTATCTTTAAACGACATGCACGCAAGTGGTTAAAATCTCATGTGCAACGGAGCCTTTAAAGGGAATTGAAAACTTCCATGAATTATTAAAATAAGAGTGACAGGAGCATTGCTTTGCTCTCACTTTCAATGAAAAAAAAAAAGAAGGGATTCCTGCCTGAGATGGGATTGAAATCCAATGCAGATTTCTGCTTTTCTCCGGGTACAGGATTTACCAGGGAGAACAGACATTGGAGACCAGCGACTGCTTTTTTAGTGTGCTATGTTAGCACATAGGCGCTCAGAGATTGCCACAGGTCATGCCTGTATAACAGCCACGTTCAGCGATTTTCACACACCACACAATTAAATGCTCCTAAAGAATACTGAGGATGCCGTTATCATAATGACGGTCATCCCCCAAACACTGACTACAGCTTAAAGGAGAAGAATGCTATTCATTTCTCCAGCAGATTGATTGGTGGGTAATTGGGAGCAGGCTATGTGAGCAATGAAATAACAAAGGTTAAGCAGAAATAGATTCTGAAAGGCTGCTACCGCCAAAGGACTAAGTACCCCATTTATAACCTACTTTCCTGTACTAGTGGCTTGCTGGAAATGTCCAGATCTGACAGCTTCTGCAGTGCATCGCATCGGTAACTGTCTAGTGCGCACGCACATTGGGCAATAAAGATCGATAACTGTAATGCCGCGTACACACGATCATTAAAACGGCCTTGCCTACACACGATCGTGGAAAGAAAATGCTCTAGCAAAGCGCGTTGACGTACAACACGTACGATGGCACTATAAAGACGAAGTTCCATTCGGATGACTCCATCCTTTGGGCTGCTTTAGCTGTTAGTAAAAGAAGATTCATGCTTTTCTGTCTGTTAGAGCGTGATGAATGTGCTTACTCCATTACGAACGGTAGTTTTACCAGAACGAGCGCTCCCGTCTCATAACTTGCTTCTGAGCATGCGCGGATTTTTCACGTCGTTAAAGCCCACACACGACCATTTTTTACAACCCGAAAAACAATGTTAAAAACGTTGTTAAAAAATAGAGCATGTTCGAATTTTTTTTTTGCCCGTTTTTCAGAACCCGAAAAATGCTCTGAAGTCCACACATGATCGTTTTTAATGACATAAAAAAAAAAAAACGTAATTTCTTACAACCCGAAAAATGATCGTGTGTACATGGCATAACAGTTTTATGAGATGTGTTTTTGCACAGGAGCGCATTCCCTAATTTTCAAAGGATTAATTACTTGCATGCAGTTTTTTATATGCACATGAAGAATAGCCGTATTAGTGCAAGGGAGGCTCACACTGTTGGCAGGTGGGAAGGATTGGTGTGGTGGCTGGTCAACATGAAAGGGGTTGAACT
Source organism: Rana kukunoris (assembly GCA_029574335.1). Lineage (NCBI taxonomy): Eukaryota > Metazoa > Chordata > Amphibia > Anura > Ranidae > Rana > Rana kukunoris. The sequence continues at coordinate 207,384,723 of CM056054.1, read as the reverse complement.
ATTATGTTCCCTTGTCATGGAAATAGCAACTGTTTGCTCAATCCTACAAGGATCCAAAACCAGCACCATGGACAGCATCCAAGACATATGATGGTTTCTAAGTATTTGTTTGAGATGAATGAGAAAATTGAGAACTGTCCGTGATACTTTTTTTATTTGCACTAACATATAATTTTCCAGGACAAGCTTTCGGGGTGTGTACCCTTCTTCAAGATCCAAGGTTCAAGGTCCAAGAGTACTGCTTGGACCTTGAAGAATGGGACACATCCCGAAAGCCCGTCCATGAAAAATTATGTTAGTGCAAATAAAACAAGTATCACGGACAGTACTCAATTTTCTCATTCATCTCAAACAAATACTTAGGCCGCGTACACACGGTCAAGCCGATAAGAGCAGTCGGATGGACCGTTTTCATCAGACCAAACCGATCGTGTGTGGGCGCCATCGGTTATTTATCCATCGGTTAAAAGAAAAAATCAAACTTGTTTTAAATTTAACCGATGGATACCTAACCGATAGAAAAAAAACGATAGTTAAAAATCCATGCATGCTCAGAATCAAATCGACGCATGCTTGGAAGCATTTTACATCACCGCGTTTTGACACAATCGTTTTTTTTAAAAGATGGTGTGTAGGCACGACTGACCATCAGTCAGCTTCATCGGTTAACTGATGGAAAAATCCATCAGACCGTTCTCATCGGATTGACCGATCGTGTGTACAGAGCATTAGAAACCGTCATATGTCTTGGATGCTGTCCATGGTGCTGGTTTTGGATTTTTGTAGGATCGAGCAAACAGTTGCTATTTCCATGACAAGGGAAGAGAATAGTTCAACCCCTTTCATGTTTATACCAGCCACCACATCAATCCTTCCCACCTCCACACAGTGTGAGCCTCCCTTGTTCTGTCTTTTATTCTTTCCAGAAAGACGTGTACGCAGCTAGAAAGAAATGTAAGCGCAGGACATACATGACGGGGTGGAAGTAACTACCAGAAAGGAATAGGTTAAGTCAGGGTGGTCAGAGAAAAAGAACTTGCCCTTACCGGATTGGAGGCGTCACGGTGAGACGGAGAGGAGCTGTATAGATAGTAGGGTGGGGGTGGAGCAGAGGCACAGCAGTCGGAGGCAGAAATCATAGTGGAACATCCCTCTCGCCCTAATGGAAGTGGCTTGGCTGTGCTGAAGAAGATGGTCATTACGATTGGGTCCTTGACGATGGGTATAAAACATGAGGTATTTGAGGAAACGGTGGGACCCATCTCAGGTATGGAGTCCTCCCGGTTGGTCTGGCTTCAGTCTAGACTACTGGGTAGTAAGGTGGTAGTGGTCTGTGGTGAGTTAGGGAGTCCTCAAGGTGGTTTTGGTGGCTAGGGACAGATGCTAACTTAGAGGTACGACAGATTTCAAAGTTGGGAAGATACGGTTGTCAGGGACCGGTAACCAGTTATTCGGATTAGAGCTGGAGTATTTAAAAATGTTTTTATTTGGTTTTGTGCTAATAAAGGCCGAACCGGCCATTTAAATCGAATACAGTGCCAGTGTCCTTATTCAATAGTCATGGGGGGTGTTTGGTACATGGTTTGAGTTAGAGTAGTAAGATATCTGAACTACCCTAGTCAAATCAACCCCCCTGACCCACTTATTCTCACCTTCGCCATGCTTAACTGTAGTGATGAGCGGAATACGCCATATTCGATTTCGCGATATTTCGCGAATATTTCGAAGAATATTCGCGAATATTCGTTAATATCGAATATTCGTGATATTTTATAAAAAAAAATAAAAGCGAAATTTCGCTATTTTTTTTGGATAAAATATCACGAATATTCGATATTTACGAATATTCGCTATAATTTATGAAAAAAAAAAAAAAATTGCGATATTTCGCCAATGCGAAATTTCGCTATTTTTTTTTTGGGATAAAATATCACGAATATTCGATATTTACGAATATTCGCTATATTTTATAAAAAAAAAAAAAAAAATGCAAAATTTCGCATTGACGAAATTTCGCATTGACGACATTTCGCATTGGCGAAATTTCGCATTGGCGAAATTTCGCAATTTTTATTTTTTTTTATAAAATATCACGAATATCACGAAAAAAAAAATTGCGAAATTTCGCGAATGCGAAATTGATTGCGAAATTGATTGCGAAAAAAATACGAATATTCGAAATAGCGAATATTCGCCGCGATATTCGAGTTATTCACGAATACTCGAATATGCAATATTCGTAGCGAATATTCGCAATGCGAATATTCGTGAGCAACACTACTTAACTGCTATTTTGTTCCTCCTTCAAAGCCAAAAGTGAAACATTGTGTATGATCCTTGTTTTCTAGTATGTGAGCTTACTCAGGGTTGATGACAGCATTCTACATGGCAGTGTTCAGGATTGCTAATTGATCCTTTAGGCTTCGATCACCTACATCCTGTGTCCACATGCCTGGAGCCACCAAGTTTTTTCACAAGGGCTCTGGTGGAGCAAAAGGGTGTTGGAGGCACAGCAAAGGTAAGTATAAATGGGTTGGGAAGGAACTTGCAAGAGATTCTAAATAGGTAAAGTGAGTTTCTTTAACCACTTGAGTTCCAGGAAGGTTTTACCCCCTCATGTTTTGCTATTTAGCACTGCACTACTTTAACTGCCAATTGCGCAGTCATGCAAGACTGTGCACTAATGTATTTTATATATATTTTTTCACACTAATAGATCTTTCTTTTGGTGGTATTTGATCACCACTGGGTTTTCTTTTTTTTGCAATATAAATGAAAAAGACTAAACATTTTGAAAAAAAAACCCTAAAACAATATTTTCTACTTTCTGTTATAATACATATGCAATTAAAAAAAATCAAGTTTCTTTATCAATTTAGGGCAAAGTGTGTTCTGCTACATGTCTTTGGTAAAAAAATACAACAAAAATCCCTATAAGTGTAAATTTATTGGTTTGCATAAAATGTATAGCATCTACAGTACAAACTATGGTATATATACTGGAATTTCCACAGCTATGACACTTTACTAGAAATGGTGGTGATCACTGATCAGCAACTTCTACTGGGATTGTGATAGTCTGGTGGGCAATCTGGCGATACTGTAGCTGATGATGCCAGGGAGGTATGCTAGCTGACTAACTGGCATTAATAGTGATACTAATACAGTGATCAGTGCTAATACTGTACAATATCACTGTACTAATGACACTGGCCTGGAAGGGGTTAACATCTAGGATGATCAAAAGATTTACTGTGTAGCTAACAGCATGTATTGTGTGCTGCTTTTACTTAACTATCTGTTTGCCTTTTTCTCCCTGCTTTGCAGGGAGAAGAAACAGCCAGATTGCTGCTCACAATACACAGAGTTCAGTGTTTTGTAATCACAGAACTCTGCGTGTTATTTGGTACAGCCGATGAGCTTCCTAACTTGCGCTGTGTCTACTCACTCTACTCTACTTGTGCGCACATGCACAACCCAAAACTCGGAAGAAATTCTCAGATGTACAGGTATGTCACATGAACTGCGGCTGCCGCCTGCTCACAGTGCAACTACTGTGGGTGGGTGGCAAGTGGATAAATCTGACTTGTTGGAAGGACAACATGTACTCCCTGGAATTAATAAAGTGTGTCTTTAGAATTCTATCATAGCTTCACATGACAAAGGTTGGTGTCTGCAGCAAATTTGTGTGCCTGATAGGAAAAGGTACATGAATGTGCCGCATGGTGGGGGGGCAGCACTGAGCTCAGCATGTCCATATTGGACTATCTTTCCACAGGGTAGGCTCGGCTCCCCCCACCCACCGCATAGCAGCTTTGGATGCTAAGACACTGTTGGATGTACAGCCAGTGACTCATTTTCGGCCTCATTAAGTTACCAACTGGGAGATTCCTGTTATTGTCCAAGTTTGGATCTTACCATCTTTCATTGACGCATGCAATGTGAAGCAACAGCCCTCCATGACGTTTCTTCACTAGGAAGTGCCTTGACTGACGGCTCCAGTGCGCATGCGGAGGAGTGATGTCACGCGACTCCAGCCAGTCACAGAGCCGGAGTCTGCGGTCCCGGAAAGGAAGAGGGGCCAAGATGGATTAGGAAACCAGCTGGGACAGTGCGGGCTTCAATTGCAGGTAAGTATAACATAATGGGCTAGTATGTGATGCATTTTAGCCCATTATGGTTTTACTTTGCAGGGGAAAAAAGAAGAAAAACCCATCAGGGTTTACTTCCTCTTTAAGTCACATCTGAAATCGCACTAGTGTGAACCAGGCCTTACAGAAACAATCCTAAAGCTTTTCTGAATTAGGTGTTGACAGTTTTGAGGGGACCCTACCGCCATGTTGGAAATGCTTTAATGACTTTCTCCCACTGTATCTGCTTTCAGACACTTTAATAAATGAGACCCTTCACGCTCCTTCAATATATTGAAAAGAAGAGCCCCCGTTGTCTTAATATGTTTAGTATTCCGTTACTCTAACATTGTAATTTGGCTGTTTATTGAATAATTCTGCCTTTGTATGCTAAGAAGTGATTATGATCTTGATTGTATACGAAAAGATTGACTCTGTTTTCCTAGGAAACAGAGCAAGGATTCATTCTGTTCGTTTTTAAAGAGATAATTAGATGCTAGCTGACTAATTTTATGTATTAAAAAGTGCACATTGAAGTCAACAGCAATGTAAGATAAAAACAATCATTTCCCTTTGATGGCTTGTATAAACACTTGCAACTTTTTATTTTTTAACTACATGTAGTTGCTATCTCCACCCGTTTTATTTATAGCTATTTATTTATAACTACAAGAAAGACTTAGGCCCCTTTCACACCTGTGGACCGTATGTCCGCATTTTTGTCCATCCGCTCGCGGCTGAAAAAGGCACATACCGTATTTTTCGCACCATAAGACGCACCTGACAATAAGACGCACCTAGATTTTAGAGGAGGAAAAACAAGAAAAAAAAATTATTTACCAAATAGTGTACTAAAATATTTTTCAGTGCCCATGAAATGCAGAGAAATGCAGAGTGGCCATAGAAATGCAGAGTGACCATTGCCCATAGAAATGTAGAGTGACCATTGCCCATAGAAATGCAGAGTGACTATTGCCCATAGAAATGCAGAGTGACCATTGCCAATAGAAATGCAGAGTGACCATTGCCCATAGAAATGCAGAGTGACCATTGCCCAAAACAAATGCAGAGTGACCATTGCCCATAGAAATGCAGAGTGACCATTGCCCATAGAAATGTAGAGTGACTATTGCCCATAGAAATGCAGAGTGACCATTGCCAATAGAAATGCAGAGTGACCATTGCCCATAGAAATGCAGAGTGACCATTGCCAATAGAAATGCAGAGTGACCATTGCCCATAGAAATGCAGAGTGACCATTGCCCATAGAAATGCAGAGTGACTATTGCCCATAGAAAATGCAGAGTGACCATTGCCCATAGAAAATGCAGAGTGACCATTGCCCATAGAAAATGCAGAGTGACCATTGCCCAAAACAAATGCAGAGTGCCCATTGCCCAAAACAAGCGGTACCATTTGCGGCGGGGGCGTTTCCAGCGGCGGCAGGAGGCGATTCAAGTGGTGTGGGGGGCCGTGCCATTGGCGGTGGAAGGAGTTGCCATCGGCGGCGGGGGGCGGAGCCTGTCATCTATTCGGACGATAAGACGCAGGGACATTTTTCCCCATTTTATGGAAAAAAACTGCATCTTATAGTCCGAAAAATACGGTACATTGGTCCCTATGAGATCGCAGAAGTCAGTGGATGAACATCTGCTGACACCCGATCTCGTGCCGGATCCACAATGATCCAATACTGCAGACTGAAGAAAACCCTTTTTTTTCCTTCCGTCATCAGATCGGATGAACACAGACACACAGTCCGTGTTCATCCGATCCCCCCATAGGGGAGAGCGGAGAAAAGACAGGGCGGTCCCTGCACAATGTGTGTGGACCGCCCTGTCATCCGCCGGCTGAGCAAGCGGAGGTTTACGGGGCGGAGCATTACTGATCCGCCCCGTGTGAAAGGGACCTTAGGCTCCATGCACACAGAAGCTAAAAAAAAAGGCCAGTAGCTTTGCAGGGGGCCTTTTATGTTTTTTTTTTTTGTTTGCGTTTTTGCAATAGCTTTTATTAGCGTTTTTCAGTGTAGCTTTTGTTTGCGTTTTTGCAATAGCGTTTATGCGCGTTTTGCATTTTTTAGCATTTTTTTCCCGCCGAAAAACAGCACTTTGAACGCAAATTTTGGGCGTTCAGAAAAAAGCCAATAAACTCTAAAGCTCATTAACACTAAAAAACGCCCAGGTGTTCTAACATAGAGTTCAGTTTATGGGCTTTAAAAAAAGCCAAAACGCCAATAAACTGCAGTTTATCAGCTTCTGTGTGCATTAGGGTTGTCCCGATACCACTTTTTTAGGACCGAGTACAAGTACCGATACTTTTTTTCAAGTAGTCGCCGATACCGAATACCGATACTTTTTTTAAACGTGTCCCCAAATGCAGCCATGTCCCCCCACATATTGCAGGCATGTATGTCCCCCACATATTGTAGCCATGTATGTCCCCCACATATTGCAGCCATGTCATGTCCCCCCACATATTGCAGCTATGTCATGTCCCCCCACATATTGCAGCCATGTCATGTCCCCCCACATATGCATCCATGTCATGTCCCCCCACATATGCATCCATGTCATGTCCCCCCACATATTGCAGCCATGTCATATCCCCCCACATATTGCAGCCATGTCATATCCCCCCACATATTGCAGCCATGTCATGTTCCCCCACATATGCAGCCATGTCATGTCCCCCCACATATGTAGCCATGTCATGTCCCCCCACATATGCAGCCATGTCATGTCCCCCCACATATGCAGCCATGTCATGTCCCCCCACATATTGCAGCCATGTCATGTCCCCCCACATATTGCAGCCATGTCATGTCCCCCCACATATTGCAGCCATGTCATGTCCCCCCACATATTGCAGCCATGTCATGTCCCCCCACATATTGCAGCCATGTCATATCCCCCCACATATTGCAGCCATGTCATATCCCCCCACATATTGCAGCCATGTCATGTCCCCCCACATATGCAGCCATGTCATGTCTCCCCACATATTGCAGCCATGTCATATCCCCCCACATATGCAGCCATGTCATGTCCCCCCACATATTGCAGCCATGTCATGTCCCCCCACATATGCATCCATGTCATGTCCCCCCACATATGCAGCCATGTCATATCCCCCCACATATTGCAGCCATGTCATATCCCCCCACATATTGCAGCCATGTCATGTCCCCCCACATATGCAGCCATGTCATGTCCCCCCACATATGCAGCCATGTCATGTCCCCCCACATATGCAGCCATGTCATGTCCCCCCACATATGCAGCCATGTCATGTCCCCCCACATATGCAGCCATGTCATGTCCCCCCCACATATGCAGCCATGTCATGTCCCCCCACATATGCAGCCATGTCATGTCCCCCCACATATGCAGCCATGTCATGTCCCCCCACATATGTAGCCATGTCATGTCCCCCCACATATGTAGCCATGTCATGTCCCCCCACATATGCAGCCATGTCATGTCCCCCCACATATGCAGCGAGCATGGTGCGGCGGCGGCGGCGACGGTGGCGGCGGGGGGGGGCATCAGGGGGGAAGTATTCTATTTTGGTATCGGGGGTATTTGGGGGAGTACAAGTACTCCCGCAAATACTCGGAATCGGTCCCGATACTGGTATCGGTATCGGGACAACCCTAGTGTGCATGGAGCCTGATTAAAAAGTACTCTTGGGGATATTTTTTTTATTGTGTCAACATCCTTGTACAAAAAAATACTAAAAAAACAACTCCAGCTAAGTCATTTTTTTTGGGCAGATTGGGGTAGAGATAAAACTGCTGTCAGATTTTATTGTGATCTTTGACCCCATTGGAGTGATGTTACTTGATTTCCTGCCAAGACAGGAAGTGTTAAAACGTCTCTCCGGTCTGAACACAAACTGCAAAATGCTTATTTTTTCAGTAAAACGGAGAAGGTTCAGAACATCAGATTATTTTTATTGTTTATGTCTTACCCTCATTTCTTATTCCGCTGTCACGTTGGCAGCAAAAGAAAAAAAATCTCCCTAACAGGATCAGGAACCTTAAACTTTTGCTACCAGAGCCTTGTTTGCATTGTTTGCACACATGTTTAACCACTTTAATACAGGACATTTTCACCCCCTTCCTGCCCATGCCAATTTTAGTTTCAGTGTCGCACTTTGAACGTCAATTGCGCGGTCATGCAACGCTGTGGTATTTGATCACCTCTGCGGTTCTTATTTTTTGCGCTATAAACAAAAGTATAGTGATAAGTTTGAAAAAAAAAACACAGTATTTTTTACCTTTTGCTATAATAAATATCCCATTTAAAAAAAAAAAAAATTCTCAGTTTAGGCCGATATGTATTACCAACTATTTGTGGTAAAAAAATCGCAATAAGCATATATTGATTGGTTTGTGCAAAAGTTATAGCGTCTCCAAAATAGGGGATAGATTTATATTTTTTTTTTACAAGTAATGGATCTGCGATTTTTATTGTGACTGCGACATTGCGTCAGACACATAGGACACTTTTGACAAATTTTTTGTGTGTTTACTCACACAGATCCAGGATCCAGCTGTGTTAACTGGCAATCATGGGAGCCCGACGGACATCGCATCCACCGGGCATGTGCACTGGCTCCAGAGCGACGCAGCAGGCACACGCATGTGCCACCAGCGGTGCGTGCACTCCCCCCTAGATGGTCAGGAAGCCCAGGAGGTCATATGACGCCCGCCCAGGATGGTAGATCACTCCTGCGGACGTCATATGTACATGGGTGGGATGTGAAGTGGTTAAAAAATAATTGTAGGCCTAAAGAATAGAAACCCTTCAAACATGATATATTTTCTTAAAAGCAAAAATAATTGTAGGCCTCGTAGAATGATATAATGATAGTTCCAATTTTATTTTTTTTGCTACACGATATTAGCGCAAAGATTTATGAAACACAAAATTTCAGTACACAATACACTAAAGGTAATTTTAGGGCACATAAACAATATATCACCAATTTTTGGATAAATTATAAACAATAAGGTTGGGCTGAGTAAATAGATACCAAACATGTGAAGGCTTAAATTTGCATGCATAGAGGTCTCGCCTGTCCTCCAAATAGGCTAATGATTGGTCTGTTAGATATACCAATGAAAGTGTTTTTTTATATCCATTTGAAAAACAGTTTATCTGGGGTTATTGGGAAAAATGCCCCTTACATTGGTGGTCAGTGGGAAGGGTTCCACCCCCCATAGTGGTAGTCAGAATGCCACCCTTAGGCTAAATTCACACTTGACCTGAGCATCTTTAGTCATTTTAGATATTTTGTTCTTGTGGGTACCTCAGGCTTGAGTTTTTCCTTTTATTTACCACTTCATCCTCGGAAGGATTTACTCTCTTGCTGACTGGGCCATTTTTAACTGACAATTGTGCGGTAGTACAACGCTGTACCCAAACTTTTTTTGCGCTATAAACAAAAAAAAAACAATTTGAAAAAAAAAAACTGTTTTACTTTCTGGTAATAGACATGTAAAAAAAAAAAAATCAAAAAAGAAATGTATTCATCAGTTAGGCCGATATGTATTCTGCTACATTTTTTTGGTAACATTTTTGGTAATTACATAGTTACATAGTTACAAAGTTAGTCATTTCAATCATAGAATATATATATATATATATATATATATATATATATATATATATATATATATATATATATATAAATAAAAAATAAAATACAATCTTATATACCCAATTCTATACCCACAGTTGATCCAGAGGAAGGCGAAAACCCCCAGCAGAGCATGATCCAATTTGCTACAGCAGGGGAAAAAAATCCTTCCTGATCCCTGGAGAGGCAATCAGATTTTCCCCGGTTCAACTTTACCTATAAATGTCAGTACTCAGTTATATTATGTACATTTAGGAAAGTATCCAGGACTTTCTTAAAGCAATCTACTGAGCTGGCCAGAACCACCTCTGGAGGGAGTCTATTCCACATTTTCACAGCTCTTACTGTGAAGAAACCTTTCCATATTTGGAGATGAAGGGCCAGATTCAGGTACATCTGCGCATTATTGGACCGGCGTAGCGCACCGCCTTTACGTTAGACTTGCGCAATTTTGCCGCGTAATCACCCTATTCTCGTAGCTTTTGCGCATAAAATTGCGCATGCGTAACGTTTTTTCAGAGGCGTAAGGCGGAGTAATACAAATTGGGAAGGACGTGGGAGTGTTACATTGAAATGAGCCGTGACCCCATGCAAATGAAGGGCCGGCCGGCTCGCGCATGCGCGCTTGAAGGAGACCATGGTCAGCTCCACTGTGCGCATGCTCACAACTCGGGAGCGGTGCAATCAGTGAAATTGGAAATGGACTAGGGCAACGTTGTGAACTACGCAAACAGCATAAATAGACAGACACAAACGCACTTGCATTGCAAAAGTACATCCCTTTGTCCCTTCCCATTGAACCAAGTGCTTTTGTCCTGTTGTTCGTTGCGTTGTGTTTTGTAGTTGTCAGATTAGTGTTCTGTGTGATCAAGTGTTTGTTAGTAGATCTTTGAAAGTGTTTTTTGATAAGTGTTTGAGAGACTGTTTGTTTGATATATTTCTGTTCGTTTGTTTTCTTGCTGATTTTTTGCTGTTTGTTTTTGTGACTGTTTCTTGCTGAGTGCTTGTGTGATTTTTTGGGTGTTAGTTTTCTCTTTGTGTGTGTTCTTGCTTGATTGGTTGTGCTTGTTTTTGTGAGTGATTTTTGTTGACTGGGAGTGAGTTTTTTTGGAAGTATGACAGAGAGAAAGAGAAAGCTCAATTTTACTGTGGGGGAAAAATTAATTCTTGCCCGGGCCATTAGCGATTATGGGCGTTTCCTCCACGGCCCAGACAGTGCCAACACCACCCCGGCCAGGAGGAGGGAGATTTTGGACATGATCACTGAGCAGGTCAATTCAGCGGGGGAGGGGGAGACACGGACCCGGTCTGTGATTGACAAAAAAATTAATGACCTCCGGCGTCTGGTCAAACAGAAGCTGGCCAGAATGCATGCCCATGCCAGGGGCACAGGAGGGGGCCCACCATTCCGTATTAGGCTGACAGCGGAGGAGCGTGCGGTGGCCCTGACCTTTCATCAGCATGAAGTTGAGGGCCTGCCCGGCTTTGACTAAAGTCCGGAGCCCGTGGTGCCAGGTAAGTATTTTTTTTAATATCAGGTGTGTAGCATGTGTGGGGGAGGGGGTGAAAGGGAATATGTGGCAAGTGTGTGGATCCTCCAACCTGTGAATGTTTTGTGTCATCCACAGATGTGCAGGAGGGTGCAGGGCCATCTGGCCTGACCGCACCATCCCCAGGACAGCAGCCTAATGAGGCCCCCCCAACAAGGCCGGAGTCCGCGGAGGAGGTTCAATAGGAGGAGGAGAATCATGAGGAGGAGGAGTCCATGTCAGGCACTGGACGTTTGGTTTTTGAGGACTCTTCCCCTCTGGCTGGCAGCAGGCAGCCCTCCCTAAGGGGGAGCCCCCCCCTCCTCCCCCAACATGGCTCCCCTCCCAAGGGCCTCCCCTTCTCCCCGGCCACAAGCATCAGCAGGAGGCAGGATTTCGTCCCAGAACACCAGGGGGTTGGCCGATCTCCTGCCCGCCACTCTGAGAAGGGACCAGGCCCTTCAGACCCGCCATCTGGGACAGGTCAGCCAGACATTGGTGCAGATGGAGGAGAGCCTGTCCTCCATCAAGGATACGCTGGGGAACCTGGACTCCCACTCCCGGGCTTTCACAACCTGCCTAAACGACCTGCAGACTACATCAGCAGGCGTTGGGCAGGATGTGAGGGCCCTTACCCAGGCTATCCAGGCCAACACGGCAACACTTGGTGCTGCCCTGGACAGAATAGCCGTGGCCTTGGAGGGCAGGCCGCCAGGTGGGCAGAGATCAGGGCTGCTCCTCCTTCCCCGGTTTTCCCCCTCCCATGAGTCTCCCCTGAGGAGCCGGGGCCGTGGCCGGGGGCGCCCCAGGCGTGGCTCACGTCAAGGGCAATATTTTTTTTTCCCCTCTTTTTTTTTTGCTGGAAAATTTTTGATTTTGCTGGTAATTTTTTTTTTGGTTGTGAATGCTGTTTGAATGTGAGGGTGACATTCCTGCCGGAAAAGGGGTGTCACCCTCAATTTTGGTGGAGAAGGGTTCCCCAGGACCAGGGAGAAGTGATCCCCAGGTCCGTGTGAATGGTGTATGAATGTACAGTGACATAATTGGAGCCTTGGCGTGGCGTTGCTGCTCACAAGTCCAGCATGGTGGACTGGTGCCAATCCAATTTGATGAGGATGTGGGGTGTGTGTGCTAGGGACCACAGTGGTGTGCATGCATGCATTCTCATTGTGCCATGATTAATGTGTGTGTTTAACGTGCAAAGATGCCCAATGTGAGTTGTCTCCTGGTTGCTCTTCCCTCAGAAGACGGGGTAGCCTCGGTTAGGGGGGGGATTGTCTGGTTCAGGGGTCAGGTCATCACGTATGTCAATCTGCAGGCCCTTTCTTACTGCGAAGTTGTGCAGCATGCAACATGCACCGATGATCTGGCACACAAAGTTTGGGGAATACAAGAGGGTACCCCCAGACTTATCCAGGCATCGGAAACGTGACTTTAGGAGGCCAAAGGTGCGCTCCACCACTGCTCGTGTTTGGGCATGTGCTTGATTGTATCTTTCCTCTCCTGGGGTTTGGGGGTTCCGGATAGGAGTCATGAGATAGGGTCCCAGTGGATATGCAGAGTCACCTGTAAGGGAAAAGACAGGAGGATGTTAGTCATGCATGTGCCCCTTGTGATGTGTGCATCATGGGAGGGGATAGTCATGCCTGACTCCCATGTCACTCACCAACCAGCCAGGTGTCCCCATACACGTTCTGATCGAATTCCATTCGGATGTGGCATTGATTGTATATGTAGCTGTCATGGCTGGACCCTGGGTGTTTGGCACGGACGTGCCATATGAGGCCTTGGCCATCGAATATCACCTGCACGTTGATGGAATGCCAATGCTTCCGATTGCGGTACATGTGCTCTGTCTCCTGGGGGGGCTGGAGTGCCACATGTGTGCAATCAATGGCCCCCACAGTGCGTGGGAATCTGGCAATTCTGTAGAAATCTGTCATTGCCTTCAGCCGCAGGTCCTCAGTGGTGGGTTTGATGATTTCGTTGGCCATGCGTCTGAGGATTGCAGGGACAACCTGGTGCACACATCTGCTCATGGAGGATTGTGACATCCCAGCCACCACTCCACTTGTACGCTGAAAAGAGCCACTGGCAAGGAAATGGAGTATTGCCATGACCTTGACCAGTGGCTGCACTGCATGTGAGCGTTGTGTTGGGCTGGTGATGTCCTCCTGCAGGGTTGTGGTTAATTCCAGGATGACATGAGGGGTGAATCTGAAGATGCGATACACCTCAGAATCACTCATGCCAAACAGGTCTATGCGGGTGCGGTATATCCTCTCCCGTGCCATCCTCCGTGCCCTCATCCTTCTTTGTTCATCTAAAGTCAGGAGTATAGCTATGTGCGACGATGCCCCTGGCATGTTGGCATACAGATTGTTGTGCAACACGTGTGACTGCTGAGCTCCTCACTAACAGTGTAGCTTTATCTAACAAGTAGATTTTTTTTCTCTTTTTAGACCAGCTTTTATATGCTCTAATTTTAGACAGGACATTTTGCTGTTGCGCACACTGCGTAGCCTGCGCTGCCCCAACGTTCTTTTGTGGATCCCCGTAAGTCCCTCATTAGCATATTTGACTAGCAAATCAATGGTCTGTCTAGCGCACTTTTGCGCGGACGGATGCGCCAGTCTAACAAAATAACGCGGGACAAAAAAAAGCAGATTTTTTGCGTATCTCGTTCTGGGGATGCCGTGCATCGAAACGCACAAGCACATTTCGACTTACGCACGCGCTTCTCCTGTTGCGCAGGCGTAGTCGCTCTGTGAATCTGGGCCGAAATCTCTTTTCCTCTAGACGTAAAGAGTGTCCCCTTTTCCTTTGTGTTGACCTTAAAGTGAAAAACGACCTAGACTGTCTACTGCCCTTAAGACACCAATCTTTGCTGTCACTGGGGTTGCAAAGGATTTTTTTTTTCATAATAAGCATCCTTTACCTGCAGATATTCCTGTTTTCACTTCCTCATTGTCTGTTTTTGCTCAGAAGTTGCTCTATTTCTTCTCTGTTCTGTTCACTTCCTGCTTGTCTGACTGTTACTCACCACCGTGAAGGGAGGCTTTACTGCGGTGGTCAGTAACGTGCTTGCCCCCTCCTGGGAACTACATCTACGTGTTAGAGACTTCAAGGAGGTGTGAATTACTGGGCAATGCATACTGGGAAATGTAGTTCTTACATGAACAAGTGATGCAAACCAGGAAGTGAATGAGAGAACAGAAACTAGAAGGCCGGAGGTGATATAGATGAAGGAATTTAATAGGTATTTACTTGTTTGTTAACAGAATCATTACACTATTCTGTCTGTCTACCTTGCAGACATCAATTTTAGGCAGTTTTTTTTCCTTTACATCTCCTTTAACTAATATAAGAATGTGACTGTAGAGATTGATATTCTTGGCTATATACAGTAGACAATGTCCCAATAGCAGATCTATTCAGACTTCAAATGCTGGCCTTGTTCCAGAAACTTCATTGCATCCTTTATGTATATCTCTTGATTAAATTACCAAAAGATTAACAATACAAAGTTCAATTGTTTGCTCTTGCCATTTACCCAACAGGCAATGTTCCCATGATCCTCTATGCCGTTATAGCACCATTTTCAGTAAGTTCCCTTTGTCTTTGTATCGCAGCAGCATTTGTTTTTAGAACTCATCCTATTGTGGCTTTTACAGCACTTAGGAAAGAGAACATTAATAGGCTTCTATTGTTTTCCTTTGTGTATGCAAAATACATGTTTTGTTAAATGCCATCTACTTTGAGTACCTGATACTTGTATAGCTTTAAACACACACAGCCTCTGCTTTGTAGCAGAAACAATAGATGGCGAAGGGCAGGGTTATACAAACAGCACAAGAGGGGTGCTTGCCATTACAGTGTATTTGCTCCCCCTCTAGATATAAATGAAAGGACCCAGATGTCAATGCGCACAATAATTTTTTTTTCCTGTAGCAACATCTGTCTCTTTGGCAGACTAATTAGGTAATTTGCTTGGCATCAATAGAGCGATCATACCTTTGGGTTTATGTAAAAAGTGATCTGCAGATGGTTTCTCCCCCTCTTTGATTGGCCCGGACATATTGTTCCTGGATGAGTTTATTTTGTACTTATATCTGGATAATAAACAGAAAACTGTTTCCAAGCAGCGATAATGTCCCCCTTTTTCCCTGGAAAAATCTTCTTGTTCTGTAAAGCCCTGTACACAGGGGCAAAATGTCGGGAGACATTTGCCGGTGCAAAAAATACCAGTCAACATTTTGCCCGCTTGTATGTTGGCCTGGTCGGCTTCTGTCAGACACACATGCTGAAAAACCAGCAGCCTACCGACTCCCAATCAGTGCTCTCAGCCAATGGCAGAGTCCTCCCCAGGACACACCCACACTTCATCCTCTCTCCACTGCCTCGCTCTGTCATCTCTCCACCGCCTTGCTCCGTCCTCTCTGTCCACTGCCTCCCTCCGTCCTCTCTGTCCACTGCCTCGCTCTGTCCTCTCTCTCCACCGCCTCGCTCTGTCCTCTCTCTCCACCGCCTCGCTCTGTCCTCTCTCTCCACTGCCTCGCTCCGTCATCTCTCCACCGCCTCGCTCCATCCTCTCTCACCACCGCCTCGCTCTGTCCTCTCTCTCCACTGCCTTGCTCCGTCTTCTCTCTCCAACGCCTCACTCTGTCCTCTCTCTCCACCGCCTCGCTCTGTCCTCTCTCTCCACTGCCTCGCTCCATCCTCTCTCCCTACCCCCTCGCTCTATCCTCTCTCTCCACTGCCTCGCTTCGTCTTCTCTATCCAACGCCTTGCTCTGTCCTCTCTCTCCACTGCCTCGCTCCGTCCTCTCTGTCCACTGCCTCGCTCTGTCCTCTCTGTCCACCACCTCGCTCCGTATTCTCTCTCCACTGCCTTGCTCCGTCTTCTCTCTCCACAGACCTCGCTCTGTCCTCTCTCCACTGCCTCGCTCCGTCCTCTCTGTCCACTGCCTCGCTCCGTCTTCTCTCTCCACCGCATCGCTCTGTCTTCTCTCTCCACCGCCTCACTCTGTCCTCTCTCTCCACTGCCTCGTTCCGTCCTCTCTGTCCACCGCCTCGATCTGTTCTCTTTCTCCACTGCCTCGCTCCGTCTTCTCTCTCCACTGCCTCTCTCTGTCATCTCTCCACCGCCTTGCCCGTCCTCTCTCTCCACTGCCTCGCTCTGTCCTCTCTCTCCACTGCGTCGCTCTTCCCTCTCTCTCCACTGCCTTGCTCTGTCCTCTCTCCACTGCCTCGCTCCGTCCTCTCTCTCCACTGCCTCGCTTCGTCCTTTCTGTCCACTGCCTCGCTCCATCCTCTCTGTCCACCGCCTCACTCCGTCCTATCTGTCCACCGCCTCGCTCCGTCCACTCTGTCCACCGCCTCGCTCTGTCCTCTCTCTCTACTGCCTCGCTCTATCTACTCTCTCCACCGCCTCGCTCTGTCCTCTCTGTCCACTGCCTCGCTTCGTCCTCTCTGTCCATTGCCTCGCTCTGTCCTCTCTGTCCACTGCTTTGCTCTGTCCTCTCTGTCCACTGCCTCGCTCCGTCCTCTCCGTCCTACTTCAGCCAGGCCTCAATGAACTGCCTTTTGCGGGCAGGGACCTCGGGCCCCTGTGATGTAAAAATAGTTCAGGTGCTAACTGTCCTGTATTCAGCTACCACTACAAGATAGCTCTCTTCAGGCCCTGCCAGCTAGCCTGGCTGCAAAGACCTCTTTCCAATTCCCTTCCCACAGTCCTCTCTTCTGGTTCTGCACCCATCTCAAACTGCAATCTCCCAGTTCTCTCAGGCATGCCTCCCTAGTCCTCACCAGCCCTTCAGTTGTCCTCCCTGGAGTCTCTTAGAAGTGTTCTCTCCCGCTGTCCTCTCATTGCTCTCTCATGTGCCTCTCCTTCCAGGATCTTTTCACTCCTCTTTGATGCACCTCAGACACGGCCCCCCCAGACTGGGGAGCTTCACGTGGGCCCTTACAGCTTCCACACTCTCTTACTCCAGCTCTTCCACCCGACAACTTCTCCCCAGCTTGGCTGACCCCAGGTATTTGAGGAGGCCTGCCCCCTGCCAATCCAAGTTGGCCCAGGCATCCCCATCTCTCCTCCCCTCCCCCTTCCAGCATCTTCTAGAAAGAAAAGGGTGGTGACAGTGATGCTACCTGTGAGTCACTCAGCCCTGCATTAGGCCACTTCCAACCTACTCTCCAGAAAAGCATCGACCTAACTAGAGGGTGCTACACATGAATGAAATAGCATGTTCAGTTTGTGGTACTCAAATACAGTTGAGGTCGGATCTCACTTTGGTCATAACATGTAGGCTTCTAAGACACATTTTTCAGAAGCATACAGGAAATTACGATCAGTTCTATGTTTCTGGTAAAATATGGCAGCTCAGCTGCTAATATTAAGCTTGACAATTAACAGTAATGTAGGAGAGGAATGTACATTCTTTAAATTAGTCATTGCATGGAAGATTAAAAGACCTCCTGCATGAAAACCTAGGATGAAGAAATGAAGTATAAATAAGTAAAGATAGGGTTATCCTTTGGGGAACTTACATTTTCTCCTCCAGCTGTTTGGCGCTATGATATAAAAAATCGCATGGCTTTGGGGAAGTGCGATTTGTAATGATGTTATTGGAAAGCCAGGGAAGATGTATCGTGCTGGAATCCTTCACTTCAGGTTTGTAATGATTTATTGGATTCTTTGCAAGTTTAATTTACTCTAAGTTATTTCAAAGTCAACATTTGCTAAGCCTTTTGCAAATGCTTCTATCCAACTTTGTATCTTTTAAAAACAAGGCCTTGTTTTTTTGCTGGCACTGTATCATTAGATGTAGTTATTCTGACATTTACAATGGAGCTGAACTCAAAAACCTATATCTATCTGATAGGGAACATCTAAAAATGTTAATTATGGTCAGCCATAGACGGAGTGATTTTCTTTCCAGCAAGCGACGTATATCAATACTCTGGGCGCAAGTACGTTCGTGAATCGGCGTATCTAGCTCATTTGCATATTTTTAATGGGAACGTCTAATGCCTCCAGCGTAACTATGCGCCCACGATGCGCCGGGGTAGTGAGTGAGTGAAAAACGTATATAGCGCTGCACATGCGAACTGAATCGCCTCTGGGCGCTCGTTGTTCATTTCTCCTTTGAACTTAAAAGAGATGGGTCTTGATCTTTCTTCTAAAGGTCAAGTGATTCTCCTCCAACCGAATGCTGGTTGGTATAGCGTTCCATAGTCTGGGGCTGTGGACCGCAAATCTTCGCTCTCCTTTGGACTTGTATCTGGCTTTGGGTATTTGGAGCACATTTTGATTGGTGGATCGCAGAACGCGATTGGGGTTATAGGCTTTGAGTTTTTCGCATAGATATTGGGGGGCATTTCCCAGAATACACTTATGCGTGAGACAGAGTGCTTTGAAAGTAATTCTGTCTTTTACTGGCAACCAATGAAGGGATCTCAGTGAAGGTGAGATTGATTCCCATGTTTTTTTCCCAGTCACAAGTCTAGCGGCCGTGTTTTAAACGACTTGCAGACGAGTGATTTGGTACTTTGGGAGTCCGAGGTAAAGTGCATTTGCATAGTCCAGTCTGGAGTTCACAATTGTTCCCACCACGACTGCTATGTCTTCTTTAGGAATAAATGGAAAAAGGTCTGCGTCGTGGGCATAGCAGATGGTGAGATCCGCTACTGACCCTATTTGCGCATCCATTGTCATGCAGGTGTCGAAGATGGCTCCGAGACTTTTGACTTTGCTGCTAGGGGGGATGATTTTGCCCAGAATGGATGGAGGTGGCCAAGTTGTTGCAGGTTGATTCTTACGACTGGCGTGAAACAGAAGAAGTTCTGTTTTCGAACCGTTGAGTTTAAGATAACTCTTTGTCATCCAGTTTTCTATCAAAGAGAGGCATTTCTCTAGACCAAGATGATGATCCTTTTTGTTGCAGATGCGAAAATACAGTTTTTTGTCATCTGTATAAGAGTGGTAAAGTAACTTTTGGCTGCTGATGATTTCAAAGAGAGGGCGGAGAGTAGGCAAGTTACGCTGGATGACTAAAGCTATGTTTTTCGGCGTATCTTGCTTTCTGAATCGGCGTAAAGATGGGCACATTTGTACTTACGACGGCATATCTTTTGATACGCCGGTGTAAAGCCTTTCTGAATCCCGGCCAGTTTGTCTACTTGGACGGAGGACAAAAATGATCAATGTCCCTGGAATAGGTAAAAATGCTAGACCAATCAACACACTTTAAATGAAAAATTAAATGACTTGCATATTATTAAAACAAATTAAACATAAACAGGCGGGGCCCCCTATTGGGCAGGGCTCATGGGCTTGAGCCCAGTCAAGCCCAATGGTAAGTCTGGCCCAGCGTGCAACCAGATGGCAAACACCCCAACCTATAACTAGTCTTTGCAGCAAGGAGCACAAGGAAGGGCGACACACATCAAAAACGAATGAAAATTTCCAGTTCACTTAGCAGCCAGCCTGCAACAAAACCAAACTGACCCTGTCCCACCAGGCACACCTGCCCTTAATCTAGCCTCCTACTATATGTGCTCCGATATGGGACACTCTCAAAATTATAGAGTTAGGACTGCAGCACACTGGGGTGCCTTGACGTAGGCACTACAGCTAACACATATACTGGATTTGCAAATGCAACTAACCCCCTTGTTTTTAATGTGAACTGTTAGACAGGGTCAGTTTGGTTTTTTTGTAGGCTGGCTGGTAAGTGAGCTGGGAGTTTTTATTGTATTTATTTTTTAAGGAGTGCGTTTTGCCCCTGAAACACATTGGGTTTTTCGTGACGCATAATGCCGCATACACACGACCGTTTTTCGGGTTCAAAAATATTTTGGCCCAGATTCATAAAGCAATTACGCCTGTCTAACTGGTGTTAGACAGGAGTAATTTCAAATTTCGCGCGCCGTATCACTAGTTTGAATCCTCAAACCATGATACGGCGGCTTCGTGCTTCGATCCGAGAGGCTTACGTCTTCGTAAGCCTTCGGATCTACGCTGCGATATTTTTGCGGCCGCTGGGAGGAGTTCGCGTCGTTTTCATGCGTCGGGATATGCAAATGTGTTTTTACGGCGATCCACGAAGATACGAGCGGTCTTCGCAATCGCTTACGTCTGTTTTTTTTTACGTACTGTTAGACCAGCTTTTTGCTGGTCTAACGGTGCGTAGCCCATGTTAAGTATGGCCGTCGTTCCCGCGTCGAATTTAAATTTTTTTTTTTTTTGCGTAACTCGTTCGGGAATAGAAATGTCCGTAAACGACGCTACTCAAACAACGAATGACGTAACGACGTGATTTCGCGCAATGCACGGCGGGAAATTTGCGAACGGAGCATGCGCAGTTCGATCGCCGCGGGAACGCGCCTATTTTAAATCCTTCATGCCCCCTACTCGTCTAGATGGATTGCGACGGGAGAAATACACTACGCCGCCGTCGTTTACTGGACAAAATCTACCTGGATTCCACGTAGAGCCAGGTAAAAAACGGCGACGTAGTGTATTTCTGATACGCTACGAGAATCCAATTCTCTCTGAATCTGGGCCTTTGTTTTTAAGGGTCTAGAAAAAACGAAGTTTTTTTCAACCCGATCATTAAAACGGCCTTGCCTACACATGATTATGAAAAAACATGCTCTAGCAAAGTGTGGTGACGTACAACACGTACAAAGGCACTACAAAGTGGAAGTTCAATGCGTGCCACCATTTGGACTGCTTTAGTTGATTTAGTGTTAGTAAAAGTCGATTTGCGCTTTTCAGTCTGTTACAGCGTGATGAATGTGTTTACTCCATTACGAACGCTAGTTTTACCAGAATGAGCGCTCCCATCTCATAACTTGCTTCTGAGCATGCACGTTTTTTTCACGTCATTAAAGCCCACACACGGCCATTTTTTACGACGTTAAAAACAACGTAAAAAATTAGAGCATGTTCGAAATTTTTAATGCCCATTTTTTGCATTGTAAAGAAATGCTCTGGAGCCCACACACGATCGTTTTAATGACATAAAAAAACGTAATTTTTTAGAACCAGAAAATGGTTGTGTGTACGCGGCATTAGAGTTATTTTGGAATTTGGTGCGCCTCTACGCCTGTTGGTTTATTAGGACCATGTCACATTTGCCATACTGTCACCGAAAGGGGAGAGACAATACTCACCTCTATGTACAATATCGCCCCCTTGCTGCTAAGTTAGTGAAGCATCACTCCCTGAATGATAGAAGCACTACAGAATTTCCCTCACCACCAAGGTGGTGCCACTTTGTTCATCTGCCTAGCAACAGAGGTAGGTTGTACAAACAGGTTTGTAATTTTCTGCCCTTTATAGTGATCCAGACTGGCAAATTAACTCCAGCAATAAGATTGCGTTGTAGTACATTATAGCATGTACATTAATGTGTGGTGCTTTACACAGTACGTTGTATTGTAGCCCATTCAAAATGCACTACAGCACATGCAGCTGCACCATATAATTTTTTTTTTTTTTTTTTTTGCACACACTACAACACACATTTGTACCTTGTGCTGCCAAAATGAACATACCTATGTAGGTGCTTTGCCATTTGGTGCATTACAGCAACGCATAGGTTTGAATGAGCAACAAGGAAATGACATGCTGTTGCCTAACCTTGCCCATACTGTCATTTAACGTGAAAAGCAGATCATCAATACTTCATGCACACACAAAAAAAAAATGTTTGAATGCATTTGCTGTAAAAAAACAACTCCCTGCAGAACTTGAAAGGAGCTCAGTCTGTTAGTAAAGGCATGTTTCAGCCCCCACACTACAGAAGTGAGTAATATTGAAGTGGCTTTCATTCCTCAAGCTACAGGGAATTTCATATTTGTACTTAAAATATTTGTAAAGATAAGTTATTTTTTTTATAACCTACAAACAGGTTATACAGTACTTACCTTATGTTGCTATTGCACGCAGTGGCACTAAGCCTCCTCTTCTTGGGTCCTCCCCCAAATGCTCAAGACTCTTCCTATTTTGAGTGGTCCCCACATAGCCAGCTGCTTGCTATGAGGGCACAACTGCAGGCACGCTCCTGAGCCAGGCTGTATGCATTCATTGAGGTACACACAAAGGGCTGCTGATAAGGCAAAACAACCAATCCTGTTGTACTGGGCTGAGGCCCCATCAGCTAAACAGGGGGGGGGGGGGGGCATGGCAGCTTTATTGTTTATTTCTGCCTAAATTAATAAAAGGATTTTACTAGACCACACCCCCACTCCTACTTGCTTACCAGAGCTCACATTACACATACCTCCCAACTTTTTGAGATGAGAATGAGGGACACCTATCAGCAAAAAGTATGCAGGCATAGGACACACCCCTTACCACACCCCCTTAAAGGAGAATTGAACAAAAAAATAAAAAGATTGGTTAAACCCACAAGTGTTTTTTTTTTTTTACCACTACTATTCCTTTATATTGGCTTTTGGAATTTACAAATGTTGCAATTCAGAAATTGGATGAATCAGGGACAGTTGGAGGCTATGCATTACAGAAGAGGGACTTTAAAAAAAAGTTGGGGTGCATTATACGCTGGTCAATTATACAATTAGGTCCACCCAACTAATATTAAGTAGGTCCCCCTATTGCTGTCAAAACAGCCTTGACTAATCAAGGCATGGACTCCACTAGATAACGCAACATAAAGCCTCTACTGGCTTGCCTTCTTCTCATGCTGCATTCTGGCACCAGCTCTTCCCCAGGTAATTGACACACACCCCCGTCCAACTTGATCTAAAAGAAAAAATGTGATTCATCAGAGAAGGCCACCTTCATCAATAAGCCTTGGCTGCTCATGAGCTTGTTGCAATTTTTCCTTCCTTAAACCACTTTTGTAGGTCTTGACAATTGAAGACCTGAAACATCCCAATGGTGCTTCAGTTTTGTAGTCATCTAGCCATTATAATTTGGCCATTGTCAAAGTCGCTCAATTCCTTACATTTGCCTATTTTTTCTACCTTCAACACATCAGCTTAAGTGACAACATGTTCAGTTGCTGCCCAATATATCCCGCTCACTTTCAGGTACCATTGTAACGAAAAATAATCTGTTATTCACTTTACCTGTCAGTGGTCATATTTTTATGGCTGATCAGATTATAACCTCCCAATACAATAGGTCTAGCTTTAAAGGAACACACCAGCCATATTGTAGATAATTTATTATTATTCATCTAGAACTAGACTGGATGACTAGCCTTCATAAAAAAAAAAAAAGAAAAACACAGGACCGAGACAAAAAGAAAAAGAAAAACAGCAGAGCATGGTTGGAATTTACAATCCATCACTTAGCTAGCTGTTTAACAGCCTCAACACTGGTCCAACTGGCCTTCTGTTGCTGGCGAACAGGAATATTGAAATCTCTAATGACAACCTACAAGAGAGAGATAAGAGGGAGAACAGCAGCAAGTCCTCTGCAATTTCTAGTGGGGTCCCTGCTAAAAGCTAGTGACCCGATCAATATCATACCAATGTCTAGTGACTGCTTCGCCACTATTAGGTCCCGTTGTAATGTTTGGGTCAGTGAAAGAAACCACTGAAGGGGATCAGGAGATTGACTGTCCCTGAAGTGCCAGTTTTTGAAGACTATTTTCCAATGAAGGGACGTTTCGTGGCACAAACAACGGAGGGGTACGTTTTCAGAACTTTTATTTACACTTCCACTTTTTAAAGAGAAATATCTTTAGTGTCACACACAGGCAAGTAGTTTCTGATTGGACATAATAGGCAATGCGGGGCACCATTTTCACAGAGACATTCAGCCAAGCTCTGCAGGCCGTGACTGTTGAGGTTCTCTATCTACCTGTTCCACACAGGCCTGTGGTAGTGTAGATTACGATGGCTGTCTAAGGGTAATTACTGACCTTTCTCCTGAAATACTTAGTGGAGATAAAGTGAGAAGCCCAGGGCCACAGTTCAAGTACAGAAGTAAAGTATTGTTAGATTGTAGGAAAAAGACAATTATTGTTGCCTGGCTGTGTAGCGCACCATTTGCTACAGCAATTCACTACAAAGAAATTGTTGAAATGGAGTCAGAATTGTAGCAATTGCTTTTCCTTAGCCATCATATCTTCAATAATGTCAATAGAAAGGTAATTGTGGCATGCAAATGGCATTTTAAAGCACCAAAGAAGTCTAATGATGCAAAAATAGTATGTTGTATCCTTTGATACGGTTGTATATTTCAAAAATGAAAAAGATGCTTACCTGAAAGTAAGGGTCACGTGAGAGGCCTACCTTGGGATGGGTTCTTCTGGGCTATGCTAGGCACCTGTAGGATCACTTGACTACACATGGGGTACCTTTAATCTTGTGCTGTTTACATCAATGCCCTGGGACAAGGCTAAGACTGCCATGGGGGAGTACTCAACCTTAAGGTGAGTCTCTACTTTTAGAGATGAACGTACACCTTGTACACTTGCACCATAACTGTTTTCCTGTTATCTCTCGGATTCCTGTGACAATTTACATCTCCTCTGTGACTTGCATTTAGGAGGGAGCCTTGTCCACATCCACCTGTCCAGCATTTTCCACCTCTGAACTTAACTTAACTTTTGAACGTATGTACCTTTGTACAGTATGGGAACCTCTGCGGCATGAATCTGCTTCCGTTGTTCTGGAAGACAGACTGCTGGTGGAAGGAGTGCCAACAACACCTCCCTCGCTGCTAGCGGTCATTTTACCTGCAGAAGGTACATTCTACCGCCAGGCTGCTTGTTAGACTTCTGTTAACCTAGGCCAGGGATCTCCAAACTACGGCCCTCCAGCTGCTGTGGAACTACACTTCCCATGAGGCATTGTAAAACTCTGACATTCGTAGACATGACTAGGCATGATGGGAATTGTAGTTCCTGAACACCTGGAGGGCCGTAGTTTGGAGACTCCTGCCCTAGGCAACCACTTGAGGCTTCACACCATACTACTTTCGTACTGATGCCTTCATACCCCAAAGTGTCTTAGTGACCTGAACCATGGGAGGGTGCCGTTTGCTTGCAATACACCCCTTTTAACAACGTCAGACTAGACGGGAACGAGATTTCAAAACTTTACCTAAAAAAGAGCAAAAGGCATTACAAAGTCCAACATTTAGAGACATAATTCTTCCCTACTTCCCTAAACCTAACTCAGTCTATGTTCCGCCCCGGAATACCTGCAAAGGTAGGGTTCATGTAAATACAGTGTCCATCAGAGGCATTCTTCAGCAGTTTGTGTCTTCGGGGGAAAAACCCCAAGTTCTGAAGACTTTACATCTAGGTAGTAGTGAGTGACATTCTTCCACTCCTCAAGGGTATTGTTCTGTCTCTCTCCCTTACAGACACAGCTCTCTTTGGAGACACTTTCATCTCTCTCTCTCTCTCTCTCTCTCTCTCTTGATCCCTGGACCTCTCTGCTATGGACCCCTGTCCCTCTTTCATATAACAGGATTAGTGGGTCAGACCCAGAGAAAAACCTGACAAAAGTCCAAAGAACCAGGAAAGCATTAAATCCTACCCTCTTATGTGGGACGGCACCTAACTGCCTATTTTCAACCTGCTTACAGACAGATTCCAAGTGGTTCTCTGAAGAGGGTCCCAAACTGCCATGGTGGGTCTGGGGATCACCCTTTGCCAAGGCAGGAATGGGTTAAACAGTGCAGATGCTCCCCCACCACTTAATTGTACATGTATAAGACATACAACCCAGCACAAAGCTCCCATTACATAAATGTAACATGAGAAAGACAGGGCAGGAACTTGATGGCACAATATACAGTAGAAGGGAACCCAGAGTTATAACCAAATGGCCAAGCTCAAGAATTGTTCCAGTGGACAGAACATCACTTCTGCCACCCAACCAGGGTCACCACGTGTCCCGGATTGCCCGGCAAAGTCTCGCATTTTGCAGGTCTGTTCTGGTCACCTTTATTTCAGGACAATACAGTTTCCCGAAATGAAACTGACACAGCCACCCCCCAAGCCAAACTAATGCCCCTAAAAAAGGCTGCCACATCACTGCTTTACTCACTGACAGTACTTGACCTGGCCGGGACTGCCTGAAGGAGCACAATCCCTGCCCCCTGCTTGTTATTGGAGAAATCATAAATCCCCCCTCTTGTGTCCAATCACTGTGCTGTGATTCGTTACAGCACAAGCTGATTTTTGGGAAGGGGGTGTCCCTGAATGGTAGTTTTGAAATGTGGTCACCCTACACCCAACAGCATCTCAGGCATGCTTGAACAGTCCTGAGCTGCATTTTCTATATTTAAATAGCAGATAACAGGGCATAGGCACCCAACGAAAAGAGGAACAAAAGCACTAGGAGGTTCCTGTTTGGTTCTTTAAAGGTAGCAGTGTAAATACAACACTTGCTCTGTTAAATTACACCTTTTATAGTAAAAAAAAAAAAAAAAAAAAAAAAAAAGCAACAACGTTGCTTGTCTTCTCTAGCCTCCTCCTTTGCAGTATGTCCTTTAATGGACACAACGATTTCTACTTACATGAAAGAAGGCTCATTGGGGCACTGTTGTAGCTTTATTGCTGTGTAATAGTTTTTTCTGCATCCAGTTCTATGCAGTTTTCCAGGCCATGTTCTCTAGGGGATAGCTGCTTCACAGAACAGCACATACAGTAAGTGATGCTGATCAGCAGACTCCATTTCACTCCATCTGGGATCTTGGTTGCTTGTACGCAGCTCAACCAAATATCCTATCATGTTATTTTTTTTTTCTCTCCCTCAACCACCAGTTTGTTAGTTAAAGCGTTTAGCACTGCAAGACTTTCTCTCTTCTGTATTTAGTGCAGTGCAGTACCTCAACCATAAAGAATAGACGATACAAACTAGTCTATTAGAAGGCCCATTAAATGCTTACTCCAAACAAATGTAAAACGTGTAGATGTATCAATCTGGTTCTATCATTTTTTTAGCATTGGATAGAGAAAGGTCTATAACCTCTGTCACTTTATTTTTATTGCTGTCTGTGCCTCTATTGGGTAGATACACCATCTCTTTTTGACGATTTTTACCTCTATTATTAAGATAGGAAGTGATGGGAAATCCATAATTTAACAGTTGTCACTGAAACAGGACCAAAAGAGATATTTTCAATGCAGTCTGTTGTTCCAGTGATTTCCTTTAGTGTCTCTGGGACAGGAAATACAGGTAAATATTAACAATTGGATACATGGTGCAACAAAAAAATATAATAAACTAAAAAAAATGTCTAAAGTGTCTGGAGCTTGTGGTGCTCCTGCATCATAGATGCTGGTTTCAGCATCCTGGTTTTGGCTACAATGCATTTCCCTGCCTGTCTGTCCACCTGCATGGTGATTGATATAGCCAGTCTCTGGGTGGAGACCAAACCTTATTAAAGTCAGCCAAGCCTGCAGTCTCATGCTTGTGATACTGCGTTTGTAACACATGCCCCAACCAAGCTCTCTGTTTGTCTGCCCTACTCTGGTGTTTGGATTGAATATCAAATTTTCTCTAAATCTGTCTGCAAACCGCAAGAACCTGTTTGCTTTTCTCAGTTTGCACCAGTCCCGGCGTGGGGGCCAGGCACTATAGCATCATGGGGAAACCAAGTACTGGTAGGCCTGCTTGCCTTATTGGTGAACCCTTTGTTTTTTTACTGGGCAAAGCACAGGATTCAGCTTTGTAAAGACTGGTGAAGGGTCAAAACCACTATCAGGTTTTTATTGCTGCCTGTTCAAGTGACAACATCGGCCGCGTCTGGTGGATTGCATTAGTAACTTGTAACATAATATAACCACTTAAGGACCGCCTACTGCACATTTACGTCGGCAGAATGGCACGGCTGGGCACATCAACGTATATATACGTTGATTTTAGTACCCAGCCGTGGGTCACGGGCGCGCACCCGCGGCGCGCTCCCGTGACCTGGTCCGAAGCTCCAGGACCGGGAACGCGGGATTCGCGGACCCGATCGCCGCTGCAGTGCGGCGATCTGTCCCTGGAGCGGAAGAACGGGGAGAGCCGTGTGTAAACACGGCTTCCCCGTGCTTCTCTGTGGCCGCAGCATCGATCGCGTCATCCCTGTAATAGGGGGACGCGATCGATGATGTCACACCTACAGCCACACCCCCCTACAGTTGTAAACACACACACAGTCACAGCGAAAGTTTCAGCGCCACATGTGGTTAACTCCCAAACTGCAACTGTCATTTCCACAGTAAACAATGCAATTTAAATGCATTTTTTGCTGTGAAAATGACAATTGTCCCAAAAATGTGTCAAAATTGTCCGAAGTGTCCGCCATATTGTCGCAGTCACGAAAAAAATCTCTGATCGAGGCTATTAGTAGTAAAAAAAAAATAATTAATAAAAATGCAATAAAACTATCCCTTATTTTGTAAACGCTATAAATTTTGCGAAAACCAACCGATAAACGCTTATTGCGATTTTTTTTACCAAAAATACGTAGAAGAATATGTATCGGCCTAAACTGAGGAAAAAAAATGTTTTTTTATATATTTTTGGGGGATATTTATTATAGCAAAAAGTAAAAAATATTGAATTTTTTCTAAAATTGTCGCTCTATTTTTGTTTATAGCGCAAAAAATAAAAACCGCAGAGGCGATCAAATAATACCAAAAGAAAGCTCTATTTGTGGGGAAAAAAGGACGCCAATTTTGTTTGGGAGCCACGTCGCACGACCGCGCAATTGTCAGTTAAAACGACGCAGTGCCGAATCGCAAAAAGGGGCAAGGTCCTTTACCTGCATTTTGGTCCGGGTCTTAAGTGGATAATTATCCACAATTATTTGCTTCGCCTTCAACTGCCACATTTAATATTATTTTTATAATGCTGCCTGAAATATTTTGTTTGCATGTCTTGATTGTTTTTTTATGTTATTGCACCTTAGGCTTGCTTTTTGCTTTTTAATTATGCCTGTTTGAATTGTTTTGTTATTTTTTGCTTAAATTCAGACTAAAACCACAGAATGGCAGGAAAACAGCCAAAAAGCTGCTTGTTGTGCCTAGATAGTACATGGTGCACAGAATTATGGGTATTTCTATGCTGCACCATATGTGCTCCAGTTTCCAGGGAAGAAAATTACACGCATCTGGTACTTCATCACAATTTCTATTTTGTTTCTGAGCAAATCCCTTTAGACTGAAAATAAAATAAATGTTTTAACAGAAATATATGCTTTATTGCTCAATTATATAAATGAATGTTAATAAATAGTCTAACGAAGTCCCTAATTAAAATACCGGACCTCACATGTATCTAAAATATACGTGGAAGGAAAATGTGTGACCTGTAGCAACCAAACAAATTCTACCTTTCATTGTTTGGCCAATGCAAGAGGTATAATTTTATTATCTGCTTTAAGTTATCAGCTTTAGATGTAAACCTTAACGGGATGACAATTAAATTGCTAAATCACTGTGTATCAGTAACCCATGCCTAAAAAAAAAAAATGCTGCTGATCGCCTAAAGACCCTCTGCAACCACTCCCCATTTACATGCACTCCATTGATGGTGACCTTCATGGCAGAATTACCAGATATTTTTTGTCAAAGCTGCAGATTTAAAAATACTTAAAATTACTTTTGATATTACATTTAAGTGGTATTTAGTGCTCCATTTTTATTAAAAAATGACAGCAGCTGCCCCAAGCACTTGCCTTGTCTGCTGCTTCATCATATCTTCTTGCTTGAGGTGCTCCAAAGGTCACCAAAGCAAGTTTTCAGGATTTCGGGTGGCTCCATTCCCTTGAAGAGTCCTATGGAGCCATCCTTGAGTGTGCATTTCTGACTAAAGCCTCATACACACGGGTCAGAATCCTTTGTTTTTCCTGACGAGATTCTTGGCAAGAATCTCTTGTTACCCGACTGTACAGACTCTCCTTTCAAGAGAACCGCGGTACTCTTGAAAGGCAAGAACACGGTGACGTCATTGCGTACGATGAGCATGCGCTCGTCACATTCGATGACGTTGCTGCCATCTTGCTGCACCCTATCTATGCCTAGGAAGCTATCGCGAATGCGTCAAAGTCATTTCGAGCATGCATGGATTTCCACGGCGACAGGTAAGTATACCCACTTCCATACCAGGCACTTACGCACCTTCCCGCCCAAGCCAATTTTCAGCTTTCAGCACTGTCGCAATTTGAATGACAATTGCGCGGTCATGCTACACTGCACCCAAACAAAATTGGCGTCCTTTTTTCCCCACAAATAGAGCTTTCTTTTGGTGGTATTTGATCACCTCTGCGATTTTTTTTTTTTGCGCAACAACTAAAAATAGAGCAAAGATTTTGAAAAAAAAATAAAGTTTTTATTTTTTTCTGTTAATTTTTTTGTAAATGAGTATGTTTTCTCTTTCAATTATGGGCACTGATATGGTGGCACTGATGGGCACCGATGGGCACCGATGAGGTAGTTCTGATGGGCACCGATTAGGTAGCACTGATGGGCACTGATAGGCGGCGCTGGTATGGGGCACTGATGGGCACTCATGGGCGGCACTGATGGGCACTCATGGGCGGCACTGATAGGCACTCATGGGCACTCATAGGCGGCACAGATGGGCACTCATAGGTGGCACAGGTGGGCACTCATAGGTGGCACAGGTGGGCACTGATAGGCGGCACAGGTGGGCACTGATAGGCGGCACAGGTGGGCACTGATAGGTGGCACAGGTGGGCACTGATAGGTGGCACAGGTGGGCACTGATAGGTGGGCACTGGGCATTATTGGCACTGTGGGGTGGCACTGACACTGGGGTGGCACTGATGATCACTGAGGGGTGGCACTGATGGATTAATGTTGTCAGTGCCCATGTGTGGGCACTGATTGGCATCTTTTTTTTACTGCCCTTTTTTTTACTGCTGACTTTTTTTTTTTTTTCATTTTTTTTTTTTTTGACATTTTTTTTTCATTTTTTTATGTTCCCTGGTGGTCTAGTGTGGGCACTCCCTGGTGGTCCATGTGGCGATCCGAGGGGGGGCTGCGCTGATAAACAATCAGCGCGAACCCCCCCTGTCAGGAGAGCCGCTGATCGGCTCTCCTGTACTCGCGTCTGTCAGACGCGAGTGAGGAAGAGCCGTCGGCGGCTCTTCCTGTTTACATCGTGATCAGCCGTGATTGGACACGGCTGATCACGTGGTAACGAGGCTCCGCCGGAGACTCGTTACCGAGATCGGAGGTGCAGGGTGTCAGACTGACACCCCGCATCACCGATCGCCGCGCTGCGCGCCCCCACGGGCGCGCGCGGCATTGAAATCGTGCTAGACGTTTGAGAACGTCTAGTCACGATTTCATAACCACTTCCCTGCCGTAAATCGGCTATTGGCCGGGCGGGAAGTGGATACACACTCTCAGGCCCCATACACACGGCCGAGGTTCTCGCCAGAAACCAGCGAGAACCTCGCTGGGAGCTGCATTCCAGCGAGAACCTCGGCCTTGTGTACGCTCTCTGCTTGCCCCGCCCGTCGGGGAAACCCGTCGAGCAAATAGAGAACAGGTTCTCTATTTGCTTGACGGCCCGTCGAGATGAATGGCTGGTTGCCATTCCCGACGGGCGGGTCGCAGATTCTGACGGCCGGCAGAGAACCTCGATGGGCGGAACGATGTGTTCCGCCCGTCGAGGTTCCCTGTGGTGTGTACGGGGCTTCAGGTTTCTCAGCAGGAAAACTGCAGAGAATCTCACAACGAGAAAAATAGAGAACATGTTCTCTAATTTTCTCGTCTAGATTCTGGGCAGTTTTCTTGTCGAGAAACCTGAAAGCCTCATACACACGATCGGTATACTCGGCAAGAAAGCTCTGCCAGCAGTTTTCTTGCTGGTTCTTGCCGAGGAAACCAAGCGTGTGTACGAGGCTTGAAACTACTAAGGTTTGGTATGAGAGACTGCTCATCAAAGAGGGCACACATGCACAGTATGGCTGTGCACAAGTAATTATGGGACATTATTATAATTAGTCCCAAATCAAAAGGTCATCTAACGCTACTTGGAGGGCATGCATGTGCAGAGACAAAGGTGAAGTTTATATGGGATTGCACAATATTTTTTTTTATGGTTATACTAGATGGACTTGTGTCTTTTTTCAACCTGACTAACTATGTAACTATGAAGGGAGGTTTTGCACGAGGCATTATGGAACATGTAGTCCCAAAGCAGGAGATCACCTGATGCTGCACTTTTGAAAGTTTTTTGAAAGTTTGGGGAAGAGGTGCTCTATGATCTGGAATTCTCAAAATTGAAATTTTTTTTCCCTGTACAATATGGGCCAGATTCTCAAAAGAATGACACCGGTGTATCTACAGATACACCGGCATAATTTGAATATCCCGGCGGCGTATCATTGTTTTGTATTCTCAAAATAAGATACGCCGGAATTAGGCTAGGATCCGACTGGCGTAAGTCACTTACACCGTCTGATCCTAAATGCAATAATACGCCGGCCGATAGGTGGCGTTTACATTGATTTCAGCGTTGAATATGCAAATGGGCCGATACGCCGATTCCCGAACGTTTTTGCGCAGCTTCACCGTAGTTTATGTCGTTTCCGTAAGTGTAAGGTTACTCCTGCTATATGAGGGGTAACCTTGCGTAGGTCCAGCGTACGCCATGTTAAGTATGGCTGTCGGGACAGCATCGGGTTTTTCCATCGTTTACGTTGTTTACGTAATTCGTCGCGAATAGGGCTGTGCGTTAATTACGTTCACGTCGCAACCAATGTATTTGCGGCATACTACGAAGCATGCACACTGGGCTACGTTTACGGCGGGCGTATGCGCAGTTTGTTCGGCGCGGGGCGCGCTTAATTTAAATACAAGCCGCCCCCTTTTATTTACGCAGGGATACGCCGGGCCATTTACACTACGCCGCTGCAAATTACGGAGCAAGTGCTTGGAGAATACCGCAGTTGCTCCTGTAAGTTGCAGCGGCGTAGTGTAAATAGGATACGCTATGCCCCGCTCGTAGATGCGCCGATCTACGAGAATCTGGCCCAATGTTTTCATTATTTGTTAGAATGCAGTATTTCAAAAAATTGCAGCATCAATTAACTTTGATAAGTTAAAGCTTGTATCAGATTTTAGTGATTGTGTTTACGTCTGCTTTAAGCAAAGTTTACCATCTATATATCATATGCCCAGTTTGAAGGTTTGCTTTAAAGCGGATCTTAACCGCCCTCCCCTTTTTTTAACCCCTGCTCACCTTTTGCAGGTTCTCCACAGTTTAGATACTCATCCAGTTAGCGGATCCAACATTGTCCTGTCAAAATCCTCATCTATGCGGCTGTTAGTCGGGTCCTGCACCGCCACGTTTGTGTGTGACGTCATCGGGTGGCTGCCGACACTTGCTGGGTTCAGCTTCCCGATGATGCACTGTCAGGTCTAAAAGAAAGACTAATGCCACGTACTCACGGTCGTTTTTTGCGATGAAAAAAAACGACGTTTTCAATCATGAAAAAAAACAACGTTTTTCAAACTTCATTTTCCAAAACGACGTTGCGTACACACCATAATTTTTCTACAAAGCTCTAGCAAACCGTGTTGACGTACACCACGTTCGACGGCACTCTTTTCCATTGAAGCTCCGTCTCATAACTTGCTTCTGAGCATGCGCAGGTTTAAAAACGAAGTTTTCAACGTCGTTTTGCCCACACACGATCACTTTTTATGACACAAAAAACGACGTTTTGAAAAACGACACAAAAAATTCAAACATGTTGGAATTTTTTTGGGGTCGTTTTTTTTTAAGACAAAAAATGAAGTTTTGCCCACACACGATCAATTTAAATGACGTTTTAAAAAACGTCGTTTTTTTTCATCGCAAAAAGTGATCGTGTGTACGCGGCATAAGGCCTCCTAGGAAATGCCTCCTGCATATCCCAGGAGGCAAACTGAGCACAGTACACATGATTCCCCTAGGCCAGTGTTTCTCAACTCCAGTCCTCAGGCCCCCCCCTAACAGGTCATGTTTTCAGGATTTCCCTCAGATGAAAAGGCTGTGGGAATTACTAAGGCAGTGAAACTGATCAAATCACCTGTGCAAAATAATGGAAATCCTGAAAACCTGACCTGTTGGGGGGCCTTGAGGACTGGAGTTGAGAAACACTGCCCTAGGCGAAGGACGTGTATAGGAGGTGAGACCAAACATTTTGTCAGTGAAAACAAGGGTTTAAAAAATAAATAGATACATAATAGGCATGTGCCTTCGCTAATGTTGGTTGATGATAGTAATAATAATTAATAAATAAAATTATTACTAGTCATGCAACATTAAAATTCTACTATAGCTTGTGGACGGAGCATTCGACCGGAAATGTACGATTGCGGCGTCGAATATTTTTGCTGCTTTGTCTAATCTTCTTAGAACATTCGACAGACACCTTAAGCCTTTAATTGACAGATTCAACCTCAATTTGGATTTTCGGACAAATGCATTTATTAACAAAACAAAATAAGTAAGAATTTCGGGAATAACAAAATAAATACATTTTTCGTACGAAACCGAAATTCCAAAACAAAATATTTCTACACGTCTAATAATGAAGAATAATCTGATAGTGATGCGGTGTAGCTGAGAAAGGGTGGAGCGGAGGGTCTTGAGGGTGACAATTTACTTGAAGCTCTACCCTATACTAGCAAGCTTTGCCTCTTTGCATCTGACTTATGTTAGGAGGTTGTGTCATGGGAGACTCAGGAACATACACAAATTCACAATATTGCTGCACTACTCAATATCTTTATTGAAGCACTAAAATGACATCACGGGTATGACAGGAACAATGAAAGGTAAAATGCTTTGCGCTGGATTTAGCACATACTCTAGCACAAAACGTGTTACCTTTCACGGTTCCTGTCATACCTGTGATGTTATTTTAATGCTTTAATAAAGATATCGAGGAGTGCAGCAGTATTCTGGATTTGTGTGTGTCCCTAAGCCCTGGTTCACACTGGGCTGCGGGAGTGAAATCGCGCGATTTCAGCTAAACTTGCGCGATTTCACTCCCTCTGGCAGTCCCGATTTCGGCGCGATTTAGGAGACATCTGTGCAGGGTTCTGCACAGATGTCAATGTAAATCGCGTCCTGAAATCGCAAAAAGTAGTACAGGAACTACTTTTTGAAATCGGTGCAGCGCCGCAGATGCGGCGTCGCACCGATTAGGACGGTGTCATTTCCGCCAATTGCCGCCGATTTGAGATGCGATTTCACATGTGAAATCGCATCTCAAATCGAACTAAATCGTACCCAGTGTGAACCTGGGCTAAGTCTCACAGACGAGCTGTGTAGCATCATTGATTCCAGTTCACGAGTAATGCCCTGTACACACAATCGGCTCGTCTGATGAAAACGGACTGATGGACCATTTTCTTTGGACGAACCGATCATGTGTGGGCCCCATCAGTTTTTTTCCCATCGGTGAAAAAAAATAGAACCTTTTTTACATTTTTCGTATGGTTAAAAAAACAATAGAAAAAAATGATCGTCTGTGGAGAAATCCATCGGTCAAAAATCCACGCATGCTCAGAATCAAGTGGAAGCATGCTCGGAAGCATTGAACTTAATTTTTCCCAGCACATCATTGTGTTTTACGTCACCGCGTTGGACAAGATCAGATTTTTAACCGATGGTGTGTAGGTAAGACTGATGAGTCAGCTTCATCGGATATCTAATGAAAAAATCCATTGGTTCGTTTTCATCAGACGAACCGATCGTGTGTACAGGGCATAAGAGTTGTTCACTCACCTGCATTTCTTTGGCTTGCGTCATGGTAGAGTTTGGTGAGTTTGGTATAGCACTCATCGATGTTCTCAGATGTTGGCTTACAGTAGGATTTTTTAGACCTTTAAAAGGATAACTTGGCTCTGCTGTCCATGTAACAAGCAACCACCATGTGCAGAGCTAGAGTTGACATTATAAAGAACTCTTAAAAACCACTGAAACCTTAATGGATTGGAAGATTTGAGTTAGGCATCCATGTCCTTTAGGCCTCATTCACACATCGGAATTGGCCATGGTGCCACATCTTTACACACAAGTACCCCATCCTAGGTGTTCCGATTAGCAGTTGCTGCTCAGCTAGTACAACTGAAAAATAAACTGAAAGAAGCTGGGACTGTATGTGTCTATAAACATGTATATGCAGTTGCACATGTTCACAGATCCAACAGTTATCTGCAGTTAGGGGTCAATGTCCACCCCTGGACACACTCTGTCTTTACACGCCCTCATTTCTACAGCTGCCCAGTATAGGTGCCAGATACTGACATAGGCTGTGGGGATGCCTTGGCAGAGAAACAGTTAGAAATGTTCCTGCTTATATTTGTTCTTTCCTATGCCGATGTTTTGCCTGGGTGCCAGTTGGCCAAGCTCTGTCTCCATAGGGAAAATGCGGAACTGTAAAAGAAAAATGTTGTGTTCCATGATACCTTTTATTGGCTGCAAGCTTTCAAAACACTTCAAGTCTTTTCTTTATGCATGATGGCAATATGACTTAACCCGTTTGTGACCAGAGTTCATGGAAGCTTATAACAGGAAATAAATCCTGCCTGGAGCATAATGCTACTGATACGTTTGCAGACCCCCATCTAACTTCAGAACTCTAAAGCCTCGTACACACGATCGGATATCTGCTGAAATCTAATCTGATGGATTTTTTCGTCGGATATCCGATGAAGCTGACTTTCATCAGTCTTGCCTACACACCATCAGTCAAAATTCCAACCGTGCCAAAACGCGGTGACGTAAAACACTACGACGTGCTGAGAAAAATGAAGTTCAATGCTTCTGAGCATGCGTTGACTTGATTCTGAGCATGCGTAGATTTTTGACCGATGGACTTTCACACAGACGACCGTTTTTTTCTATCGGTTTTTTATCCATAGGAAAAATTAAAAACATGTTCTATTTTTTTTTTCACTGTTGGAAAACAAACCGATGGGGCCCACACACGATCGATTTGTCCGATGAAAACAGTCCATCGGTCTGTTTTCATCGGATAAACTGATCGTGTGTACAGGGCTTAACAGTGATTGTCCTAACAACTCCATCCCAAAATTGCTATAATTAGGAGTACTGATCACTAAAACTGGTAGTTTTCATTACCCTGACATTTCATCCAAAACTAGGAGACTTAGGCCCTGTACACACGATCAGACATGTCCGAGGAAACTTGTCCGGCAGACCGTTTTCATCGGACCACGCTGAAGTGGTCTGTTGGTCTGATGTGCGTACACACTATCGGACCAAAATCCCCTCGGACCAGAACGCGGTGACGTAGAACACAACGACGTTATGAAAAAACTAAGTTTAATGCTTCCAAGCATGCGTCGACTTGATTCAGCGCATGCGTGGGATTTTGGTCCGATGGTTTGTGTACTAACCATCGAACCTGTCCGACGGACAGGTTTCCAGCGGACATGTTTTCAAGCATGTATGGAAATTTTTGTCTGCTGGAAAACGGTCCAATAGGTCGTACACACGATCGAACATGTCCGCTAAAAATTCCCTAAGGGCCCTGTCCATCTGTTCAGCTGGGATTTCCCTGTAAATCCCCGCTGAGCTGTCGTCTGACAGGGCGGTCCCCGCACACTGTGCAGGGACCACCCTGTTTTTTCTCCGCTCTCCCCTATTGTCCGCCTCCACAATGATCCGCTTTTGCTGACGGAAGAAAACTCTTTTTTTTTCTTCCGTCTGCAGAGCGGATCGGATGAACACGGACACACGGTCCGTGTTCATCCGATCCGCTCTGCAGACGGAAGAAAAAAAAGGGTTTTCTTCCGTCCGCAAAAGCGGATCATTGCGGAGGCGGACAATTACCAGTGTGAGCGGATGTTTATCCGCTGACACCCGCAATCTCATAGGGACCAATGTATGTCCCGTTTTCATCCGCAAACCTATGGATGAAAATGCGGACATACGGTGAAAGGGGCCTAAACACTTGCCCTCGTATAAAAAAAAAAAAGAGTCAGATCAAAAAGGGTCCTTAGGTAAGCTGATTGGCAAAGGCGGTTGCTGTAGTTGTTCAAAGGATAGGCATGAGTCCTCTGCTTTAGTAAAGTATCCAATTACTTTATTTCACTTAATAAAACACATTTTGTGGCTTTAAATTGAGACTTTTTCAGTTCAAGGTGAAAAGATTGGTGTCTGGTAACAGCTGATAGTGAACTCCACTTGGTAAATATTCTTTCTCATGAAAGCAGTCCGAAGGGTCGCCGTCATTTCTCGGGCTTCCCGTCTGCACATGTGGGTGGGCCCTAATGTCATCTTGCCAGCATTTCCTGTCACCGAAGACATGCATACACAGTTAGCAAGCGAATAAATAAAGCAAACATAGCAAAACCTTCAATTCTAAGGCAAAATCTATTTTTCCAGAAATCTCTCGGCTCTTTGCTTACTAGGGGTTGGCTGTAAAAAGCCTTCCTCTCAAGATCTGCTAGCAGCTCAATATCAAAATGAAGCAAGAAGCTCACATAACCTGAGATTATGAAAGTTTCTTGGAAATGTTAATTCAGACTGCAGCTCTTCTTCAACAGCGGAAGGATTGATGAAGGATGACACTGCAATGTGATTGACCTTTTTAAGAACAGTATAGTAACGCATCTATTTTTATTATTCCTGATCATGGCGTGACCAAGAGGTGCACAAATGAAGGGGGATGGAAGCGTAGCTGGGGAAGGCATCTCACAACACGGTTTACAATTAGCAGCTTTAATGAAGTAATGTGTTCAGACAGCTCCTCTGCACTGGAATGGAGCTGGTGAATGCTAATAATAGAGCAATGTGCAACGTGCAGTGGATGGCGGTAAAGATAGACGGTATAAATACACTAGGAAGATACTATATATACGGTATATACTTTACCATCAAGCTGGGAAAAAAATAGTAAAACGCTTATGTAAACCCAATCACTAAAATAAGACACAGTTTATCATTGTTTACCGTAAATCTGCCAAATTTTTTTCAAACATCTGATGACCTGCCATGAAGGTCTTGTTAACCTCCCTGGCGGTATGATTATATCAGATTTTCGGTGCTGAAAGCGATACCATTATTTTGCATGGAAATTTGGCATTTTATATTGTAGGTCTGTAATTCTTAGGTGGCGTACACGCGATCGGTCCATCCGATGAGAATGGGCCGACGGACCGTTTTCATCGGGTCACCGCTGAAGTGGCCTGATGGTCTGATATGCGTACACACCATCAGTTCAAAAACCGATCGTGTCAGAACGCGGTGACGTAAAACACAACGACGTGCTGAAAAAAAACGAAGTTCAATGCTTCCAAGCATGCGTCGACTTGATTCTGAGCACGGTTTGGACCAATGGGCAGGTGTCCATCAGTCCGATTTTAAAGCAAGTTTTAAAACTTTGGTACGAAAGACAACAAACGGATGGGCTGTACACGCGGTCAGTTTGGACCGATGAACCTGAACTTCAGTCCATTTTTATTGGTTTGGATCGATCGTGTGTACGCGGCCTAAAGATTAACACACTTAAATCTGTCCAAACAAGAGTCTAGTAGACATCCCAGGTATGATAAAGTTTGAAACACAAAATCATAAATTATAATAAACTATAAATAATTATAGCAAATTATAATAAAAAAATATTCAATAATGTAATCAAAACAAAAACACAGAAATGTGCTCAGTTGCAGAATTATCGCTGTCATTATTTTCAGTGTTTGATGATTTCCCCACAAATCGCTATCGCTCTATTCTGCAAGTAATTCTACTTTATTGTCGCTGTTTTCTAGCTGCTCTAAAACCACTTTTGACAAAAAGGGACACTTTTTGGTTGCTATGGACAATCTACAGTTACCAGGCAGAAAAAAACAGTATTTATAATATAAAACTGCATGCAGGACACTGGACAGACCACTAGGGACAACGGGGGGTGTGTATTTATTTTATACAGCACTGTGATCTTACGTACACATTACAATATACTGTTTGTGTACTGTGTTTTAACTTTTTTGAATTTGGCGCCGATCTCCACCCCCGTGCGTCGCAACGTCGCAGGGAACAGAGCTCGGAGGCACTTGGGCACTGTGTGAATCGAGCGAGAAGACAGCTCACTCACACAACGGGGAGACATCACAGGATCCAGGGGACAAGGTAAGTAACTCCCTGCCTGGATATTGCGATGCGATCGCGAGTCTGGCTTGTGGGTTACCGCTAATAGTACTGAAATTTCACCCCAAGACAGATTTAGGAATACCGCTAGGCAGGTTAAAGCACTTGTAAGTGGGGTGAAGTGTGGTGCTGCTGTGGAAATAATTCACACAGACTGGTGCAATAAAGAACTTGTAATGATGAATACCATACAGTTCACAACAGTACCTGATGGGGAGGGGGGGGGAGTCTGCCCAGCTGGGTAAACACTCGGTTTGCAGAAGTGAGGATGAGGCAATGCTCTGCCCGACCGACAGAGTCGGCATATATATATATATATATATATATATATATATATATACACACACACCGTATATACACGAGTATAAGCCGACCCGAATATAAGCCGCGGCACCTACTGTAGTTTTACCACAAAAAAATTAGAAAACTTATTGACTCGGGTATTAGCCTAGGGTGTCCATCTGCATGCCTCACTGTGCCTCACTTTGCCTCACTGTGTCCATGCCCATGCCTCACTGTGCCCATGACTCACTGTGTCCATGCCTCACTGTGTCCATGACTATATTGTCGTGCGTTTGCGTCAGGAATTACCTGAACGATAATTATAATTAGTAATTTTACCAATCAAATTTCTTTTTAAAAACACACATCAAAAAATATGAATACAGACTAAATATGGAATATTTATTCACTAGACATGAATTCACAATAAATTGTTAGATTATG
This sequence comes from Rana kukunoris, assembly GCA_029574335.1. Lineage (NCBI taxonomy): Eukaryota > Metazoa > Chordata > Amphibia > Anura > Ranidae > Rana > Rana kukunoris. Next base: position 207,343,560 of record CM056054.1, on the reverse strand, counting down.
GATGACATAATTTGATGACACAACTTTGATCAGATAAACCAATCAGTTTCATTTTAAAAACAAACACTGCCCTGAATTGGCTCTGTGTCTCTGTAGTTCACAGAAGCATGAAACTAGATGAAAAAACGAAACTGAAACTGCAGGCACATTATATGATTGATTTTTATCTATTTTTAATCATTTTTAAAAGGAATCAGTTAACTATTATGTCTCTATACCCTGTAAACAGTCATTTCAGCAAAATAAAAATAAAAAATTCCTTTACAACTCCTTTAACCTCTTGTCCACCCCCCACCGTCAAATGACGGCGGGCGGAGGACTCCATTGTTCTGACAGCACGTCATATGACTTGCTGTCTCTTTAAAGCCGCGGGCGGGCGCGCACGCCCCGCCTACTGGGATCTCGGTGCGAGTGCCCGGCGGCAACGATCGCCGCCAGGTACACGCGATTGGCCAGTAACTGAGCGGGGATGTGGAGCTCTGTGTGTAAACACAGAGCTCCACTGTCATGTCCCGGGGTGATTTCGAACCTGGGTCTTCCTGGTCTCTTAAACCATAGCTTTACCTTTACCTTTACCTGATGTGCCACAGAAGAGATCTAGACCTTGGGAATATCCTTATTGTGTTCAACACACACCTCGGACTCACTAGCTCCACCTGCTGCCAGCTGTGGACAATTCTCATTCTGGACAGCCTTTAAATAGGAAGTGAGGTCATCACCCAGCGCCCGTTTATTTGGATTACTTCCTGGGTGTTTTGTCTTTAGTAATCTTCCTTGTATTGAACTCCTGCCTGATATCCCGACTATTCTACAGCCTGCTGATTTTGTACCTTATCGCCAGATCGTGTATGACCTTTGCCTGCCTGACCCTTCTCCGGAATCCGATATTGAACTATTTGCCTGATCCGTTGCCGACCGTATCTGCCTGGCGACGCTTTGCCTGGATCTCCAGCATACTTGTTCCACTTCGGACACTACCTTTTACAGGTACCTTACATCCACGTCCTGTCAGGGAGAGAGGAGACCGATGCTGTGTTCCTTGTACATAGGGACACAATCGGTCACCTCCCCCAGTCACCCCCCCTCCCCCTACAGTTAGAACACTTATAGGACACACATTTAACCCCTTCCCCGCCCCCTAGTGGTTAACCCCTTCACTGCCAGTCACATTTATACAGTAATCAATGCATATTTATAGCATTGTTCACTGTATAAATGTAAATGGTCCCAAAAATGTCACAAAAGTGTCAAGTGTCCGCCATAACGTCGCAGTCCCAATAAAAAAATCGCAGATCGCCGCTATTAATAGTAAAAAAATAAAATAATAAAAATGCTAAACACTATAAATTTTGCGCAAACCAATCGATAAACGCTTATTGCATTTTTTTTTTACTAAAAATATGTAGAAGAATACGTATCGGCCTAAACTGAGGAAAAAAATATATTTTTTTATATATTTTGGGGATATTTATTATAGCAAAAAGTAAAAAATATTGCATATTTTTTCAAAATTGTCGCTCTATTTTTGTTTATAGCGCAAAAAATAAAAACCGCAGAGGTGATCAAATACCACCAAAAGAAAGCTCTATTTGTGGGAAAAAAAGGACGCCAATTTTGTTTGGGAGCCACGTCGTACGACCGCGCAATTGTCAGTTAAAACGACGCAGTGCCGGAAGCTTAAATTTCGTCTGGGCAGGAAGGGGGTGTAGGTGCACAGTAGGCAAGTGGTTAAGCTACGTAAAAATTGTACATTGCTATAGCGGCAAACAAAAGATGATACAGTTTTGAAGAATTAAGTTATATCGGGGGAATAATAATATTCTAAATATCATGAACAATCAATATTAAGTATTCTCAAATAATCAATAAATCAGGGAAAATCAATATAACATATTTGTACATCCAAAATGGCTCCTGGCTTACAATGGTCGTTACCAGAGTCCCTAAGATTAGTTAAGTTCCCAAAATGGCTTCTCGTCAGAGTGGTTCTGCGTTTTGGAGTCCTCAAAGTGTCATATGATGAGGTGTGATGATAAGTGTATGAGGTGTGTATGAATTGTGATGGAGTGAGGACTGAGGGTGTACTGAAGTTCTGTTTTATTCCGGGACACTGTATTTGTCCTGGAATGAATGTACCCGGGACAGACCTGCAAAATGCGGGAATTTCCCGGGCATTCCGGGACACGTGGTCACTCTACATGGATACCTCAAAACCTTCTTCGTGATCATATTGGATTTGCAGCCCCAGTAATATTTCTACATCACGTGGTCATCATGGAAAGGAAAGCGATGCTTCTGGCAGCGCAGCCATGGTACGATCACTAAGCAGAGGCAAGATATTAATATTTTTTCAACAAGTCTAGAAACATTTTATTTCTTACGTTTTGAGTCTTCAGCACCATAAGCCAGGAAAATATGGTGATAAAAAAAAAATGCAGCTCTTGTTGCTTAGCAACACCATAACTATATATATAACAGCACTAATGCGTGCATTGTTTTAATGAAACAGAACAGCGATCCCTGGTATACTCGGAATTGCATAATCTCTAGAAACATTCTGCAAACGATGCTTCTGACTGTTTTCATAAGTAAAACTGCAGCTATTATGCAGAATGTGTAGCACCACTTTCGATGCAGAAGTTTACAATATGTGCCTGTTGTTGAGACTCGATGCGTATTAAACCGCGTGCAGTGCGCAGAATTCACTCTGTACAGTGCTGCTCAGACTTATAATGCAGGAAACACTGGTTTGTTTTCATCTGCAGTGTTAGTGCTGTAGTGTTTGCTTTATTAACGGCGGACTCCAGCTGAGGCAAATATCATCAGAGATCATGTACGGTGTAACATTTTACAGTGACATATAGTGGATGGCAGGGCTTTATGACTCGAAGTACATTATTAGGTTTTACCTGTGGCTGTCCCCGCTAGCAGGAAAATTAACATCTGTATTTCTTTCTGAAAATCATTGCTTCTCAAAATTCAAGCTTTTAAAGTGTATATGAGCTCCAAGTAAATATGCTTTGTTATGGGAACACAAATATTAATTGTGTTTAAGGGCCCTTTGACACATGTGGACCGTATGGCCGTTTTTCATCCATCTGTTTTCGGATGAAAAACAGACATACATCCCTATGCAAGTATGCAACACTGTATCCTGGCCTAGGCCAACAAGGCCCAGGTCTAGGGCAGCACTTTGCAGGGGGGCAGCACGGAAAGAGCCCCTTCCGGATTGTGCTATACTGTCTAATTTTGACTGTCCTATCAGCCTGGACCACAAACCTTCCTCACTGTGCTATATGTTTTCTGCTGCACCATTGGCATGGTTATATATTCTTAGTCCTCTCCATAAAATTAAATTTGTGCTTAAAGTTGAACTATAGGCCACACTTCCACCCCCCCCCCATACTGGAGTAAGGGAGGGTTATAGCCCCTGCCAGTTTATTTTTTACCATGCCTGTCCCATTGCAGAAATTTCCCTTCACTTCCTGCCCCATAGCCAAACAGGAAGTAAGAGGAAATCTTTGCAAATTAAGGAAATCCATTGCCCCCCCCCCCCACCTAAGAACCCAATCGAAAATGTCAGGATGGGTCTTAAACAGAAAGGGGTGTGGCTTCGGCAGGAAGGGGTGAGTCATATTTAAATTAGGGGGTGCACGACTTTAGTCAGGCCTACGGCAGCACAAAACCTAAATACACTACTGTCCCTATGGGATAGCCGATCTCATCAGTGTCCGCTATGCTCTGTTTCTGCAGACGGAGGAAAATCCTATTTTTCCATCCATCTTCGGAATGGATTGGATGAACGCGGACAGACAGTCCATGTTCATCCGATCCCCCCATAGAGGAGAGCAGGGATCTGACAGGGCGGTCCCTACACATTGTGCAGGGACCGCCCTGTCATCTGCTGGCTCAGAGGGGATCAACAGAGCAATCCCTGCTGAGCAAGCGGGTGTTAAAGGAATGGATCCGCCTGTGTGAAAGGACCCTAAGCAGTACCCTGAAAAATTGATCTTTCTATTTATTTCCCTCTAAAAAAATAGCAGTGTACTTCTCTGCCCCTGTACTGTACACACATCAAAGGATAACCATGTTCTAAACAGTTGTTTCTGCAACAAATATCACATTGGAAGGTTTCTCCCTTTTCTTGTTCTGGTGATAACTCAAGATTTGGGGGTTTCCCTTACTTTACAATGGCTATGAAGACACATAAAGAAAGCATATGTCCCCAGTAGGGACACAAACAGGGCCACCAATATGGAGGTACCAACGGTCCTCCTGTTTGGGGCCCTTGGCACGCATAGGGAATCAGGCACACAGAGGGACCTGGGCATACAGAGAGAATTGGATGTGGGTAGGACAGGAAGGATGATCGGCATGTCAGTTATAGAAATGATGCCCTGTGCAGCTCTCTGCAGCAGCTGAAAGCAGGTTTCTCCCCCTCTCCCTCCTGTTGGCTTGCAGCTGCTGCAGAGATCGGCACAACCGTTACAGAAATGATTCTCTGGGCAGCTCTCTGCAGCAGCTGAAAGCAGGTTGCTCCCCCTTTCCCCCCTGTTGGTTTGCATCTGCTGCAGAGAGAGACACACAAACAGCATTATTCCTGTATTTCCCCCCCCCCAACCACACTGGTCCACTTCCCTGTCCTGCCTACATCTGATTCCCACGTCCACTGTCCCCAGTAATAGAATTTAGTATATCTTCGGCTCCTGTCCTGTCACCGGCACATGTGTGTGGGCAGTGCTGATCTCAATCTACATATCTTCATTTCTAACACAAACATCAGTAAAATCTAAGGGCTCTTTCACATGGGCGGACCATATGTCCGCTTTTTCATCCACTTGTGTACGGATAAAAAGGGACATACATTGGTCCCTATAAGATCGCGGTTGTCAGCGGATGAACATCCACTGACACCCGATCTCGCCCGGTTCCGCAATCCTCTGATCCTGCAGATGGAGGAATACCTTATTTTTCCATCTGTCTGCATTCGGATCGGGTGAACATGGACAGACGGTCCATAGAGGAGATTGGAGATCTGACAGGGCGGTCCCTGCACAGTGTTCAGGGACCGCCCTGTCATCCGCCAGCTCAGCGGGGATCAATGGAGCAATCCCCGCTGAGCAAGCAGAGGTTCACAGGGCGGATCATCACTGATCTGCCCAGTGTGAAAGAGCCCTAAGGCCGCGTACACGCGAGCGAACATGTCCGCTGAAACTGGTCCGCCACCCAGTTTCAGCGGACATATCCGATCGTGTGTGTGACCTAGCGGACAGGTTTTTCCAGCGGACAAATTTCAAAGCATGCTTTGAAATTTGTCCGCTGGATACATGTCCGTCGGACATGTCTGCTGGTTAGTACGCCTAACCAGCGGACATAAATCTCCCGCATGCGTCAAATCCATTCATTTTACTTCCTGGATTGGTGACGTGGCGGCGTCAACGTCAATGCCACGTCACCACGTTATCCGTCCGAGGGGATTTTGGTTCGATGGTGTGTACACGCCATCAGACCAAATATCCGAGGAGACATGTCCGCTGGAAACGGTTCGTCGGACATGTTTCAGCGGACATGTCTCCTCGTCTGTACGCGGCCTAACAGGCTAGCTAACCCTTCACCAGTCTATATAAATCTAAAACATTTGGGCTTTAGATATACTTTGATTTACTAAAACTGAGGAGTGCAAAGTCTGGAGCAGCTGTGTATAGAAACCAATCAGTTTCAAGTTTTTTTTTTTACGAATCTTAATTGAACAAGCGGAAGTAGGAAGCAGATTGGCTACCATGCACAGCCGCACCAGATTTTGTACTCTCCAATTTTAGTAAATAACCCCTTTAGGTTACTTTGTTGATCTAAAAGATCCACATCTTTGGTATGGCCATCTATTGGCAGTTCACAGGCCATCCATGAAAAATTACAGCAGAAGTATACATATTTACTTTAACATTGATCACAGTGAAAAAAATAAATAAATTCAGCTTTGTCCTTGGTGGCCAACCTTTATAAATTTCACGCCGAGCGTACGCATATATGCGTCCTCGGGTTTCAGAGGTTATACTGGGATGATGCCTGCATCATCCCGGTACCGTTGTATAGAGCCGGCGATTGGCTATCCTGACATAACAACCGATGAGGCTAAAAGCCGCTCGGTTGTTATGCCGGAGGAGTGGGAGGGGACATCCCCCTCCCGCCACCTCTCGCTGCTCTGACTGGGCCTCCCGTCCCACCGGGGGACCCGATCCTCGATGCGGTGCCTCCAGTGTCCAGGCACAGACTGAATTCAGGCGCAGACTGAATCAAAGCCGTAAACCTGTCACCACCTATTATTATCACAAGGGATGTTTACATTCCTTGTGACAGCAATAAAGGTGATCAAAATGTAAAAAAAAAAAAAACACAATTTATTATTATAAAAATAAAAAAAATCAATAAGAGTTTTTTTTTTTTTTAAAGCACCCACCTTTGCGCAACAAAGAAAACGCATACGGAAGTCGCGCCCGCATATGAAAACGGTGTTCAAATCACACATGTGAGGTATCGCCACGATCGTCAGAGTGAGAGCAATACGGTAACCGTAAAAAAACGTTAAAAGCGTCGCCTATGGAGTATTTTAGGTGCCATAGTTTGTCACCATTCCACGAGTGTGTGCAATTATAAAGCGTGACATGCTTGGTATCTATTTACTTGGCGTAACATCATCTTTCACATTATGCAAAAAAATTGGGCTAACTTTACTTTTTCATTATTTTTAAATTAATGAAAGTTAATTTTTCCCAAATTAATTTCCCAATTTAAAACACCACCGCACAAATACCGTCCGACATAAAATATTACAACAATCGCCATTTTATTCTCTAGATTCTCTGCTAAAAATATATATATATGTTTGGGGATTCTAAGTAATTTTCTAGCAAAAAATACGGATTTTAACTTGTAAACACCAAATGTCATAAATAGGCTTAGGCATGAAAGGGTTAAACATGACAGCTATAAATGTCAAGGGGTTGGCCTGACAATTATGTTGAGCCTTTACTTACATCTCTACAAGGGTTATAGAGGAAGATCTATGTAGAGAGCCACTTTAATGACGATTTTGAAGCGTCTGCCTTAAGCACTGCAGCCTAACAGCGTTGGAATACATCCCGCAAACTTGTACCCAGCTAATGTTTTGTACTATTAAGTAAAATGCAGAAGGGGGTGAAATTTGCCATTCTTTGGCGCATCCATGGTTCTTTACTAAAAAATAAGAATAGAGCCAATAAATGGCTTTCTTTATAAAGATTCACATAATCCACATCTGACAAATTTAGAATCCTGCCTTGGCACCCTGCCAGCTGTATTGTTAATGAGCGGCATGCTAAAAATTCCATTGTGATCCTTAATGAATTTTAAGGGAGTTTTTGCTGTTGCTGGAATGAGAGAGAAGTGTAGTGTGACAGAAAGGTAATCAGTTTAAAAAGAATATTCATCCATTCTCATTATCATTGCCCAATTCCTTGCAGTGGGTGAGAAATCAGATAATTTGGTATCTGGAACCCAACAACCTTTTATACTCTATGTGTCAGCCACATCTTCACTTTATCTAAAGCCTCATACACACGATTGGATTATCTGACGGGAATTGTGTGATGACAGGCTGTTGTCGGAAAATCTGACCGTTTGTATGCTTCATCAGGCAATTGTTGTTGGATTTTCCATGGACAAATGTGGGATAGGATGCTTTAAAATTTTCCACCAACAAATGTGTGTTGTCGAACAAAACTCCAAAGTACAAACACACATGCTAGGAAGCAATGCTCACCATAACATAACGTTAGCAGATGTTGCCCAAAAGGTGGTGCTAAATACCTGAAAAGCCACATACTGTAGTTCTGTGTTTGTTTGTCGACAGTTCTTTGCCGTTTTGTATGCAATACAAGTTCATGGCCAACGCCCTTTGGAAAAAAAGTCCTACGCTTTTTCCGCAGAAAATCCGATCGTGTGTATGAGGCTTTACACGGCACTGAAGGCAGGTGCTGTATATAGAAATGAGCATGTAGTGGCTTTTGGCATTTAAAGGGTTTAATGAGCCAGATATATAGAGCAAGGTAAATGTGTTTATTCTTATCACAACAGTTTGCTTATTCTTTAAAGACTGAACAAAGAAAAGCAAGCACAAGAAAATAACTGGCATTTTCTTTCTATGTCTGTTTTCTTTGAGTAAAATGTCCATATGCACATATCTATACAGTACTGTAATAATGGTCTAGACAGTTTATAATGATATAGTGTACCACAAGTGTTATCAGCACTAAATGGAGGGGGAGTATAATAATTTGAACATTAGTCTGTACAATAATCTAAAGCTTCGAAACTAGCTTGACTCTTTTTTTCCAGTGAAGAGAGACAGAACTTACTTATAGTGACATGATTCAGGTTCAGGGCAACACAGGGCTCAGTAAAACTTATTAATATGGTAAAAAATAAATAAAAATTGGGCCTGAATTCATAAAGCACTGGCTAACCCCTTGCCATGGTCACACAGTGCCTTAAAAAAAGTATTCATACCCCTTGAAATTTTCCACATTTTGTCATGTTACAACTAAAAACGTAAATGTATTTTATTGGGATTTTATGTGATAGACCAATACAAAGTGGCCATAATTGTGAAGTGAAAATTGTGAAAATTATAAATGGTTTTCTAAATGTTTTTACAAATAAATATGTGAAAAGTGTGGCGTGCATTTGTAATCACCCCCCTGAGTCAATACTTTGTAGAACCACCTTTTGCTGAAATTACAGCTGCAAGTCATTTTGGGGATGTCTCTACCAGCTTTGCACATCTAAAGAGTGATATTTTTGCCCATTCTTCTTTTCAAAATATCTCAAGCTCTGTCAGATTGGATGGAGAGCATCTGTGAACAGCAATTTTCAAGTCTTGTCCCAGATTCTCACTTGGATTTAGGTCTGGACTTTGACTTGGCCATTCTAACACATGCATATGCTTTGATCTAAACAGTTCCATTGTACCTCTGGCTGTATGTTTAGGGTCATTGTCCTTCTGGAAAGTGAACCTCCGCACCAGTCTCACGTCTATTGCAGACTCTAATGCCGTGTACACACGGTCGTTTTTTACGATGAAAAAAAACGACGTTTTTTAAAACGTCATTTAAATTGATCGTGTGTGGGCAAAACGTTGTTTTTTGTCTTCAAAAAAACGACCAAAAAAAAATTCCAACATGCTTGAATTTTTTGTGTCGTTTTTCAAAACGTCGTTTTTTGTTTCACAAAAAGTCACCGTGTGTAGCAAAAACGTCGTTTAAAACGACATTTTTCAACCCGCGCATGCCCAGAAGCTAGTTATGAAGCAATCTTCAATGGAAAAGAGTGGTGAACGTAACCTCGCTTTTTGTGAAAAAAACGATGGTGTGTATGCAACTTCGTCTTTGAAAAGTGACGTTTCAAAAACGTTGTTTTTTACTTCACAGAAAACGTCGTTTTTTTTTCATCACAAAAAATGATCGTGTGTATGCGGCATTAGGACGCGTACACACGACCAAATAAATCCAATCAAATCGGTCTGACAGATCATTTTGATCGGATTTGTCTGCTGGGGTATATTGGTTTGATCGTGTACACACGATCAAACCAAAATCACCGTCGGCAGAAAGCGCGGTGACGTGGCGGTGACGTTGACGCCGCCACGTCACAGTCACCAGGAAGTAAAACACTTCCGCGCATGCGTCGAATCCATTCGACGCATGCGCAGGCAGATATGTCTGCTGGTTAGTGTACTAACCAGCAGACATGTCGGACGGATGGGTTCCCAGCAGACAGATTTTAAAGCATGCTTTAAAATCTGTCTGCTGGAAAAATCTGTCTGTCCGCCTGTACACACGATCGAATTTGTCTGCTGAAACGGTCCGTCGGACCATTTTCAGCAGATAGATTAGATCGTGTGTACACGCCTAACAGGCTTTCTTCTTATGCCGCGTACACACGATCACTGTATGTGATGAAAAAAAAACGATGTTTTCTGTGAAGTAAAAAACAACGTTTTTGAAACGTCACTTTTCAAAGACGATGTTGCCTACACACCATCGTTCTTTCACAAAAAGCGAGGTTACGTTCACCACTCTTTTCCATTGAAGCTCGCTTCATAACTAGCTTCTGGGCATGCACGGGTTGAAAAACGTTGTTTTAAACGACGTTTTTTTGCTACACACAGTGACTTTTTGTGAAACAAAAAACAACGTTTTGAAAAACAACACATAAATTGAAGCATTCTTCAATTTTTTTTTGTCGTTTTTTACAAGACATAAAACAACGTTTTCCCCTACACACGGTCAATGAAATTGACGTTTTAAAAAACGTCATTTTTTTTCATCACATAAAGTGATCGCGGCATAGGATTGCCCATCCATCTTCCCATCGATTCTGACAAGCTTCCCTGTCCCTGCTGAAGAAAATCAACTCCACAACATGATGCATCCACCACCATGTTTCATAATGGGTATGCTATGTTCAGAGTTATGTTAAGTTTTAGTTTTTTCACAACACATAGCATTTTGCTTTCAGGACAAAAAGTTTAATTTTGGTGTCATCTGACCAGAGCACCTTCTTCCATGTTTGCTGTGGATCTCTGCAGCTCCTCCAGAGTTACCATGGGCCTCTTGGCTGCTTCTCTGATTAATTCTCTTCTTGCCCGGCCTGTCAGTTTAGGTGGATGACCATGTTTTTTCAATGTGACTCAAAGACTTGTGCAACTTTTTATACTCCTTAGGCCTCATGCACATGAGACGTTATAAAAACGCCAGTAGCGTTGCCACATTAAAAGTGTAATTTTTTTTTCAAATTTTCCCACTTTTATTAGCAACAGTGGTTTTTAGCAAGAAAACATAAAATATGGAATCAAAAATGCTCAAAGACGCCAGTTTTCTGCATTTTACCACATTTACGGACATTAGAACGTTTTTTACAGCTCAAAAACTCCCAAAACCCATTAGTTCTAGTTTTTTTTCCCCAGCCAGAAAATGCTCCAGCCAAAAAACCCTGATAACAGACATGGATAACATATGTTGGACAGTTTACTGGCCTTAGAAGAAAATGCCAGAAGCCAAAAAACAGCAGCTGTAAAAACGTCCAGTGTGCATGAGGCCTTAGAGTCTGCTATACCCAAGCTGTACAAAATTGACCTCCTAGATAACAGTTAATACTGCTGTGACCATGAGAACATAATTCACCTCATATAGAGATGCTCCAAATTACATATGTACTGAAAGGGGATAGTACGCACATTGAATGCTGTCTTCCAGATCTCCATCCCACTCGACCCTAAACATTGTTTGTTGGGAATCTTAAATGACCTCCAATTGTGAGTCCACACTAGAGAAGCAGTAATTGGGGTATTATTATTATTTTAAGCCCGGAGAGACCTTCTAAGACACTGGAACTGTACAGATCCTCCTTCTCAAAAGGAATGGCTACAATGTATATGGGGAACTCTTAGATTAGAGACATACATACAGTATACCAACATGGGGCTGCTCTTGTAAATATGAAAACCTTTGGGGCCCCTGGTTAGATATACAAAAAGAAAAAGAAAACGTGTAGCGCTTAACTAAAGATAAATAGCAAATAATAACATATGCAAAAATAACACCGTATGTGCACTTGAAGTGTCTCTAAAATGGTGATAAAGTCCAAATAGATCAATACAGAGTGACTGGGTGCAGGTGCAATCTGGATGGTCCCAATCTGCGTGCTCTCACAGATCCACGCTATCTGTTTCCCACGACTCTGTCGTGGGAAACAGATAGCGTGGATCTGTGAGAGCAAGGAGGTTGGTGGAAAACTGTCATCCTGTCGGCTACATGTACTGAGAAGTGAAATTTTTGTGTGTCTGGTCCTTCATCCGATTGGATACCTTCATCATCTTTCTTCCACCGGAGTCCCTATGTGAGCGATCCTTGATGTCTCATTTAAGCCTTAGTTGACCAATTAGGTGTATACCTATCTTGGTCGCTATCCATCTGGTAAGCCTCCTCAGTCTCTTCTACGGTGGTGGACCATCCAGATTGCACCTGCACCCAGTCACTCTGTATTGATCTATTTGGACTTTATCACCATTTTAGAGACACTTCAAGTGCACATATGGTGTTATTTTTGCATATGTTATTATTTGCTATTTATCTTTAGTTAAGCGCTACACGTTTTCTTTTTGTATATCCTATGCTTGCTAAATTGATCATTTAGTTGTGTTAGCTGCTGCATTTCTTTAGTAGCGTGGTGAGTGCATATACCAAGGTATATACCGTTTTTGCCCCTGGTTAGATACCCTGGGCATGAGTCCGCTTGACTTGGTCATGTCTGTATCATTTATATCCTTTGTCTAGGTACACGGTATGGCTTACTCCTGCTTGAATGTTTATCTGCTCTGGAATTGCTAGAAAGTTGTTGATTCTTTTCAATAAACGTTGCTTTTGATTTAAAAAATATGTATATGGCATCTAAATCTATAAATATATTAGAAACAAAATCTATAAAATATATGCCTCTAATGACGTCACCTGTGTCGAAACGCTTTAGGTGAAACGAGGACGCACATATGTCACTACACACATCAGTCGGCATTCTTTAATATGGGAGTTGTTTGTTTGTGCAGTTAATTTGAATGACTATTTGAGTGTTCTACCTTTTTAATCAATAACATTTTTTAATTGGTTTTACGCTATTGGGAGTGCTTCCCCTTTTGTGTTCTCTATAAATGATATCGATCTGACTGCCGAGAAAAGCCTGGATGGGTTATACATCCTTGCTTGTGGGTCACTTATTTACATCGCATTGATGACCACTCTATAAAACGAGGGTCATTGCGCTCCGGTAAGCGGCTTTGTGCTTGCAGTGGTGGATGTCAACTCTGCACATGTTTGTCTGGACTGTAGTTTATTAGACCAACACTAGTAAATACAAACATACTTTACATTTCTGGAAGTTGTTTCTATCTTTTAGCACCTTTGTTGTTCCACAGAATTTATATTATATAGTGGCTGATACTAGGTCACATTCAAGTGCTTACACTGCTTATAGTTAAAAATATATAATGATTTATTAATGATTACAAAGCTGCATTAATTTGTGTTTTTTTAATCTGTCTGGAATTCAGCTTTAATGAATTTGTAAAATGTATTTATTGTAAAAAAAAAAAAAATATATTGCAAAATGTATATTGAATGAATGAATGAAGAACTTATATAGCGCAGCACATGCAAAGTAAATCGCCTCTGGGCGCTTGTTGTTCCTGTCTCCTTTGAGATCAAAAGAGATGCGTCTTAATTTTTCTCCTGAAGACTAAATAGTTCTCCTCCAGCCGAATGCTCGCTGGTAAGGCGTTCCATAGTCTGGGACCTTGGACAGCGAATCTCCTTTGGACTTGTATCTGGCTTTCGGTATCTGAAGCCGATTTTGATTGGTGGATCGTAGAATACGATTGGGATTGTGGACTTTTAATTTTTCGCATAGATAATGGGGAGCATTTCCATGGATACATCTATGTGTTAGACAGAGAGCTTTAAAGGAGATTCTGTCTTTAACTGGTAGCCAGTGAAGGGATCTCAGTGAAGGTGAGATTGATTCCCAGGGTTTTTTCCCAGTCACAAGTCTGGCGGCCGTATTTTGAACGACTTGAAGACGAGCGATCTGGTACTTGGGGAGTCCGAGGTAAAGGGCATTTGCATAGTCCAGTCTGGAGTTTACAATCGCTCCCACCACGACCGCTATGTCTTTCTTGGGAATAAAAGGCGTAAGTCTGCACAGTAGGCGCAGCAGATGGTGAGATCCGCTGACTACTGACCCTATTTGTGCGTTCATTGTCATGTCGGAGTCAAAGATGACCCCAAGACTTTTGACTTTGGCGCTAGGGGTGATGATTTTGCCCAGAATGGGCGGCGGGATCCAGGTTGTTGTCGATAGATTCCTACGCTTGGCGTGAAACAGAAGAAGTTCTGTTTTTGCTCCGTTGAGTTTGAGATAACTCTTTGTCATTCAGTCCTCTATCAAAGAGAGACAGGTCTCTAGATTGAGGTGGTGATCCTTTTTATTGCAAATGCGGAAGTACAGTTGCGTATCGTCTGCATATGAGTGATAAAGCAGTTTTTGGCTGCTGATGATTTCGAAAAGAGGTCGCACATAGATGTTGAATAACATCGGCAACAGGGGAGATCCTTGAGGGACCCCGCACGATAATGTGCGTTGTTCAGAAGTGAAGGGTCCTAGCTTCACTATTTGCGATCGGTTTTCCAAAAAAGAGGAGAACCAGGATAGATCGCTTTCTGCGACTTTAGCTATTTTAGCCAGCCGAGTCAATAACAGCTTGTGATCCACTGTATCAAAGGCTGCGCTTAGGTCCAGCAGAACCAGAAGAGAAGATTCTCCTTCGTCTGCGGCCTCGAGAACATCGTCCCATATCTTAAGCAATGCTGTTTCCGTCCCGTGTCCGGGACGGAATCCTGATTGAAATGGGTCGAGTAAGTTGTGGGTATCTAGATGCTGTTGCAGCTGCTGTACCACTGCTTTCTCCATTACCTTGGAGAGAACATTTAGGCCTGTTATGGGGCACCAGTTGAGTGGATCCTTAGGATCCATGGTGGCTCTCTTCAAGATGGGTTGAATGAAGCCCTCCTTCAACTGGGAGGGCATTATGCCCTCCCTGAAGGATTGGTTGATAAGCTGCGTGACCGGAGGTGCCAAAATGTCGGTGCATTCCTTCAGCAGTTTGGTGGGGATAATATCATTTGGCGCAGTGCTGTTGCGCAGAGTGCCGATGATATTTTTAGTGGTCTGAATGGAGATGGGTTCCAGCGTGAACTCACCTAACTGTGGTGAATTACTGCCAGTGCAGTGTAAATGACTACGGGGGGGGCTGGAAGAGCAATTGTTATGCTGAATGCTTTGCCGGATAGCCCCAATTTTGTTAATGAAGCAATCCGATAACTCATCGCAAAATTCTTGTGTGTCCAAGTTGGCGATCATAATTACTATAAATATTATGCTTTTTTGATACTATCACGGTCTTATAATAAAAGGAGGAGTTAGAGCCACTTGCCAAGCACAGTTTTTTAGCATCAGCTCCATGGCATCTCACCTGCATTTCCACTTTTAGCCCAATGTCGCTTACACACGATCATTTTTCGGGTTGTAAAAAACTCAGTTTTTCAGGCTCTAGAAAAAACAAAGGGCCAGATTCAGATACACTTAATATTGCGCTGCGTAATCTAAATACTCTACGCTGCCGTATTTTACCAGGCTCTACACCGAATTCTGGTAGATTTTTGCCCGTACGCTACGGCGGCGTAGTCTATTTCTCGCCGCGTAATCGAAATACGTGATTAGGGGGCGTGAAGCACTTAAATTAAGCGCGTCCCCGCGGCGATCGAACTGTGCATGCTCCGTTCAGAAATTTCCCGCCGTGCATTGCGCAAAATCACGTCGTTACGTCATTCGTTGTTTGAGTAGCGTCGTTTACGAACATTCCTATTCCCGACGACTTACGTAAAAAATAATAAAAGACGTTGGAAAACGTAGAAATTTGACGCGGGAACGACCGCCATAATTAACATGGGCTGTCTAATATTAGAGCAGCAAAAAGCTGGTATAGTGTTACGCAAAAAAAAGATGACTAAAGATGCCGTAAGAGATTGTGTCTGCCATAATGTCGCAGTCCTGATAAAAATCACTGACATTACTAGATTGAAGATCGTAATTTCTGGGATCGCCGGCAAAAGCTCATTAGCATACCCCGACGCGGAAAACGACGGGAAGTCCACCCAGTGGCCGTAATTTTATTGCAGCGTAGATCTGAAGGCGTACGAACACGTAATCCAGTCGAATTGAAGCCCGCAGCCATCTATTCATGGTTTGAGCTTTCCGACTAGCTAAAAAACGCGCGTAATTTGAAATTACTCCAGTCTAACACCAGTTAGACAGGAGTTACGGCTCTCTGAATCTGGCCCAAAGTTTTTTTCAACTTGATCATTAAAACGGCCTTGCCTACACACGATCATGAAAAAAAAATGCTCTAGCAAAGCGCAGTGATGTACAACACGTACAACGGCACTATAAAGGGGAAGTTCCATTCAGATGGTGCCACCCTTTGGGCTGCTTTAGCTGATTTTGTGTTAGTAAAAGACAATTTGCGCTTTTCTGTCTGTTACAGCGTGATGAATGTGCTTACTCCATTACGAACGGTAGTTTTACCAGAACGAGCGCTCCCATCTCATAACTTGCTTCTGAGCATGCGCGGATTTGTCACGTCGTTAAAGCCTACATACAATCATTTTTTACAGCCCGAAAAATGGCAACATTAAAAACGTTGTAAAAAAGAGCATGTTCGAATTTTTTTTTGCCCGTTTTTCAGAATCCGAAAAATGCTCTGAAACCCATACACAATCGTTTTTAATGACATTAAAAAAAACGTAATTTTTTACAACCCCAAAAATGATTGTGTGTACGCAGCATAAGGCTGGCTCTTCCATCTATTATTTAGTTCTTTCCTTCCTTTCCTAGGGTATTTACGTCTAAGCATCATTACCCAATGGAGAATAGGCTTGATACTTAGAGATGTCTAGGCATGCTATATTTCTGTTCTGTTGTTACCTACCTATGTGACTACCATATATACTCAAGCATAAGCTGATTTTTCAGATTTTTTTTTATGCTGAAAAAGCCCCCTTCGGCTTATACTCGAGTCTCCAGCTGCGTCATGCTGTCCAACCGGGCTCATGCGCGAGTGCGTCCAGAAGAATGCCTTTCTTGGTTTGTGATAGGGGAATATCGTGTGTTAAATGAAGGCCGCACAGGCGTGGTGCAGCGGCTAGTGGAGTTGGTGTATTTGATGGGTTGACGACTGCAGTTGCATTGATTAAACAGGTGGGCACAGTGAGGCTGCAGTTGGGCACTGATGAGACAGGTGGGCACAGTGAGGATGCAGATGGGCACAGTGAGCCTGCAAATGGGCACAATGAGGCAGCAGATAGGCACAGTGAGGCTGCAGATGGGCACAGTGAGGCTGCAGATGGGAATTATTGACCATGCATTTCCCACCCTAGGCGTATACTAGAGTCGATACGTTTTCCCATTTTTTTTAGGTAAAATTAGGTGCCTTGGCTTGCATTCAGGTCGGCTTATACTCAAGTATATACAGTATATTGGACTCAGAGCCATTTGTACATATGTACTGTTCAAATATTCACAATAAAACGTTTATGTAAAAAATTTTTTAATAATAATAATAATTCTACAATGTGGCAAATCATTAGCACTGTAAAACCTTTGCTGAATGCACCAACAATAAAATAATCCAATGCTTCTGAGGCCTTTTACTTTGCTTTATATCCTGCTTAGCGGGAAAGTAGTCTTTACCTTGTGCACATGTAGAGGTAATGTTAATAGCGGAGGGAGGGATGTATGTACCATGCTCCATCACATCTCTATACTTACCATAGGGAGTGGTATGAACTCTGAGCGATTGATGGGGCAGCTCTACCAACTCCCAGTAATAATTGTTCATAGCAGCGCCTCCATTGCTCCAATGCGGTCAGGTAATTATGTACCATAGCTAACAGAAACATATGGACTAGGGAATAATTTAACCTGGATTCAGCATAAAGTAAGGAAAAAAAATCGCTGGGGGAAAATAGGAAAACTAACAGCTACACATATATAATTAATATACTACGATTTTACGGTTCACAATGGCCTTCATTTATATCTATAAAGTATTATAATTAATATATTTTTTCCTGCTCACAGTGGGACTCATTTATAATATCTGGAGCAGAGGAAAAATAGTGATGTTTGCCATAGAAACCAGCCAGTTGGCAGCTTTTTGAACCTGCACTAGAAAATCACTGCTTCGGGCTGTGGGCAGAAACTTAGATGCTTATTTAATACAAAGTAAAAGGATTCCATAATGTGCAGAGATTCAAGTCATTACCGTGTTCCGAACCAGCCTGGTAAATACGCCTGTTGTGAAGATGTGTATTTGCTTTGTGACAGTTCATCAAAAATAAGAGAGTTCCCCATGTGCTCCTTTCCCCCTAACATTTATTAAAATGCCAACAGTTTTATTATTTTATAAGTGATAAATACCCCTTTTTATATTTTTACAGCAAACCCTAAGGCCCTGTACACACAATCAGACCGGTCCGATGAGACTGATCCGACAGACCATTTCCATCGGAGCAAGCTAAAGTGGTCTGATGGTCTGATGTGCGTACACACTATCAGTCCAAAATCCAAAATCGGGCCAGAACGCGGTGACGTAGAACACAACGACGTGCTGAAAAAAAACTAAGTTCAATGCTTCCAAGTATGCGTCGACTTGATTCTGAGCATGCGCAGGTTTTTGGTCCGATGCTTTTCTGTACTAACCATTGTTTTGGTCCGAGGGACAGGTGTCCATCAGACAGGTTTTAAAGCAAGTTTTAAAACTTTGGTCCGACGGACAACGGTCCGATAGGCCGTACACACAATAAAATTGGTTCGTTCGTGTGTACGTGGCCTTACACTAACCTAGGCAAGGGTGATGTAAGAGTCTTTGGTTTTCAGCCTCCTGGTATAGCCACATTTACCTTTTTTACAATCAGCAAACCTAAAAGTAGAAAATGGGACTTTAAAGTGGTTGTAAAGTTTTAATTTTTTTTTTAAATAACAAACATATCATACTTACCTCCACTGTGCAGTTCATTTTGTACAGAGTGGCCCCAATCCTCCAGTTCTGGGGTCCCACGGCGACTATCTCGGCTCCTCCCCACAATAGATAACCCCATCTGGGAAGCTCTCTACCGAGATGGTTACCTTACGGGTGCGCTCCTGTGTGATACGCTGGCTGTACACAGCCACGTGTGTATGACTTGGTTCCACCCCGGTGCCCGCATTATTGGATTTGATTGACAGCAGCGCTATCCATTGGCTGCGCTGCTATCAATCTATCCAATGAAGAGCCGAGAAGCCCAGGGAAAGGTCAAGTGCGTTCGCGAAACATGACTTTCCAGTGCTCAGGTAAGTAAAACGGGGGGCTAGGGGGCCGGTAAATGTCAGATGTCAACCCCTTTACAGGTACAGAAACATACATGTCATAAAAATCTTAGTTTAAAAGACTCCATATTAGGGTTGTCCCGATACCACTTTTTTAGGACCGAGTACAAGTACCGATACTTTTTTTCATGTACTCGCCGATACCGAATACCGATACTTTTTTTAAATGTCATGTGACAATTTTCAAACCACAATACAGACTAAGGATATTTTCTTTAGAATTATGAAGAACTCTAACTCAAGACATTATAAAAGAATAAAAATTTGTAAAAATGAATAAAAATGTTTTATTTGCTTGTCACACAGTAGTAAAAAACTCAAGTACAAGTACTCCCGCAAATACTCGGTATCGGTCCCGATACCGATACTAGTATCGGTATCGGGACAACCCTACTCCATATATTATAGAGTAAAGGTTGGTTATGTTTACATTATATGTTTGCTACATTAAAATATGACATACACTTATAAATTTGATTATCACATTTAACATTTCTTATTGCTGTAGCTATCCATAGACTTTCCATTGCTATTTGCTTGTAAACAAATTTCTCTACGCGTTTCATTGACAAAGGTCACTTCTTCAGGAGTATAAATATATATATACAGGCATACCCCACTTTTAAGTACACAATTGTGTTTATTTACTAAAGCTGGAAAGGGCAAAATAAGGCTCACTTCTGCACAGAAACCAATGAGCTTCCAGGTTTTATTAGCAGGCTTAATTGAACAAGCTGGAGTTAGAAGCTCATTGGTTTCTATGCAGAAATTAGCCTGATATTGCGATTTCCAGCATTAATAAATAAACCCTATTGTGTACTTAAAAGCGGGATATGCCTGTATATATATATATATATATATATATATATATATATATATATATATACTGTGTATGTATATATATATATATATATATATATATATATATATATATAAAAACATGCAAGAAAATCGGCCAATATGCATTAAAAACAATTGCTGGGCACCAGGTGCTATTCAGACTTCACCCATATTTGGCAACTCAATCCAAACCACATGGTGTATTACCCTGATCAAAGACTAGGTTATCACAGAGAACAGGTCACTTTGTTGTCTTAGCAACCTCCCCAGCACCCCCTAATTACTTACCTGAGCCCTATCTCTCTCCAGTGATGTCCACAAGTGTCTTAGCCACCAAGGACACTTCTCCTGATTGGCTGAGACACAGCAGATGTGCCATTGGCTCCCAAGACTGTCAATCAAAGTCAGTCAGACAATCAGGAGAGAGAGGGGCTGGTACCGTGTTTCCCCGAAAATAAGACACCGTCTTATATTTTTTTTTCCTCAAGAAGTCACACTATGGCTTATTTTCGGGGGGTGTCTTATTTTTATTACAGAAAATAAAGGTTGCCTACCTGAACCACACTTGCGCTTCTTAGCATTTCCTCTGTCCACCTGTAGACTGAGATTATCGTATTCTGCACGCCATTTTTGGACCATTCGGATATCCAACTTCTTCTCTTTGCACTCATCTTGTCTGGCTGTACAGAAAGATAGGCCAGCAAAGCTGATGTGGAGCAAAGTGGAGCTGGGGTGATCTCTTTGGGCTCAGTAGCAGCTTTTCCCCCTATCCCCTGGTGTTTGTGTGGGGTGAGAGAGGGGTTTGCTGGTCAGTGCTGGGAGAAGCTTTACACAGCGTTCTTCTCCTCACTTCAGTTCCAGTACAGTACTGTACGCCTATCACGTGTTGTTTCCCGCTGCGCGCCGCGCCGTTACGCATACGACACTACGTCTTATTATCGGAGATTAGCCACGTCTTATTTTCGGAGATTCGACACTACATCGCTACGTCTTATTTTCGGAGGGGTGTCTTATATTTCGATCTTGTGTCGAAATCCCGCTACGGCTTATTTTCGGAGTACGGCTTATTTTCGGGGAAACACGGTACCAGCCGGGGGTCTGTGGCTGAATGGACACACAGAGCTGTGACTCGACTCCAGTGCCCCCATAGGAAGCTGCAGACTGTGGGGGCACTCAATAGGAGGAAGGGACCAGGAGCAGCAAAGAGGAGCCCGGAAAGAGGAGAATCGTTTTTTTTTTTTTTAAACAGGACAACCACTTTCAACAAAAAAATGACAGGAGGTGCAAATTCTACGTTAAGACTATGGTTCACTGTGCTCTGAATAGCGATTTGATGCAAGCCAATCAGAGTGCGGCTAAGAAGTCACTGTCAGGCATTTAGGAGGCAATCCTGTCGCATTCTGAGTGCCTGTTGGTTTTTTTTTTGGGGGGGGGGGGGACTGCCAGTTTATATTGGGGCTAATGCACTGCAAACACGAGCCAAGCTCATGAATGACAGAGTTTGACAGGCAATGCCGATTATCAATTTGGCATCCCCCCTTAAATTGGCCTTGCCTGCGGCATGTGAACTGCCTTCTCTGGCTGTATTATATATGATTATACTCTGTAAAGTGACATGTTCCTTACATACTCCTGACCTCTGCACTATAGACACTGAGGAGAATTTATCAAAACTGGCCAAAATATGGATCATGGCAACAAATCAGCTCATAGCTTTCATTTTCAAAGCTTAACTGAACAACATGAAGATAGAAGATGTTTGGTTGCCCTGCACAGCTGCTTCAAATTCTGTCTGCTCCAGTTTTGATAAATTCCCATCACTGTTTTTATCATCTCCTTACTCCTGATCACTGCATATAAAAGAATATGTAATGGAACAGTTTCATGATATTAAAATCAGTGTACGTGTCTGTTACACACTCCCTTGTGGTAAAGTCTTTAAAGCATATGTCCCTTAGAGCTCCTCCCACTGATTAAATTTGACCACACCCTCAATCTGACACGGTGCCAAAAGTGTGCCGCTATGTTTCGTCAAACTGTGAGGCGCCGTACACACGGCCGAGGTTCTCGCTGAAAATCAGCGAGAACCTCGCTGGAATGCACATTCCAGCGAGGACCTCGGCCGTGTGTACGGTCTCGGCGAGCTTCCCGTCGGGAAGCCCGTCGAGCCGAAATAGAGAGCACGCTCTCTATTTCCTCGACGGCCCGCCTGGAAGAATGGCTGGTTGCCATTCCCGACGGGCGGGTCGCCGAATTCGACGGCCGGGAGAGAACCTCGACGGGCGGAACGATGTGTTCTGCCCGTCGAGATTCCCTGCCGTGTGTACGGCGCCTGAGGCTTTTTTCGTAGGTAAATTGTCTTTATGCCTGTGTTAGAAAATATGTTATATTAATTGGTTTGAAGTTTATTTATTGTTCATGAAACCAAAAAGAGGGACAACTGGGAAAGAAGGAAAAAATTAGGACGTTTAGTTCCAAAGGCAGAATGATAGTCTGTGGAGCTATGGATTTTTTTTTTTTAAGGTAGCTGTGTGATTGTATCCAGTAAAAGTTTTAGAAAAACTGCACTATATCTCTGGTTTCTCTTGTCTTTAAATATTAATCAGGTCCCTGAGGTTCAGCTGCTTTCGGAACACGAGTGAAATAAAACCAAACGCAGACAGAATTCTCTAGAGACAGGAACATATATATACGTTCAGGCATTGTTAGAATATTATCACATAGAATTGGCAGGCAGCTGAGTTTTAATATATGGTGAATCGTAGCTTTCAATAGGTAAATGCCAGAACATTATTTCTAGCTGTTGAATGTAGGGATTCATTAATATTTGAAATTATCTGGAATTATTATTACTTGTTTTTTTTTTAGCAATGTATATTAAGTATTGCATGTAAAAATGTACATTTCCAGCCAGTGATTTTTTTTTTTTACATGTGTTCCAGTCTTAACTGCTCTAATTTCAGTAAACAAGTTTTTGTTTGTTGTTTACTGAGTTCAATAGCTCACCACCACACCACTGAATTATTCAATGTAGTGACTACTAATCCTTACTTCCTTCTGTGCCCAGAAGGGACTGTATGTACTTCTTAATGAGAGACAGACTGATTGAAACAAATAAGCCTCTACTATGCGCAAAACAAAATGTAAATCCTGTGTTTTTTAAGCCCATGTGCTGTATCAAAGACTTGTTTGTAAACTAAAGATTTTATATACATATTCAATAAAAATATAAAAAAAAATATTTAACCATTTCAGCCCCGGACCATTTGGCTGGCCAAAGTCTAAAGCACTTTTTGCTAATCGACACTGCATTGCTTTAACTGACAATTGCGCGGTCATGCGACGTGGCTCCCAAACAAAATTTACGTCCTTTTTTCCCCACAAATAGAGTTTTCTTTTGGTAGTATTTGATCACCTCTGTGCTTTTAAATTTTTGGCGCTATAAACAAAAAAGAGCGACAATTTTGAAAAAAAAGCAATATTTTTTACTTTTTGCTATAATAAATATCCGTTTTCACAGATATTCAAAAATAATGCTAATGTCCATACACATCACCATGTGACAAAAGTTGAATATGTGCACACATTTCAAAAAATATATATAAATGTGTTTAAATAGTAATTAAATATAAGTCCAAAAAACACATCAAGTAGGTTTGTGAAAAAATAATGATAATAGCTTCCAATCTTCCACCACACCCGGTGTCAGTGAATCCTCTCCCGTCAGATGCAAAACTCACCAACTCAAATTGCCTTACACTCTCGTGTTCGGCGTGTAAACGTGTACAAAAAGACCTAACTGGTAGGTATAGCAGATAATCCCAGTTCCAACCAATTCACTGCCAGAAAGCTCCGCATGTAAAAAAAGGAAGTGCTCAAAATAGCGTGATACCGTAAAATCAGTTTAATAACACACTTAAATCTTCAAATATAGCACTCACATGAATCTCTAAAAATAGAGCAATACACTGCACAGCAAACACTCGCTCAGAGATGAACCGAAAACTGAGTATATTACGTCACACGTTCACTTCAGATGGTTGCCGCACAGCCACGCCCCGACATGTTTCATCATAAAAGACTTAGTCATGGGATTGATCAATCCCATGACTAAGTTTTTAATATTTTGGAAATGTTGCGGAAGCCAAGGTGGCATGATTTGGACAGGGATTAGATGTGGGCCTGAAAGGACAGTTCAGAGTCTAAGGTTACCCCTAGCACCCTGGCATGTGGGGATGGACTGATAGATGTGCCATTGATCTTGATAGAGAAGTCAGGGGAAGGGGTACAACATAAGTAGTTATCTTATTTGTTTTCAGCTGAAAGCTTTTGTTTTATGGGGGCATCACAAGTTCCACTCGTCATTGCTGTCTATAACTAGTCCTCTCCGATCAACAGGTGCGCTTTACACTGGCTATAACTCAAACGTAAAACCAATTAAGTTTGTAGTTTATTCCCCCGTGGTGAGGAAACTGTGTTCTCCGAGTTTCCATGGATACGTAATCAAATTGGGGCCTTTGCATTAAATCACAAATGTGAAATCCTCCCATCAGGACTGTAAGCCAGAAACTGAGGATTTTGAGAAGGGTTGATCCTATTTTAGACTATGAAATGCATTCATGTGTGTAGGGAGATGTGCAGAGATGACAGATTAGGTTTTTATAAGCGTATTTCGGGTGCAGAGATGTCACAATTCCATGTCATAATTTTAGTTTCCTATACTATAACTGCTTTGGAAGTTATAAATTTAGATATACTGTAGCTACTCTAATGGCTCATTTAGACTTGGGGTCGCTAAAAATGCTAAAAACGTGCAGTTATGCTGTATTTTTATCACCCCATAACTGCCTTCCTTTAAAGCAGGGGTTCTCAACCTAGTGGTCGGGATCCCCTTGGGGGTCGAATGATGATTTGCCAGGGGTCACCGAATCCTGGGCTGTTCTTGAAGCCGGCACTGTGCTCCCAGTCTTTTTGCGGCCGCCCAGCAGGGCTGTCCCAGGAGCCCGCGGCCGCCCACTCAGCCTCTTCGCAGCCGCCCATTCAGTTCATAACATGGCTGGGGGGCAGAGACTAGAGGTCAGCTGACTGGTGAGAAATATGAAGTCGGAGGGGCTGGAGGAGACCCTATCTCATGATTTCGGCATAGGTGTCACTGCTACAAGATACCACAAAGCTGGAGACACAGAGAGTAACACTACCTGTGATTATAGTTGCCATCAAAAGTCCCCACTACAGCTCTCAGATCAGCAGATAACCATGATCGAGAGCACCTAAGTTGAGTGATCAGAACTCCCCCCAGCACTGCCACTGATCCCATCCCTCCCCCAGCACTGCCACTGATCCCAACTCTCTGCCAGCACTGCCACTGATCCCAACTCCCTACCAGCAAGGCCACTGATCCCATTCCCTGCTGCCACTGATCCCAACTCCCTACCAGCAAGGCCACTGATCCCATCCCCTGCCAGTACTGCCACTGATCCCATCCCCTGCCAGCACTGCCACTGATCCCATCCCCTGCCAGAAATGCCACTCATTCCAACTCCCCGCCAGCACTGCCAATCATCCCAACTCCCCGCCAGCACTTCCACTCATCCCAAATCCCCGCCAGCACTGCCACTCATCCAAACTCCCTGCTAGCACTGCCACTCATGCCAACTCCCCCCCCCCACCAAAAATATAGAATACATGGAAGGGAGATAACAAGAGGGGGGGGGACAAAGAAAGGGAGAGAAAGAATAAGAGAAAGATCAAGAAAGATGGCTAGAGAGAGGGATGGGGTAAAACAACTAAAATGTAGGATAGAGAGGTAAAAAGGGAAAGAAGGGGAACAAAGAGTGGTACATCCTAAAATGTACCATAAGGATGTTCAATACTGTACAAGTGGAAGGGACTTAGGGAGCGCTATTATCTGTCAACTGTTTCTGGCAGGAGCATTTTTGGGCTGTAAAAATAAAACTAGTGCGTTCTGAGAAGAGTTTTTTATCTGTAAAAATGCTCTAATTTCAAAAAACGGTGATAAACAGCTCACCAGCGTTTTTTTTTTTACCATTTTTAAACCCATTGATTAAAAAAAAAAATGCTTAAAAACTCTAATGCCGTGTACACATGGTCGTTTTTTGCGATGAAAAAAAACGACGTTTTCTGTGAAGTAAAAAACGACGTTTTTGAAACGTCACTTTTCAAAGACAATTTTGCATACACACCATCGTTTTTTCACAAAAAGCGAGGTTACGTTCACCACTCTTTTCCATTGAAGCTCGCTTCATAACTAGCTTCTGGGCATGCGCGGGTTGAAAAACGTCGTTTTGAAAGAAGTTTTTGCTACACACGGTGACTTTTTGTGAAACAAAAAACGACGTTTTGAAAAACGACACAAAAAATTCAAGCATGTTGGAATTTTTTTTTGGTCGTTTTTTTGAAGACAAAAAACAACGTTTTGCCCAATCACGATCAATTTAAATGACGTTTTAAAAAACGTTGTTTTTTTTTCATCGCAAAAAACGACCGTGTGTACGCGGCATAATGCTGCATACACACGGCCATTTTTCATGTCATGGAAAAAAACAAAATTTTTCTCAACGTGATTCCTCTGAAGCTTGCCTTGCATACACACGATCGTGATAAAAAATGCTTGAGAAAAGCGCGGTGATGTACAACACGTATGACGGCACTATAAAGGGGAAGTTCCAATCGAATGGCGCCATCCTTTGGGCTGATTATGCAAATTTCCCTTCTTATAACCTGCTTCTGAGCATGCACATTTTTTTCCCCGTCGTTAAAGCCTACACACAACGAGTAAAAACGACGACGTGAAAAACGACAAGAAAAAATAGAGCAGGTTCTAAATTTTTAATGCCCATTTTTCCCGTTGAAACACGTCCATCAGACAATTATTGGCGTAAAATTGGATCGTGTGGAAGGGCCTTTAGACTTGATTATTTATGAGAGGAATGTAGAAGTCTTTTCTACACAAGGTAGAAGAGATTGAAAGTTTGTACCTGGAAGCCAACTTCTTTTATCTCAAGGACTGGAATATGTAATTAATTGTGCATCATACGCTCAACACAGCTCCGTCTCTATGATTCAGCCATCTCTGCTCCCTCTGTTTTCCATACAACCTATAATCACATTCAATAAAATAAGCAATACAACAACTTATTGTCATATCTGTCAGAAGAGATAAAGACATTGATTTTTCTTTTATGTTTACGATAATATGATAAAGGGCTTTTTTATCAGATTTCCGCCTTGCAAGAACAGGATTATACTGACCTGAACACAGATCTTTCTGAAGAGATAACAAATGTGACAAGGATCCCAGTATTTTCCTAACGTTTGGAGGGCACGGCTCCTGCAAAACGTCAGTTTACAAAAACATACTCAGCTGAAATTTACCTTGTGTGCTTTTGACTGCCACCTTCTGAGTTACGCTAAGTCAGGCCTGAAGCACAGAACAAGATGGCTGCCCTAAAAGCCCAGCTTGAGAAATATGATATGAAATTGTTTCTAAAATTAGAAGATTAGCTGGCGGCTTTGTGAAAGTAGAGGCCTCTAGCATTTGACCTTATTGCCATTCTCTATGAATAAACTTGTCATTAGAATGGTTGGATTGCCATGGATAATTAGATGTATGGATTTCCAGCCTGCTCTTCTTGGAACATATGTTTGTATTTGTGTCATCTAAAATTAAACATTTGTGTATTTGTAAGTTTTTTTTATTTTTTTAAAGTCCAATGTTTATTTCAGTTTACAGGCATATGATGTAGTAGATTCATCAGAGTGTGTGCTTTTTATACAATAGAGATGGATCGGTACACTGACATGTCTGATATTTGCCAGAGAGGCCGGCAACTCTCAACTGTCGGTCATTAAGTATTATTATCCCTCTTCTGGAACACAATCCTTCTGTCCTTCAGTGAAAAGGACTGTCCCTCTTTTGAAACCCAGTCCTTGTTTCCCTCATTGGGAAGGCATGTCGCCCTTATGGAACCCAGTCCTGTTATCTGTCAATGGGAAGGACTGTCCCTATTCTGGAACCCAGTCCTTCTGTCCCTCTGTGAAAAGGACTGCCCCCTTCTGGAACCCAAATCATTCTGTCCCTCATTGGGAAGGACTGTTCTTCTTCTGAAACACAATCCTTTGTTCCCCTTTGGGAAGGACTGTATTTTTAATTGAACAAAGTCCTTCTGTCCCTCTGTTGGAAGGGCTGTCCTTCTTCTGGAACCCAACTCTGCTATCTGTCATTGAAAAATTACGTTTTTTTTAATGTCATTAAAAACGATCCTGGTGGGCTTCAGAGCATTTTTCGGGTTTCTAAAAAATGGGCAAAAAAAAAACTTGCTCTATTTTTTCACAACGTTTTTAACGTTGTCGTTTTTAAGGTTGTAAAAAATGGTCATGTGTGAGCTTTAACGACGTGAAAAACCTGCACATGCTCAGAAGCAAGTTATGAGACGGGAACGCTCGTTCTGGTAAAACCGTTCGTAATGGAGTAAGCACATTCATCACGTTGTAACAGACAGAAAAGCGCAAATCGTCTTTTACAAACACAAAATCAGGTAAAGCAGCCCAAAGGGTGGCGCCATCCACATGGAACTTCCCCTTTATAGTGCCGTCGTACATGTTGTACATCACCGCGCTTTGCATTTTAACCGCTTGCCGACCAGCCGCCGCAGTAATACGGCGGCAGGTCGGCACGGGTGCGCGAGAGCCCGTAGCTCTACATCGCCACCTTCGACGGCCACTAGGGGGCGCGCGCGCGCCGCCGGCGGCCCGCGCGCGCGCCCCCCGCTCGCCCCCGAGTCCCGTGCCGGGCACACGCGATCGCTCGTTACAGAGCGGGGAACGGGAGCTGTGTGTGTAAACACACAGCGCTCGTTCCTGTCAGCGGGGGAAACGCTGATTTTCTGTTCATACAATGTATGAACGGAAGATCAGCGATTCCCCCTAGTAAGTCCACCCCCCCATACAGTTAGAACACCAATAGGAACACACTTAACCCCTTCCCCGCCCCCTAGTGTTAACCCCTTCACTGACAATGGCATTTTTATAGTAATCCAATGCATTTTTATAGCATTGATCGCTAAAAAAATGCCAATGGTCCCAAAAATGTGTCAAAAGTGTCCGAAGTGTCCGCCATAAGGTCGCAGTACTGAAAAAAAACCCTGATCGCCGCAATTACTAGTAAAAAAAATAATAATAATAAAAATGCCATAAAACTACCCCCTATTTTGTAAACGCTATAACTTTTGCGCAAACCAATCAATAAACGCTAATTGCGATTTTTTTTACGAAAAATATGTAGAAGAATACGTATCGGCCTAAACTGAGGAAATTTTTTTTTTTTTTATATATATTTTTGGGGGATATTTATTACAGAAAAAAGTAAAAAATATTGCATTTTTTTCAAAATAGTCGCTCTGTTTTTGTTTATAGCGCAAAAAATAAAAACCGCAGAGATGATCAAATACCACCAAAAGAAAGCTCTATTTGTGGGAAAAAAAGGACGCCAATTTTGTTTGGGAGCCACCTCGCATGACCGCGCAATTGTCAGTTAAAGCGACGCAGTGCCGAATCGCAAAAAGTGCTCTGGTCTTTGGACAGCAATATGGTCCGGGGCTGAAGTGGTTAATGACGTTTTAATGATCGGGTTGAAAAAAATTTGTTTTTTCTAGAGCCTGAAAACATCATTTTTTACAAACCGAAAAACTAATTGTGTGTATGCGGCATTAGAACTGGCTTTGCAACTCCGATCGGCAGTGTTCCTACCATCCATCACACTGGTCACTTCCTCATATGCCAGCTTCTCAAGTCCCTCCTACTAGTTTTGTCACACCTCGTGACTTCCTCTGGGAGATTTCCCAGAAGAAGTCACGAGGTGTGATAAAACTAGTGATTTTTTTGGGCAGCAATTTGCAGAGAGAGAAGATTTGAGCTTGGAGGGGGGATGGGGGGGGGGACTTGTGTTGGCGGGGGAATTTCAGCAGGGGGCAAATTTGTAATGGGAAGAGGGAGTATTTATGTTTAGGGATAAGCATGCAGATTAGTGCTAATTTTTTTTTTTGGGGGGGGGGGGGGGGTGCTGACACATAATGCTTGAGTATCTTATGGGGGTGGGGGGCCTTGTGCCCTGGGCTCTAGATGACCTTGTCCTGGCACTGCTTGTACTTCTCTTATTATAGGGTTTTGTTTAACAAGGCAACATAAAGAGCAATAAGGATGAACAGTGAGTTTACTGTAGTTAGACACTAGACAGTGTAGTGATATTTACTCAAATGTAATCAAATTTACTCAAAGACGTGACACTTGTGCTCGTAATCAAAACTGTGCAGGAATTAACGTAAGTGCAAGTAGTGAAATATCTATGATTTAGGAGAAGGACAACTCTTATTATATATATGGCCCCAACATCCAAGAAAAATAGGATAAATATTGTTCCTGATTGTGGGAAGACTATGGACCTTGGTAAATATTTTGGTAGTTTCTTAGTCAGGGCTTAAATTTAATACCTTGGACCATGCAACATCACTTTCAATAAGGCCACTTATTAACCCAAAACATATATTGAAAGTTTTGGGTGGAGGCCAATGGGATGAATCACCCATGGGTCTTTTAGACCTCTCCAGTAATATTTTCCTTTACAAATCAGAAGATGTATTTACTACATAAAAGGATGAGATCCGATTAGATGTAATCATTCACATAGATGTGACTTTGAATTTATCTTCCAAAAGAGAAACAAGCTCATTACTAGTGTTGATCAAGAATATTCGCATTGCGAATATTCGTTACGAATATTGCATATTCGAGTATTCGCGAATAACTCGAATATCGCGGTGAATATTCGCTATTGCGAATATTCATATTTTTTCAAATTTATTTTTAAAACAGATCACATCCTAGTGATCCCCATCGACGTCTAAAAGCATTGCTGGTATGATTAGAGACCCTGGGCCGAGTACCTGAGGCGATCCTTTTATGTTGCCGAATATTCGCGAATACTTTCTCTGCCCTTCTTTTGCATCAGAGCCAATCAGAGTTCTCCTACCACAGTTGTCAGAGGTTAGCAACCTCCATAGCAACCAATAGGAACCTGCCTGCACGACCATTAAATAAGATCACTCCCAGCAGTATTTCAGTGCAGATTCACAAGGTGGCTAGAGAGAGTGGAGTGTTTCTGTGCGTTTTTCCTGTGTATTGCAATCTTAGAGCTTAGCATTGTGCTTCCTATAGTGCTTTCAGTTCTGAGTTTCCTGCTTCTAAAACCAAATGCTTTTTTCAAAGCAAAAGACCCAACAGCTTTTCTAAAAGCTCAGATTTGTGTTGTTTTGTCCAGGTTAGTGTAGCTTAGTGTTAGATAGATTTCTGTGTAGTTAGTGTAAGTGTACATTTCTTTAAGGTAGCTTAGTTTAGTGTGTGTTTAGTCTCTGTGTTTTGTGTATAAAAAAACAAAAAACAAAAAAAAAATTAGCTTTAGTTTAGTCATATAAGTTTGTGTAAGTAGAGTTAGTGTTTAGTGTATATTAGTTTATTATTTGTAGTCCTCGTCTTTGTCCTTGTCAGTCAGTGTAAAAAACAAAAAAAAAAACTCCCCACCATCTTCGCTTCGCAGGGCAGCACAAAATAGCGATCCGAAAATAGATTGGCAAAGATCTAGGAAATGATCTCCGTTTTCGCGTGTTGTTCGCGCGCATGCGCATGCGCGGACGAGAATTTCGCAATCAATTTTGCATTCGCATTAGCGAAATTTCGCAACATTCTTATTTTTATAAAATATCACGAATATTCGATATTAACGAATATTTCACGAATATTCTTCTATATATTCGTGAAATATCGCAAAATCGAATATGGCGTATTCCGCTCAACACTACTCATTACAGCAAAGGCCAGATTCCCCTGTGAACAGTGATATATGTCATAAGCCTTGTATGTATCTCTAGGCCTCCATTTCATGGAATGCAGTATATTGTATGATGCCAACCCAATTAGTTTAAAACTCTAGTTTTATTTTTCTCTGTAAATATGTAGCTCTACATAGCAAAAAAATAAAATAAAATGTTCACCGAATTACTCACTTTCTCTCTGTCCCTGTAGACTCACAGCTCTGAGATCTAGAGACTCTTCCATGAGGAGATCTACCTTCTCTATTTGTCTTGGTGACCATTCTCACCAAAAGCAAAAGTGAGGGTGATTGAAAATGTTATAGTTATCAATGGAAATTGAATGAAGGAGCTATCTTCCAAAGAGGGCACTGATTGGTGTATTCTGATGTTAGCGTCCAATGTGGAATTTCCCTAATTTTGGGAGATTTGCTCCCATTTATGTTCTATATCTGGGGATGGGAAAAATGCAGAAATTTCACTGATGGCGTTATAGAGGGCAATGAAAACCCTTTGTGGTATTGGAGCACTGAAACTTATGGTGATCTGTTTTGTCATAATGTGTGGGCTTGCGGTCCTAGAGGCTGTTCACCAGCAATCGTGGTGTCCTGCTGTACCCTCAGAGGAGTTTACTAAACCTTTGAAAGGATGGGCACACCACACTAGCTTATACGACCCTTTGAAAGATTTTATTTTGCAACAGCCAACATGTTTTGGGGCACTCACCCTTTATTAGGACTAAAATCTAGAAAATATGAAAATGCCTTAAAATGTTTTAAAAATGTTATATATATATATATATATATATATATATATATATATATATATATATATATGTACAGTATATACATATATACATATGTATGTATATATATATATATATATATATATATATATATATATATATATATTAATATATTATATTACCAAAATTATTTGAACGCCTGCCTTATTTACACACGCATGGACTTTAATGGCATCCCAGTCTTAGTTCGTTAGGGTTCAGTGTTGACTTGGCCCACCCTTTGCAGCTATAACAGCTTCAACTCTTCCTTGAAGGCTGTCCACCATGTTTAGGAGTGTGTCTATAGGAATGTTTGACCATTCTTCCAGAAGTGCATTTGTGAGGTCAGGCACTCATGTGAACGAGAAGGCCTGGCTCATAGTCTCCGCTCTAATTCATCCCAAAGGTGTTCTATTGGGTTGAGGTCAGGCCTCTGTGATGCAAGTCAAGTTCACTCATCCATGTCTTTATGGACATTGCTTTGTGCACTGGCGCATAGTCATGTTGGAACAGGAAGGGGTTATACCCAAACTGTTCCCACAAAGTTGGGAGCATAAAATGTCTTGGTATGCCGATGCCTTAAGAGTTCCCTTTACTAGAACTAAGGTGCCAAGCTCAACCCCTGAAAACCAAACCCACACCATAATCTCCCCTCCACCAACTGCTTTGGACCAGTGCACAAAGCAAGGTTCATAAAGACATGGATGAGTGAGTTTGGGGTGGAGGAACTTGACTGGCCTGCACAGAGAGTCCTGCACATTAGAGCGTAGACTGCGAGCCAGGCCTTCTCATCCACATGAGTGCCTGACCTCACAAATGCGCTTCTGGAAGAATGGTTAAACATTCCCATAGACACACTCCTAAACCTTATAGACAGCCTTCCCAGAAGAGTTAAATACTCTTATAGCTGCAAAGGGTGGGTCAACCCAATGTTGAACCCTACGGATTAAGACTGGGATGCCATTAAAGTTCATGTGCGTATAAAGGTGGGCATCCCAATACCTTTGACAATCTAGTGTATATATTCCTCACTGCATTCTTATTAAAGCTATTAAAACGTAATTCAACTTAATAAGAATGCCTTTTTTTCAATCTTGTTTGGGCTTTACTAAAGATGCATTGAGGTATGTATACTTTTATATATAGTTTTTAACACATTTTAAGAAATGTTTGTATTTTGAACCCCCTGAAATACGTTCACTGTTGCAAAATAAAATCTTTCAAAGTACTGTACAAGCGAGTGTGGCAATTCTGTCCTATCCCCACCCATTCTTAGACTGGTGTGAAGTACTGGAGAAGTCAGGGTGGTTGGTTGTGAAGTGGATCTATAGGTGGTTGCTGTAAGCTGCTGTACAAAAGGCTGATATTAACATAGATTTAGGTACTCATTCACAGATTTGTATTGCAGTAATTCATGGCAACACATTTATGGTACAACAACACATTGCCATTCATTTTAATTACCAACACAAAGCACTTACCCAACACACCACAAAGGTGCAGGCAGGAGCGTAAAAAGATCATTGTGGTGCAATGGCAACCCCAATAAAATAGACTTAACTGGACCAGGGGCGGATCCAGAGTCTAATCTCGGGAGGGGCACTGCCAAAATTTTTGCAGGCAATTTGTAGGGGCAATGGCTGGTGTTGGAGCTTCAATCATCACGGGACAGTGGTTAATAAGGTGTCAGGATGATCGAAGCACATCATTTCAATTATTACTGTGTGGGAGCAGCCAGTTGGAAGGGGGGTTGCAGCCAGGTGGAGGAAAGAAAAAGCTGGTTGCAGCCAGGTGGAAGGGGAGGACGGGGGGTTGCAGCCAGGTGGAAGGGGAGGACGGGGGGGTTGCAGCCAGGTGGAAGGGGAGGACGGGGGGGTTGCAGCCAGGTGGAAGGGGAGGACGGGGGGGTTGCAGCCAGGTGGAAGGGGAGGATGGGGGGGTTGCAGCCAGGTGGAAGGGGAGGACGGGGGGTTGCAGCCAGGTGGAAGGGGAGGACGGGGGGGTTGCAGCCAGGTGGAAGGGGAGGACGGAGGGGTTGCAGCCAGGTGGAAGGGGAGGATGGGGGGGTTGCAGCCAGGTGGAAGGGGAGGACGGGGGGTTGCAGCCAGGTGGAAGGGGAGGACGGGGGGGTTGCAGCCAGGTGGAAGGGGAGGACGGAGGGGTTGCAGCCAGGTGGAAGGGGAGGACAGGGGGGTTGCAGCCAGGCGGAAGTGGAGGACAGAGGGATTGCAGCCAGGCGGAAGTGGAGGACAGAGGGATTGCAGCCAGGCGGAAGGGGAGGACAGAGGGATTGCAGCCAGGCGGAAGGGGAGGACAGGGGGGTTGCAGCCAGGTGGTGGCAGCATGTGTTGCTGTGAGCCCCCTTCTTACTGTATTGGGCCCCCTAGGGTGGCAGAAAACAAGGAGGTATGTCACCAGCACACCAGGAAAATATAAGGGTCCAAATCAGTGGGAGAACTACCAGGGTTGCTATGGTTGCACTTGCAAAAACGCATTAACCCCCAGCAGATGCATTATTAACCCCCAGCACTGTTGTCAGAAAACTCATTATTAACCCCAGCAGACGCATCATTAGTCCCCGGCATTGGTGTCATTAAACGCATTAACCTCCAGCATTGGTGTCAGCAAAAGCATTAACCCCCAGCATTGGTGTCAGAAAACACAATATTAACCCCCAGCACTGGTATTAGTAAACACATTAACCCCCAGCACTGGTGTCAGCAAACATTAAGTTACCCCCAGCATTGGTGTCAGCAAACGCATTAACCCCCAGCATTGGTGTCAGCAAACATATCATTAACCCCCAGCACTGGTGTCAGCAAACACATCATTAACCCCCAGCACTGGTGTCAGCAAAGGCATTAACCCCCAGCACTGGTGTCAGCAAAGGCATTAACCCCCAGCACTGGTGTCAGCAAACATATCATTAACCCCCAGCACTGGTGTCAGCAAACATATCATTAACCCCCAGCACTGGTGTCAGCAAAGGCATTAAGCCCCAGCACTGGTGTCAGCAAAGGCATTAAGCCCCAGCACTGGTGTCAGCAAAGGCATTAAGCCCCAGCACTGGTGTCAGCAAAGGCATTAAGCCCCAGCACTGGTGTCAGCAAAGGCATTAAGCCCCAGTACTGGTGTCTGCAAACACATTAACCCCCGGCACTGGTGTCAGCAAATGCATTATTAACCCCCGGCACTGGTGTCAACAAAGGCATTAACCCCCGGCACTGGTGTCTGCAAATGCATTATTAACCCCCATTATTAACAGCCTTACTGAAAGTGAAAGTAAACATAGAACGTCTTGAAAGAACATGAGGGGGAGGGGATGGAGACATATGGAGGAGAGAAGGCAGAGGGATGGAGATAAGGACAATGATCACAGTGTACACTCACCCACATTTGCAGGCTAAAAGATCAGGTCATCTTTGGCACACAGAGGAATCTGCAGCTACTGTATTCATATTTCCCGCCCACAAACACTTCCCCTTCTTTCTAGATACAGCTGCACGGCATGCTGGGGATAGTGTGGGCGGGGCGGGATGTCACTGGAGGAGCAGAGGTGGGAGGAGCTGTATTCCTCTCATCTCTCGTCAGTCAGTGAGTGAGGGAGGAGGGTGGATGTCTTTGCTGGGCTGTTTACACAGACAGACACGCAGAGCTGCAGCCAGCCTCAGAATTTACAGACTGACTCTGCTGTCCTACGGACGGACAGGAGGTATCAGTGTGTTTCTTCATGGTTAGTACTGAGGATTAGATAATGGACGGCTTGATTGCCCCCCCCCCTCCTGGAGTCCTTTCTAGTGCTCTCTTCCCTGCCTGCCAATAAGGATGCAGGGGGAGGGAGCAGATCGGGCGGCCGTGGCTATGCAAACGGCTCTGGTATTATATGCTCAGTAAGTGAGCAGAAGGAGGGAGATAAATCCGCCCCTCTCACACTCCGCCCTGGACACCTCCCACCCCTTGTACCGAGCCCTGTACACGCACAGCGATGCAGTTTAAAAAAAGTCAGATAGAAAAATTTTTTTTTTTTTTTTTTTTTAAACCAAGGGAGTGTGACATGATTGTCTCGGGGGGGGGGCAATTGCCCCGTTGCCCCCCCCCTGGATCCGCCGTTGAACTGGACTGCCCTCCACAACGCCAGTTAAGAAACCAGATAACACATGGTCTTAATCCAGCATTTAAAAATACATTTAATTTTTTTTTATTTCATGGATAAATTCATAATTTGGTATTTTTGTTGTATATCTGCCTGGAGATCAGAGTTAACCTTTCTGCCAGAATAATTCAGGAGCAAAATAGAGACTCCGCTGGTTCTATGGCATATTTGTTACAAAATGTTTTTTGTCCGTCATTTTCTTTTACTGCTTCCAGCAAGTGAAGGATAAAACCTGATTCATCGTGTCCACCTTTACTACATTTTTCATAAATCTACTATGTAGTTTTAATATCAGGGGTCTTTGTTGTATAAAAAAAGGATAATTTTCTTCGGATTATATCACTCTGATGCTTGAATTAATGCTACTACAGAAGCGGGAGAGACAACGGTGAATAGCCGGATCCTAGGAAATGAGTCATCGCAGGTCACATCACAATCAGTATAGTGAAGTCCCAGATGTCCATTTGCCAGCAGTTGGCTTATACGTGTGCGTATTTTGTCTTCTTATCTTTTAACTTGTTTAATACTAAAGTAGACAATGGGGAGCCAGTTGTGAGACATCAGGAAGTCACAGCCAGCTCCCACATCCAAGATAGCGGCTCCAGGGATCCGAAGCCCGGCAAAGGATTGGCTCCAGTGAAGACAACGCTGCACTCCTGGATTGGTAAGTGTTTGCAAAAAGTCAACAGCTACAGTATTTGAAGCTGTTGACTTTTAATCTTTTAAACCAGATTTACTAAAACTGGTGCACACAGAATCTGGTGCAGCTGAGTATAGTAACCTATCAGCTTCTAAGGCCCCTTTCAAAGGGGGCTTGTCCGTTTAACGGACTCCGCTTGCTTAGTGGGGGATCGATCTGCTAATCCCCACTGAGCAGGCAGATGACAGGTCCGTCTCCGCTCACTGTACAGATATGGAAGTGTCAGGCCTCGTACACACAACCGAGGAACTCGTCGTAACAGACACATTGTTTTCCTCGACGAGTTCCTTGTTAGGCATGTGGCGAAACTTGACAAGCTTTCTTTGCGTACACACAGTCAAGACCAAATTTCCTCGTTCTCAAACGCGGTGACGTACAACACGTACAACTGCAGGTGAAGTTCGATTCCACTGGCACAACCCTTGGGGCTGCTTTTGCTAATCTCATGTTACTGCATGTTAGGAAAAAGTTTGGTAAGAGACGATTTGCACTTTTCAGTCTGTTACAGCGTGACAAATGTGCTATCTCCATTACAAACGCTACTTTTACCGAAGGTGCGCTCCCGTCTCATACTTTATTCTGAGCATGCGCGGGTTTCTAAGCATACACACGAACATGTTTCTCATGGAAAACCATCCCGACGAGGAAATTGAGACTCCCGACGAGGAAAAAGAGATATTTTTTTCATCGAGTTCCACGACAGTTTTCTCGATGAAAAACATACACACAAAGTTTCTTGATGGATTCTGTTGAGGAAAACGGTCGTGTGTACGAGGCCTCAAAAGTCCTGCTCTGTTCTTTGGGGAGATCGGATGAAAACGGACCGCCAGATGGATGTAAAATAGGACCTCCATCAATCTAGATTTGGCAGACAGGATCTGGGTGTCAGCGGACATGTCACACCACTGACACCAGCTGCTCCATAGGGTTGAACAAAGGGTCCGATCAGGTCCACCTGAAAAACTGACATGTGGACCTAATCGGAAAGCCTGTGTGAAAGGGGCCACTTCATCTTGTTTAGTTAAGCTCTGAAAATAAAACCTAAAAGCAGAGGGAAGAAGACAATGGAGAAGACCAGGCAAGAGCGAGCAAAAGAGTGGGCAAAAGATATCAGAGGAGGCATTCTATGCATTAAGATAACACGCCTTCTGTGTGTAGCAGGCCCCCTAATAATTACCTGAGAACGATCTCTATCCAGCAATTTACACAAGTGCC
Source organism: Rana kukunoris (assembly GCA_029574335.1). Taxonomy (NCBI): domain Eukaryota; kingdom Metazoa; phylum Chordata; class Amphibia; order Anura; family Ranidae; genus Rana; species Rana kukunoris. The sequence continues at coordinate 207,304,915 of CM056054.1, read as the reverse complement.
TCCACTCTTCCATCTGATTGGCTGAGACACAGCAACGGCGCCATTGGCTCCCGCTGCTGTCAGAGTCAGCTAGCCAATCAGGAGAGAGAACTACAGCTCCATGTCTGAATAGACACAAAGCTGCGGCTCAGCTCGGGTTCCCCCATAGAAAGCTGCTTGCTGTGGGGGCACTAGACAGAAGGGAGGCAGTACCAAAGAGGGACCCGAGAAGAGGAGGATCAGGGCTGCTCTGTGCAAAACCATTGTACAGAGGAGGTAAGTATAACATGTTTGTTATTTTTAAAGAAAAAAAAAAAGACTTTAGTATCACTAGTCATGATAAAATTAACCAATGTCCTGAGAAGAAAAGCCTATTCCTTACCAGCATGCTGTAGAGCAGTGGTTCTCAACCTCAGTCCTCAAGTACCCCCAATGGGCCATGTTTTGGAACTTCCCTTAGATAAAATAGCTCTTATCTATGCCATGTCACTGATATTGATTTAAAGCTGTGCAAAGTAAAGGAAACCTGAAAACATAGCCTCTTGAAGTACTTGAAGACTGAGGTTGGGAACCACTGCTGTAGAGAAGGACGCTTGCTCTCTGTTTGGTTTCTCCAAAGAGATCCAACATGCTACCTGCTAAATCAGACCTTATGCAAAGCTCATGCTTCCTACAGATTGGCTCTAGTTATGACCCAGCAGGAGGCATGTTAAACCTCTGCATAGAGGCCACTGCTTCAACACAGAGAGCAAGAGTCTTTCTCTATAGCATGCTGGCAGAGGACAGGCTTTTCTACTCAGGGCGTGGTTGCTTTAGCAGGAAAAACACATTGGCCCAGATTCACAGAGAGTGGGCACACATTACGCCACTGTAGCGCAAACGGCGTACGCTACGCCAACGTAGCGCGGTGAGGCAAGCATTGCATTCAGCAAGCTATTGCTCCCAACGCTGCGTCAGCGTGGCATATTTTTCGAAGGCGCAGGCTGCCGTAGGTGGAAATGGGCGTGACCCCATGCAAATGATGGTCCGAGCATGGTGCAGTGTTTTACGCCCGGCTGATCGCGAACTGCGCATGCGCCGTGACGTTGCCGTGATGTGGACGCATGAAACAGCACCCTTATGCAAATGCTCACAACCATGTCGGCACAACTGCCTAAGCTACGCCGGATCACCACGTACACCGTGAACTTAACGTACGCCCAGCCAGACACACGTCCAACGCAATACGCTGGCTTGTGTTCTCTGGTGCAGACCTTTGCATGTCTGTTGCCGGGTTGCACCTCATCTATGGGGAATAACTTTACGCCAGACGTACAACTTACGCGCACCTCGCGTAGCATGCGTCGGGCGCACGCACGTTCATGAATCGCCGTATTTCCCTCATTTGCATGTTTGAATGCCTAAACAATGGGAGCAGCAAAATGCGTCCAGAACAAAAGCGCGCCCACGCTACGCCGGCGTATGTAAGCTACGTCGGTGTAGGGTGGCCAGTTTTTAGGCGTATGTTAGTTTGTGGATCTGGCGCACAGATACGCCAGCGCACATTTGCACTTACGTCGGCGTAAGTGCTTTCTGAATCTGGGCCATTGACTTTTGGCACCTTCAATTGCTTGATAAAGTTATCTGCAAGGAAACAGCTGTCTGCATATGGTGTTATACAAAAGAAAGCATCAACAGAATATTATTCTCCCTTTCCCGTAGCACCTTTCTTTTAGTGCATGCTTCTAGACATTTGCTTGAAGGCATGTGATATCTAATGAATTTACTATTACAGCTGCTGGCACTGAAATAACCAGGTATGTTGAGCAAAATTATTTATTTTTAGCTTTGTGGGCTGATTTAAAAAAAAAAAAAAGCTGTCTAGCGAATACGATTCACCAAATTGTACAAAATACACTGATTGCATTCCCATGTTCCCACCCCCAATAATGTGTGATCTACAGGCCAGTAAACTAGAAAAAAACACTAAGTAAACTGGATTTTAAAAGTTTGTAAAACCCGATCTTCACTGCTCATCCCATTGAATGAAACCTTGCTGTTAATGTGGTTCTAAAGGCTCAAGATTTTTGAATTCATGCATTCAATGGGCAGCAGCCCCACCAGCTCCCATCTCGATCCAGTGATGTGCACAAGAGCCTCGGCTCACCGGGGACTCTCCCTTCTGTATGGCTGAGACAGAAGAAGAAGCCATTGATTCTTGCTGCTGTCAATCACAGCAAGTGAGCCAATGAGGAGAAAGAGGGGGCAGGGCCAGGCAGCGGTTCTGTGTTTGAATGGACACGCAGAGCTGAGGCTCGGAAACGAGCCTGCTTAGATGCCCCCATTGCAAGCTACTTGCTCTGGGGGAACACGGCAGTAGGAAGGGACCACGAGCACTGTTGAGGGACCTGAGAAGAGGAGTATAGGGTGAGTATGACATGTTAGTTATTTTTTTTAACATCACTTTATATTCTGGCTATTATGAAGACTGAACACACGGGCCAGAATCTCGTCAGGAAAAAAAACATTGTTTTTCCTGACGAGATTCTTGGCAATAATCTCTTGCCGACCCAATTGTACACACAGTCCTTTCAAAAGAACCACAGTTCTCTTGAAAGGCAAGAACGCGGTGACGTCATCATGTACAAAGAGCATGCGCTCGTCACATTCGATGCCGTCGTCACCATCTTGCTGCACCCTACCTATGCCTACGAAGCTGCCGCGCATGCGTCAAAGTAATTTCGAGTATGCGCGGGTTTCCACGGCGACCAGGTAAGTATACACACTCTCAGGTTTCTCGGTTTCTCTATTTTTCTCGTCTAGATTCTGGGCAGTTTTCTTGTCCAGAAACCTGAAAGCCTTGTACACACGCTCGGTATACTCGGTAAGAAAGCTCTGCCAGCAGTTTTCTTGCTGGTTCTTGCCGAGTATATCGAGCGTGTGTACGAGGCTTGAAGGCAAGCTATTGTCAAAGAATGGTGTGGTTATCTGTGCCTTGCTATGGAAGACATTTACTGTAAGAATGTAAAAGAAAAGTAAAACAAAAATACTACAATGGGGAGAGGATCCTGTTAACGTGAGTTTGAGGAAATTATGAAAAAATGGCAACCCTCTAAATGACATGCTTGGGAGATGCCAACGTGGTGTTATGACTTGCATGGACAGAGCCAAAGATACTGTATTCTAGCATCACATACTTTGTCTGTATAATAGATTTTTTAACGTTTACATTTAACTTGGCTTAAATACAGAAGAAGCACCTAAATCTGAATCATTTCAACTTGAAAAAAAAAATATATATATATACTTTTTAGGCAGTTTTGGCTGTGAACCCTGATTTTCTATCCAGCAGTAATAGACCTGAACTAACTGGTGGAAGTAGCAACCACAACGGGCCAGATTCAGGTAGAGTTAGGCTGGAGTATCACTGATACTCCAGCCTAACTCTCACTTTGAGCCGGCGTTTCTGTTTTCAGTAAGCAGAAAACAAGAAACGCCGGGTTGAAATTCCTATATGAGCGGCGTAATTGTATTTCGCCGTCATATCGGAACTGCAATTTTAAAAATGGCGCTCGGGGCGTTCCCGCTGATTAACGCCGAGAATATGTTAATCAGCGAGAATCGGCAATTCACGATCGTATTCGGGCCCGACGCAGTGACTTTCCGACGTTTCCGTAAGAGATACGCGGCGTAAAGAAAAACCAGCCCCCTAGTGGAGTATCCTATGTTAAGTATGGCCGTCATCATCGCGTCAAATTTAAAAAAATTTGCGTCGTTTGCGTAAAACGTCCGTGAATGGGGATTGACGTCATTGACGTTCACTGGCAGAATTTGGAGCATGCGCACTGACAGTCGACGCATGCACAGTACGTTCGCCGCGGGATCGCGCCTAGTTTAAATAATACACGCCCCCTCCCCGCCCAATTTGAATTCCGCCGGCTCATTTTCGCTACGCCGCCACAACTTTAGGAGCAAGTGCTTTGTGAATACAGTACTTGCTCCTAAAGTTTTGGCGGAGTAAGGTAAATGAGAAACGTTACTCCAAAATAAAGATTCGCCCATCTACCTGAATCTGGCCCAACATATCTAAAAGCTGAAACAAAATTAGATTAGCCAGTGCTCGTATTAGATTTGCAATGTTTACTGCTCTCTCTTTTCCTCCATGAAACTCGCATTGCAGATCTTGGTGTATAGCCAGATGAATGCCAAACACTTAAATGTGGGTGGGGTGAGATCTGGGGGGATTTGTAGACTATGGGCCAGATTCAGGTACAGAGGTTTAAAGTTTGGCGGGCGTAGCGTAAATTAGCGAGGCAAATGCTGTATTTACCAAGCTAAGTTACGGCAGCGTAGCGTAAATGGGCCGGCGTAAGCCCGGGGAATTCAAATGTGAATGAGGTGGGCGTGTTTTATAGTAATGTGCTGTGACCCCACGTTTTTTACGTTTATTTTTTAACTGCACATGCACCAATCGTGTACGTATCCCAGTGCGCATGCTCCAAATTATGACGCTACGACGCATTGTTTTCGACGTGAACCTAATTGATGTAAACTCCCATTCACGGACGAGTTACGCAAACGACGTAAATTTTTTAAAATTCGACGTGGTCCCGACGTCCATACTTAAAATAGGATTCACCATCTTTTTTGGTGGTTTATCCTTATGCCAGAAAACGCCTTACGTAAACGGCGTAAATACATTGCGTCGGCCGGGCGTACGTTCGTTAATAGGCGTATCTCACTGATTTACATATTCTAGGCGTAAATTAGCGGGAACGCCCCTAGCGGCCATCTTAAAAATGCAGTTAAGATACGACGGCGTAATACAATTACGTCGCTCGTATCTTAACTCAATCCCTAGAGATAAGCCGCGTAACTTCTTACTGAATTTGGCCCTATGTTTCAAGCAATTTGTAATGCTTCTGATCTTTTTTTGCTCAAATACCTGTGAAAGAGCCCCAGAATTTAGGTCATCAAAGAAAGTATGGGCACTATTGGGTGGACACCCTATTAAGTCCCTGATACGAGGATAACATGACCAATCTCCTTCCTTCATCCCAGAGGGAGCCCTGCATGTGCTCATGCTGGCAGGATCTCCCCTGATGAACAATGTGCCTCTGATCCTCGAGGCTTGATTCACATCACAAGGGGGTATGCTCTCTGGGTGACATCATTGGATTGCCACGCCCCATGGCAATATAAGAGACGTCAGACAGTGGGGGACATCAAAAATAGGAATACAGCCTCAGATCAAGAGCAACCTTTTTTGTTTTTAGTGGGTAACTAAACTGTGGCAGTGAGGAAGAAGACAGCGGCGTGGGAGAAGACAGCTCCAGGAGAAGACAGCACAGAGAGAAGACAGCACAGAGAGAAGACAGCTCTGGGAGAAGATGGCACCGGGAGAAGACGGGACCGGGAGTAGACGGGACCGGGAGAAGACGGCACCGGGAGAAGACGGCACCGGGAGAATATTAGACCTGAGAGAAGATGGCAGCTGCAGAAGACAGCTCAGGAAAAAGACAGCTTGGAGCTATTTTTTTAATAAAGGACTTGTCAACGTTGAGGGCATGCATTCTGGTATGGTTCAGGAGGGGGGGCGCTTGCTCATCCACTCCCTTTCCTGACCAGCTGGGCTGCATGCTCGGAAAAGGGACTGGTATGGATTTTGGGGGGGACCCATCACCATTTTTTTTTACATTTTGGTGTGGGGATGTCCCCTTTTTTACATTCAGCTGTCAGCGGGAAAGCCCGCTGACAGCTGATGACTCAGTGGTTGTTAAGGCCACAGCAGCTTGCTTTCTAAACTGTTCTTTAGCAATCAGCTATATACAGTGAATGTAAAATAAAGACATTAAATGCAAATCGCCGCAAAATAGCGGTAAAACGGCAGTACTTGCGTTTTGGATGCGGGTCCATTGAAGTCTATTACATGCAAAACACTGCATTTTATGGGAAAAAAAGTCCCTGACCCTTTTCTAAAAATGGAGATGCACAAAAATGCATTGATGTGAACATGTTCCATAGGAACCAACGTTAAAAAAAATCCTGGATTTCTGCAAAATGCAAAAAGCATCGAAAAATGCATTAATGTGAATGGAGCCTAAGGAGGAGAGTGTTTATTCAGACTTACAGAAGAAGAAAGAACATCCTGTGCGGGGTGATGCTTAATACATTGAGCTGACTTTTGCCTGTAGTTGCACTTTTTATAAGCTCTATAAGATGTGATTAACAGGTGAAAAATGAAAACTAAAAGCCACTAAAGAATATTCATTCAGCATGCAATATGAATTATTTCTAAATCTGCTGCAAGCAGAACCTGGCATAACTGACCTTTTAAGCAAGATAGCAACTCTAGCACAATAATTTAAGCATAAGGTAACTGTCAGCTCCTGTTTGTACCTGACCTTACCATGCTGTAATAGGCTCACGTCCCTATGTCTCTCCTCTGGGTTATTCCTGTGCCCCTTCTGTATCACAGGCTGCACATATCCAGTGAAATTAAGTCTAAATTCAAAATAGTTTTTTGTGTGCTGGTATGTTGATTCCCTTTTACTAAGGCCCCTTTCAAACTGGGATGGGAGGTGTATTTTTAGTAGCTCTATACTGTTGGAATTGCAGCGGACTTGCGGCAGAGTATTTGGCCGCTAGTGGTGCGGTTTTGACCCCCGCTAGCAGCCGAAAAAGGGTTAATACCGCCCGCAATGCACCTCTGCAGAGGCGCATTGATGGCGGTATAGCCGTGGTGTCCCATTGTCTTCAATGGGAAGAAGCGGTAAACACACCGCTCCTTCACCGCTCCAAACATGCGGCTTGCATGACTTTTGGAGTGGTCCTGCTAGTGCACCGCCTCAGTGTGAAAGCACTCAGGCTTTCACACTGAGACTGCAGGGCAGGAGTTCTTCAGGCAGTATTTAGGCGCTATTTTAGCGCCTTATTGATGCCTTTTACTAATTTCTTTAAGGCCTCCTTCACAATGTTGCTTTCAGTTGCTGTGCATTACATTGACGAGCTGGTGAGGCACTGGCTAGTATCAGATCCAGATACACACAGGTTACATACGATGTGAATGTTAGGCCTCGTACACACGATAGGTTAAACAGAGGACAATGGTCTGATCGGTCCGATCGTGTGTGGGCCCCATAGGTTATTTAACCATCGGTTAAAAAAAAAGTCAACTTGCTTTAAATTTAACCGATGGATTCCTAACCGATAGGTCAAAACCAATCGTTAGTAGGCACGACCATCGGTTAAAAATCCATGCATGCTCAGATTTAAGTCGAACTTAATTTTTTTCAGCATGTCATTGTGTTTTACGTCACCAGGTTTTGACATGATCGGTTATTTAACCGATGGTGTGTGGGCGCGATGGACCATCAGTCAGCTTCATCGGTTAAATGATGACAACGGTCCTTCAGACCGTTCTCATCGGATTGACTGATCGTTTGTACACGGCTTTAGAGTGAGAAGAATAATTCTAGCACTAGACCCCTCCCTAACTCTAAACATGTAGGCCCGGATTCACAAAGCACTTACGCCGATAGATAAAGGAGCAGTATGTTAGTGGGCGTCCTGACTCTTCTGTAGTCAAAGGGAGGGGGCGAGCACGACACTCCACACCAGGGAGAAAGCCTCGCATTACTGTGTGCCCATGTGGAAAGTGGGTTTAATGCACGTGGATCATAATTATCAATTAGCTGTGCAGCTGCAGAGCACTACTGAGGAGGACTGCTGGGCATGCACCCCATTAGACATGTTTCTATTTTAAGTAATTCAACAAAAATTTAATTTTCTTCTAGGGGGTGCCTGAAATCTGACCTGTATCTTATGCCTCGCACACACATATGGGTTTCCCGTCGGGAAATCTGCCATGAGAGCTTTTGGCCAGGAATCCTGGCCAAATGTATGCTCCATCGCAGTTTTCCCGACAGGAAAACTGCAGAGGAAAAAATAAAGAGAACAGCTCTCCTTTTTCCTGCCGGGATTACCGGCGTTTTTTAAGCCGGCAGTTTTCCTATGGGAAAAGACTGTGGTGGAACATACACGTGGCCGTGTTTCCCGACCAAAGCTCTCATGGCAGTTTTCCTGTCGGGAAACCCTGCCGTGTGTAGGGGGACAAAGTAACCGAGCAGGTTCTTGGGTTTTCCCCTTGGGTTTCTCGGCTGTAAAAAGTCTGCCAGGAAACCTGTACATGTGTACTAGGCATTAGGCAGACTTCTGGGAAAATCGGTGAGCCAATTACACAAGCAGGAAATTATGTTTTTGGGGGAGTGGTCAGTATACATTCTGTGTACAGAACAACTCTATGTAGCAATATTGCATTTTACAGAAAATTACAGCAGCTGCAGATTGAAAAGGAAAGGTAATTTTTAGTAGCATTCAATTACAATATGACTTGTGTCGCAATTGTACACGCTATATTATTTTTTCTTTATTTGCTATTTTTTTCCCCACAAAAGTGGAGTTACCCTTTATGCTTCAGCTTGCTTATACCAGGCTAGATCCCATCACCTCTGCTGGAAAGATCCCATCAGTGGGCATAAGAAGACTGCTGCACCTGCTAAATGCACAATATGGCCGCCTTGACTGTTTATTGGCTTTTATTTTTAAATGAACCTGCAAGCACAATAAGCCCACAAGACGATGAACTGACACCCCATTCATCATGACCCTTCCACACTGACAGTTCTGGATGAAACTGAAAACTGATTTGCAGTCAGTCTTTGATCTCCAGAAACCAGTATTGTCTGAGCTGCAATTAATTTATTTTAAACTGTCTTATCAGCATTAGCCAGTCAATTAACAGAGGTGGCTTTACTAATGCTGAATATTGCTGTTCCAGGTGACATTATTGAAGTCTAGCTCCAGGTTCAGTAGGCAAAGAACAATCAGCATTGTTATTGAGATAATTACGCTGTGCTTCACCTTTAGGCGAGAATCACTTTTTTAGCATTAACACGCAGAAATGAAAACCTAGTTTCCATTTACAGTACTTTGAAAAATATTACATTTCCGTATTTTGAGTGCTGACCTTTTAATTATATAATATTAGTGCATCGCTTTGGAATACTAGAAAAGCAAAGAAAGCAGTTTAGACGCCAGTCAAAAAAGAAGAAAACGTTTATTGCAAAATTGCAAAAGGGGACTAAGGTTGCTGACCTCCTTCTGAAAATTGCGGCCCCCGTTCCAGTTTAATGTGGCCCCCCTGGTAATATGGATATATATTGGCCTGGATTCACAAAGCCGACGTATCTCCAGATACGCCAACGTAAGTACAAATGTGCGCCCGTCGTATCTTTGCGCCGATCCGCAAACTAAGATACGTCTAAAAATAGGCTTCATCCCACTGACGTAACCTTTCTACGCTGGCGTAGAGTGGGCGCATATTTACGCTGGACGCATGTGACTTTCCAATGGATTTTCTATTCAAATATGCAAATGAGGGAGATACGCCGATTCACGAACGTACTCGCACCCGGCGCATGATTTAAGCGATTTGCGTAAGGTTTACGTTTGGCGTAAAGTTATTCCCTATATATGAGGTGCAACTCATGCAAAGGTATGGACCAGGGAACACAGGCCGTCAAATTTTATTTAGTTTACGTTGTACGTGAATATGGCTGGGCGTAGGTTACATTCACACCGTAGGCAGTGATTCGACGTATCTTAGGCAGTTGTTTTTGTGACGTGATTGTGAGCATGCGCACTGGGATGCGGCCACGTTCTAAGTACTTGTCTGGCTTTCGGCCCATCATTTACATGGGGTCACGCCTCATTTGCATGGCTCACACCCACTTCCACCTACGCCGGCTTACGCCTTAGAAACCCAGCGTAGTTTTGAGAGCAAGTGCTTTGTGAATTCTGTGCTTGCCTCTCTGCGCTGCATCAGCATAGCGTAAAGAAGATACGCTACGGCGGCATACATATTCGCCGATGTTTGTGAATCCGGGCCATTGTATTTATCGGCGCTGCCGCGGAGGGGACAGGGAGAGGGGGAACGAGTGCTGTTAAATTACATACAGGAGAATCTCCTGTTTACTCAGCGACATCTGTAATAGGAAGTCCCGTCTCCTGGGCTGCCATTGGACGACTCCTCTGTCTATCATAGGAGGCGGGAGAAATTGTATTAAAGAGGCTGCTGTGTAAACAGATTCTCCTGTATGTAATCTGTTGGTGCTCATCCCGCCCCCCCCCTCTTCCCTCCGAGGCTGCAGATAGACATCGATCAGGCTGCATTAATGGCAATGGAGAGGCTGCATTCATGGAAATGGAGAGGCTGCATTCATGGCAATGGCGAGGCTGCAGATGGGCACTGATTAGGCTGCATTGATGGGCAATGACCCTTATTTTACTTTTTTACACAGTTTTTTATTTACATTTTTTTTTAAACTTCCCTCCTAAAGTGAAGGTGTGCGTTATATGCCAATAAATACGGTATATCCAAATAACACACCCACGCTCATCTCTTCACCACACACAGCCACAAAGGCAAGAGAATTCTTGTTGAACAGTGTATTAGTGCTCGAACTAACACACTTAGACCAAATTTTATTGGTACAAAGAATGTCAGGCAAAATGGTCGGCCCTTACTCATGTTCACTTTATAAAATCTGGCCCTTTTTGAAACAAGTTTGGACACCCCTGTCCTAATTAGAATAGAAAGGTCTTCCAAAATGATGCTGCTTCAGGTGCACCTTTGACTACCTTAAACATACAAGAATATAGAAGTATTTTGTTTTTAAACTATATAATATAATGCAGTTTGTCTTGTAATGGGATGTCTTTTATATTTCCTATTTTTTTTCTCTACTGTAGTACTCCATCCAAATAACAGGCTGCACACTGAGCCCTGGTTCACACTGATGCGATAAAAGGAAATGCACAAGATTCGCTGCATTTCCCCACATCAAACTGCATAGCAATTGCACAGCATCCATGCGATCTGCAGCAGGTATTAATGTTAGATTAATGACACCCCTTGAAACAGATTGCAAAACACAGTGTGATTGCCAGAATTGCAATTCGAGTGTGGGAAAAAGGGGTCCTACACCATTTTGGTGCGGATGTAATGTGATTTGAGCCATACAAAACGTATGGCGCAAATTGCACCACACAGATATCACATGTGATATGCATAGGAATGCAGTGTGATTGCAATTGCTATGCTGTCCCTGCAATAAACCTTGGCTGAAGTTGAACTTCTTCTGTGTGCAGCCCTGTTATGTGGATAGTGGACTGCAGTGGAGCAAGAGTAGACTCCAAGGTCTTGGCTCTCAGATGATTGCAATGAATTAAGGAGGATACAGGCTTGCATATGAGCGGTAAAAGGTTTTGGGTTTGTCCAATTTTATTTTGTTGTATTTGTTTATTGGAAAACTCTTTAGCAAATAAAATATGACCTACGATAAATGCTTAGGGGTCCCCACTCAGGCTAACAAGCAGTGGCGGCTGGTGTTTTTTTTGGGGGAGGGTGGCAAAGAATCCACCTTCCGCCACCCCCCAGTGGTCAGGTCACAGAAGGCCAGATCACTGGCGGCACTCCCACCTGGTTGGTGAGTTAGTTGAGGCCCCACACTTACCCCATCTTGCGGGCACCGGCTTCTCTCCGGGCCGTAGGTTGCTTGCATGCTGCTTGGTTCCCCTACATGTGTCTTCTCCCTCCTCTCTTACATGCGCTGTGTGTCTCCTGCCAGCCAATCCAATCGGATCTCCTTTCGACCAATCAGGTGATGGGTCTCATGACTTGCTTCCTGATTTGCTGGGAGGAGATTCAGTGTTACAATAGTGAATATTTTTGGTGGGCTTGGAGCGCAGTGCTCAATGCCCTGAGACTCCCCTTTTTTTAAGCTTAATTACGTGCTTCAAATAAATCCCCCCCCCCCATTGGAAGCCATAGTCCAGCATCCCTAAATGTAGATCAGGGGGCCGGACGCATGGATAGGGGGGCAGTGCTCATGCAACCTCTAGTGGATGGGCCGCTACTGCTAACAAGGTCAACAATTGGATGAAGCTGACTAGTGAGGATGCAGGCTGGGGAAAGGTTTGTTATACAGCATGCAGTCGAAATAGAAAGAGAGCTGGAAGAGCCCAGACACCACACACCTGGCCTGAGTGGTTAGTAGGTAAAAGCAGCTTCAGCTTGATTCATAAAGGCCATGCCCCTACCATGTTTTGCCCCACCCCCTGGGCTTAATCATTAACAATGAATTGGAGAAAAAAAAGGAATGAGCTTACATTGCTTATGCCAGAGATTCCTAGATGATGGTGAAGTCAGTGTCCTTCCAGCAAGATGCTGGAAATGCTGAGTACCCCAAATCTTTTAAAGATTTTTTTGCATTACACTGGAGAATCTTCTAGTGAGATTTTGGGCATTCAGTATCCTAGGATCTCGTCAAAAGGATTGTAAAGTCGCCCTCTCCACGGTCGTGTTTCTTACAACTATCCTTGGCAATTTAGGATAGGGAAGTTTGATGTAATAACACATTTTAAAGTAAAGACCATTTTATCAAACACACCAATCAAACTCCATAAACTGCAATATATCAGAATCTGCTGTTTATATTTTATAGATGGCACCATAGACACATAATAGAGTGAGTGCATTATATTAACATTACACATGTCAGATAACATGGTAATTCAATGAGGATGACTCAGACATGGAATTTATTTTTTATTTTCTACTCATTAATGTACGGAAGAGGTTCAGCCAACTGCAAAGAATGATTTACTCAAGATATACATTCAGAAACATATCTATGGTATTCCAGAGCCCTACTAATTTACAGTCTATTCGATGGAATGGATTAAAATGTGATATAAAAACAAGCAAGGGTTCAGGACACAGGTTAGAGACCATCCAGGAGACTAGCTATGGGCAATTTCCAATTTTATGCATCTTACCACCTTTCAGCAAGTTTTCAAAAATGAATTAAGCATGGTTAAAAAGTAATTTTCCGCCAAAAAAACTGATTAGCAATCTTTTTATTTTTTACTAAATCTGTGATGCATATTTGTATTTGTAGTAAAAAGATTAGCTGGCATATGCCAACCGAATCTGTCTGTTTTTGTTTTCAGGCACATTTTCCTTTATTGTTACCTTTCCAAACAGTGTGACCTTGGGTCTACTGTAAAACAAATCCAGGAAAAAATAATGAGGCCGATTTACTAAAGGATTTGAGGATAGGCACAGAATGAATTCAATGGCCCGGATTCACGTAGCACTTACGCCGACGTATCTCGAGATACGCCGTCATAAGTACAAATGTGCGCCGTCGTATCTGTGCGCCGATTCCCCAAGCTAGATACGTTGAAAAATAAGGCTTCAACCACCCGACGTAACTTGCCTACGCCAGCGTATCGTGGGCGCATAGTTACGCTGGACACATCTGGCGTTCCCATTTTAAATATGCAAATGAGTAATCAGCGTTGGGAGCATTTGCTTTGTGAATTCAATGCTTATCTCTCAACGTTGCGCGTAGCGTAAAGAAGATACTCTACGCCCACATAAAGATGCGCCGATGTATGTGAATCTACCCCAATATGTGCAGATGAAAGAAGTGAACGGGCATTTGCTTTTCACATGATTAAATATTTGAAGTAAATAGCCACATAATTTATAGTATGAACATTAATGGCGGCCCATTCATTAGGGGCGCAGGGGCACCGTCCCCCCTGATCCATGCACCCAGGCCCCTAGTTTCCTTGCAGAGTGTCAGACTATTGGATTTTAATTGTCTTTTTGTTTTGAAGCACATGATTAGAGCTAATTGGCTTCAAAAAGGGTGGCACTGCTCCCTGAGCCCACCCACTTAGGTGGCATCAGTGAATTAATATTCGCTAATGTCTTCCTGCTTTTCCTCAGGGCCAATCAGGAAGCGGCTCCTGAGACCCGATTAGGACGGGTCTCAGGACCCGCTTCCCATTCGGACGGGAGAAGAAGCTACGCCCTTGCAACAACAGTCTCTTCTTCCTACCCTGGATGCAGCACAGCATTGCCATCTCGTCCTCCTCCCTGCACCTGTACGGCAGTAAAGTCAGCCATCGATCGCGTGGGGGGGAGGTGGAGGTGCCACTGATTGAGCGGCTTTTATCCAACCGGCCAGTTGAATAGAAGTTGATCGGTAGATTGATTTTTATTCAACCACAGTCCCCACTGAAACGACCAATCAACGTTTGACCAGCTTAAAGGGGTTGTAAAGGTACAATTTTTTTCCTAAATAGCTTCCTTTACCTTAGTGCAGTCCTCCTTCACTTACCTCATCCTTCGATTTTTCTTTTAAATGTCCTTATCTCTTCTGAGAAATCCTCACTTCCTGTTATTCTGTCTGTAACTCCACACAGTAATGTGAGGCTTTCTCCCTAGTGTGGAGTGTCAGGTGTGCCCCCTCCCTTGGACTACAAGAGAGTCAGGACACTCTCTACGTTGCAGATAGAGAAAGGAGCTGTGTGTTCTGGTCACATGATCCCACAGCTCTTGCTCCCCTTTGTTAGGGATTGGCTGCTGCAGGGTGGAAGAGGGAGAAAAAACAAGGGCTGGGCTATGGATGGGAGCATATACAGTAGGTGACGTCAAGGCTCCCAGCCATGGCCAAGCACTCCCTTATACAGAATCACGTGGCTGAAGCACAGTGAAAATAGGTAAGTACACAGATCTTTTTTTTATACAGGTTAAGTAGGATACGTAAGAGGAGAGGGGAGGGAAATTTTTTAGGACTAGTTATGGTTAGGCTTTTCTACCACTTTAAGGGATAAGTTCACCTTTGGGAGCATGTTACGTGTTTCACCCGTTTTTAGGTTGGAACAAGTTACATGTTCCCAATGCTGCAACCGCTGCCTGATTCCTGCAGAGCGCCGTGGTAGTTCACTGATTCTTCCTGTCAGCGTATCTGCTTGCCTGTATGGGATGCATTTTTTTTTTTTTTTTTTAAAGTGAACTTATCCTTTAAGTAACAATTATAACAAATATATAAAAATATCCTTTTTTTCACTTAAAGCTAAACTGTATTATAGAAAAAGTTAACTTTTTATTGGGCCCAGCTTCATTTTAAAGGGGTTAAATGTTTGATTTGTGTAGGGGTAAGTAATAAAGAAAAATACTTACCATATGTGTCTCTCCCCCTTAGCGCAGATAAAGGCCCAAAGTGTTTTGGCTCTCATTTCACTGACTATTCAATAGTTAAAAAAAGAAAATGGACTCTATCAGCATTGGTATGTCACCCTTATTGCAGGCTTTTTACCTATTCAGATTTTCCTCTGAACCCCCCCTTAATTTTGGGGATATTTATGTGCATGTGAACAGACTCACTGAAGCAAACCCCCCCCTCCCCCCAATGCCATCATTGTGGCTCATGTGCAGACGTGCCAACAGACTCTGTCTGGCCTTTGAGTCCCTCGACGCATCTGCAAATGTGCAGTTGAATTTCCATGCATGTGCAAAGATTGGGAAGTTTTGGGACTTTCCTAATAGCCCACTTTGCAGATGCATGCATAGCAAACCCCCCCATGTAGGCATATGATCAGGGGAATCCAGCGCATGCGCAAATGTGCCACATGGCTCTATCGGGACTCAAAACCTTGTGACACATCTGTGTACGTGCAAGGGGGCTTGGAGAAAAAATTCTCGCCTAGGGGAGAAACATGGGAGTGCTGCTTTGTAAAGGCCCATATTAAAATAAAATGAAGAGCTACATTTTAGCCAAGTGTACTGCTAATAATTACTGTTGCTTCATCTTGCACAGTTTTCCTTTCCTCTGTTTTAGCCTGTTCCCCTAACCACTTTGGCACAATTTTTTTTTTTTTTTTGCACACATGTAAAAATCTTCATTTTGGCCATAAAATTGCTTAAACCCCCAACACAATATATATTCTCTGAAAGCAGAGACTCTGTAGAATAAAAAGATGATACAATTTTGCATTGCAATAAAAACATAATGCAATGTTTTATAACTCATGATATTTGAACAATTGTTTATCAAATGCAAATTTTTAGGAAAAAATATAATACAATACATTTTTATGCAAACACTCACAATATAATACCGTTTTTTTTTTTTTTTGGTAAAATATAAAAGATGAGGTTGCATTAGGTAAATAGATAATAAACATGTCAAGTCTTAAAAATCCCTGCGCCCATGATATTGTAAACAATTATGGCAGGGCTCGACAAACCCCGGGTGCCAGGTCGCATTTGCGACTAGAATTAGCGACCTGACGCCTAGGGTGGCACAGCTGACGTATCCAGTCTCTGTGTGCCCCCCCCCCCAGCACGATCGCATTGGGCTGTGCCAACCGGTAATTGAGGCCACGGCTTTGTGGCCTTCTGCAGTCCTATGCTTCCTTCTGGCGCCCTCTTGTGGTGGCCATTGGTATGACAAGACAACCAGCAATGCTAATGGAGCTTCCCCTGCCTGTTTTCACTGCCCGCCCATCTCCTTCCCTTTACTTGGAACCCCCAAACTATATATATATATATATATATATATATATATATATATATATATATATATAAATATATATATATATAATTTGAATAAAAAATTATTTATAACACCCTAGAGAATAAAATGGTGGTCATTGCAATACTTTCTGTCACACCGTATTTGCGCAGCGGTCTTACAAGCACACTTTTTTGGGAAAAATACACTTTTTTATAATTAAAAAATAAGACAACAGTAAAGTTAGCCAAGTCTCGCTTCAAAATTGCGTCTGCTCGTTGTATGGCGACAAACTTTTACCCTTTAAAATCTCCATAGGCGATGTTTAAAAATGTCTACAGGTTGCATGTTTTGAGTTAGAGGAGGTCTAGGGCTACCACATGTGAGGTACCAATCCCCGCGATACCTCACATGTGTGGTTTGAACACCGCTTTCATATGCGGGCGCTACTTACGTAAGCGTTCGCTTCTGCACGTGAGCTGGCTCCTAGATTCCAAGCAAATTTGTCAAGTCCTGAATTACGGTATTTAAAAATCTGCCTAGATGACACTTTCAAAACCTTAACAGCTTATTTGTTAACTGTGAGCTCTGTTGCTAGAATTATTGCTCTCACTCTGACATTCATGACAACATTTCACATGTGTGGTGCAACCATGGTTTGGAAATGAGCACACCCAGAGCTGCCTTTGCATTTGCGGGTGTGCAGTGTAACAGAGGTCATTTTTTTTATTTTTTATGTTTATTATCATTTTATTTTATTTTTCCTTTATTGCTATCACAAGCGGTTAATAAACCCCTATGTCATTGCTTTAAGGTAATTATATTTCTAATAGACCCTAATGTCTTCCCTGCTCTTCACAGCATCTAACCAAGCACATATCTGCTTGGTTTGATGTTCCCCTGGTTGTACCGGCCTGGAAAAGGGACACCTAAAACCGGAAGCAACAAAAGTAACACAGCCAATGGGCAGGTGCCAGGTACTCTTTATGGAGACATCATGGGTCTAATAGATTCCAGTGTCTCCCCTGCCCTTTACAACATCTAACCGAAGACATATGTGCTCAGTTAAATGTTCTCCTGGTTGTACCAGCCAGGGAACAGAGGATCTGAAACTAGAAGTGGCTTAATCATTGTAGCTTCAGGTTTTATTTAGTAGTAGTGGTAGTATAGTAGAGGTTAGTATGAGGCATGAATATGCCTTGATCTCCTCCTGCTCTCCATCCTGAAGCCGGTGGCTGTGGTCCTGGGCTCCTGGTAAGCTAGATATGGCTCCTGGTACACTAGCTATGACTAAGCACTGATTGTTTGTGCGAAACGCGTCAGTTTTTTACCCCACTGCTTGCTGTGCTGTGTTTTGTAGTGCTTTTTATCCTTTTTACACCAATAAAGGCTACCTTTTTAGGTTTATTTGTGCGGCTGTCCATGAATTCTTTTCATTGATTTTTTGCCTTGTGCATTGCCAGCACCCACAGTCTTTGAGGAGGACATTGATTGCTTATTGCATTTGCCTGGAGCAGCGGTGTCTTTTTCTTCATTTGTATCTTGGGCTCCTGGTAAGAGCGGGAGAGCCTAGGAACAACACGGGGTGGTGGTGGAGTTGCGCCAGTGGAGGGGTGGTCACTTTGCTGTTTGCACTGTGAAAGTGATTGGCAGCTATACAGCTGCCAATCACTTTCACTTTCAAGCCAGGAGACAGCTGAGTAAAACCAGCCCACGCTGATGGCATCCGTAGCAATAGCTTCTGCTTAGTGGTTTCCTCTATAATTTTCATATAGATTGTATTAGATCCAAGGTGCAATGCAGACATGTTCTTTTTTATATCAATTAACATACAAAAGCAAGGAAACAATGGTCATCATCTTGTGCCCAGAATTCCTCAGCCAATAACACAATGTCGCCTTAAATCTAGAATCTAGAAAATTGACGTTATCCATTTTCAACATAGAAGTAGTGCTTCCACAGACATTATTTATTGTTATTATGTTTTGTGTGATATTATGTTTTGCTTAAAAATGATTTTCTGTCCACTGATTTATTTTTCCGTAGGGCAAATCTGTTTGGCATAAATGACTACAAGTGCTTTTTATACTGCGTTTTGCAGCTGCCGATCGAACACGGGGAGCGCACAGTTCACTGAACATTTCCTGTCTACATTACTCTGTGCGGATACATTTTTGCCACGCGCAGAATCTGTATCAGCATTTTTTTTTTTTACATTATCATTTCTACCTCAGCAAAAAGTAGGTGTTCAGTTGGATTATCATGCACATAGTTATGTGCCGCTGTCAGACAAGAACAGGGAGGACGGAGGAGGGGGGGGTGTCACAGAGTAGACAGTGATCAGAAGGAAGTGGGCCATGTTAATGCTGGTCCTGCTTCAGTAAGTTGAGGAAAGCTGGATATAGGGGAAGAAATATGTAATTCCGGAGCATTTCAAAATTATACAGTATTTCAGCGATGTCCTATTAAAAGATAATAATGATGGTTACAGTTTCAGGATACGTATTGCTACATATATCCTGGGTCTTGAAGATTTGTTCCAAGGATCTTTGCTTGGTTTTCTTTACCGATTAAGTTTTCAAGACAATTTATTTTCCAGATTTACAGGGACTAATCCCAAAGGGGGATCTATTTATAAAACATTAGTTGGACGAATGTCAAACACATTTGTGCATGTTGCATGAATTTAG
The DNA here is from genome assembly GCA_029574335.1 of Rana kukunoris. Lineage (NCBI taxonomy): Eukaryota > Metazoa > Chordata > Amphibia > Anura > Ranidae > Rana > Rana kukunoris. Next base: position 207,285,834 of record CM056054.1, on the reverse strand, counting down.
GCTGTAATTTCTCTAATAGAGTATTCCCTATAATCGTTAGCATCATCTAGTTGACAAATGCGGTATACTTTCTCATTTCAGCATGTGTTTTACCTTTGTAGCAGTCTCCCCAATTTTCAAGGGCCTGATGGTGACCCCCAGAGCTAGGGAGAACTGACATTCCTCCTCAGGGTGAGGGTTAATAGGCATAGTAGGTGTAGTGCAAGGTGGAAAAATTAATAAAGAGAGTTTTATTACTCTTAACAGGAACAGTGGGGAGAGAGGGTTTAGGGCACAGGATACCCTGGGGCCCTGTACACACGATCAGACAGGTCAGATGAAACTGGTCTGCAGACCAGTTTCATCGGTCCAGTTCGATTGTGTGTACGGCCCATCAGATGGTTGTCCGTCGGACCAAAGTTTTAAAACATGCTTTAAAACCTGTCTGATAGACACCTGTCTGTCGGACAGGTTCGATGGTTAGTACACAAAAGCATCGGACCAAAAACCTGCGCATGCTTAGAATCAAGTCGACGCATGCTTGAAAGCATTGAACTTCGTTTTTTCATCACGTCATTATGTTCTACGTCACCGTGTTCTGGTCTGATAGGATTGGTCCGATGGTGTGTACGCACATCAGACCATCAGACAAGTTCAGAGTTGTCTGATGAAAATGGTCCGCCGGACAAGTTTCATCAGACCGGTCTGATCGTGTGTACAGGGCCTTAGACAAACGCAAGGCAAACTAGAACTAGGCAGACAGTAATACAGAACGAGGGCCTTTAAGCTTAATGAAGCAATCGGTATCTTGCAGCAACCGTTGTCCCTTATGGCAACAAATTCTCTCACGGTATCCTACTGTAGATCTTCCAGTTTAATTCACAGTAACCCGCCACTGTAGATAACAAGAGGGGATGGGATTATAACAGTGCCAATAATACATTTAGTCACAAAGATTATTTTAAAAGAAGACAATGTTTAATTTGTACAAATGATTATTAGACAACAAAGTTAACAAAGGAAAAAAGGTACATATGTATTAGAAATACACAAAAACAAATGCAAACTGAATTATCCCAACATGTTTCACCAAATCATTGGATTCTTCAGGGAAATGGTGTCAATTCAGTATGATAACTGAATTCTATAAAGAAGAAAAAAAAGAGGGAAAACAGGTACATTAATGAAGTATGTGCATGTCGAGAATTGCAGACAACAGGATGCTAGGGGTCCCATCATGATCCAACCACAAAGTTATCACCACAGAGCACATAACCTGCCAGACATGAAACCACACCTACATGCTGTCCCACAGGTGTCCAGGTCAAAAAGGCACCCGTTTTTGTAGATTTCTAATACATATGTACCTTTTTTCTTCCGTTAACTTTGTTGTCTAATAATCATTTGGACAAATTAAATATTGTCTTCTTTTAAAAGTTTATATGTGGCACCGTTATAATCCCATCCCCCTTTTCCCTTCTTGTTATCTATTTGAACTGGGATAAGGTGCCATATCAAAAAATAATTCACCAGCCACCTCCCTACCAGCTCCACCACTGTAGATCTTCCAGCTTAACTTACAGTGTCCCACTTTAGATCCTTAAGCTTAGCTTGCTGTCTTGCACTAGACTTCAGCCAGTCACTGGATTGCCGAGCTTCACACACAGAAAACAGCTGTACTTTATCTTAAAGCTTTACTTACAGCTACCCGATGTACTCCTTCAAGCTTTACTCACAGCTAGCCACTGCCTTCCCGGATGAGTAACTACTGAAGCTTTCTCACTACTTCACTGTCCCGACTAGTGAAGTGTCTGCTCTGGTACTCCTTCAGAACTGCATGCCTTCCAAACTTGCCTCCAGTAACAGGAGTGGTCCTCCCTTTGTGGCAACTGCTTCTCCTTTACCTCTGACAACGAACAGCCTCCCTTCAGGCTGAGCCTCTGAGGTGCCGTACACACGGCAGAGAACCTCGACGGGCAGAACACATCGTTCCGCCCGTCGAGGTTCTCTCCCGGCCGTCGGATTCGGCGACCCGCCCGTCGGGAATGGCAACCAGCCATTCTTCCAGGCGGGCCGTCGAGGAAATAGAGAGCGTGCTCTCTATTTCGGCTCGACGGGCTTCCCGACGGGAAGCTCGCTGAGACCGTACACACGGCCGAGGTCCTCGCTGGAATGTGCATTCCAGCGAGGTTCTCGCTGATTTTCAGCGAGAACCTCGGCCGTGTGTACGGGGCCTAACACATGCAATTCATGCTTAACCTTGGCTGCTCCTCTTTTGCGGAACCCTGAACTGGTGGATAGGCCTTAAGTGGACCCAGCAGCCAGCATGCCTCCTGGATAGGCCTCAGGCTTCAGGCCTAGCAACCAGGAGTTTCTCAACACACACCCACCCAGGCCACAGCCTCAGGTGGGAAGAACCCTGATCATCTGACTCCTCCCAAAAATAGCCTATCCCAGAATACACAGCAGTTAAAGAAACTCCTGCTGATTGGCTAAGACAACCTAGTTACCCATTACCTGAATTTATAATAATCCATCATTCCAATGCCATAAGCAACAGTGCCAGGTCAGGCAGAAGAGAGAGACTACACCAAACTTAGACTTAGGACAGAAATCAATGGATCAACCTACCAATTAGCCAGGCTAGTTACCACCTAGCACAACTAGATTGATTAGCAGCCCTGTCTGAGGCCAGGGTGCTAAACCTTTGTCCAAAGAGTCTTTTATAAATAGACCGCAAAGTGACATTAAATCCATGTTCATATGCTTTAAAAGAGAACTGTGGAGTTTTACAAAACAAACAATCATGCCCACTTATGTGGCAGATGTCCCTTTCCAACTCTAGGACTGAGAATAACTTTTTCATTGTTTCTTATAAAATTTGGAAAACAGGTAATTTTTCTCCTTCACTGATAAAGCTGTGCTGATGGGCACTGATAGGCTGCATTGAAAGGCATTGATGGCCACTGATAGACTGCACTGACATATTTACCTGTTCTGTGCTCTCTGGTTTTGCTCAGAGCTCCCCGAGTCTCCTCTTCTAGGGTCCCCCGCTGGTGATCCTGGCTCCACTTCCTTCACTTAGTGCCCCCAAGCTGCTTGATATGGGACACTAATGCATGCTCGCTCCTGAGCCTCGCTCAGTGTGTCCATAAGAACAATCTCAGATATCTATGGGGGGGGGGCTGCGGGATCAGCTGCATGCAGATGTTTTTTTTTTACCTTAATGTAAAAAAAAATCTGCCTTTATAACCACTTTAAAGTGGCCTTAAACAATAAAAAAAAGGAATGTTTATATTTGAAGGAGGCTGAGAAGGCATTTGTTTGAGTTATGGATACATAGTTGAATAGAATTTACTTTTTAAAACCAGAGTTTAGTTTCACTTTAAATGTAATTTTGTTACAACTAATATAAGAACGAGAATTTGTGATAAGGGCTTTTTTTCAGTGGGAACGTGGGGGTTTTATTGTTGCTGGCTGCTGGAGGATCACTTGTTACGGGGGGGGGGGGTAGTGTATTGTTGCTGGTGGGGGATATATTTTTACTGGATTATATTGCTGGGGTAGATGAATTGTTGCTGGGAGTGATCTACTGTTCAGGGAGGAATATATTGATGCTGGCTGCTAGGAAATCTATTGTTTCTAGTGGGGCTCTTTTGCTTCTGGGGGTATCTATTATTTGCTGGAGGGGTCTATTGTTGCTGGATCTATTTTACAGCTTTTATTGCTATCATTGAGAAATTCCATACAAGTTGCTACAATTACCACGAATGATACTTGGTTCCGTATTCTCTAAAAGAGGAACCAGGAAGCTGGGCCAAGGTACGGTGTTTGGAGGTGGGTAGGGGGTGGAGGCAAGCGGTGACTCAGAATAAGGGAGTACCTGCACCTATTCTCTAAGAAATAGCCCTGGTGATAATTGTTGCCCCTTATAATCTCCTGGGAGCAGGAGGGGGCAGCCAATCTGAGCAAATCAGGCTCTTCTGTATGCACATTTGCTACCAAGACTCTGACTTGAGATTACCTAAACAGTCTGCTACTGCTCCTTCATCATCCAATCACCATCTGGAAGTTAATACAAGCTAAATATACCTAAGCACAACCTCTCAATTGAGAAATAGAAATTGATATTCGGTGATTGGGCTGGGGGGATCCCCACTCCACTATAGGAACATCCAAACCAGAAATGAAGCTCGAAACTTGATAACTCCTTAATATTATCCTTTATTTGGCTACATCATATACACAGGATCGATGCTGATTAGACATGTGCAGACTGGAATATTTTGTTTTGTTTTTTCGTTTTCGTCTGGAAAATAAATTAATTTAGTTACTCCCGAAAATCGCTTTGATCCATTTAGTTTTTCGTTGGGAAATAGCTTTCGTCCGAAAATCCAATAAAACTTGGTTTCTGTTGAATGGTCAAACTTTAGGTTGAATCGTACATTTCTGGTCGAATATTCCGCCTACAAGAATTCTAATGTTGTATGACTAGTAATAATGTCTAATCTATTTTCTCATAAATCAAAATCTATTCTCTGTAATGTCAAATCTATTATTTCTATAGTGTCAAATCTTTTCTCTATGATGTCAAATCTTTTCTCTATAATGTCGAATCTCTCTATATCAAATTTTTACCGCAACGAAAACGATAATAAGGCATTTTTTATGTCGGATCTTTCGGTTTTCGTTTCTTGCGCTTTCATTATCGTTTGTTAAAACGATAACGAAAAAAACAGATTTTCGGACGAAAATGCATTCTAACTAAAATGAATGCACATGTCTAATGCTGACATGTTTCGGCCATTACAGCCTTACTCATAGCCACAAGCCTATGAATAAGGCTGTAATGGCGAAACATGTCAGCATTGATCCTGTGTATATAATGTAGCCAAATAAAGGATAATACCAAGAAGTAAATGAGTTGCCAGCTGAATTTCTGCTTTGGGCCATCGGAAAGTTGGGTGGCGACCAAGCCATATTGCTTAGCTGTAACAGAAATAAGTGATGTCACCAACCTGGCTGTGCTGTCTGCCACAACTGTGTAAGTGTTAGGCAGGATGGACACAATGGCATATTCTTTGTCAGGCTAAACAGCTCCCTGATATGCATTTTAATTGTATTGTTCCGACGAGCCCCAGGTTACGTGTACCTTACCATGATGATTTTTTGTGTCTCTGATAACCAATTTTTCTTAGCAATTAGAGCTGTTGTGGTAGCAGTTGTCCAACAAGAGACTAAACATGATGCCACTTAAAGAGCTTCGGGTGAATGGAGCTGCTCTGTGAGCAGGACTGAAAAGCCATCTGTGCATGTTATTGCCCAACCAGCAGTGAAAATATTGGGCTGAATGCACGGGATCAGCTTTGCAAAGAACAAAGCATCTGTGTGACAGACTGCATCTCTTCGTTCAGTAAAATTGGAATTCTTATCGGCAAAATCCCATGGAGACTTCTTGTCCCATTTGTACAAAACCCTTATGGTGAACTAAGCTGAATAATTGTGTTGCTCCTACCAAGTTTAATTGTTTTATTTATTTTTTGCACTTTACATTTTGCTCTCATGGTGAGTCAGCACTGTTTCATGTACATAGTATTTAACAGAAAGATATTAAAGGCAAATGGAACAGTAGAGTCGAACGCCTGGAAAATATGAACAATAATGTAGCATTTTTTCAGAAATCAATTATATATATTTAATACTGATCATAAACAACCGTGACGTGCTAATATACAAAATGTGCAAAAAAATTGTGCAAGCATCAGGGCTTCTTTCAGCAGTAAAATAGGGGAACACAGTCCTGGCATGTCCATGTGCTGGAGGGTCTATTGATGTTAGCTACTGGGGGATATATTGTCATTGAGGGGGATCTATTGTTGCTTTGGGGGGGCTATTGCTGTTTGGGGGTCGGTTGTTGCTAGGAGGGATAGACTGTTGAGACAAGGGTGTATTGATGCTGGCTGCTGGGAGAGCTAAGTTACTGGCAGGGGTCTATTGCCTACTGATGCTAGGGGGTTTTATTGTTGCTGGCTGTATATGATATATTTTACTGTGTTTCTTGTTATCATTAACCAATTCAGTACAAATTGCTTAGCCCCATAAATTGATACTTGTCGCAGGTGCGGTGTTAGCAGGCCGATGCCGATGCCTCTGACCGGTGGTCCCGATGACTGCTGGCCGCGAGTGATCTCCGGGCACGAGAGGCAGAACAGGGACGTGTGTGTGTAAACACACACGTCCCTGTTCTGTAAACTGAGGAAATGCAGACCATGAGTCCCTAATAGCTAGGAACCACGATCTGTAACTTCTTCTAGGTCAGTCTCCTTCCCCTTCAGTTAGAACCCACATTAGGGAACACAATTAACCCTGTTATCGCCCCCTAGTGTTAACCCCTTCTGTGCCAGTGACATTTTTACAGTAATCAGTGCATTTTTATCGCTGTATAAATGCCAATGGTCCCAAAAATGTGTCAAAAGTGTCCGATGTGTCTGCCATAATGTCGCAGTCCTGATAAAAATCACTGACATTACTAGTAAAAAAATAATAATAATAATATAACTTTTGCTATAACTTTTGCGCAAACCAATCAATATGCGCTTATTGCGACTTTAACCACTTAAGACCCGGACCAAAATGCAGGCAAAGGACCTTGCCCCTTTTTGCGATTCGGCACTGCGTCGCTTTAACTGACAATTGCGCGGTCGTGCGACGTGGCTCCCAAACAAAATTGGCGTCCTTTTTTCCCCACAAATAGAGCTTTCTTTTGGTGGTATTTGATCACCTCTGCGGTTTTTATTTTTTGCGCTATAAACAAAAATAGAGCGACAATTTTAAAAAAAATTCAATATTTTTTACTTTTTGCTATAATAAAAATCCCCCAAAAATATATAAAAAACATTTTTTTTCCTCAGTTTAGGCCGATACGTATTCTTCTACCTATTTTTGGTAAAAAAAATCACAATAAGCGTTTATCGGTTGGTTTTCGCAAAATTTATAGCGTTTACAAAATAAGGAATAGTTTTATTGCATTTTTATTATTATTTTTTTTTTTTACTACTAATAGCGGCGATCAGCGATTTTTTTCGTGACTGCGACATTATGGCGGACACTTCGGACAATTTTGACACATTTTTGGGACAATTGTCATTTTCACAGAAAAAAATGCATTTAAATTTGCATTGTTTACTGTGGAAATGACAGTTGCAGTTTGGGAGTTAACCACAGGTGGCGCTGTAGGGGATGTGTGCCTATGTGTGTTGTTTACTACTGTAGGGGGGTGTGGCTGTAGGTGTGACGTCATCGATCGCGTCCCCCTATCACAGGGATGACGCGATCGATGCTGCAGCCACAGAGAAGCACGGGGAAGCCGTGTGTACACACGGCTCTCCCCGTTCTTCCGCTCCAGGGACGGATCGCCGCACTGCAGCGGCGATCGGGTCCGCGAATCCCGCGGTCCCGGTCCTGGAGCTTCGGACCGGGTCGCGGGCGCGCGCCCGCGGGCGCGCGCCCGCCACCCACGGCTGGGTACTAAAATCAACGTATATATACGTTGATGTGCCCAGCCGTGCCATTCTGCCGACGTAAATGTGCAGTAGGCGGTCCTTAAGTGGTTAATTACAAAAAATATGTAGAATACATATCGGCCTAAACTGATAAAAAAATTGCTTTAAAAAAAAAAAATGGGGATATTTATTATTGCAAAAAGTACAAAATATTGTGTTTTTTTCAAAATTGTCGCTCTTTTTTTGTTTATAGCGCAATTTTTTTTTTATATCGCAGAGATGATCAAATACCACCAAAATAGAGCTCTATTTGTGGGAAAAAAAGGACGTATGATTTGTTTAGGTACAGCATTGCACGACTGCGCAATTGTCAGTTAAAGCGACGCAGTGTCATTGGGCAGCCAAATCTTTGGGGGCTGAAATGGTTAATAGAAGTTGCCTCCAAGTCAGATCTTCATCTATATTGATGTGATTTGTATCCCACATTACAGGAACATTACCCAGGCATTCCCGAAAGTCACTTCTAAAGTCACATCAAGTCGCATCAAAGTAGTACCCAAGTTGCCGTTTGCCTCATAGGTGGTGGCAGTGTGAACCGAGCCTAAAAGGTATCGTAAAATGAATTAATAATAAATTAACCAAATGCTAAACATAGCACAATTTAAAATAAACCATCACAGCACACAAATGCTTCTCTGTTAGCATAAAAAGAGTCTTTTCCATATGTAACATTTTATTTTTAATTCACCTTATCACCATGGAGACATTAATAAGTGAAAATATTCTCCGTTCTATAACGGCAATCCTGTGGTCCCTGCTCACCCGCTGCCTTTCTGGTTACAGAAATCAACAGGATTATATGCTTTGCTCGCTGAGCTGAATTTCTGAAGAGTTATCCGCCGGAGAAAAGAGGGCAAAGGCCTTTTCATTCAATATTTTTCTTTACAGGCTAACTGCACGTAAAAAAAAATGTAAAGCCCTCTCTCATCTAATTGTAAAATATAAATATAGACCTCTGATGAAGACAAGGAGGACGTCCACCATTGTCATGACAATTCATGTCTGATGTGCCAGTGTATTTTTACAAAGAACTTTAGCTGTCCTACCAAGAAATGTAAAACCCAACTCCATCTTTTTCAGTGAACTAAAAATCACTTGCCCAGCATGCTTTTGATGTAATACTTACCTTCTTCCCAGGGTGGTCCCTCAGACCCAAAGTTCAGGTGTCTTCCATTAAAGTGGATTTAAACCCACTCTCATCCTTTCTAAACTACTGCCATAGTGCTGATCTATAAGGATATACATGTCTCCTGCATGTATCCTTACCTGTTAAATGTCGCCCCTCTGTCTGTTATAAGAACTGAAAAACTGCAGATTCTGTGGGTAGGTCTGTTGTCTGGAGCTCAGTACTGTAGGTGGAGTTGTGATGTCAGTAGACTTCCCGCCCTCCTCTACACTCCCCTTGTCAACATGCATTTTTTCCTGTGTATTTCTTACACTGAATTCTTCTATGATCACTAACATCCAGTCAAAATCCAGAAAAGTAACCACATGACTTCAGAACAGGAGTGGGGGTGGGAATTAAAAAATAATGCCTGTCTGAAGCTAGTGCATGATATATGTAAATAACCTGTCACTCACAGCAAGGGGGCGGAACGGACCAAGGTTTTTCTCTGTAAGTCTATTTTATTTCACTGAACAATAAAAGAGGATTGCTCAGAGCTGGATTAACTCTGTGTGGCAAGACTGGGTACAGATGATAGGAAATCTTATACTGTACATTGTGACATTAATAAAAACAAATAAAAAAAAGTTGGGTTTACATCCACTTTAAGTTCTCTTCCAAGCAGAATGAAGTCTGGCATCATTCAACTTCATATGAGCCCAGGGCATGATGGATACCTCCAATGGGGGTTATCATGCCTGCCTGAGCTCACAGTAATGCTGCACAAAAGCCTCATAGTGTGCAGAAGCAAAGATTGTCCAAAGCAACCACTGTACAGAAAGAACCTGTAATGTCAGGTGACCAGTTGTAAAACATCTGGATTTCGGTATGTTTACCATGTAACGGCAGCAAACTTATCTGTCAGATTTTTTTTTCTTGCCATCTTTGCCCCATTGGGGACATATACCATCACTTCCTGTCCCATAGTCAAAAAGGAAGTGAGAGGAAATCCCTGCAAATTAAGGGAATCCCTTGGGGCCCCCAGGTCAACATACATAACATTGGAAGATTTTCCCTCTATTACTTTTCTGGGGACAACCCAATTTAGGATTATTTTTTTTTTACTTTCACTTTTAATGTTAATGGGAAACAGGACAAATAGAGAGTGTGAATTTCCTCAACAAGGACATATACAGCAATAAAAAAGGTGGACTTGCGTGCTAAAGAATAAGAATATGGTTATTAATTATTCTTCCCACTTTACTCGTCCCATCCCATATATACTGTATTTATTGACGTATAACACTCACTTTTTTACCCTGAAAATAGAGGATAAACTGTGCCTGCGTGTTATACGCAGGGGGCTGTGGAAAGTTTTTTTCCTGAAACTTCCCTCTTAAAGTTAGGGTGCGTGTTATACGCCTGTGCGTGTTATACGCCGATAAATACGGTAGTTCCTTCAAAAGAACAATTTAGCCAGTTACAGAGGATCTTCCATTCTCTTCACCAAGGTGGTGGTTTCCAGCCTACTTCCTTGTGGCAGTTTTCTTCCTCCAAGCATCTTCTCACAACATCACTGCTAATGGCTGTGGGATGTTATGTGACCTAATGGTGTTAGCTGGAAGAATGTGAAAATGTTAATAATGTTTATTTGTTAATAGAAGCTAAATGGTTAAGAATTATTTGTAATGAAGGAATTATATTTTACTTAGCTTTTTCTTTGGGGAGTCTACAGTGAGGGTATAACGAATTTGATCCCCTGCTGATTTTGTACATTTGCCCAATGACAAAAAAGTCATCAGCTTATAATATAAATGGTAGGTTTATTTCAACGGTGAGAGACAGAACAACAAAAATATCCAGAAAAACACATTTCAAAAAAGTTATAAATTGATTTGCATTTTAATGAGGGAAATTAGTATTTGACCACTTTGCAAAACATGACTTAGTACTTGGTGGCAAAAGCCTTGTTGGCAATCACAGAGGTCGGACGTTTCTTGTAGATGGCCACCAGGTTTGCACACATCTCAGGAGGAATTTTGTCCCACTGCTCTTTGCAGATCCTCTCCAAGTCATTAAGGTTTTTGAGGTTGACATCTGGTAACTCGAAACCTTCATCTCCCCCCACATATTTTCAATGGGATTAAGGTCTGGAGACAGGCTAGGCCACTCTAGGACCTTAATGTTTTTCTTCTTAAAACACTCTTTGTTGCCTTGACTGTGTGTTTTGGGTCTTTTTCATACTGGAATACCCATCCACAACACAATTTTCAATTCACCATTTTGCAGTTAATTTTCACAAAGGTGGAAAGTCTCAATTTCGCTGATAGATCTACTTTTCCTATTTATTTAGTTTGTGGGTTTTTTCTCTACTGTGTGTCGATTTGATAGATATTTGTGTACTTTTTCTTTTTGCTCTTTATTTTTGGAAGCAAAATGTAACATATTGAAGCTATTGAGGGGCCATTTTTTGTACACATCTAGAATAGTTAAAAGAGACTTTGGTAAGGTTAGCCATTAACATTTGTCTTGAGATAAATCAGTAGAGTACCCTTATTCACAGTAAACAGGGTGGATAGACTAATCTCCCTTGCTCTTACAACTGTCAAAATACTTGATCAGTGACTGCATTTGATTGGCTGCAATCACTGTTTGGAATTTACTGCCCAGCTCTTTCAATTTTCAGTTAGGAAATAGTTAAGCCAGGTAATGCCAACAAGTCCACACACAGCTCAAATTTTGGCCAAAAAAGTAGGAATCGGACGAAATTTGAGCCTTGTGTGCCCAGCTAGATTCTCAGGATCTATTTATTGTACCCTTTAAAACTATCAAAACCATTGTAATTTCCCCTTCCCCATTGACTCCAATACATTTTGCCAAAATGCTGAAATATCACAGCAACAACTAATACTAGTGAAGGGATCCCTCTTTTTAAAATTCTTTATTAATTTTTTTTAAGTGACAGTACATTTAATGTGGAGTCCCAGTCAAAAGTGGACTCTCCACTTATCTGCTTCCTCCCCCCTTCTGGTGCCACATTTGGCACCTTTCAAAGGGGAGGGGGGAATGGGCACCTGTTTTTGACAGATACCCTTCCAAATTTCTGAAGGACTGCGCTGCCGCTTAGAAGTTTGGCCCCTCTTTAAGCTGAATCCAATAAGATTGAAACATTACAATAATGTGGCTATGAAAAAAAAAAAACATATCTTTGTTCTAAAGGTTTGTGAATTGAGCTTCTAAATGGGACAAGGTTAGGACTTAACAAACCCTCCTAATAAGATTCGGCAGATCTACTATTCAAGTAGCAAAGAAAACTAGCACATGGTTTGTTTTAGCATGCAAGTTGGTACGCTACAAGCCTCTATCTGCTTTATAATCCTTCACTGGTGGAAGGTGTTGAGAGGTGCTTTGGGAAGCCACAGAGGTTTAAGAAATGTTTCGGGAGGCCAAGTTGTGGTCCCCTAATGAATGAATTTTTTTTACAAAAATATCGTCAAACTCCAAAATCAACTCATTTGCTAGTTAGAAAATATTCAATAAGGGCTTTCCTGCTAAGTAAAACATTCTTCCTTACCCTATTTTCTATTCACTTACCTGATTTATGCCTATATCTAATTTCACTTCCTCCTCTAGGGGGCTCCGGTGTGGTGCATCATTTCCGGTTTTGCATTGGCTCCTGGGAGATCTTGGTCAGCTTGGCATGGCGGCTATGGAAATTCTTGGCCAGCTTAGCATTGCATGGCTCCAGTAACATTTAACATTGGAGTCTATGGAAATTTCTGGCCAGCTTGGCATTGCACGGCTCCAGTAACATTGGCATATATGGAAATTCTTGGCCAGCCTGGCATTGCACAGCTCCAGTAAATTTTAACATCGGGGTCTATGGAAAATCTTGGTCAGCTTGGCATGGTTGTGCCATGCCAAGTTGACCAAAATTGCATCGCAGTGCACCTGCGCGAGATCAGCAGGTGCATGCTGGATAGCCAGTGCACGGAATCCAGGAAGAAGGACACTGGGGCTTCAGATGTCCACATGGTAGATGGCCACGCTGTGCTGAAACTTCACAAAGTAAGAAAACAATGCTGCACAGATAGATAACTGGGCATAGTTTACAGCACACCTTTGTTACATTGCACGAGGCATGAGTATTCTAAGGGTATTTTTATCCTAAAAGTGATATTTTTGCCGTAACTCTTCTTTTACCAGCAACATTGTCACTTTAAGCTGAATCAGCCATAAAGCAATGGAGACTTTGTCAGGACAAAGAACTGTTGGCACAGAAAATTACACATTTTATAGATCTAAATGGCCGTCATGAATGCTTCTAAATAGTATTTATTTTTAACAGTTTTTTTCCTTTAAGCAAAGCTATGCATCTACAAAAAAACACAAACAGCGGCTCAGAAAATGTATTTTTAGCATAAATTTAGATGTTTCCTAAATAAGCAGTCATGCAGCGAGTCACTCAACAAAACATAATATGGTTTTAGGGGACTTATTAGGAGAAAATCTCACCCTGACACATTAAAAGGGAAATTTCATCAAAAATGAAGTTTTTGCCTTAGGGGAAAGTACAGCGTGTTCTCTGCAAATTGGCTGCAAGGGTGAAACACAGACTGAAAATGAAAAATGTAAATGGAACAAGGGTGAGGGTCACTTGCAAGGAGTCACAGAGGACCGAAATATGTTGAATTCCCTCGGTGATTTGTATGTTGGGCTGGTGTGTATTTACGGGCACTTATTGTACAGTTCTGTATGTCTTCTGGGCATGGCTTACACAGCTGAAAAATAATGGTTAGTTCTCTATCGCTGTTATAATGGCTGCATATCAGACCTGCCAAGCAGCAGTATATGCTTATTGTTATTTTTATACAATGTCAAAACTGTGTGCAATTATCACATGAGCTGTATGCCAATATGCAGGCCTGATAGATGGCTATAGAAGGAAGGAGGACCAACCCCATTTCAGGATTGACCTGATGGCTCTCTTTAAAATCACCCGTAATTTCCTTGTCGTTTTAATGTTGTGAAGGAGAAGGGATAGGAAGGTTTTTTTTTCAGCGGGAATGTTGGGAAACGCAGTTATGGCACCTCCAGCACTGAATGTGGCAAGGGATGCTGAAGGGTCCATTGATGCTGGTTGTTGGGAGTTGATTCTTTCTGAGGGGTCCATTGTTGCTGGGATGGATCGATTGTTACTGTAGGAGATCTATTGTTGCTAGTTACAGGGGATCTATTTTACTGCTTTTCTTGTTATCATTAAAATATATATATATACATATATTTATATTACTTAGCACCACAACTTGGTTTTCTATTCTCTAAAATGGTTGGTACTGGGAGGTGGGTTTGGAGGTAGAACCATGGGACAGTGTTTGGAGGTGGGTAGAAGGTGGAGACAAGGAGTGATTTGGAAGGGGGGAGTTCCTGCACCTATTCTCTAAGAAAAAATCCCTGGGTATAGGATATCAGGTTGTACACTTGTCTATATTAATGATGAAGATTTAGTGTGTTATGGAGCTGTCATATTTAAAGTTAAATTGTGGGCTGGCAGCAAAGATAAATAACGATAGGTTCTCCCACACATATACTAGATATACAGCTTCTTTAGTCTAAGGAGGCTCTATTGGAATGTATTCCTCATTATTATCCTTCAGGCTTCCTCCTCTGACTGATGACAGGTCCACCAAAGCCACTCCGTTCGCTGGCCATGATGTGGCCACCCCCTTGCTAACATCATCACACATTGTATGTGATGATGTTGAGGGCCCATATTCTGGGTCAATAGGTGAGAAGACAGGAGCACCTGCAATGGCATTAAAAAATACTCACCTTGGAACGAAGCCCTCCAGTGCTGGTCTGTCACCACTGAGAGGGCTGACTTTCTTCCAGGTTTGCGCGCTCCTGCTATGTGTTTAGCCAGAGCCATGATGACATCACTCGGTTAAGGCACAAAGCTCTGAAGTTCCAGTGGTATTCCGGACATTCAGAGTGCATGCGCCAGTGATATCACTGGCTGCATGCAGGCTGAATATCTCCTAAAGGGTCCATAGGCTTACTTGTAGGTAAAAATGTGCGGTTTACAACCGCTTTAAATTAGGACTTTTGGTTGGAATTTCTTGGCATAGTGACACTGCTTGGAGTAAAGTTGTAAATTGAAGAAGTCTTAAGCCCTGTACACACGATCGGTTTGTCTGATGAAAACGGACAGATGGATCGTTTTCATCGGATAAACCGATCATGTGTGGGCCCCATCGGTTTGTTTTCCATCGGTGAAAAAAATAGAACATGTTTTAAAATTTCCCTATGGATAAAAAAAGATAGAAAAAATCTGATTGTCTGTATGAAACTCCATCGGTCAAAAATCCACGCATGCTCAGAATCAAGTCGACCCATGCTCGGAAGCATTGAATTTCGTTTTTCTCGGCACATCGTAGTGTTTTATGTGACCGCGTTGGATACGGTCGGATTTTTGACTGATGGTGTGTAGACAAGACTGATGAAAGTCAGCTTCATCGGATATCTGATTAGATTCCATCAGATATCCGATCGTGTGTACACGGCTTTAGTGTCTGTCAGTGTTGTCCCTGGAAGTTCCATGGTAAGTAATACCAGGGAATCCTAGCTGGAAATATACCCAAACAAAACTCGCTGGCAGATTATACCCACCAAGACCTGGAAATGTCTTTGGACCTCCCAAAAAAGAACTGAAGTTCACTATTTGATAAGGAGAAGTCTGGACTGACCTGCTTAGTTTATTTCAGCCACCATCACTTTACAAGAGGTCTGAAAAAGATGAACTTAATGGCAGTAGCGTCTGGTGGTATATTTTCTGGGTGGGGGACGGCAAACAATCCCAGAGCCCACCCTTTTTTAAAGCCTTCAAAAAAAAAAAGTATTGGAACCCATGCATCCGGCGCAAGTAGATTAGCGGGCCGGACACATGGATTACGGGGGTGGCTCCCCTGTGCGCTCCATTACAGGACGCCACTGTTAATGGTGTTGGAAATAGGAATGATTATAATTTAGCTTTATACTGACTGACCTGGAAAACTTTTCTGTTGCTCACTCTAGATTTTGAAACACTTGACCTAACCAGCTGTGCCAACTATTCAAACGTAGTAATCTGCATAGGTCAGCACTGCTCTGTGTCCTCATAGCATTCATAGATCCAACTACTTCTGGTGAACCAATACAATATACTGTAAATAAATAGATAACATGCTCTTTTCCATAGTTTTAAGGGTCTTTAAGTTAGAACTGGAAAGCTACCAGTTAAATTGTCAGTCTGTTGTAAAAGCTGCAGAGAGAGAGAGAGAGAGTTGTCACCTAATATTAGCACTGGTTTCTCAATACAGTTTTCTTACTGGAGCTTGTTGTTTGTGCCCAGCAAAAAATCACTGTGCCTGTTAATTCTCCAATCCAACCTTCTTTTTTTGCCATGGTAACATGCATATATTTAAGAGATATTAAAGGGCACAATAAGAATGGCATTTATGAAAAAACTGTATGTGCGTATATATTGTAAGGGGTTAGCTCGGTAGCGGGTGTGTGTGACCCCCTGGGTGGGTTCACTACACACTTAACTATACAGAGAGGCAGCCGAGGACGGTTGAAACAAAGATTATGGTTTATTCTTCCATATTGCTGGAAACAAGTGCAAGCATCCAAACAGCATAAACAAAACCAGAGCTTTTTTTCTCAGAAAATAGGTACAGGAACTCAACCACGACCCGTTCAGATTTCACAAACAGTAGAAGGGTCTTAAAGGGGCATTAAATACCAGAATTGCGTTACATACAGTGCAGAGTTCAGGGGGATACAAAGCTGCCACTTGTAAACACAGAAACCAGACTTCTGTGTTTACAAGTGATTGTGGTGAGCAGGCACCAAAGGGTCTGAGCCAAAGGTGGTGGAACTGAGTTCCCCCAAGTTCCCCCAGAAAAAAAAGCCCTGAACAAAACAAAACATAAAATAAACCCTGGCCACTTGGGGCGTCTACCTTCACCACACAGGAACCTATCTATGGAGTCTGGCACAGCCTACTGCTGGGCAGACACTGCTGGTCATACAGCAGAAAAACAATAGTCTTTTTTATTTTTATCACACAGAAAAACCAACACCACCTCACCTATTCAGAAGTCTTTCTCAGCTCACTGCTCTCCTTAACTCAAAAAGCCTCAGGATGCAGCAATCAGTAGTCATGCGCTGGATGACTTATAGAGGCCTTAATTGCCTCATTCTGAACAGCTGAAGTTTTCCAACGACCTTAAACCTTTCTGGCTACTTCTGCCACCGACACTTGATAGTAATTGTTTTTCCGAGGTCAGTCGAGGTGTCCTTTACAGCCGTTTCTGAGGCTCTCAGGAACCCCCCACCTCTGACCGCATGCGGTATTGAATGCCATTGAAGTCAATGTGGAAAAATTATTTTCGTTTTCCATTGATTTCAATGGGGAAACTCGCTTTGATATGCAAGTACTTTGGATTAAGAGCATTCTCCTGGAACGGATTATGCTCGTAATCCGAGCTTCCACTGTACATTAAAATTACACAGTTCGGTATTTACCACCACCATGCACAAACTTAACATTTACAGTACAACTTCACAGTAACCACATTGCTCACAGCAACAGTCTCTCTGAGGAAGCTTTAGGACATAGCAATAGAATGAATTAGGACCATTGCTTAGACTAGTACAATGGTTTAGCCTGGTACAATGGTTTAAACTGGTACACTGGTTTGGACTGGTGTATTGGTGTGCCTACCTTAAAATTGATCTCTTTCCACGAAGTTGTAAATGGACTTCAGTCTCTCACATTTGCCAAATCCCTGGTTCCGTCTCAGGTAAGCCAAACCCAACATTGCTTAGGTTCCTTGCTTACCATGAATGCCCTCCCACCCCCTATGGCACTATTTCCTACATTTATAGACCCTCTGGCAGTACATGACCTAGCCTCCAGCTGACACACCACTGCACATGGTTAACTCCAATGCTCCCAGACATTAACACACATAACAAACTGAAAAGAACAGTTGGCACCTGCCAAAATGCTGGTATGAATTCTAACTATGGCTTTATGTCTTTTCAGTTTTATATTGAAAATAAAAACCAACAAGGGTGGCAGTAGATGGGGTCATTGTCAGCACACATTCTTTGTTTTGAACACAATTAAAATCAGCAATGTGGAGCTGTGTTATCTATCTCTTCATTTCAAGGAGATCTGCTGAATGGAGTGATATTTGACTAAGTGACCTTTGTTTTTACAGAAAAGCCAGCCCAACAATAATGAACCTGAAAGTACAGACAGGTCTTATTGATGTGTCGCACTGCGCATACTGTGATTTAAGGCGATTGTAGAGCACTTAGCAGAACTAAGTGGAGGAGAAATACAAAACTCAAAACTTTTGTTGCTCAACTGAATCTCTGAAGTTGGCTGCAGGCAATAAAGGCCAATTTGACACATAGCGAGAATATGACTGCCCAAAGGCATTATTTTTATTTTTTTATTTTTATTAAAGTTTATAAGAGTACATGCGCTCTTGTCTAAAGCCGCGTACACACGATCGGTTCAAACCGATGAAAACAGACTGTTATCCGTTATCCTTCGGTCCAAAAACAGATGGCTTGCTTTAAAATCAAACCAATGGACGGCTAACCGATAGGTCAAAACCGATCGTTAGTATGCATGAGCATTGGTTAAAAATCCACGCATGCTCAGAATCAAGTCGACGCATGCTTGGAAGCATTCAACTTCGTTTTTTTCATCACGTCGTTGTGTTTTACGTCACTGCATTCTGACACGATCGGTTCATGAACCGATGGTGTGTAGGCACATCAGTCCATCAGTCAGCTTCATCGGTGGACCGATCGTGTGTACAGGGCTTAAATCGTGTTTAATGTTAATACGGCTACTTCTGTCCACTGTAACATTTGTCTACACTTGATTGGTATCTTAGATCATATCTGATCATTTTTTAGAGGGGTAGTGCTTCTAATGCCCCCGTTCACACGGTCAGACTTTTGCACATGCGTGATCTTATCATGATTTTGGAACCTGGCACTGGGATATTTTTTTCTGTTCGTGGAGTATGCATTGGGGCACAGTATACGTTTGACTTGTAAGTCCATTACCTTTTAATAAATATTGAATTATATACGGAACTTCACTATGGCTGGCCAGTTTTCCTTTATTCCTATACCAATGGTACGGTGCACTATGGATCTAAACTGTTGAGCTACTACCCTGTATCGGCTGGAAGACCGAGATTGGGGGTGCATGGTGTTTTAAGGCCCACATTGACCATTTCATTTTTACTGGACTTCTTCCCCAACTTGTTCATTCTCTGACTTGTTCATTCCCTGACTTAGTTGGGGTAGCCAGTATACTTTGGTGGGGGCGTATCAGCCACACCCTAGTGACCTTTGACCTCTGGGCACCCGCCTTCTGACCTTTGACCTCTTGGGGAGGTCCCTGTTCTAATTCCTGAGTCCTAGCCTTATTCTTCAATGGGAAACCCTAACCCCTGACCCTGACCCTAACCCTAACACCCTAACCCTAACCCTACTGCACTAGGGTGGTGTGACCTCTATCCATTCTCTTGGGGAATTTGGATTCTTTCCACTACTGCTTTGAAGACATTCTATTGTCCATCTCATGAACAGACCTCTGCATTTGCACTCATTTGCAATTTTGGACTGTTATGCACTGGAACTTAATATGAATTTGTTGCTTTCTACTCACAAGGTCCTATATGTATGTCATTATTAGTGTTGCTCACGAATATTCGCATTGCGCATTTTTAGACGTGATCTCCATCGACGTCTAAAAGCATTGCTGGTATGATTAGAGAGAGACCCTGGGCCGAGTAGCTGATGCGATTCTTTTATGTTGCTGAAAATTCGCATTGCGAATTTTCAGCAACATAAAAGAATCGCATCAGCTACTCGGCCCTTCTTTTGCATCAGAGCCAATCAGAATAACTTGAATATTCGGCAAAAGGAATATTGCGCGATATTCCTTTTGCCGAATATTCAAGTTATTCTGATTGGCTCTGATGCAAAAGAAGGGCGGAGAAGATAATCGCGCAATATTCCTTTTGCCGAATATTCGAGTTATTCTGATTGGCTCTGATGCGCCCTTCTTTTGCATCAGAGCCAATCAGAATAACTCGAATATTCGGCAAACGGAATATTGCACGATTATCTTCTCCGCCCTTCTTTTGCATCAGAGCCAATCAGAATAACTCGAATATTCGGCAAAAGGAATATTGCGCGATATTCCTTTTGCCGAATATTCGAGTTATTCTGATTGGCTCTGATGCAAAAGAAGGGCGGAGAAGATAATCGCGCAATATTCCTTTTGCCGAATATTCGAGTTATTCTGATTGGCTCTGATGCGCCCTACGTTTGCATCAGAGCCAATCAGAATAACTCGAATATTCGGCAAACGGAATATTGCACGATTATCTTCTCCGCCCTTCTTTTGCATCAGAGCCAATCAGAATAACTCGAATATTCGGCAAAAGGAATATTGCGCGATATTCCTTTTGCCGAATATTCGAGTTATTCTGATTGGCTCTGATGCAAAAAAAGGACGGAGAAGATAATCGCGCAATAGGAATATTGCGCGATTATCTTCTCCGCCCTTCTTTTGCCCCCTTATTCTCCTTTCTTTTAAGTAGAGTTAGTGTAGAGTTAGTGTTTAGTGCATTTTAGTTTAGTAATACAGGAAATGATCTCCGTTTATGAGAATTTCGCAATCATTTTCGCATTAGCAAAAAAATTTTTGGATAAAATATCACGAATATTCGATATTAGCGAATATTCGCGAATATTCTTCTATCGCGAAATCGAATATGGCGTATTCCACTCAACACTAGTCATTATATGAATTATGTGTATTTGTGAAGTGAATTGCGCTAACTTATATTGTTATAAACATTTTACCACAACTGGTCCTGTGAACTTGTTACTCAAAAAAACAAAAAAGTATGTACATGTGTCTATGGTTGTCAGTTAATGTGCAAACAAACAATCAACAAATAATGTGCAATAAATACTAATACAGTGCCCTGTGCCAAACTATAACGTATGGATTTCTCAATCCATCAAAAAACTGTGAAATAAATCCCCAATTTTTTAAAATATACTGCTATTACAATCCACAGATTGAATGTGCTCCAAGAAAGCAAGAAAATATATATTATATACGAAAAAAATATATAAAAAGTAAAAAAATATATATATATGTGCTAAGAAAGTCCTTAATAGATATTTCTTGCAATGATGCCCAGCAAATAGTGTCTACACCGTCACCGGATAAAATGGCCACTCACCAGATGGACCCAAAAATCTGCCTTTGGTTCATATGGATAACCACTCCCTCTCTCAGGTTTATCAGCAATCACTCCCAATGCTTTGGCTGTAGTCTCGTTTTATATCCGCTCATGTAACATATAAAAGACTATCATGGTGTAGTAAATCAAATAATTTATTATGATTAAAACATATAGTTATTCCACTCACATATAAAAGTGCCTAGGAGCCGGCACTGAGCTAATCCAGCCGTAAATAGGAGTATGCAAATGTACGAGTGTGTCCTGGTCCGCACGTGTGATGCCTCACTTTGTCGCTTGCGTTCCCAGCCTCGTTATACTCAGGCTGGACATGGCGAGCTGGCAATGGTCCCGCAGCCTCTATGCATTTCGCAACTTAATGCGTCATCAGGAAGCTGCCTCATTGTTGCCCGTCAGTCTTTTTATACCCCCACGTGCTACTTGTTATCCTATCATCTGCTTCATACAACAGGAAGCACCACATCCGCCATTTTGACTACTGGTAATTCCCTGACTACTGCAACTTCACTGCAGCTGGTGCAAACCTGCTGGCAGCATTTTATTTGTTTATTTATTTATTTATTCTATTTTACATAGTTCCCCCTCCCTGAATTATAGATTATGCTTTAGTAATTGATTTATAATTATTTATTGACATTGTCTCTGTTTTTATGTTTACATTATTATTAGTGTTGAGCAGAATATGCCATATTCGAATTCGCGATATATCTCGAATATATAGTCGAATATTCGACATATATTCGCTAAATACGAATATTCGTGATATTTTTTGGAAATGAAATGATTGCGAATTTTCGCTATCGCGAATCGCGAATCGCGAATCGCGAATTGCGAATTGCGAATTGCGAATATTCGAGAAATGCGGAATGGAGCATTCTGATTGGCACAGAATATTCGTGATATATTGCAATATAAAATAATTGCGAATATTCGAGAAATGCGGAATGGAGCACTCTGATTGGCTCAGAATATTCGTGATATATTACAATACACAATAATTGCGAATATTCGGCAAATGCGGAAGGAGCACTCTGATTGGCTCAGAATATTCGTGATATATTACAATACACAATAATTGCGAATATTCGAGAAATGCGGAAGGAGCACTCTGATTGGCTCAGAATATTCGCGATATATTACAATACACAATAATTGCGAATATTCGGCAAATGCGGAAGGAGCACTCTGATTGGCTCAGAATATTCGCGATATATTACAATACACAATAATTGCGAATATTCGAGAAATGCGGAATGGAGCACTCTGATTGGCTCAGAATATTCGTGATATATTACAATACAAAATAATTTCGAAATTTCGAGAAATGCGGAATGGAGCACTCTGATTGGCTCAGAATATTCGTGATATATTAC
The DNA here is from genome assembly GCA_029574335.1 of Rana kukunoris. Lineage (NCBI taxonomy): Eukaryota > Metazoa > Chordata > Amphibia > Anura > Ranidae > Rana > Rana kukunoris. The sequence goes on along the minus strand of CM056054.1, from coordinate 207,263,456 downwards.
AATATAAAATAATCGCGCGATATCGCTATTGCCGAATAATCGCATTGCGATTTTTTCGGCAATATAAAATGAGCGCTGCAGCTACTCGGCCCAAGGTCTCTAATCATACCAGCAATGCTTTTAGACGTCGATGGGGATCTCTAGGATGTGATCTGTTCTAAAAAAAAATTGAAAACATTCGAATATTCGAAATAGCGAATATTCGCCGCGATATTCGCGATATTCGCGAATACTCGAATATGCAATATTCGTAGCGAATATTCGCAATGCGAATATTCGTGAGCAACACTAATTATTATATGGTTTTTGCTTATCATTGCTACACATGCACAGTCACTTTACTGTTTGCAATAATATCTAGGTCCATTCATTCACCATGGTCATAATTTGCACATATTAATTGTGTCATCACGGATTGTTTGTCTAATAAGGTTTGTTTTTATGAGTTGTTGTTTTTTTCTTAAATAGGCTCTGCCTGACTCAAAATGGCTACTAGAGTCACATGGGGTGGCAGCATCCATTTGGGTAGCTTCCCCAGTGACCCAGAAAACCATAGAGAAACCACGTTCCTCTTGATTTCCCCCTCCAATTGCAATGCTGCTGCGGAAGAGCGCCACCTGCAGTGGAGAAAGTAGACTGCAATTGCTTAGCAGGGGATTTAACATTTTTGGGTTTATATACACTTTAACCATTTCAGCTCCGAATTTTCCCCCTCAATGACCAGGCCATTTTTTGCGATACTGCACTGCGTAGCTTTAACTGATAATTGACATCTTTCCCCCCCCCACAAATAGAGCTTTCTTTTGGTGGTATTTGATCACCTCTATTTTTTGCGCTATAAACAAAAATAGAGCGACAATTTTGAAGAAAAAAACATTTTTGTTTTACTTTTTGCTATAATACATTACAATTTATTCATCAGTTTAAACAGATATTTATTTGTCTACAAAAATTGCAATAGGCGTACGTACATTGATTGATTTGCGCAAAACTTATCACATCTACAAACTATGGGATAAATTTAGGGTATTTTTTTTTTTTATTGTTTTTACTGGTAATGGAGGCAATCTGTGATTTTTAACGGGACTGTGACATTGCGGTGGACAAATGTGACGCCAAATTACACTTTTTGAGGACCAGTGACATTATTACATTAATCAGTGCTATAAAAATGCAGTAGTAGGGGGCGATCAAGGGGTTAAGTGTGTTCACTGGGTTGTTCTTTAACTGTAGGGGGATGGGACATGACAAAGAGCACTGTTCTCGATCACTAGGAACAATAGATCTCTGTCATGACTCCTGTCAAAATGGATATCTGCCTTGTTGTTTACAAAGGCAGATTCCCATTCTGCCTCTGTACTAGGCGATCGTGGGTCATCGGCGGTCATCGAGGCCCTTGGGTGCGCTCATGCAGCGTGCAGCAGGAGTTAGAGCCCGAGCACGCCCACTATCGCACCTGCGCAAGTGGACGTACAGCTACGCCGATTATTGTCGACGGCTGGTCAGCTAGTGGTTAAAGAGAACTAGTCCAGAAAGGGCATTTGTAATAATCAAAATCTCCATTCTTAAAGTGGATGTAAAGCCACTCTCATCCTTTCTAAACTACTGCCATAGTGCTGATCTATAAGGATATAGGTGCCTCCTGCATGTGTCCTTACCAGTCAAATGTCTCCCCTCTGTTATGAGACCCAAAAACCCAAGAAAAAAAAGACCCAAAAAACTACCGATTCTGTGGGTGGGTCTGTTGTCTGGAGCTTGGTGGGTGGAGTCGTGATGTCAGTAGACTCCCCGCCTACCTCTACACTCCCCTTGTCAACATGCATTTTCTCCTGTGTATTCCTTACACTAAATTTTGCTATGATCCCTAACATCCAGTCAAAATCCAGAAAAGTAACCACATGACTTCAGAAAAGGAGTGGGGGTGGGAATTAAAAAAGAATGCCTGTCTCCAGGCTAGTGCATGAGATATGTAAATAACCTTGATGTTGCAACTGTGATCAGGTGACTTCAGACACACACACTGCAATATAACAATCAGATCACTCGAGCTTCTCCTCTTCCCAGCTCTCACTAGATACATCTAACCTAAATCAGATCACTTGTCTGTGTATATTCTGCTTTCTGTTCTGTGTTTTCACTGCAATATACATGCATTTCCTCGTCACACTGAACTGTGGATCACAGCCAATCCTGGGAGAGCTGGAAGGTAGAGGAGGGGAGTGGAGGGGAGGGGAGAGGGATTAAATGCAGCCAATCCTGGGAGAGCTGGAATGTAGAGGAGGGGAGTGGAGGGTAGGGGGGAGGGATTAAATGCAGTGAATCCTGGGAGAGCTGGAAGGGAGAGGAGGGGAGAGGAGGGGAGGGGAGAGGGATGTGAATTGTGAACTTTTTACACAGGATGTGCCTCTGTCTCAGGCTAGTGCATGAGATATGTAAATAACCTGTCACTCACAGCAAGGGGGTAAAACAAACTAAGGTTTTTCTCTGTAAGTCTGTTTTATTTCACTGAGCAATAGAGGAGGATTGCTCAGAGCTGAATTAACTCTGTGTGGCAAGACTGGGCACAGATGATAAGAAACGTTTACATCCACTTTAAAGTCCCCTTTGAAGTGACATTAGCTGGGTGATTTACAAATCCCTCTTTGTATCTAAATGTGCTTCTTCTGTATATTAGACTCTGTTTTCCTGCTGTTTTCCTTTTAAATTGGCGCTCAGCAGACTGAAAACAAGAGGGGATCACACAGGATTAGTTTTCCAGGAATAATATATCATCATTTGTTAGGCATTCTTTAAGGCATTAAGAACTAAGTGAGCCATATTGTGATAATAGTACAGTAGCTGGAGCTGTGTTGCAGCCCATGGCAGTGTGACCTTCATTAATATGTAGAGATACATTGCAGTTACGTTGTCAGCACACATCATACATTGTACTTAGGGAAAGTATTCTTGAAAACTGATAAGAAGAATCAAGGAAAGCTGCTATTAATAGCTGCATGGTTGTGAGAGAAGTAACACAACCCCGGCGTGCAGTGATCTGCTCTTACAACTAATGTTTGGAATATGCACATTGAAACGCCATCAGTCCCATTTTGTTGTGCGGAAAGGCTGCAGACGTTATAATAATCTGCGACTCATTATAGGGCAATTAAAGTAGCCATTTTTTCGTTTAACACATTGAGCACAAATAAATAAAACGTCTCCAGTAAACTCTATGTACAAATTCTTTTCCCAGCATTTGCGGTTTCTAAATTTCAATTCTGCTGGTTTTTGCTCTCTCAGTTCTGCTTCCCGGAACTTCCAGTCTTCACAAGAAAGAGTTAACAGTGGACAATGCAGTCTCCAATCAGTCATTTAACTTTAAGAAAAAAGGGGGAGCAGAGGAGTGCCTTCTCATCCTAGTTTATGGGGCTGTGTGTTTCTATCAAAGGAAAATTATCCATAGGATCTTGAAAGAGAAATTAGCTAACTGGCTGATTAATAAGTTCTGCTATACAGGGAATGACAGGAAGCTAATAACAAGACAAATTGCCAGCACTATTTGCATGCATTGCATTAAAAATGAATTTCATGATTTTTTGTGAATATCTAATTACATTAGTTTGAGATTTTTTTTATAACTGCCTGGAGTTCAGGCTTAAAAGAGAAGTATGGCCATAGCTTTTGTGATCGTACTTCTCTTGTGGGCATTCACATACCTTTGCTCTCCTCTTCCCCAGACTCTGCTGAGAGTAGCCTATTTCTGACATAACAGAGCCGCTCCAGGCTCTGGAGGGATCCACCCAGCTGCTTAATTGACAGCTTGCTCTGCCTCTTAGTGATGTGGTGCACTATATCCTCCATTGCAGCAACGCTGAGTTTAGAACTACTGTGACAGGGGAGAGAGAGCGCATGTGAGGGGTGTGAATGGACTGGGAGTGTCTTATAAATGTCCTTGCAATAAGGCAGGATTGGATGATGCCATCTCTAGGAGTTTGGCCAGGAAGGTATTTTAGTGGTCCTACACCCATAGACACTATTTTTCCGCGATAGGAGAATTTTTCCCGCAAAGTGAAGGAGGTAGGAAGATACGACCCTGTGCCCCCCCACCTAATGTCGGGTGGTCGTGGCACCTCCCCTTGTAAACTGTAATGTCATGTCGGCCGATGGTTCCCCCCCCCGCGCGCGCTCAACAACACTGATGGCAGGGACAAAAAATAATCACCGTCCCGCGGTAGCACCAACCCCTCCCCCACCGCTCAACAACTTTGATGGCAGGAAAGAAAAAGTGAATGAATGCCCAGCAGTTGAATTTTGAAAAGTTGGGAGGTATGCTATAACAAGGTCACTATTTAATTACTTCTAGTCGTTGTAGTAGTAGGAGAGCAACAGCTGCAAGCCATACTGGTATATCACAGTATCACAGCTGTACATCGCCCCCGGCTGATCCACGCTGTGATTGGACAGTTTTTTTTTCTTGCCACTCTTCCATAGGCCAGATTTGTGGAGTGCACAACTAATAGTTGTCCTGTGGACAGATTCTATCTACCTGAGCTGTGGATCTTTGTAGTTGTGCCATACTCTTTTCAGAATGCTCTGTGTAGTGTTGCTCACGAATATTCGTATTGCGAATATTCGGCTCGAATATGGCATATTCGAGTATTCGCGATATATTCCGAATTTCGCGGTGAATATTCGCTATTTCAAATATTCGTATTTTTTCAATTTTTTTAGAACAGATCACATCCTAGAGATCCCCATTGACGTCTAAAAGCATTGCTGGTATGATTAGAGACCTTGGGCCGAGTAGCTGCAGCAATCATTTTATATTGCAGAAAAATCGCAATGCGATTATTCGGCAATAGCGATATCGCGCGATTATTTTCGAGAAATTCGCAATATTGTTTTTAGCTAAAATAACACATATATTCGATTTCAGAGTGTTACTGTCGAAATTCCGCAATCAATTTCTCATTCGCATTTTTGCGAAATTACGATAAAATATCAAGAATATTCTGAGCCAATCAGAGTGCTCCTTCCGCATTTGCCGAATATTCGCAATTATTTTGTATTGTAATATATCAAGAATATTCTGAGCCAATCAGAGTGCTCCTTCCGCATTTGCCGAATATTCGCAATTATTTTGTATTGTAATATATCAAGAATATTCTGAGCCAATCAGAGTGCTCCTTCTGCATTTGCCGAATATTCGCAATTATTTTGTATTGTAATATATCAAGAATATTCTGAGCCAATCAGAGTGCTCCTTCTGCATTTGCCGAATATTCGCAATTATTTTGTATTGTAATATATCACGAATATTCTGAGCCAATCAGAGTGCTCCTTCCGCATTTGCCAAATATTCACAATTATTTTGTATTGTAATATATCACAAATATTCTGAGCCAATCAGAGTGCTCCATTCCGCATTTCTCGAAATTTCGCATTCGCAATAGCGAAAATTCTAAATCATTTCATTTCCAAAAAATATCACGAATATTCGTATTTAGCGAATATATCTCGAATATTCGACTATATATTCGAGATATATCGCGAAATCGAATATGGCATATTCTGCTCAACACTAGCTCTGTGAGATGTTCAAAGCTTGGGATATTCTGTTCTAACCAAACCCTGCTTTAACTTCTCCACAACTTTATCCCTGACCTGTCTGGTGTGTTCCTTGATCTTCATGATGCTGTTTGTTCATTAAGGCCGCGTACACACGATCGAATATATCTGCTGAAACTTGTCCACAGACCAGTTTCAGCGGACAGATTTGATCGTGTGTACGGGCTAGCAGACAGGTTTCCAGCAGACAAAAGTTTTAAAGCATGCTTTAAAACTTGTCTGCTGGAAAGCCGTCTGTCGGATATGTCCGCTGGTTAGTACGCCTAACCAGCGGACCGAAATCTCCTGCATGCTTCGAATGGATTTGACGCATGCGTGGAAGTATTTTACTTCCTGGTTCAGTGACGTGGCGGCATCAACGTCGCCGCCACATCACCGCGCTGTCTGTCCGCGGGAATTTTGGCTTGATCGTGTGTACACAGATCAAACCAAAATCTCCCAGGAGACAAGTCCGATGAAAACGGTCCGTCGGACCGTTTTCATCGGATATATTTCCTTGTGTGTACGGGGCCTAAGGCTCTCTAACAAACCTATGAGGGCTTCACAGAACAGCTGTATTAAACTGAGATTAAATTACACACATGTGGACTCTATTTACTAATTAGGTGACATCTGAAGACAATTGGTTCCACTAGATTTTAGTTAGGGGTATCAGAGTAAAGGGGGTTGAATATAAATGCACGCCGAACTTTTCACATATTTATTTGCAAACAATTTGGAAAACCATTTATCATTTTCCTTCCACATCACAATTATGTGCCACTTTGTGTTGGTCTATCACATAAAATTCCAATAAAATACTTTTACACTTTTGGCTATACCATAACAAAATGTGGAAATGCCTTTTTTAAGGCACCTTATAACATAGTTTGTAGGCTCTATAACGTTCGTACAAACCAAATATTGTAATATACTCTTAGTGGGATTTTCCTACTTTTTTTTGTAAAATGTTAAAATGTTTTATAACACAAAGTAGAAAATATATATTTTTTCAATTTTCAGTCTTTTTTTTGTTTATATCGCAAAAATAAAATCTCAGAGGTGATCAAATTCCCCAAAAAAGAAAGCTGTATTTGTGTGCATACAATAATGTAATTTGCAGTGTTACATGAGTGCGCAATTACCAGTTTATCACTGTACTGGTACATAGGCTCCTTTAAGAGCCATAGCAGGCATGCACGCATCCGCTGCACGGTGGGTAACCCGATGCATGTGGCCGGTGGCCGTGATGGCTGCCGGCCACCCTCGATCGTGGGCACAAGAGCCAGAACAGGGATTTGTGTGTGTAAATACACAAATCCCTGTTCTGACAGAGAAAGAGAGAGATCTGCTGTTCATAGTAATTAGAAACAGCGATATGTCTCCTCCTCCTGTCTGTCACAGTCTCATTAAAAATCGCAGATCGCCGCCATTACTAGTGAAAAAATTTAAATAAAAAGGCCATAAATCTATCCCCTATTTTGTAGATGCTATAACTTTTGTGCAAACCAATCAATATATGCTTATTGCTATTTAAAAAAAAAAAAAATGTAGAATACATATTGGCCTAAGCTGATGAAGATTTTTTTTTTTTTAAATGGTGATATTTATTATAGCAAAGCGTTAAAAATTTTTTTTTTTTCAAAATTGTCACTCTTTTTTTGTTTATAGCGTTGATCAAATACCACCAAAATAAAGCTCTTTTTGTGGAGGAAAAAAAGACATCAATTCTGTTTGGTTACAACGTTGCACCACTGCACATTTCTCAGTTAACCACTTAAAGACCCCCGCACGCACATATACGGCCACAACATGGCTCGTACAGGCACAAGGGCGTAAATTTACGTCCCCGCCTGAGTGCAGTTCGGGGGTCCCATCGGGACCCCCTCCGCGGCGTGCGGGGGTCTCCCTACCTCTGGGAGCGATCCGGGATCTGCGGGCGGATGTCCGTGTTTTCCGCCCCCCCCGCGATCGCTCCCAGCCAATGGGAGCGCGCTCCCAGCCTGTCACTTCCTCCTCCTGTGTTTACACAGGAAGAAGGAAATGATGTATTCTCTCATCGCAGCGCTGTTTCCCAGCGCTGCTGATGAGAGAAGACATCACAAGTAAGTGTGCACCAACACAACACTGACACACACTCACATAGGCATATTAACCCCTTGTGATCGCCCCCCCCCCCACCCCCCTGTCACAGTGTTACTGAATGCAGTGATTTAATCACTGCATTTAGTGTCAGTGTGACAGGCACTGTAAAAAACAGTTAGTGTTAGGTTCAGGATAGCCCCCCCACCCCCCCTAATAAAGTTTTAACCCCCTGATCACCGCCCTAGTTAACCCTTTCACTCCCTATTGCCAGCGTCACTAAGCGATCATTTTTCTGATCGCTGTATTAGTGTCGCTGTTCCCGCTAGGTAGCTATTTTTTTTTATTGCGATTTTTTTTTTTTACTAAAGACATGTGGCTAAATAAATTTTGGCCTAAATGTTTGACTAAAATTTAGTTTATTTGATTTTTTTTTTAACAAAAAGTAAAAAATAGTGTTTTTTTTTCAAAAATGTCGCTCTATTTTTGTATATAGCGCAAAAAATAAAAATCGCAGAGGTGATCAAATACCACCAAAAGAAAGCTCTATTTGTGGGAAGAAAAGGACGCAAATTTTGTTTGGGAGCCACGTCGCACGACCACGCAATTGTCTGTTAAAGCGACGCAGTGCCGAATCGCAAAAACACCTTGGGTCATTTACCAGCGTATTGGTCCGGGTCTTAAGTGGTTAAAGTGACGCAGTGCTGTATCGAATGGCCCGGTCATTAAGGGGGCAAATCTTCTGGGGCTGGAGTGGTTAAAGTAGTACAGTGCTGAAAATTGCAAAAAATGTCCTGGTCACGAAGGGGGAAAAACTCTTCTGGTGGTCAATCTGATAACTATAGTCAAAGCTGCACCGTTTGTTTTTATCTGCAGGCACTCCTTACTTGCATAGACAGAACTTTGGTAAAGGTGAAATAACCCTTTAAGTAGACTTTCATATTGGTGCAGTAATTGCTCAATATCATTACCGGTGAATTTTGGTCTGTATCATGTAAACCTTTTTAGGACTTTTATCCATCAGAAGGTTTGTTATCATAAACTACCTCTCGGGGAGTGCTTTGTCTGGTATTGTTCTGCCGGTGACTTTCAAGCAGATCCCTCTAATAGCTGAGCAGTTACAAACTGCAGAGCGATTTTGGTTTGTGGCCTATTCTCTATCTCCGTAGAATTGCTCTGGGCAATCCAGTAGTACTAGTATGAGGCCTGGTAGGTCAAATGCAACATTCAGCAACTTTGTCCCTCCTGGGCTACATTGATTGAGTGCTTCACAGTTATCGTTTAGATTACAGTCATTCATCAATTCTTTCCCATAGCTTATTTCCTATTTAAGGAAAATGACGCTGTCTCTATAGGTCACTGTGGGGTTCATGCATGAAAAAAAAGACTTCTAATAAAAGCATGGTCCTGCTGCCCATAGCAACCAACTAGCTGTCCCTTTTTATTGTCAAACCTGTATTGGAGATATACAAAAGGATAGACATGCGCAGACTGGAATATTTTGTTTTGTTTTTTCGTTTTCGTTTGGAAAATAAATGTATTTAGTTATTTCGTTTTTCGTTGGGGAATAGCTTTCGTCCAAAAAGCCAATAATACTTGGTTTCTGTCGAATAGTCAAAAGAATATTCGACGGAACGTCGAATCTTTACGTCGAATCGTACATTTCCAGTCGAATATTCCGCCTACAAGAATTCTAATGTTGTATGACTAGTAATAATGTCGAATCTATTCTCTATAATGTCGAATCTATTTTCTCATAAATCGAAATCTAATCTCTGTAATGTCTAATCTATTATTTCTATAGTGTCAAATCTTTTCTCTATAATGTCTAATCTTTTCCTTATAATGTCGAATCTTTTCCCTATAATGTCGAATATTTTCCCTATAAATTCAAATCTCTCTATATCAAATTTTTACCGCAACGAAAAGGAAAATAAAGCATTTTTTATGTCGGATCTATCGTTTTTCGTTTTTTTGCGCTTTCGTTATCGTTTGTTAAAACGATAACGGAAAAAACAGATTTTCGGACGAAAATGCATTCTAACTAAAACGAATGCACATGTCTACAAAAGGACTGGATGCATTTTTTTATGCACACAGCTCTATAAATACAATGGACTTAAAGGGGTTGTAAAGGTACAATTTTTTTCCCTAAATAGCTTCCTTTACCTTAGTGCAGTCCTCCTTCACTTACCTCATCCTTTGATTTTGCTTTAAAATGTCCTTATTTCTTCTGAGAAATCCTCACTTCCTGTTATTCTGTCTGTAACTCCACACAGTAATGCAAGGCTTTCTCCCTGGTGTGGAGTGTTGTGCTGGCCCCCTCCTTTGGACTACAGGAGAGTCAGGACGCTCTCTACATTGCAGATAGAGAAATTAGCTGTGTTAGTGGGCATCCTGACTCTCCTGTAAAGACTGGATAAAGGTGATATAGCTATCCACCCCACTGTCTGCTCTGACCTGTAGTGCTGTTTCCATTTTTTACCATTAAAGGCAACTTTTTTAAGAATTTTGTGGAAGTGCGGCTGTCCAGTCCTTTATCCAGTCTTCGCTTTATGCATTGCCTGCACCTACGCTTCTGAGAGGACACTGATCGCTGAGTGAACTCACCTGGAGTGGCAGTTTCTCTTTTCTCTACCTGACTCTCCTGTAGTCTAAGGGAAGGGGCGAGCACAACACTCCACACCAGGGAGAAAGTCTTGCATTACTGTGTGGAGTTACAGACAGAAGAACAGGAAGTGAGGATTTCTCAGAGGAAATAAGGACATTTAAAAGAAAAATGGAAGGATGAGGTAAGTGAAGGAGGACTGCACTAAGGTAAAGGAAGCTATTCAAAAGAAAAAAATTGTACCTTTACAACCCCTTCAAAGGGTAAATCCGTTTTCGTAAGGAAAAAAAAAAAAAAATAATAATAATATAGCATATACAATTGTGACACAAGTCATATTGTAATTGAATGTTATTAAAAATGACCTTTCCTTTTTAATCTGCAGCTCTGTAATTTTCTGTAAAGTGCAATGCAATATGGCTACCTGGAGGTGTTCTATGCACAGAATGTATGTGTGTACAGAACGCCCCCTAAAAACATAATTTCCTGCTTGTGTGATTGGCTCACTGATTTTCCCAGAAGTCTGCACTAAGATACAAGTCAGATATCGGGCATCTCGTGCAACAAAAATGTCATTTGGTGCAGATACTCCCAATAGGAAATCATGTCTCAGGCCGCGTACACACGTACGAGAACCTCGTCGGGCTAAACCCATCGTTCTGCCCGACGAGGTTCCCGATGAGCGGTCGAAATAGCTCGTCGAGCCAAAGTTCGAATTGCACAACGAGCAAAAAGAGAGCGTGCTCTCTTTTTTGACTCAACAAGCTTCCCGACGGGACGTTCGTCGGAAGTGTACACACGACCGAGAACCTCGGCAGAATATGTCTCCCAGCGAGCTTCTCGCTGGATTCTGCCGAGAATCTCGGTCGTGTGTACGGGGCTCAAAGGCATGCAGACCTTGCAATGTCCCTCATTAGAGTCCTGCAGATTTACTTTTAGGTTAAAGGGTTAATATATAATGGAGAGCATTGTCATCCACTTTCCATATGTTGCAGCACCAATGCATACAGTGACATGCATTTTGCGGCCCATTTTTTAAAATTCAGGCTAGCCATTTGATGACTTGACAGTTGAGTTGAGAGCTAACATAAGCACACTAGCAACTGAACACGTGACAGTTATCATTCATGACATGCCTTGGATGTAACTATTTTGGGAAACCATTAAATCGGTGGGTTTAATTCCCTTTTAAAGTGGAACTAACCCTATTGAATTAACATATTCCCGTAACAAGTTAAATTCAAGGCATGCCGTGAATGATAACTGTCTCATTTGCTTGTGCTCTCAACCGAGCTGTCTGGAAGGGAGTATGTTCCATTTAACTCCCCCACACACACACCAGTGCCACCCCCACAAAAAAGGGATAATACACCCTACTATGTATGGCATATAAAAATGGCAGTCCTCTCTATTCATAGAAGCCACCCAGAGATTTTGCAAAAGGCTAAGGAACATCAACACGAGCCATTGTTGGTCTAACAAATACGAGTTCCACAGCCATTGAGATTAAAAGCAAATGCACTATCCGTGAAGTGTAACATCAACTCATACACCTTGAATAGTATTGTTTTGCACCAAGGTCTGCATGGTTGACCTTAATGTTGAGACGCTGTAGGATAATGTGGAATTACTAGTGCGGCTTAGTTGATATTTTAAAAAATCCAGCCTGTTCATCTTTCTGGTTTTCTGGACATTATTTTAAACACATTGGGCCGGATTCAGAAAGAAGTTACGTCGGCGTATCTGTTTATACGCCGCGTAAGTTCTAGGATGCACCGGCGTATCTTTTTTCTGTATTCAGAAAGCAATATATGCCGGAATTCTGCTAAGATACGAGCAGCGTCGTATCTTAGTTGCATAATTACGCTGGCCGCTAGGTGGCGCTTCCGTAGATTTACGCATCGAATATGAAAATGAGGGAGATACGCCGATTCCCGAACGTACGTGCGCATTTTTTTACGTAGTTTGCGTAAGGCTTTTTCCGGCATAAAGTTACCCCTGCTATATGAGGCGTACGCAATGTTAAGTATGGACGTCGGGACAGCGTCGTATTTTCTGTCATTTACGTAAAACTTTCACGAATAGGGCTTTGCGTAAGTTACGTTCACGTCGAAACCAATGGGTATTTGCGGCGTAATTTTGAGCATGCGCACTGGATTATGTCCACGGACGGCCCATGCGCCATTCGTTAGAAACGTCTTTTACGTGGGGTCATGGTTGATTACTATGCAACACGCCCACTCCAAGCCTACTTTGAATTACTGGGGCTTACGCCGGCCCATTTACGCTATGCCGCAGTAACTTAGGACGCAAGTGCTTTGTGAATACAGCACTTGCCTGACTAAGTTGCGGCGGCATTGCGTAAAGAAGATACGCTACGCCCGCACAAAGATGTGCCTAGGTACGTGAATCTGGGCCATTTTTTTCCCTCATCTTTACCGTCTTGACGTACGCAGACTGTAACTGGCAGGAACCGGTTTGTTAACCTTCGTCCCTTTGAGGGTCAGTGGACTGCATTTGCCAATACCTTAATGCTCCTTAGAGTGGCTTTGAGATGATGTTAGCTCCGGCTTTTAAAGTTCACTTAGCATTGTTTTCCCATGAAATTTCATAAAGCTAAAAGTTCTGGTAATTTACTTTTTTCTGCTAGATTTATTTAAGACCTTTATGGGGCATAAAGTCTAGTTCATATCCCAGTGCATTAATACCAACCGAGCTGGCAGAACAAAGTAGCTGTAGGCTAAGCACATACAGGTACATGCCTAAATCTAATAAGGTGATTTATAATGTGAGTTTAGAAAAACTAAGGGTTTCTACACAGATATAAATACACAAAAAAGAGGGCACCTCCATCTAAATGTAGACTATTATAAATAGTGTCGTAGTAGATAAAGAGGTAGGCATTGCACTCACTTGTTGGAAATTGCTGTTGTGTTTGTCATCCTTGGAGATGTCGGCAACATCTCAGCTGCGGCGACTAGTCAATGGAGCAGCTGGTGTAGGCAGGGTTGTTGTTGACAGTGTCAGGGGCGGACTGACCATTCAGGCACTCGGTCACTGCCCGAGGGTCCCCTGCCATTAGGGGGCCCCATCGGGGTTGCCAGCCTCAGTAAAACCAGGGACAGTATGTAAAAATCTGTTTGTTTACATCTGTCCCTGAAATGTCCCTTACCGACATCCTTTTGGGCTAAAAATCCCAAGATTATAGCTGCCCCGCCTCTTCAGTATGTACTGTGTGTCTGTATGTGTATTCTGTGTGTATGTATACTGTGTGTGTATACTGTGTGTGTTAATATTGTGTGTCTGTGTGTGTATACTGTGTATGTATACTGTATGTGTGTGTGTGTATACAGTACTGTGTGGCTCCATAATCTATTCCCTGGGGGCCCCATAATCTCCTATTGCCCGGGGGCCCATAATCTCCTATTGCCCTGGGCCCCTATAATCTCCTATTGCCCGGGGGCCCCATAATCTCATATTGCCGGGGGGCCCCATAATCTCCTATTGCCCGGGGGCCCTATAATCTCCTATTGCCCCAAGGCCCCTACAGTTGTTAGTCCGCCCCTGGACAGTGTATTTGTAGCAAGCGGCAGCTGTAGGAGGGTGTCAGGACTGCTGAAATGGAAGCGGCTAGGGAGGCTGAAGCGCAAGCTGTCAGGCTATGTGGAGGCTTCCAGGTCCTGTGTCCTTCAGTCTGTGGCTGGATGGACGAGTATAGAGGCTGTAGTATTGCTGGGAGATGGAGCGCATGCTACCCTGCAGTATAGCGGCCCACTCTGTATAATTGGCCAGGCTTGACTTATCCACGAGGGTGACATCAGCAGAACAAAGGGGTGGAGGGGTTATGTGTTTCGGGGGTCCACCTCTTTGTCAAACCATTAGCAGATGGAGGCGCCCTCTTCATTCTGTACAGTATTTATATATGTATTAGGTACTCGGGACCTGTTTCAGTGGAGCCATCATCTGCACCAACTTTAAAATCCCACTCTCAATTTATTGTATTTAATATAAACTTGACTTTCTCTGTCATTCGTGGAATAGCTGTAGTGCCTTGGTTCTTTTTTAAAAATGTGTTCACACATATATCGTCTCTGAACTGTTTCTTGCAGGTCATACTGAAGTCTAGATCGAGTTGAGAAAGGTTAAAACATTTGTTATTTTTTTGATTGCTGTGTCCTAGTTAGAGGGAGCTAGTTAGAGGGATGTTCTTTCTTTTTTGACCACCATCACTGGAAGTAAGATTAAATCCTTCCCAGATGATACACAGGCAGCAGTGCAAAATGACAAAGGTTCTCATGCTTCCATTAAAAAAAAAAAGTATTGACTTAAAGGGTTGCAAACCTTCTCGTTTTTTTCACCTTAAAGCATTGTATGCATTAAGGTGAAAAAACATCTGGTAATTACCCCCGTTTACTTACCTGAGCCTTTGAAAGTCCTGCGTCAAGAACGCGCTTGATCTCGGCTCTTCATTGGAAAGATTGATAGCCACGCAGCCATTGGCTCCCGCTGCTGTCAATCAAATCCAATGACACGGGCGCCAGGGGGTGGGGTCAAATCCGTCATACGTGTCTATGGACGCAAATGCTGGACTCGGGAGCACACCCGCCAAGGTAAGCCCCTTGGCAAAGTGCTTCCCAGAGGGGGTTATCTGATGCGGGGAGGAGCCGAGACAGATGCCGTGGGACCCTAGAAGACGAGGTTTGGGCCAGTATGATATGCTCGTTATTTACTAAAAAAATTTTTTTAACCTTTAAAACCCCTTTAATGACTCATTCATATGGTGCTAAGATCTATCTTCCGTGCTGAGATCCTTTTTGCTGCTTCTGAATCCACCTTGAAGTTTCGTGAAAGCAGCCCATAGATAGAAGTGGATACAGATGCAGTGGCTGCATGGACATAGTCACATCTTAAAATTTGACATGCAGACAGGAGCAGATGCTTGGATCTGAACACACACTGTGCTTTCAGATCTGTGGCACCTGCTCCAACTCGCACGTCAGATACCAGTGACACAAATACTGGAGATACCTGTTATGGTGACAAATGTTTTACAGGGTTTTCTCCTGACTCGCAATAGATTTCTTCTTACTTATTACTGTGACTTCAGGACTGATGGAGAACTCTCTTAAGTGAGACACAGACAAAAAAAATATATATTTCCGACTCTAAAATTTAAAAACAGTTTTTACTTTATATTTTTATATTTAAAGTACACATCTTATGTGAGAAATATGAGCATCGGCATTTCTGTCTCCCTTCTAAAATATGGTTGGCTTAAATACCTTAGAGTCAGATCTGGAACAAAGAGGCACCAATAATAAGTTCTCTCTCATGTCACTCTGCTCCCTGGCGGCCTCTCCACTCTTCTCGTCCATCCCAGATGATGTCACAAGCAAATGGGGATGGACGAGAAGAGAGGAGGGGCCGCTGGAGAGCAGAGTGACATAAGAGAGAACTTATTACACACGCTTTCTGCGCTACTCTGCATGCTAGCTAAATCTCGATCTACTCGTCATGCGCCAGCTGTCGGTGATTGAGGGATAGATCGCTGCGGACCTCCGATGCAGGAGGTCCCCATCCCAGTAGTCTTGATGGCCAATCCATCCCTGCCCCCTGTTGCCATGGCACCGGCGCCGCCCCTGCACCCACTGTCGCCCCAAAGCCTGGCCTTGGTGGCCTTGTCTGGAAACCGGCCCTGTCTCTCCACCTACCCTTCTACAACCCTGAAAGTGGCTATAACCACTTTAGCCCCGGACCATATTTCTGCCCAATGACCAGAGCACTTTTTGTGATTCGGCAGTGCGTCGCTTTAACTGACAATTGCGCGGTTGTGCGACGTGGCTTCCAAACAAAATTGGCGTCCTTTTTTTTCCCACAAATAGAGCTTTCTTTTGGTGGTATTTGATCATCTCTGCGGTTTTTATTTTTTGCGCTATAAACAAAAATTGAGCGACTATTTTGAAAAAAATGCAATATTTTTTACATTTTGCTATAATAAATATCCCCCAAAAATATATAAAAAAAACTTTTTTTTTCCTCAGTTTAGGCCGATACGTATTCTTCTACATATTTTTTGTAAAATAAAACCGCAATTAGCGTTTATTGATTGGTTTGTGCAAAATGTATAGCGTTTACAAAAAAGGGGGTAGTTTTATGGCATTTTTACTAATATTTTTTTTTTACTAGTAATGGTGGCGATCAGCGTTTTTTTTCAGCACCGAGACATTACGGCGGACACATCGGACACTTTAGACACATTTTTGGGACCATTGGCATTTTTATAGCGATTAGTGCTATAATAATGCATTGGATTACTATAAAAATGCCATTGGCAGTGAAGGGGTTAACACTAGGGGGCGGGGAAGGGGTTAAGTGTGTTCCTGGTGTGTTCTAACTGTATGGGGGGGTGGCCTCACTCGGGGAAATCACTGATCTCCTGTTCATACCTTGTATGAACAGGAGATCAGCGTTTCCCTGCTGACAGGACCAGAGAGCTTTGTGTTTAACACACACAAAGCTCCCAGTCCCCGCTCTCTAACGAACGAGCGCGCGTGCCCGGCGGCGATCGCGCCCGCCGGGCACGCGTGGGGGACGCGCGGGGACGCCCTACAAGCTGCTAAAGAGAGGACGTAAAGCTACGTGCTCTCGCGCAGCAGTGCCACCGTCCCGCTGTATAACTGCGGTGGGCGGTCGGCAAGCAGTTAATAATAGTCCTTATTGTACTGTTGGAATACTTGTGCTGTTCTCCTTTTGGTATTGTTTGGAAAGACAGTTTTTATTACATTATGCCAAAGTTCTTTTATGCTTTTTGCTATGATCATTTCACAAAATTCAATTTCTAAATATAATATGTTTCTTTTGCTAAAAGTACTAGGAATTCAAAACAGACAGACTACAAACATGACCTTCACTGGGGCTGCTGTTTCACTTACAATACATTTAAAGATAGGCTTTTTGCTTTGGAGCCTGAAAACTGTTGAAGGCTAATTATTATAAGGGGATCTGTCAGTGCTGTCACTTTGCGGAAAGGTTTAAAACAATCAGATTTTTTTTATTCTTGCATAACCTATAGATTAGAAAGTTTATTCTAGGTAATTTAAAGTGGATGTAAACCCAAAAAAATAAATTGTTGATGTCACAATGTAGAGTATAAGATTTCCTATCATCTGTGCCCAGTCTTGCCACACAGAGTTAATCCAGTGCTGAGTAATCCTCTTTTAATGTTCAGTGCAAATTAACAGAATTCCAGATAAAAACTTGCCAAATTATAAAGTCAGTTTCTCTCTTCTTGCTTTCAGTGACAGGTTATTTACATATCTAGCTTGGACATGTTTATCATAACATGAGGTGATCCAAAGTTCATTGTATATTACCAGGATGTGTTATATGGGGGAGGGGTGGATTTCTCACTTTGCATACCTCATGTTATGATAAACATAATATAACATATGATAAACATGTCCAAGCTAGATATGTAAATAACCCGTCACTCAAAGCAAGAAGAGAGAAAACAGACTTTTTATTTAGGCAGGTTTTTATCTGGAAGGCTGTTCATTTTTACTGAACATTAAAAGAGGATTACTCAGTTCTGGATTAACTCTGTGTGGCAAGACTGGGCACAGATGATAGGAAATCTTATACTCTACATCGTGACATCAAAATCTTTTTTTTAAATACCTTAAGGCCCCTTTCACATTGCGGCGGGAGCCGCGCTGGTGATGCTATACCGCTGGAATTGCCGCGAGTTGCGGCCGCTAGCGGTGCGGTATTAACCCCCGCTAGCGGCCGTGAAAGGTATTGCCGCGGTTTCCCATTCTTTTTAATGGGAAGGAGCGGTGAAGGAGCGGTATAGATGCCTCTCCTCTTACTGGTCCAAAGATGCTGCTGACAGGAGATTTTTTTATCTCCCGCCAGCGCATCGCCTCAATGTGAAAGTCCTCGGGCTTTCACATTGAGGTTGCAGTAAGGAGTTTTTCAGGCAGTATAACAGCGCTATTTTTAGCGCTGTACCGCCTGAAAAACTCCTCAATGTGAAAGGGGTCTAAAGAATACCTACAGCAACACAGATAAGAGGGCACACTTTGTAGCTGAACTAAAAAAGGTTTGCCTCCACATACGGAAGGGGTTCTTGACAGTAAGAGCTGTGCAAATGTGGATAAGTCTTTCACCATAGTTATTTATATCTAACTCATTAAACTATTACAAAAAGGCTGGATGTTTCAAAATGCACAAAATATAATTGCCTATTAATATTTATATGAATAACACTGTAGATTGTTAATCCCGTGTGTATTCAATTGCCTTTGGGGACCAGGAGTGATTTTTTTTTCTCTGTTACAGCAAATTGAATCTTGTTTCATATGGTTTTTCATTTTTTTTTGCCTTTCTCTGGATTAAGTGTAAGTTTAGGGTACTAAGGATGCGCTATTTTAACCACTTAACCCCCGGACCATATTGCTAGTCAAAGATAAGAGCACTTTTTGCGATTCGGCACTGCGTCGCTTTAACTGACAATTGCGCGGTCGTGCGACGTGGCTCCCTAACAAAATTGGTGTCTGTTTTTTCCCACAAATAGAGCTTTCTTTTGGTGGTATTTGATCACCTCTGCATTTTTTAGTTTTTGCGCTATAAACAAAAATAGAGCGACAATTTAAAAAAAAAATGAATATTTTTTTACTTTTTGCTATAATAAATATCCCCCAAAAAAATATAAAAAAAAAACTTTTTTTTCTCCCTCAGTTTAGGTCGATACGTATTCTTCTACATTTATTGATTGGTTCACACCTAAGTTATAGCGTTTACAAAATAGGGGGTAGTTTTATGGCATTTTTCTTAATTTTTAATTTTTACTAGTAATGGCGGCAATCAGCGTTTTTTTTTCGGTACTGCGACATTATGGCGGACACTTCGGACACTTTTGACACATTTTTGGGTGCATTGGCATTTTTATAGCGATCAGTGCTATAAAAATGCATTGGATTACTATAAAAATGCCACTGGCAGGGAAGGGGTTAACACTAGGGGGCGGGGAAGGGGTTAAGTATGTTCCCTGGGTGTGTTCTAACTGTAGGGGGGTGGACTCACTAGGGGAAATGACAGATCGCTGTTTATACATTGTATGAAAAGACAGTCAGGCATTTCTCCCCTAACAGAACCGGGAGCTGCTCACACACAGCTCCCGCTCCTCACTCTGTAACGAGCAATCGCGGGTGCCCGGCGGCGATCGCGCCCGCCGGTCATGCGCACGGGAGACGGGGGCGCAAACACGCCCCTATTTTCTGCTGGGCGAGGTGAAGTTATACTACATGCTCTCGCCCAGTAGGGCCGACCTCCCGCCGTAAAAACTGCGGCGGCTGGTTGGCAAGCAGATAAACTGAAGGACATATGAATAAATGGTTGTGGAGCAAATCATCTGAGTTTCCATTATTCCTTATGGGAAAATTTGCTTTGATATATGAGTGCTTTGGATTACTAGCATGTTTTAAATAAATTATGCTTGCGATCCAAGGTTTTACTGTATTTATTTTTGTCTTTTGGCTCAACTAATTTTTTAAAAAATCTATTTAAACCTTGTTAAGACCTCAGATCGGCTGATCAGCTTCTCCAAATGTTGAAAGCTACATACACTATAAGGATCTAGAGTCCTCCAGTTGGATTCATAGATTAATTTGAAAGTCCAGAATTTCACTTAGGCATGCTTCAAATAGTGTGTATGCAGCACAGTATGTATTTAATAGGCAACATTAAGCACACAGTACCATATGTCTGGTAGTGCCAGACGTGGCAGAAATATAAACATTTCTAAATGGCAAAAATTGCAATCCTAAATCTATAATTGTATTCGTACATACACGTTGATATATACAGTATCTATTTACATACAGTGTTCTCCACACACAATATTCTCCTTCTGAAAAGGACAATGGCCTTTGAAATAAATCACTTGGGATTTTTCATTCCATTATTTATTAGTTTGAAATATTAATAAGATGTGTACAAGTGCAGCCCCAAGGAAAACAGAAACAGTAACAGATTTTCACAAATTCTTTACATGCAAAATAATGGTCTCCTGATGTAAATGTCTCAGTATTACCCCTTTGAGAAGATGCAGCTTAAAGAGGTTTTAAAGGTAATTTCCCCCCCCCCTAAATTGCTTCCTTTACCTTAGTGCAGTCCTCCTTCACTTACCTCATCCTTCAATTTTGACCCTCCTGCTCGCCCCCCCAAGAGGCTTTCTCCACACCAGGGAGAAAGTTTTGCATTACTGCGTGGAGTTACAGACAGAAGAACAGGAAGTTGGGTTTTCTCAGAAGAAAAAAGGACATTTAAAAGCAAAATGGAAGGATGTGGTAAGTGAAGGAGGACTGCACTAAGATAAAGGAAGCTATTTAGGGGAAAAAAATTGTACCTTTACAACTCCTTTAATTAGGTTAGAAGCTGATTGGTTTCTCTGCAGAATTGTGACTAATTTTTCCCCATGTGTCAGTGTGTTTTAGGTAGGATAAAAAAAATGAAATGCTCACTATTGTTTCTGGACCCTACTACGTGTTTACTGCGATCGTCACAGGAGTATTTTGTATTTTTGGTTGTTTTTTGGCGCTAGTTCCTGGTAATAGCAAGAAATATACAGCTACATTTAATTAACCACTTCCCGACGGCCATACGACTATGTACGGCCACAGGGTGGCTCTGAATCTTTGGGACGCCGTCTTTTGACGTCCGCCCCTTTCCTCGTCCCTTGGACACAGCCAATCACAGATCGCGGTAAATAGCCAATCACAGCGGCTATTTACAGCGCGATCTGTGTGGCCAATGAGAGATGATCTCAAATGTAAACATATGAGATCATCTCTTATTGTCGGCTCACACAGAGACAGCGTCCTGTCTCTGGAGAAAAGACCGATCTGTGTCCCTTGTACATAGGGACACAGATCGGTCACCTCCCCCAGTCACCCCCCTCCACCTACAGTTAGAACACTATGCAGGGAACACATTTAACGCCTTCCTCACCCCCTAGTCTTAACCCCTTCAATGCCAGTCACATTTATACAGTAATTAGTGCATATTTAAAGCACTGATCGCAGTATAAATGTGAATGGCGCCAAAAATGTGTCCGATGTGTCCGCCATAATGTCGCAGTTCTAATAAAAATCACAGATCGCCACCATTACTAGTAAAAAAATAATAATAAAAAATAATAATTCTAAATCCCTATTTTGTAGGCGCTATAACTTTTGCGCAAATCAGTCGCTTATTGCGATTTTCTTTTTTTGTTTTTACCAAAAATATGTAGAAGAATATGTATCGGCTTAGACTGAGAATTTTTTTTTTTGGGCTATTTATTATAGCAACAAGTAAAAAATATTGTATTTTTTCAAAATTGTCGCTCTTTTTTGTTTATAGCGCAAAAAATAAAAACCTTTAGAGGTGATCAAATACCACCAAAAGAAAGCTCTACTTGTGGGAAAAAAAGGACGTCAAATTTGTTTGGGAGCCACGTCACACGACTGCATGCCTTTCTCAATACGACTCATAGTTTGTATACAGTGCTACCGTGTCAATGGCCTAAAGCATGTTGTCAACCCTAGACCTTAGGGTGCTTTCCACTCGCTGGGAAGAACCAGCTCCCCATACAACTAATGGGAGAGACTGATTCCTCCAGTCACACGGGCGTCTCCCACCAATGCCCGAGTAGACTATGGCCTACCGAAAGTGAAATGACACAACATATATAACAATAAATTAAAAACCTAATACCCAACATTAGTAAGGGAGGAAGGGAGTGTAAAACAAAACAGAGAAAGGGTACAAAGGGAAGAGCAAAGAAGGGAAGGCTAGGGGAGGAAGGGGGAAGTACGACTCTGTGCATTTGTGTTTTTAATCTTTATTTGTGTACAGTAATTTAATTTAATTTTTTTACTTTTTCTTTTTCCTTATGGTAAAAACAGCCATACAATGAAAACACAGGGCCATTTTTAAGCAGAAGAACAGGAGAATAATAATAAAAAAAAGCCCTTTCCTGTAATTCCAATGTATTTTTCCAAAATAGAGTCCCACAATTTTTGGTGAAAATTTTGGGGAAGTGAAAATTATTTTTGACCACTTATCACTAGTTTTAAGTACCAGACTCCTCTCGACCGGTCGTACACACGACCGGTCTTCCCATCGGGAAAACTGACATGTGAGCTTTTGGCCGGGAAAACCATGCGTGTGTATGCTCCATCGCAGTTTTCCAGACGAGAAAACTGCCGGAAAAAAAAGAGAACCAGCTTTCTTTTTTCCCGTCGGGATTACCGGCGCAGCATCAAGTATGAGACGGGAGCGTTCTTTCTGGTAAAACTAGTGTTCGTAATGGAGGTATCGCAATGTCACACTGCAAATTATTGCATTGTTTAATGCAGCACATTAAAAGTGCAAATTGTCTCTCACCATACTTTTACTAACACAAGGATCAGAAAAAGCAGCCCAAAGGGTGGCGCCGTTTGAATGGAATGGAAGGGGACAGGCAGTATTTGGCCTGAACGTGTGTATGCAAGGCAGGCTTGAAAAGAATCTCGTCGGGAAAAACTTTTTTTTTTCCCCCTGCGAGAAAAACGGCATAAGATTTTTATTTTTTCAACAAAATGAAAAACTTTCCTTGATTTTCAAACCAGTTTTGAAAGGGGACACCTAGAATTTGATTGGCTGCCATAGGCGATGCACTTTACCTCTAAGCCACTGTGGTAAATGAGGCCTACAGCGTTCCTCATGAATACTGAACAAGTCCATGGAATTGCAAGCCTCCTCTGCATATAGGCAACCAGCATATAAACCTTAGCCTTGTCCTGTATAGATCTGCCAATAAATAATAGAACAGTCTCATTCGGCGTGATAGATTTGGTCTAATTCTAACATGTACCAGCATTTTGTATGCACTTACTTCTAATGTGGTTGCTATGCTACAAGTACCCATCATTAAGGGTTGCCATGACGATACTAATATAAACCCTTTTTGTTGCTTATAAGCAAGCTATGTTTTCCTTTCCACTGCTTCTGGAGCTGTCTTGCTTTCACTATTTGGGAGCAGAACATGCATATTTGATATCTTACATCAAAGACTCATATATTCATAGCTGTCCACTGAAGCCAGTCATAAAATAAAGGTTGGCTGATCATCGGAATGGTTGGTCCTATTAGATTAGCTTAATAGATACCAGGGTACGGCAGTGTTAATCCTTTCTTTATGTCCTAATTTACCTCGGCATTGACTGCATTGGGTTAGTTCCTTCTCAGAAATTATATAAATTTTGCTCTAACATGTTGAAAACATTTCCTTTGATGCCTGGAGCTAGTTTGCATTGTGCACTCCTAATTTCGATTTACCAAAAGGCATTAGGATTTTATTTAGCCTCTCTGTGATTGTAGAAAGAATATGAAATGACCCACGTCCTCTGTACTACGTAAGCAAATGCGGTGCTTTGGAGACGGCTGCGAGAATTTGCCCCAAAGGGGGTTGAATTGTCTACAGCTAAAGGGGTCAGACATCCAAATGTGATGTTTCAATTCTTGGTACATGCTGATGAGTTACATTGGCTAACTCTTTCTTTAATCCTTCGGGGGGCTCCAGGGGCGAGATCTTCCTGACGTATTACTGGCTCTCCTCCTATTGCTTCATAGTCATATTCCTTCTGCTGCATCTAGGCAGCCTCACTTCTCTTGTCGCATACTCCAAAATATCAGATTAAAATCTAACTAAAGGCAATTTTATTTTCATTATTTTGCATTGAGATAGAGTGGTGAGCAGATAAATCCTCTAGATAGTGACACTGTTTCTTCCAGTTGTGGGACCTTAAAGTGGTTGTAAACCCCATGAAATTTGACCTAAGCACATATATCTACAGTGTTTACTTAACTCTAGAGTTAAGAGGACACCTGGATGTTCGGGTTCGGACCCGAACTCAAATTTTTAAAAAAAAGTTCGGGTTCGGGAACCTGAACCCGAACCCGGACTCCGAACCCCATTAAAGTCAATGGGACACGGACTTTTAGTAAAAGAAAAAAAAATGCGTGGGGGTCCCACCAAATTCAATAACCAGACCCTTTAGGTCTGGTATGGATATTAAGGGGAACCCCAACGTCAATTTAAAAAAAAAAAAATATGTGGGGTTCCCCCCAAATATCCATAACCAGACCCTTCAGGTCTGGTGTGGATTTTAAGGGGAACTCCACCCCAAATAAAAAAAATGGCATGGAATTCCCCCTAAAATCCACACCAGACCCCTTATCCGAACACATTGACCTGGCCGGCCGCAGAAAAGAGGGGGGGACAGAGTGCACCCCCCTCTCCTGAACCGCACCAGGTCACATGCCCTCAACATGGGGAGATTGATTTGGGGTGCCCCCAAAGCACCTTGTTCCCATGTTGATAGGGACAAGGGTCTTATCTCCACAACCCTTGCCCGGGGGTTGTGGGGGTATGCGGGCAGGGGGCTTATCAGAATCTGGAAGACCCCTTTAACAAAGGGGACCCCCAGATCCTGCCCCCCCTGTGTGAAATGGTAATGGGGTACACTGTACCCCTATCATTTCATGAAGGAAGTGTAAATAGTAGTTTTAAGGAAAAAAAACACACACACACCGTAGAACAAATTACTTTATTAATTAAACCAAATAAAAATCCAGCGGTGAAAATAGACGATCGATGCTGCTCCCTGCTCCAACGTTGTCTTGTATCCAGCGCCGGGTGATCTCTCCAGCGACGGCCGGTTGGTCCAGCGATGAGAAGATCCATCCATTCAGAGCACAGATCAGCGAATGATGCGCCGGAGCTTTGACATTTATTTTATAGGGGAGGCGGGCCACGCATCACGTGACCCTGTCCCCCTCCCGAGCGGATTTTCCGATAGAAACTTTTTTAGTTGGAAAAATAGAGAACCTGCTCTCAATCTGGCTCTCAATCTGGTGGAAATTCCGACAAAAAGCTCACATCAGACTTTTCTTGTCGGAATTTCCGATCGTGTGTATGCGGCATTATAGGGAAACTTGGGTGTGTCGACTACAAATAAATAATTGGTATACCTAGCTAAACAGTACCTGATTTCTGTTAATGGAATGACATTATTCTCACTTCCCATGCCAGCTTTTCCAACAATTAATTTCTGACAATATTGCTTATAGAAACTGGAAGGTTAGATTTGTAAGTGGTTGGTGTCACAGTGATGCTTAGAGATGTTAAATGACAGCTGAGCTTGTCATGTCTTATTCTTCCAAAGGTTCATTTGTTTGCATTGTCATGGTAACAGGCAATCTAAATGAACGCACCCAGGACTAGAGCTTGAAGTGGAACGAGTCAGGTGAGGGAGAAGGATGGCCACAGAAGCATGTAATGTTTCTTCTACTAAAAAACACTACCCCCTAGCTTTTATTTTTATTTCAGTTTCAGTTCAACTTTATTTTTAATCTTTTTATTAAAAAATTAAAGGCAGTTACAAGCTTAGTAACAAACATGGTAGGACTATATGTTACTTGTTCAGGTTTAGAAAAAACATGAGTCTAGGCGGAATTATTTACAAGGTAACATTGCGCCTTTTTATATAGGTTAATAAGGTTAAGGGGGTTGTAAAGGTAATTTTTTCCCCTAAATAGCTTCCTTTACCTTAGTGCAGTCCTCCTTTACTTTCCTCATCCTTAAATTTTGCTTTTAAATGTCCTTTTTTCTTCTGAGAAATCCTCACTTCCTGTTCTTCTGTCTGTAACTACACACAGTAATGTGTGGCTTTCTCCCTGGTGTGGAGAAAGCCTCTTGAGGGGGGAGGGGGCGAGCAGGAGAGTCAGGATGCTCTTTACTTTGCAATTTTTACTGACTTGTTGGTTGGTGGAAACAATAGGAAAGTCCACCAATCAAAAGGCAGAGGTGTCCCAGATATGATGAAGATGTATCTCCAAATGTTTATCCAAAACTGTTGGATCCTTGGGTAGTGTCACTTTATATGAGAGATATTTCTTTCAAAGGCACAACACCTCCATAACTTAAAAGAGTTTACTGGGTACATGGAGTGGAGTTTAGTATGTGTATGGTACTAAATGAATAGCAGCTTAAATTTAGTCTTAATCCTGGATTTTTGCTCATCTAGAAGTGTATATTGCAAGTCCACTTTCTATTAAGTTGGCCAGTTAGGGTGGTCAAAATGTGTTATAGTTGCAAGACATTTGGTGTAGCTATCAACAACAATAGGATTTTCAGCTGTTATGGTGTTTTATGGATTGTAGTGGTCTAAGCAACAAATTCCCAAAGTGGTGCAGTTGTTGGTATCTCAATTTGTCTAGAGAGTGCGTTCCCCACTGTTCTCTTATTTTCTGAAGAGGGAACATGACACGGCCATCACAGATATTATGTATTCTTAAAGTTTGCTCTTAGGTCCAGTACTGGAAGCCCTTTTGTTGAACCCTGGTGGGAAAAAACTGTGTCCCATCAAGGGGAGTAGTGGGATTTTATTTATACAGTTTGAGGACAACAGACATCTTTTAAAGAGGAACTGCATTCTGCTCACATAATTTGTAAAAAAAAACATCTTTGCCATTCTGAAGCTTCCATTCAACCACGTTGCATATTTTATATATACTGTGATTCTGTACTTGACAAATATGCTGCAGAAATATCCCTCCACTGAGTCTGGCTGCATCCATTTTATCTGTGGGCAGCTAAAGCTGCTGCCTGTTCACTTCCTGGATTTACAAAAACACACATCTGCAGCTCTCATTGGCCATCTTATGACTCATCCCCCTCCCTTCCTGGAAAACTCTCACAAGAGTGAGAAAGAGAGAGAGAGCTGTGCATGATGTCATAACCCTAGGCTTTTTTTAATGGACAAGAAACAGGAAGTGCACTGTATAAGGTATTTACTGGCAGAAAAAAAAATGTTTTACTATCCAAAGTTAAAACAACAAGGGCAGACGATCTAATAGAAAGTTGAAAAAATGACTGAAGGTCAGCTTTAATATCTGTGTTGAATGAAGCAGAGTGGACAATTATGGAGGACTAGGCCTTCTCTACCACTCTCCCTAATGAGCATAGGGTGGGAGATCCTTGGTCTACCATGGCACTATATAAATTTGTGTACCGCACACTAAGGCCGCGTACACACGATCGGTCCAACCCGATGAGAATGGTCCGACGGACCGTTTTCATCGGTTCACTGCTGAAGTGGCCTGATGGTCTGATGTGCGTACACACCATCAGTCCAAAATCCGATCAGGTCAGAACGCGGTGACGTAGAACACAACGACGTGCTGAAAAAACGAAGTTCAATGCTTCCAAGCATGCGTCGACTCGATTCTGAGCATGCGTGGGTTTTTGGTCCGATGCTTTTGCGTACTAACCATCGGTTTGGTCCGATGGTCAGGCGTTCATCGGTCCGATTTTAAAGCAAGTTTTAAAACTTTGGTCCGACGGTCTGATGGGCCGTGCACACACTTGGTTTGGACCGATGAAACTGGCCTTAAGGCCAGTTTCATGGGACCAAACCGGTCGTGTGTACGTGGCCTAAGAGGTTTTCCAATATTGGTGTTAGGTGTATGAGGACCATCTGGATTAGGTATATGACTCAATATTGTGTTAATTTTTCCTACCCAGGAGATATAAGATTTAGAGTCTATCCATTTTTTTTAGGTTGCTTTTGTTATTGTTAGGCATTGGGCATGTACGTTGTACTTTGTTATAAATAGGTCAGATACTTGAAAAGTTAGGTAGATGCCGAGCTATTTCAATTTGGAGCTGGCTGTACAAGAAGAATGGTAGTAAGAAGTTGATGCCCACCACATCAGTGCTTAAAACCAAAACATTCAAACTCTCATGCCGGGTACACACGACCGTTTTTCGGGTTGTAAAAAATGACATTTTTAATTATCTAGAAAAAAACGACGTGTTTTTCAACCCGATCATTAAAGCGGCCTTGCCTACACACTATCGTGAAAAAAAATGCACTAGCAAAGCGCAGTGACTTCCAACACATAAGACGGCACTATAAAGGGGAAGTTCCATTCGGATGGCGCCACCCTTTGGGCTGCTTTTGCTGATTTTGTGTTAGTAAAAGACGATTCGCGCTTTTCGGTCTGTTACAGCGTGATGAATGTGCTTGCTCCATTACGAACGCTAGTTTTACCAGAACGAGCGCTCCTGTCTCATAACTTGCTTCTGAGCATGAGCGGTTTTTTTTACGTTGATAAAGCCCACACACGACCATTTTTTACGACGTTAAAAACGACAACGTTAAAAACGTTGTGAAAAATTAGAGCATGTTCTAAAATTTTAATGGCCTTTTTTTACATTGTGAAAAATGCTCTGGAGCCCACACACGATCAATCCCATCGAAAATTCAGATCGTGTGTACAGGACATTAGGCTCGGTTCACACTGATGCAAGATAGGATCCATCTTGTGAGATCCAAAGTCGGATGACATGTGAAATTCAATGTTTCCCTTTGAGAGCTGTCTTAACTGATACTACACAAATCTGTAAGGCCCCATACACACGATCGGACATATCCGATGAAAACGGTCCGCGGACCATTTCCATCGGATATGTCCGATCGGGAGTTTGATCCGATGGCGTGTACACACCATCGGATCAAATTCCCCGCCGCCGGACGGCGCGGTGACGCGGAGGTGACGTTGACGCCGCCGCCACAACGCGTCACCGCCACGTCACCGCACCAGGAAGTAAAACACTTCCGCGCATGCGCCGAATCCATTCGGCGGCGGCGCGGCGGCGGTGGGGGACGACATGTCTGCTGGTAAGTGTACTAACCAGCAGACATGTCGGGCGGACAGATTCCACCGGATGGATTTCAAAGCATGCTTTGAAATCTGTCGGGTGGAGAAATCTGTCCGCTAGCCCATACACACGAGCGGAGATGTCTGCTGAAACGGTCCATCGGACCGTTTTCAGCGGACATATCCCCTCGTGTGTACGAGGCCTCAGACTTTAGAAAAGGTTCCTGCACTACTTTGGTCTGACTTTGATACAACTTCAATTCCACAGAGTATAAAAAGTCACATCAAAGTCGTATCAAAGTCTGACTCCAAAGTTGCACAGAAAATCGCACAAACTGAACCTTAACATGACATTTCCAAAACATACCAAAACTTTCATCATTGGAAGATCAAGATCAAAGATCAGGGGCTACTCCAGTCTTCACAGCTAGATATCACCAAAGTGCACATACCCTTTAACCACTTAAGGACCGCCGCATGTACATATACGTCGGCAGAATGGCACGTACAGGCACATTGGCATACCTGTACGTCCCTGCCTAGACGTGGGTCGGGGGTCCGATCGGGACCCCCCCCGGTACCTGCGGCGATCCCCGTGGCTGTCCGAGCGATCCGGGAAGAAGGGGCGGCTGTTCGTTTTTGTCTGTCCCCTCCGGATCGCTCCCAGCCAATCCGTGCACTCCCCCCGCGTGTCACTTCCTCTGGAAGGGGGATATGATGTAATCTCTCCTCTCGGTGGTATTTTCAACCGCCGCTGAGGAGAGAAGACATCACAAGTGAGTCTGCACCAACACTACACTGACAATATCCTTGCGATCCTTGCGACCTTGCGATCACCCCCCCACCCCCCTGTCACAGTGTCACTGAATGCAGTGATCATATATATATATCATGTACTGATCACTGCATTTAGTGTCAGTGTGACAGGCAGTTAGTGTTAGGTCCAGGGTAGCCCCCGTACCCCCTCTAATAAAGTTTTAACCCCTTGATCACCGCCCTAGTTAAGACTTTCACTCCCTATTGCCAGTGTCACTAAGCAATCATTTTTCTGATCGCAGTGTTAGTGTCACTGTTGCCGCTAGGTAGCTATTTTTTTTTATTGCGATTTTTTTTTTACTAAAGACATGTGACTGAATAAATTTTGGCTGAAATGTTTGACCAAAATTTAGTTTATTCGATTTTTCTTATAACAAAAAGTAAAAAATATTGTTTTTTTTCAAAAATGTCGCTCTATTTTTGTATATAGCGCAAAAAATAAAAATCGCAGAGGTAATCAAATACCATCAAAAGAAAGCTCTATTTGTGGGAAGAAAAGGACGCAAATTTTGGTTGGGAGCCTCGTCGCACGACCGCGCAATTGTCTGTTAAAGCGACGCTGTGCCGAATTGTAAAAATGCCTCTGGGCATTAAGCAGCATATTGGTCCGGTCCTTAAGTGGTTAACAACCCCACTTTTTGGTATGTATTAATGGCATTATAGAATATAGAATAGACAAAGATAACAGTCTGCTGAAAGCCTTCTGAACTGCGAAGCGTGGTATAGGTAATTAAAAAAAGGGACTGTTTATGTAATCACGAACGATAAGCAGCATTTTGGGCGTGACATGAAATGATTGTAATTAAATCTGACATAAGTTTCTAAAAGTCAAAACACTGATTCACCCCAAGACAAAATAGGAGACTTGGGAACAACAGCAATTCAACAATTTTCTCCGCTCTCGGTCTGGCTTTGTTTTTCTGTATAACCAGCATCCAACAAATGTAATTAGAATCGCATCTGACCCAGCTTCCGTCTTATGATTAGTCATCCACTCTTACTTAAACTGCTGTAATACATTTTCTTTCAAGCTGTTCATAAAGAAGAACTCTTCGTTAACTTAAAAGAAATATATATTTTTTTTAATGAAGAGCAGTTCAAATTACTATTTATAAAAATATTATAAGTAAATAAAACCTATTACAGCATATAAACCCAAACTGAGTTTGCTAACCACTTGACCTCTGGAAGATTTAGCCCCCTTCACGACCAGTCGACTTGTTGAGATACGGCACTGCGTTACGTTACCTGACATTTGCACGGTCATGAATCGCTGTACTCAATTTACGTTCTTTGTCATTCTTTTCTCACCAATAGAGCTTTCATTTGGTGGTATTTGATCACCATTGCGTTTTTTTTGCACTCTAAACAAAAAAAAACGGACAAATTTGAAAATAAAAAACAATATTTTTTACTTCTTACTATTAAAGCATATCCAGTAAAAAAATCTAGCTTCTTCATACCACCATCTTCTGTTTAAGGCTGGGTTCACACATGTCCAGCTGTGGACAATGTCCAGCTGTTGCACAATTGCAGCAATTCCGCATTGCATGATTCCAATCAAATTTCTTTGCAAACGTTCTGCAAGTCTGCTGCAAGTTCTGGTTCAGTTATGTTGTGCGATAGTCATCCCACCACAGAGGTCACTGTGGCAAAATTATCATGCCGTACACTTGCAGAGCTCTTGCTGTAGACTCACCACTGCAACTGTGTTCTTGCTAGAGACTTGCCACGCAAATTTGCTACAAATTGGAAAAAGTGTCAACTAGAACTTGTGCTTCAAGTGCTCTCCAAGTATACAACTTGCCAGTGAAAATGTGCAGAAAGTTACCAGACTTACAATTCAACACTGTCACACAATTGTGGCAAGTTATCATTGCTATCTGGGTCTACAGTGGGAACAACCATAGATGGATGGAAATTTGTGTAGTCCTTGCAGAAGTGGCCGAATTGTGACCCATTTTTGGCCAGCTTAAGAGACAGCTGACACCTCTGATGATGTCAGAAGAACATGGTGGGTGTGCTGTGGCATAGTAGCTGATCCCTAGAGATCACTGCCTGATGGCTAGGTGTGAGGCTAAGTGTGTGACTATGTTATGTGTGCACAACCCACCTATAGAGGTAAGAATGGACCCAGATAGCAAGGATAACTTGCCACAAATTTGTGGCAGTGTTGAATTGTATGTCTGTTAACTTGCTGCACATTTTCACTGTCAAGTTGTACACTTGCAGAGCACTTGAAGCTCAAGTTCTAGTTGACACTTTTCGAATGTGTAGCAAATTTGTATTGGCAAGTCTTTGGCAAGAGCAGAGTTGCAGTGGTGAGTCTACAGTAAGAGCTCTGCAAGTCACAGTGCCCCCTGTGGTGGGATGACTATTGCACAACATAACTGAACCATAACTTACAGCAGACTTGCAGAATGTTTGCAAAGAAAGTTGATCTGGAGTCATTCAATGCGGACTTGCTGTAATTGTGCAACAAACTTGTGAAGCTCAGCAAGTTTAGCAATAGCTTATGTACAGTGCACACAATGAGATTATCGTACAAATGATCGTCCGTTTTTTTTTGTTTGTTTTTTTGCATGCTAATCTCAGATCAAATCTGAAGAGTTTACTAAAGTCACGAAAAATTCTCGTACGACAGAATAAAAATATCGGAAGTGATGTCGTGTGTTGTAATGCATTTGTATGTCATTTTCGAATGACAGCTGTAAATCATATGATCTGGCATCATACGAAAAAAAAAAAATTGTGCATGTCCGATCAAATAATATCGGAATGAACTGTCCTGATCGGCTCTCGAAAAATTTGTACTAACGTTCTGATTATTGTACGATAGTTTCGAAAGCGGTTATTTTTGGACGATTTTCTGATTGTGTGTACGGAGCTTTAGCATGTCATTTTCAAAATTGCAGCTCAATTACTTGCAGGCTGGAGAAGGGGGAGGTCATCTTTATTGCACATGCAGTAATGCAAAACATTGGTTGATTTCCTAAAGCTGGACAATGCTAAATCTTATGCAGCTGTGCATGGTGGCCAATCAGCTTCTAACTTCAGCTTGTTCAATTAAAGGAGTTGTAAAAGAATTTTTTTTTTTGCCTAAAATTAATGTTTGCAAGGTAGACAGACAGAATAGTGTAATGATTCTGTTAAAAAACAAGTAAATACCTATTAAATTCCTTCATCTCTATCACCTCCGGTTTTCTAGTTTCTGTTTCCTCATTCACTTCCTGGTTTGCGGCGTTCGTTCATGTAAGAACTACCGTATTTGTCGCCGTATAACGCGCACAGGCGTATAACATGCACCATAACTTTTAGGCCCTGTACACACGATCATTGTCCGACGGACCGTTTTCATCAGACAACTCTGAACTTGTCTGATGGTCTGATGTGCGTACACACCATCGGACCAAAATCCGATCAGACCAGAACGCGGTGACGTAGAACACAACGACGTGATGAAAAAACAAAGTTCAATGCTTCCAAGCATGCGTCAACTTGATTCTAAGCATGCGCGGGTTTTTGGTCCGATGCTATTGTGTAATAACCATCGAACCTGTCCGACGGACAGGTGTCCATCAGACAGGTTTTAAAGCATGTTTTAAAACTTTGGTCTGAAGGACAACGGTTTGATGGGCCGTACACACCATCGAACTGGCTTGATGAAACTCGTCTGCAGAACACAACAACGTGATGAAATAACAAAGTTCAATGCTTCCAAGCATGCGTAGACTTGATCCGATGATTTTGTGTACTAACCATCGAATCTGTCCGACGGACAGGTTTCCAGCGGATATGTTTTCAAGCATGTTTTGAAACTTTTGTCCGCTGGAAAACGGTCCGATAGGCCATACACACAATCGAACATGTCCGCTGAAACTGGTCTGCGGACCTGTTTCAGCGGACATGTCCGATCGTGTGTACGCAGCCTAACACGTAGAGAGCGTCCTGCCACACAGATGTAGTTCCCAGGAGTGGGAGAGCACATCACTGACCACCGCAGTAAAGCCTCCCTTCACGGTGGTGAGTAATAATCAGACAAGCAGGAAGTGAACAGAACAGAGAAGAAATAGAGCAACTTCTGAGCAAAAACGAACAATGAGGAAGTGAAAAGAGTAATGTCTGCCAGTAAAGGATGCTTATTATGAAAAAAAAATGTTTTCCTTTACAACCTCTTTAAGCTTTGACAATAAAACCTGCAAGCTGATTGGTTTCTATGCAGAGCTGCACCAGATTTTGCACTCTCCAGTTTTAGGGAATCAAAGCCATTGCATTAGTCAGAATTGTCCCTTAGCAGATAAGCTATGGCCCGTGAATCAGTACAAGCACAACATTTTCATACAGTCTAGCTTAAAAATAATGAATTTGCCTTGTCCTGTAAATATAAGTGTAAAGATTACTGTCAAATGCAAATCTCCCTCTTTGAATATTCCTAAGACGTTGGCGGTGGCAGAGGCACGTATCTGTCTCACCAGCGGTTAAACCCACCCTGAATATTCTGCACTTGAACTTGCAAAAACCCCGCATGAAGTGTCTTAAGTAGATTGACTCTCAGCCGACATATTTGTTGCCACATATCAGGCGATCATTTATTTTCAGGATTCGGCTTGGTGCGGAAGGCTTTCCTGAATGTATAATATGTATAAATCTCATAAGAAAGATGCGGGTGGAATTTGTCTGATGTATGCAGATCATTTGGGCTGTTGAGTCGTTTTGACTAATGACAGCTCTAAATCATTTATGCAAAATGATAGCTTTCTTTTTCTCCAAGTACAGCTCTAAGTACATTTAAAAATCAATCAAGCTGTGCTTGTACTGGCCTACCTTCATGAACGCTAGGTACTACACAACGTACATTTTTGACACGTTTAATTAGCTAAATCTAATATTTACAGGCATCTAGCAATCTATTTACACAGAAAGTGTGTCAGTGATCCGCGTCTTAATTACAATGTAATATAATATTCATAGCCCTAATAACCAACTTCATTTTAACAATTACATTGTTTCCTGCGCTCCCTCCGGGATTTTCCATGATTGACCTAAATATTTTCTTCTTGAATGTGTCAACAGGAAATTGGAAGAGGCATAACCCATTTGAGTCGCTTATAAACTGGCTCTGAGCATCAAGGAGTAACTACATGACAACAATGCTCTATAGGGCTCCGTGAATTTATTTAGCCACCGGCCATGCTGCCTGCCGCTATACACATGGAATAAAACATACAAGGCCACAAATAGCATCAACATACCTCGCAGGGATATGTGTTCTTTTATGAGGGGTGATAATGAATTCAGGAAATAGATAAGATAGATAGATAGATAGATAGATAGATAGATGGATAGATGGATAGATGGATAGATAGATAGATAGATAGATAGATAGATAGATAGATAGATAGATAGATAGATAGATAGATAGATAGATAGATAGATAGACAGGGATGTATTCTGGCCTAGGCCAACAAGGCCCAGGCCTAGGGCAGCACTTTGTGGGGGGGCGTCCCTCTGTCCACTTCCCACGGCGTCCCTCTGTCCATCACCCACGGCAACCCACTGTCCTTCTCCCAGGGCGTCCCTCTGTCCTTCACCCACAGCATCCCTCTGTCCTCTTCCCATGAATATGACAGGGATGTGGCTTTGACAGGAAGGGGTGTGTCATATTTAAATTAGGGGGTGCGCAAGTTTAGTCAGGCCTAGGGCAGCACAAAACCTAAATACACCTCTGTAGATAGATAGACAGTAGGGGGGATGGATTAATAAATAGACACAATAGACAAAATTCAATGATATTTTTTTCAACCATGTGACTAATTAAATGTGACCATGTGACCAATTTAAAAACGAAAAATAAATGTTCCTTAAAAAAAGAAAAGGGGTTCGATAGATATTTGGATAAAACGACACTGATCATTTGACGATTTTGATCAAAGGATCCAGAAAGAATAGTTTTTATGTTAGGTAAGGTATATAGAGACCGTTAGATAGAAAGTGGTAGTAAGTGGTAGTTAGATACTGAAGCTGGCCATACACTATAACATGTTTTCTTTAGATTTACCAAAACCATATAATATGAGGTCAAACCTAAACACATTCAATTTGTTTGCAATCAGGCAGGACCTTGCATTACATAGTTTAATGTAAATCTAAAGGAAATTGAACTAGAAAATTGTATATTATGGTCAGCTTTAGTTATTGTAGATAGATATAGAAAAATCAATGTTAGTGATAGATAGATAGATAGATAGATAGATAGATAGATAGATAGATAGATAGATAGATAGATAGATAGATAGATAGATAGATAGATTTAATAATAGGATCCGCAAAGGACATTACTCAGAAGCATAACTGAAACCATCAGGGTCACGGTGCATGAAGGGCTTTAATTAATGTAGATCAGGGGTCTTAAACTGGGGGCCCTCCAGCTGTTGCAAAACTACAAGTTCCATAATGCCTCTGCCTGTGGGAGTCATGCTTGTAACTGTCAGCCCTGTGTGGCCTCATGGGACGTGTAGCAACAGCAACAATGATAGAAAGAAAGAAAAAAGAAAACTGAGGGGTTATAACTTTGTGTTTAGAATCCACACAGATTCTGTCATTGGACCAGAGAGGGACTGCTAGTAAGAGATAGATAGATAGATAGATAGATAGATAGATAGATAGATAGATAGATAGATAGATAGATAGATAGATAGATAGATAGGTTTAATGAGGCATAACTAGAACCCCCAGGGCCATGGTGCAAGAAACCATGAAGGGCCCCCTGACTGCCGGAAGGCTCTTTCCTGGGGCCCTTTCGTCTGGTCTCGGGCCCTTCAATCCAGACTACTAAATGCTTTCAATGTGTATGCAATCAGGCAGGCCCTTCCACTACTGTATATAGTTTAAGGTAAATCTAAAGGAAATCGAATAAGAGGCATAACTAGAACCGTGAGGGCCATGGTGCAAGAAACCATGAAGGGCCTCCCTGACCGCCAGGGCTCTTTCCATTTGTCTGCAATTTGAGTGCCATAGACTCTAATGTTAAATTTACAAAACTCATTAACAAGCCACAAGCAAGTTGCACAACTTTGGAGCCACAGCATTGTGAACCGAGTCTTACAGTCCCACAGCAGCAGAATGCCAGGGCCCAGTCACAAGTGCGGCCTTTGTGAACCTGTTCGCTCCACCACTGGCATTACTTTTTATTTTTTTTATAATTTACTTAAGCTTAATTGAGAGAGACTGCTAAATAGAAAATGGCACCTAGATGATTGATGACTAGATAGATAGATAGATCGATGGATTGGTATGGTATAGTCCATGTGGATTCTGTTATTGGGCCATGGTACTCTAATGACTAGAACTTCTTAATAGCACAATGGCATGTTGTACACACAAAGAGATCAATGTTGTTGCCATCAGAATCTACTTTTAGAATACAAATATTTTGTCCAGGTCCACATATTCACATTCTTGGTGTAACAAAGGTGGTAGCATCGCTTAGCCCAGTTTAACCGTAAGATCTCAATGATCCAAATTGTCGATATTGGTTGTGATTGTTTCCTGTCCATGGGTAACTAAAGTCTTATTGTAGATGATCTACAATAGGACTTTAGTTACTCATGGACAAAGTATAGATCTACAGTAGATCTATACTTTTATTCCTAACTTTCCTGTAAGTTAAGTTTCTGATCACAGCACCTATCAAAGCGCTGTATTCCTAATTTTTTCACCGACAATTCTATTTCAATAGCTTCCTCTGCATTTTATCTCTTGTTTTTCAGCTACATAATTTAAATGTCGCTATTATCTTTGCAGATATGATAGGAAAGGAGAAAACAAACATTTCTGGGAAATAAAACAATAGGATATGCTTTGCTTTGACCAGACAGGTTGTTTGATTGTGTATACCTACCGTATACTTACTAGCTTGGTTCCATTAGGCTTAGGTAGACATAAGGTGCTGAAGATTGTACATTCTACTCTGAGTTGCGGAGATTCTAATGTATTATCTCCAGCTGCTCTATTCATTTACCCTAGAGCACATTACTGTATCAGCGCAGCACCCGATACATTGATAAGGAAAGCAAAAAAGATTAAACCATTGTGCTGTTTCCTAAGCCGTATCTGTATAGAAAATTAATCGGGTTTTGTTATCACAATATGGCTTTTTTGGCATTAATATAGATGTTCCCTAGCTGCTTATTATATGTGAATTGTGGTTTATCTAGCACACCTAGCTATAATGCATCTGAAGTTCTGAAATGGAGTTCTAACTTGTTCTTCAATAGCGCTGTCGCATTAGTAGCTTGTAGGCTGGCTAGGAGCAACAGATGTTTGGTTCTGAAATTACCGACAAGATGGCCCTTTTTCCCAGCTATTTGCCATATTCCGAGGCATGCTCGGAAACAATTCGACGCATGCTCAGAAGCATTGAACTTCATTTTCTCGTCACGTCGCGGTGTTGTACGTCACCGCGTTCTTGACAGTCGAAAGTTCAGAGAACTTTTGTGTGACCGTGTGTATGCAAGCCAAGCTTGAGCGGAATTCTGTCAGAAAAACCATCCAAGGTTTTTCAGATGGAAAATTCGATCATGTGTACGCGGCATTAGAATGGGTAAGCTGCAATATAAGTGTTTGCTTTTGGGTTTATTATCGATAATAAGGGGTGAAGTGTACTCCTCTTCTTTGCAGCATATAGTTTACTCCAAAACTTTTTGTTTTCAATCAAGCTGTGCTTAAAGGGGTTGTAAAGGTTTGTTTTTTTATTCTCTAAATAGGTTCCTTTAAGCTAGTGCATTGTTGGTTCACTTACCTTTTCCTTCGATTTCCCTTCTAAAGCCTCGTACACACGATCGGATATCTGATGGAATCTATTTTTCGTCGGATATCCGATGAAGCTGACTTTCATCACTCTTGCCTACACACCATCAGTCAAAAATCTGACTGTGCCAAAACGCCGTGACGTACAACACTACGACCTGCTGAGAAAAATGAAGTTCAATGCTTCCGCGCATGCGTCAACTTGATTCTGAGCATGTGTGTATTTTTGACCGATGGACTTCCACTCAGACGATCGTTTTTTTTCTTATCAGTTTTTTATCCATAGGAAAATGTAAAACATGTTCTATTTTTTTTCACCGATGGAAAACAAACCGATGGGGCCCACACACAATAGTTTTGTCTGATGAAAATGGTCTGTTTTCATCAGACAAACTGATCGTGTGTGTAGGACTTAAATTTTTTTTTCTTTGTCTGAATTTCTCACTTCCTGTTTCTCCTCAGTAAGCTTTGGTGGAAAGTCAGTCAGAACACCTTCCTGAACAGCTTACTGAGGAAGAACAGAAAGTGAGAAAACAAAGAACAAAAACATTTAGAAGGGAAATGGAAGGACAAGGTAAGTGAGCCAACAATACACTAGCTTAAAGGAACCTATTTAGAAAAAAAAAAAAAACCTTTACAACCCCTTTAAGAAAAGCCCCTTTGTGTCACCCAGAGACCATTAAAAGAAAGGTGACAAACAAAGATATATTCCAAGCATGACTATTTTCAAAAGCATTGGGGAAAATAAATAGCACATTTGGGAAAACTCATGCGATTTTCTAAAAAAGCTAAGGTGTCATTATTGCAGAAAGAACGAGATCCTTTATAAGCCAATTTCTTCAGTTACATCATTAGTGAACCAGCAGAATATGTGTACGTCAGCATGTGTTGGGTAAGTGGTGTTCTGGGGTATACTGTGACACATCAAGATTGTTCACTTAGTTAAGTGAATGTTCATTTGACTAGAGTGAACCAATGTACATTTTGAATACTCGATCATGTGTAAGGGAAAATAATTAGACAGGATTTCACTTTTTTTAAATTAACAATTTTTATTTGTTTAGTAAGTTAACCCATTATCAAACTAAGGCTGTTTCTGTTTTAGGGACTATGGGCCAGATTCAGGTACAATTACATTGGCGCAGAGTATCAGAGATACACTATGGCGCCGTATTTTACCTGGCTCTACGACGAATTCAGGTAGATTTCGGCCCAAGGTACGGCGGCGTAGTGTATTTCTCGCGGCGGATCGAAATACGCGATTAGGGGGCGTGAAGCATCCCAGCGGCGATCGAACTGCGCATGCTCCGTTCAGAAATTTCCCGCCGTGCATTGCGCGTAATAACGTTGTTACGTCATTTTTGGCTTGAGTAGCGTCGTTTAAGTACATTCCTATTCCCGGGCGACTTACGTAAAAGAAAAAACGTTGAAACGACGGCCATACTTAACATGGGCTGTCTAATACTAGACCAGATAAAAGCTGGAATAACTTTACGCAGCAAAAAGATGACTACAGATGCCGTAAGAGATTGCGAAAAATGCTCGTAACTTCGTGGATCGTCGGAAAAAGCTCATTTGCATACCCCGACGCGGAAAACGACGGGAACTCCACCCAGCGGCCGCAAAATTATTGCAGCGTAGATCCGAAGGTGTACAAACACGTAAGCCAGTCGGATTGAAGCCCAAAGCCGTCGTATCATGGTTTGAGGATTCAGACTAATGAAACAACGCACGTAATTTGAAAGTTGCAGGAGCAGTCCATGTGTAGGCTGGTGCCATCTGTACTGCCCCACTCTAGGTGACACTCGACTGAAGCGGCAATCCAAGAAGGGAAGGAAGTTTTGAGGAACTTAGTTCTCCCTTCACAAGGGGACAACTGTCCGATTGGACGCTGGGTCCCCATGTGAATTCATAAGCCATCTAGGGCCAGGCAGAGTCTAATTAACCACTTCACGCAAATCATGTACCCGTACGTTGGTACTAAATACGGGGGTTATGGCAGAAGCTAACTGCCATAACCCTAGTATTTTCGGGAACAGCAATTCGTTTTTTCTTTAAGATAAAAATAGGTTTCATGGCGGATTCGCCACAAGATCACTTTTATCAGCGGCGGGTGATGTGCCCACCCCTCCTTTCTGCCACGCTCCAGTCGTGCCCGCCTCTTACCAGACCCGCCAGTAATCCACGCGTCCTCTTCCGTGGATTAAAAGCAAAATAAATTAGAAAAAATAAAGAAAAAAAATAACGCCCCGTCGCGATGAGCTTGCGCGCAGAACAAAAGGGTGGTGTTCTGAAGAAAACGCCCTCCTCAAAGTGGAAGCCAGGTACTGGCTCAGCACAAGCAATATTAAAGAAATTGATTCTGGACAGCCACACTCCGATAAATGCCTTTATTGTAATAATTAGTCAGGCAACAGAAGCAGGACAAACTGACGCGTTTCACAACATCATTGTTGCTTAGTCATCAGCTCACGCACAGAAGCATATGTGAGTAGCGCCTGCATATAAAAACGGTGTTCCAACCACACATGTGAGGTATCACTGCGATCGATAGAGCAAAAGCAATCATTCTAGCCCCAGACTTTCTCTGTAACTCAAAACTGGTAACCTGTAGACATTTTTAAACATCGGCTATGGAGATTTTTAAGTTTAAAAGTTTGTTGCTAATTCCACGAGCAGGAGCAATTTTGAAGCGTGACATGGTATCAATTTAATCGGCGTAACATTATCTTTCACAATATATATATAAACAAAATAGGCTAACTTTACTGTTGTCTTATTTTTTCATTACAAAAACTGTATTTTTTTCCCCAAAAAAGTGTACTTGTAAGACCGTTGGGCAAATACGGTGTGACAGGTCTACGTAATTTTCTAGCAAAAAATAATATTTTAACTTGTAGACAACAAGTGCAAAAAAGAGGCTTGGTCCTTAAGTGGTTAAGACTCTGACTCCTGGGTTTTCATCGGTAGCAGCTACAAAGACACTGGAGTTTTGTTAGGTTCAATGAAAAAAAAAACTTAATCTGAAAAATGAAAACTAAGACAACCGCTATGTCTAAGAATTTGAAGGCTGCAATATATTATATTATTGTTTTTAAATGTAGGTATCCTTTAACCAGAGACAGCCTGGGGTTGTACATTAATGTATAGGTAAAGACAATAGCTGCACCTGGAGAACCACTTTACATTCTGCTGGATGTTAGGCTGATGTTTGCTCTTGCCTGTCTTGTAAAAGAGCAATTTCATGTTAGCAGATAAATTAGACTCAAAACTCCTATTTGGTTCAATTTAACAGACACCATAACCTGAAAGAGACCTCAGTGGCTACTTGAAATCCAGACTTATTCAATAGAAGTCAACCTTACCTTACCTAATCAAAGCAGCCTAGTGCTGTTTGAGTATTCTACCGCAAAACTTCCCAGAGCCATGCGCTGTATCAAGAAAAATAAGATGATAAATGAGATTAGAACTGACAGATCTTAAGTCATTCACTGGAGACAACAGAGTTGCCTGAAAATTAAATGTATTTAACAGAAAAGTAGACTTGAACTTGCTAAAAAAGGTGGCAAATCTTAAAAGAGTAATTCATTTAAAATCTTCATAAAGTGGACTGTATATGTGACATAGTTACATATTACATAGTTGTAAAGGTTGATTAAAGACACCAGTCCACCCAGTTCAACCTGTGTGGGTGTGTGGTTGTATTTTGTTTCTACCACTTCCCATATACCTGTATATTGTGCTCACTAAGATGCCCATCTAAAAAAATATGAATTATCAACACTTCCAGCTGACACCACCAATTGTGGAAGGGGGTTCCACATCTTTACTGCTCTAACTGTAAACAATCCCATACATATTCTAAAGGTAAATGAGTGGATGTAAGACTTCTTAAAGGATAAATACAGCCAAAGCTATTTTTCTATACTTCTCCTGTTGTCACAGGAGTGCCAATTAGT
Source organism: Rana kukunoris (assembly GCA_029574335.1). Taxonomy (NCBI): domain Eukaryota; kingdom Metazoa; phylum Chordata; class Amphibia; order Anura; family Ranidae; genus Rana; species Rana kukunoris. The sequence goes on along the minus strand of CM056054.1, from coordinate 207,220,847 downwards.
TCTGCAGTCCTGTGACCTGTTTTCTGCTGACAGCAGTCTAAAGTCCGTTGTTGGCTGACGTCATTCAGCCAGTCCCGGCTTGGGAAAGATCCTGACCATATGGTTGGGCTCCACTCAGATGCCTGGACCGGCACCTCGCTTGGCCTCTCAGTGAGCTACTGAGAGCCTGAGCCAGCCGATGCCACACTTTTCACAGCCCAGGACCATCTGATCCTTTCCCATCCTAAATCCCCCCAGAGGTTGTCTCCTTAGCATGTAACTTGCATATGTACTTTAGCTTCCAAGTGCATTACTTTACATTTTCCTACCTTGAACCTAATTTGTCACATCCCGCACCCACCCCTCTATTTTATTAAGGTCTTTTTGTTGTTATACCCTGTTGTGAAGTTATGTCACATGGGGAAAAGGGACATGGGAAGCCCATAGGAAGAATGTTGATTGGCAGAATAAAAGTAACTGTGTCACATTTCTCAGCAGAACAAGATGGCTGACTCTAAACTTGACAGTCCTTTACCTCAGAACACTTCCTCCAGCATACTACTTATAGGAGCTCTTACTTAAAGGATCACTAAAGGATTTTTTTTTTTTTTTAGCTAAATAGCTTCCTTTACCTTAATGCAGTGCTGTTTTTATGTTCTCATTGTTCGTTTTTGCTTTGAAGTAGCTGTAATACTTCTCTGATCTCCACACTTCTTGCTTGTCTGGCTCCTTATGAAAAATCTCATGGCAGCTTTTCACTGTGGTCCAAGCTGTGTCTCTAAAACTCCTCAGACTCAATCAGATTCATTTTAAAAACAAAACACTGCCCTGGGATTCAATTTAAAAACAAAACACTGCCCTGGATTTGTTTGTTTTTGTTCTGTCTCTCTCTCTACCTTACATAAACACAAAACCTTTTTTAAAAACGAAAGTGAAACTAGAGGCATATTATATGATTGATTTTTATGTATTTTTAATCATTTTTAAAAGGAATCAGTTAACTTTTATGTCTCTATACCCTGTAAACAGTCATTTCAGCAAAACATTTTTTTTCCTTTAGTGATCCTTTAACTGTCCAACTTTAGTACTCCTGTCACACCATCAGCACATGACTAGGCCTCACTCTGAATAAGTCCCAATGTCTTTACTTGATAGCCCTTTGTAGGCCGGGGGTGCAGTACCCCTTTGTGGCAGCAACCGATTAAATGAGAAGAAATAAATGTAGATGTACTGATCCCAGCAAGTCCGATTGCTAACCCTGCCCACCCTCCTGGCTGCAGTGACTTGACACAAACTCCCACAGTCTCTCCCTCTGGCCATACATACAACTCCCCTGGCATGTCTCTTCCAGAGCTTTCCACTCACCGACACCTGTCCTAGATCCGTCTTGAATGACTTTACTCCGGAGGTGCTGACCAACTGTCCTTCCAGCTCCTGTTCCAGGATACCTCTCCATGACTGTGTAAGGAGAGGCTCCCTATCAGCTCCCGTGCTCCCAGAAAGGGGGTTTCCTCAGACATGACCATCTAATACTCCATCATCCAGTTGACAATTCCTCCTCCAGCAGGCTGACCATGGGTATATGTAGGAGGCCTGCCCCCTGCCAATCCTAGTTCGGGATTGGTAAGAGCTCCTCAAATGCACCCCATGTCAGTCCAGCTCTCTGCCCTGACCCTTTTCCAGAACCTTCTCCCTGGAAACAGAGGAGGCACCCAAGAGCTGAGGCACATGTCAGTCACCCACTGTTACACTAAACCACTCCCCTGCCCCCAGATCAAAACAAACAGGCCTAGCTCATAGCATAGTGCTGCCTACATTTACCTGTGCCGGAAGCTTACACAAAAACCTCCACTGGCATCTAAGCTAGAGGGTGCTACACAAGGTTTTACTGTATTATGATGCATGTGCAATATAACTGCATGCAGTGCATTTTAATTAATTCTCTATGCCACCCCATTGCACGAATACAGTGCAAAGATACATGCCTGCCCTTACTGCAATGCACATCAATGGAAAAAAAAGCATGTTAACACACACACACACAAAACCATGTGTCTAGGTGTGAAAGGATATGTACGTTCACTGTAGACTAAAATGGCTGTTCACACAGAACAATAGTCAACAGAAACGAGGTGTAAACCATTTCTCCCAGAACTAATAAAATATTCAGAGCCGCTAAAATGCCTTGAGTATTTTTAAATCTTTAAAACCTGGAACATTTTCTCCTTAAAAACATATTTGTCATGCGTTCTTCATTCTCACAGTTATATTTAATTACCTTTCTTTCTGCTTCACTTTGCTGCGGCTTCCAACTTTTGCCGGTTGCCATGGTTGCTCTGTCAACATCTGGAGCCCCTAACGCTGACAGATCAAATGTGTTTCCGGAATCACCCTTATCTCTCTGTAACTGCCAGTCTTTCACAGTGCAGTGCAGCGCAGTGCAGGTCACATAAACTTTAGGAGAGATGAATCAAATACATTCTTAGCACACCTGATCATATAACGGAATTAGAGAAGCTCCTTAGTGTGTGTTGTATGAAACCAGAAAGAATGAGATATGCTGAAAACTGGTTAATATAAAAGACTTGCAAACCTTAAAGTGTTACTAAACCAAGTAATATGAAAATAGTTCACCCCCCCATAGTGCCCACAGCTTATAAATCGACTTTTTACATTAAAATACTGCCACTATATACCTTTTTGGATGATCTGTTTACCATGGTTACATGATACACTACAGTTTCTCCAGTGCTGAGAGTTCAGGTAGGAGAAGATTTCCACTGCAGGCTGTATACACGCCCACATGTGTGATGCCAATATCATGTGACCTGGCTAGTAAATGTTCTCTTCAGCATAAAAGACACAACTGAGCATGTGCAAGTCGGCTACCCTGCCTGTGTTAGCTGTCCTTCCCCAGATAGACAGTGCAGGAGGGGGATCTGTGCATACAGGATAAATCAGCTTTTTTACACAATGAAGAGGATTAACCTCTCCACAGTGAGTATAACAAGCATGCTATGATGCATATACAGACTGTTGTGGGTTTATGGGTGTTTTGTTGCTGTAGTTCTATTGTTTCTAGGAAGGTTTTCTTGTTATCCTTACCAAATTCTATACAAATGATGTAGCACAGCATAAATTATACTTTGCTTAGTTTTCCCAGTTCTAGGAGGTGGGTAGAGGGTAAAACCAAGGTTGTGTGTATATTTTTCATTGAGAAAACTTACGTGGAACTCGATGAGAAAAAAAGAGAACAAGTTCTCTCTTTTTCCTCGCTGGGAGTCTCAATTTCCTCGTCATGTTCCTCGTCGGGCTGGTTTTCGATGAGAAACACGTTCATGTGTATGCTTAGAAACCCGCACATGCTCAGAAGGGTGGCGCCAGTGGAATCAAACTTCCCCTTTTTAGTGCCGTCGTACGTGTTTTACATCACCGTGTTTGAGAACGATGAGATTTGGTCTTGACAGTGTGTACACAAAGAAATATACTTAACTTTCCTTTTACGCCTCTGATGATATCCTTATTGGATGAAACATGTAAGGCTGGCCTGACACATGTATGCTATGATCCACAGAACCTTTTTATGTTTTTTGATGCCTGTTACCCGTTTTGTTTGTAAGTACAATACAATAAATTGCATGTTGCTTATATCTACGGGCTTCACTATTGTGCTTCCTCTCTGCAATTTTTTTTTGGTTATTTGCCGATGAACGCAATTTATCTTTGGATCCATATAAGTTTTGGATGCTTCCTTATCCTTGGTGTGGTTTGTGGATTAATACGTTCCATCCATACATCCGATTGGAGGTGTGACTGCCATTGACCCCTGCATTATCTAATCCTACATGCCTATTATGATGTCTTTCTGGTAAGCAGTTTGACTGCACAGGGTGTGGTGTGTTTCCTTATTTGCACACTGAAATCTTGGTGGAAGTTCTTTGGTTTCAACACTTTGAAGATTATACTCATTTGGACACTATTTCATTATATTATTTCATTGTAGCGCTGCACTATTGATTTGTATTGTATGCAAAGAAAGCTTGTCAAGATTCTCAACAAGCCTAACAAGGAACTCGTCGAGGAAAACGATGTTTCATTTACGAAGAGTTCCTTGGTCGTGTGTACGAGGCCAACGTTTTCAAAACTGACTGGGCATACCATAAGAGCCCATTCACACAGTGGCAACACCACTTCTAGCATGACTTTGGGAGGCAACTTGGACACGACTTGAGTATGAATCATCAGGCAACTTCCAAGGCAACTTCAAGTTGCCTCCAGGACAGTACAAGGCAACCTTAAGTCACCTCCAGGACAGGAGGCTTTCCAGTGGCCAATCAAACAACAATTAGCTCTGGGGGAGGGTGGGGGAGGGAGGGGTTTGCCTGAGAAAAGTATGTTCTCTTCCTGTATTGTTGCTTCAGTTAAGACAGTGATCCGACTTCTGAGGCAACTTCCATTGAAATCAATGGGTACAAGTTGCCTACAAGTCGCCTAAAAGTCAGATTGAAGTAGTACAGGAACCTTTTCTGAAGTCGGAGCGACTTCAGTAGTGTACATTAAGACGGCTCCCATTCACTTCCATTCATTTTCTCGACTGTGCGACTTGGGCCGACTTGGGGCAACTTAAAGTCGGATCCTAGGTCGCCCCAGTGTAAACCGGCTCTTAAAGCCTTATTTTTCTAAATGTTGAATTAAATTCTTACTGTATCATCTAATGATGTTAAATTGACCTATTACATTAAAATGGATTGCAAAACAGCTTTTAAAATTCAGAAATGTATCTGCATCAATTTAATTAACATGTCATAATTGGTTATATAGTAATCCATAGTGTTCTGAAACAATATTATCCTTAATACGAACTGATAAAACAGCTGTGCAGCAAAGTGTCCTTGGCAATTGCTTTAATATATTTGAAAATTTGTCTTTAAAGTGAACCTGTGCTTTGGCCATGCAGGGCAAAGATACAGTATAACTTCAAGGCTGGGTTCACACCTATGCGAATTGGATGTGAGCTTCCCTGCATTCAATTTGCATAACAGGAGAATGTGACCGGCTCTCTATGGAGCCACTTCACATATCTTCCGGGCAGCTGCGGAGCGCACTGGGCATACCATAAGAGCCCATTCACTCAGTGGCAACACCACTTCTAGCACGACTTTGAGAGGCAACTGGACAAATGAAAAAACAAAGGGCCAGATTCAGGTACAATTGCCCTGGCGCAGAGTATCAGAGATACACTACGCTGCCGTATTTTACCTGGCTCCAAGACGAATTCAGGTAGATTTCGGCCCGTAAGGTACGGCGGCGTAGTGTATTTCTCGTGGCGGAATCGAAATACGCGATTAGGGGGTGTGAAGCATTTAAATTAGGCGCGCCCCCCGCGGCGAATGAACTGCGCATGCTCCGTTCAGAAATATCCCACCGTGCATTGCGCGAAATAACGTTGTTACGTCATTTTTTTTTTTGAGTAGCGTCGTTTACGTACATTCCTATTCCCGGACGACTTACGCAAAAAAAAAAAAAAATAGAAATTCTACGCGGGAACGACGGCCATACTTAACATGGGCCGTCTAACTATAGACCAGCTAATAGCTGGTATAACTTTTACGCAGCAAAAAGATGACTACAGATGCCGTAAGAGATTGCGAAGGACGATCGTAACTTCGTGGATCGCCGGAAAAAGCTCATTTGCATACCCCGACGCGGAAAACGACCCGAACTCCACCCAGTGGCTGCAAAAAGATTGTAGCGTACGTACCAAGGGGTACGAAGACGTAAGCCTGTCGGATCGAAGCCCGAAGCCGTTGAAACATGGTTTGAGGATTCAAACTAATGATACAATGCGCGTAATTTGAAAGTACTCCGGTCTAACAGGAGATAGACCGGAGTAATGGCTCTGTGAATGTGGCCCAAAGTTTTTTCAACCCTTTCCATTAAAACGGCCTTGCCTACACACGATCGTGAAAAAAAAATGCTCTAGCAAAGCGCGGTGACGTACAACACGTACAACGGCACTATAAAGTTGAATTTTCATGTAGATGGCGCCACCCTTTGGGCTGCTTTAGCTGATTTTGTGTTAGTAAAAGACGATTCGCGCTTTTCTGTCTGTTACTGCGAGAAGAATGTGCTTACTCCATTACGAATGGTAGTTTTACCAGAACGAGCGCTCCTGTCTCATAACTTGCTTCTGAGCATGCGTGTTTTTTTCACTTAGTTAAAGCCCACACATGACCATTTTTTACAACCTTAAAAACGACAACGTTAAAAAAATGTCATGAAAAAATAGAGCATGTTCGAAATTTTTAATGGCCATTTTATAGATCGTGAAAAATGCTCTGGAGCCCACACACGATCGTTTTTAATGACATAAAAAAAAGGGCATCTTTTTAGAACCCAAAAAACGGTTGTGTGTACGCAGCATAAGATTTGCTAATATTTCAATTGCTTATATCTCTTAATGTATCAGTCATTTTGACAAACCTTTGTTTTCGTGCATTTAAGGATTTAAAAATTGCCTATTTCAATGAATGTTATTAATTTTAAGCACGCCAAAAAGACAACGTTTTTGCATGAGATTTTGCCATAATTCCAAGTTTTGCACCAGTGCTCAGTGGCCTGTAGCTGAACTTTCATTAGGCCAGTTAATGTAACACAACAGAAATTTTAATTATACATTTAGAGTAGATATCAAAAGCAGAACTTAATATTCTCAAATTTCGATCTATTGAACTATGCCTAGCTTTTTTGCCCCGGGCAGGTCAATGTATGCACTGCTCTTCTTATTAAATCTGGGTCATATCTTTTGTGTTCATGTCAGTGCCTTGTACTTTTAGAGAAGCAATACCTTTATCTGAAATTGTCACATCTAGTTTATCCAAACCCTCAGCGGCTTAGTCTGACAAACATTCCGTAATTGCTATCTTAGTCTATGCGCATTTAGCCTATTTTTACTTTGCAATATCAACGTCAGCTGCATGTTTTAAGTACCATGCATTCCAAAGCAATGTGCTTGGAGTAATTACCACGGTCCAGTCTTCAATTCTAATACTGGATTGCCGATAGGTTGTGTTATAAAAGTCATTCAACATCACAGCTCTGGTGTGAATATAGGGCTAACTCTAAGGCCCCGTACACACGACCGAGTTTCTCGGCAGAATCCAGCGAGAAGCTCCCCGGGATCCATATTCTGCCGTGAAGCTCGATCGCGTGTACACTTTTGTCGAGCGTCCCGTCTGGAAGCTCGTCGAGCCAAAATAGAGAGCAGGTTCTCTATTTGCTCGACGGGCCATCGGGACTAATGGCTCGATGACTTTTTCGACAGCCTGGTCGACGAACTCGACGGCCGGCCGAGAACCTCGTCGGACGGAATGATGAGTTTAGCCCGACGAGGTTCTCGGTCGTGTGTACGGGGCCTAACTAGTCTTAAAAATGTTCCCTCCCTCCCCCTCCTCCTACCTATCTCGTATGCTCTGTTAAAAAAAAATCTGTGTACTTTTAGTACTGTATACATTAGGGCTGTGCAAATTAACTTTTAATCGATCGATTAATCTTTAATTTTTTTGATCGATCAAAATCTTTTTGATCGATTAAAAAATTCTTATGACTGGTACTCACCTCTCTGCCGGCTTCTGGGCCTTTAGGGAGTTCTGTCAGAGATCCGGTGACATCATGGACACCGGCGGGGCTTGCCGTGTCCATCTGAAGGGCTCCTTTGCTGTGCCTTCATATCTGCATGCCGGCGGGACCTTACTATCTGCCACACGCAAGCCAGGGCCGTTTTAATAGCATCTTGGGCCCCTGGGCAAAGAAATGCTCTGGGGCCCCTACAATAATGACAGTGCAGGTAAACAGACATCAAGTAGGTAGAAGGCAGACTGCCTCCCCTGTGTATCTATCACTCTCAGTGCCATCATAGGGCCCCCAATTTCGGGGCAGCGTAGCCTCAAGGACCAGCTGCTTTGGGCAAATTGCAGGGGCCCCCAATGCAGCTGGGGCCCCTGGGCAGTGCCCAGGTGTGCCCTCTCATTAAGACAGCCCTGACGCAAGCGCTGTTACACTTCCCTCTATTACTTCCCTCTGTCAACCTGGGATTCTACAACCATCCACTGGGAGTTGTGATAGTTCCCTTCATGGGACATCTACATGCCGATGGACTGATGTTAACCCCTCCTCATCTGGATTCAGCAGTGGTATCGTTGTACACATTTTTATACCAGTACCATACTTAGCTACAGGTTTTTATGACTGCTTTTGGTACCATTTGGTATTACTCGCACCATTTTTACAGTTTATGTAGCTACATCGATTTTATCTCCAGTGCAATATTTATTTTGTTACCTACTTGAAGACTATAAAAGTTTTAATGCTCTTCCCATTGAGCGCTGCCTTTGTGTGTTTTTTGTATCCTGCTATTCATTTTTCCAGTGGTTGGTAGCTGCACTGGGAATCAGCCTGTGAGGAGATCAGCTAAAAGTAGTTGGATCTGTATGTGCGTTATAATTAATCGAAATTAGTCGATTAATCGATTAAAAAAAAAAACGATTAATCGAACACAAAAATTTTGATCATTCACAGCCCTAGTATACATATTTTAATTAGTTACGGTCCAGTATGGTTTTGTGTCAGTGAGCAGCTACTACAGGGGGAAGGAGGGAGCACCAATAATAGCTGGCCCATGGGAGCCTATGGTAATTGTATAAAAAACAGTTAAGGAGACTTTTTTATAGGTGGTAGGATCAGAGGGAGGGAATGTTTTTAGGAAGAGTTATAGTTAGCCTTTACTAACACTTTAAAGTGGAGTTCCACCCATTTTTTTTATGTTTGTCTGTGCTGCATGCCCTAATTTTATTTATTTTGTTGCTTGTAAATACCTTTATTTTGTAGTCCTTCATTACTTCCTCCTCCTTATTAGCCTAGGCTATTAAGTCACAAGGCTATTTGCAAGGGTTTCTGGGATAGGCATCATGTTTCCCAGTAGTCCTTGCAAACCTGACTGAAACCTATTACATTGCTTGTGCAGCACTGAGCATGTGCGAGATATGCAAAGCTGAAATCCAGGAAGTCATACAGTCTGGCTTCATGATGCCCACACTTAAGATGGCCACGTCTATTTCTAGATTATAATCTAAATGCTGTAACAACCTAACAAAACGGACCTTAGTTTACAGACTAACTTTACTAGAGTACATTAAGCTTGTGTATTACAGGGGTATTTATATTTAAAAAGTGAAATTGTGGGTGATCCTCCCCTTTAAGCTCACCTATAAAGTTAATGTCACCACCTTCATTTTTATACATTTAAAGCAGGGGTCCTCAAACTACGGCCCGCGGGCCACATGCGGCCCGCGGAGGACTTTAAACCGGCCCGCCCGACGCTGAGAGGCAATGCCGGTTACACAGCAATCCCGCTGTGTCACAGAGATCAGTTCTGGCGCGCTGTGATAAATGTCCCGCCCTCCTCCTCCTAGACTAGCTCGTGTGATAGAGCCAGTGTGCTGTCTGTCACACAAGCTCGTCTAGGAGGAGGAGGGCGGGACATTTCTCACAGCGCGCCAGAACTGTTACTACAGTGAGAGCACAGCACAACGTGGGAGTCAGAGCCAGACCGTGACACAGCACAGCGTGTCAGAGCACAGCGTGTCAGAGCACAGTAAGGAGAAGGCTGTGAGAGGGTGACAATGGTGAGTGAGGGGGGGGGGGGTCTTGGCTTCCAATGATGATGATGATGATGATTTTGTGATAATGGGGGGGGGACAGATGGCTTCCAATGATGATGATGATTTTGTGATAATGGGGGGGGGGGTGGTGGCTTGCAATGATGATGATGATGATGATTTTGTGATAATGGGGGGGGGGGACAGATGGCTTCCAATGATGATGATGATTTTGTGATGATGGGGGGGGGGGTGGTGGCTTGCAATGATGATGATGATGATGATGATAATGGTGTTGTGATAATGGGGGGGGGGGACAGATGGCTTGCGATGATGATGATTTTGTGATGATGGGGGGGGGGGACAGATGGCTTGCGATGATGATGATTTTGTGATGATGGGGGGGGGGGGTGGCTTGCAATGATGATGATGGTTTTGTGATAATGGGGGGGGGGGGACAGATGGCTTGCGATGATGATGAGTTTGTGATGATGGGGGGAGATGGCTTGCAATGATGCGATGATGATGATGGCGATGGCTTGCGATGTTGATGATTCTGTGATGATGGCGGGGGGGGAGAGATGGCTTGCGATGATGATGATGATGAATATTTTGTGATGATGGGGGCGTAGATGGCTTGCCATGATGATGATGATGATTTTGTGATGAGGGGGGGGGAGATGGCTTGCGATGAAGATGATTTTGTGATGGGGGGAGATGGCTTGCGATGATGATGATTTTGTGATGATGGGGGGGGGGGGAGATGGCTTGCGATGATGATGATTTTGTGATGAGGAGGGGGGAGATGTCTTTGCGATGATGATGATTTTGTGATGATGGGGGGGGGATAGCTTGCGATGATGATGATTTTGTGATGAGGGGGGGGGGGGGGAATTGTTCATAGTTTTTTTATAGTCCGGCCCTCTGAGGTCTGAGGGACAGTGAACCGGCCCCCCGTTTAAAAAGTTTGAGGACCCCTGATTTAAAGCCTACTCCAGACAAATTTATTTATGCTTTGGGTAAAGTAGCAAAGGGTTAGAACCTTGGTTTTATTGCCAATTTTGGATGAAAGGAACGTTGAACCAAATGTGAGGATTCCAAAAAAATGTCACATAAATTAAGCATATACGATAAGCCAACATCAGCTTACTGTGCCATTATACTCTTAAAGAGGAAGTAAACCCTGGTGGGTTTTTCTTCCTTTCTTCTTTTCTGCAAAGTAAAGACATAGGCCCAGATGCACAAAGCACTTACGCTGACGTAAGTGCAAATGTGCACCCATAAGTACAAATTTGCGCCGGCGTATCTGTTCCCCGGACCCACAAACCAACATACACCTAAAAACTGGCCACCCTACCCCGACGTAGCTTACTTACCCCGGCGTAACGTGTGAGTACTTTTCGTCTGGACGCATGTTGCTGCTCCCATTGATTAGGCATTCAAACATGCAAATGAGGGAAATACGGTGATTCATGAACGTACGTGCGCCCAACGCATGCTGTGCGAGGTGCACGTAAATTGTACGTCCGGCGTAAAGTTATTCCCCATAGATGAGGCGCAACCCGGCAACAGACATGCAAAGGTCTGCCTTGCAGAACACAGGCCAGCATATTGGGTGTACGCCGCGTTCGCGTCGTACATGGTGATCCGGCGTACCTTAGGCAGTTGTGCCGGCGTAGTTGTGTGCATGCGCATAAGTGTGCAGTTTCATGCATCCACGTCACAGCTATGTCACGGCGCATGTGCAGTTCTTGATACGCTGGGCGTAAAACACTGCACCATTCTCGGACTATCATTTGCATGGGGTCACGCCCACTTCCACCTACGCCGGCCTGAGCTTTGGAAAAATACGCCACGCCGATGCAGCGTTGGGAGCAATAGCTTGCTGAATACAGTGCATGCCTCTCCGCGCTGTGCCGGCATAGCGAACTGTGTGTGCGCTACACCGGTGTAAATGTGCACCCACTTTCTGTGAATCTGGGCCATAATGTGCCTGTTTGCTTCGCATACTAGCACATTATGTGACACATGCAAACGAAGCCCGCATCACTCCCACTGCAGGTCGCATCCATCTTCACCGTCTTCCTTCCGGTGCTGCGGACTGTGGCTCTGTGACTGGCTGGAGCCATGTGATGTCACTCCCCTGCATGCACATGGAAGCCACCGGTCACGGCACACCCGCCTGAAGAAACAGCACAGACAGCCATTTCTTTAGAGCGCATGCAGCAATGACATTGTCGGCGCAGTAAACAGTAAATACGGCGCACGTTTAGGAGATATTTACAGTACCTCTAGGTAAGCCTTATTCTATTCTTACCTATAGTTATAAATTACACAGGGAGGTTTGCACTCTTTACTACATGTAAAGCTGAACTCCAGCGTTCCCTTCAGTCTTGCAAGAAAACCTGGAAGCTGGTTGGTTTCTAATCAGAGCTGTACCAGATTTTGCATGCTTCAGTTTTAGTAAATCAACCCCATCAAGTCCACTTCATTTCCTGACTTACTTTCCCTGAATTTTTGGTCCTTCAGTCAAGGAGACAGTCGGCATACAAATGTAGCCTGCCTGACAATGCCTCCCAGTCCTCTCAGGTGTGCCTCCCCAATCCTCCTGACTATGCATCACTCACCAGCTCTCCCAGCTGCGACCTGTAGATCCTTGCCAGGCAGTGCTCTCTTCTGCTGTTCTCTCCTTGCTCCCATGCCTCCTGTCCAGGAAACCTCCATGTGTTCTCAGAGGGTCCTGTCCACACCTGAGCCAAGGCCAAAGATCACCCCCCCCCCCCACCGACTGGGGAGCTCATTCTAAGGTCACCTACAGCCTAATACTCCAGCTTTTCCCCGAACAACTCCTCCCCAGCTGGGCTGACCTTAGGCATTTAAGGAGGCCTGCCCCCCGCCAATCCAAGTTCGGGATTGGTCAGGGCTCATCAGAACACCCCAAACAGCTCCACCTCTTCTCTCCATCTCTCCTTCCATAAAGTATGAGAACATTCTGGAAAGAAGTGGGAAGTCCTGGTGACGCTGCCTGCAAATCACTTAGCTCTACTCTGAAACACACCCAGACTTGATTGATTTCTCCTTTCTTCTGAGGGTCACAGAATATAGTGGGTTGAGTGGAGACAAATCAACAGTTCTGAATAATTATTTTGTCTCAGACAATCCCTGGAGGAGGGTGCCCACTAGGTGGCTGGAGAGTCCATAGTCTAGGCCTTGAGGTAGCCCTGTTCTTTTTGTTTAATATATTTTTTTGAAAATAAAATATTTTTTGCTATGCACAGTTACTGTAGGTGTCTGAGTTAAGTGTATTAACTCTGGATAGGCTACATTCAGATTTATATGGGGAAAATATATTGAAATATATTTTTTATACCATCTGGTGGTTTGGTAGCTACCCTCCATCAACTGCATCATGTAAAATAGGTTTTTAGTTAAAAATTTGAACTTAGCAATGGCAAGCACCCTATTCCTTAAACAAGCACATAACACATTTAAAAGAGAAGTATATATATATATATTTTTATTTGACCATTATACTTAGCTAGGTGGATGCAGGCTCAGACCAATGCTGCATCTGTCCCCTGCTGCCTCTTCACTGAGAAGCAAGCCACTGAACAAGGCCAATGGCTCGGTTTTCACAGCTCTCTGAGCGGAGAGCTGCTGTCAGTCAGCAGCTCTCCTCTCTGCTCCTCCACACTCATTGGAGCACTGAGCTGTGGAGAGTCGGGAAGTGGTTGTCTCAGCATCTCAGTGGCGGATCCAGACTTCATTGTTGACATGTTGCCTGGACTGATGTCAGCAGAGATTAGACTTCAGACCGTTCTCTGCTGAAAACGGGGCACAGGAGTGCAAAACACACTGCAAACCTGTGACCCGTAGGAGAAGCCCAGCCAAACAAGCTCAGGGTGGACTTCTCCTTTTAATTTTAATTGATATGTGTAGACCTCATACTATGGAGTTCACTTAGTTTTGGCACCTACCCCATATTGAAGCCTTCTTTCCTCTAAGTCACAAACTACAGTACAAATATACTTTAACTGGCCTAGCAATGTGTACAGTGCATAGTGATAGCTTTGATATGTCTGTGCTGTTTGAAAACAACATGGTATAAACTTGAATTCCACCTTAAATTTAATTTCTCTGAGACATTAGGTGCAAATTGCGGCCGGAGGAAAAAGGTTTAAGTTATTGCAGTTACGTAACTCTCAGCTTTTCAACCATGACAAAAGCTAGCGGTTTTTATTGAAGTGCAAAGCTCACTGCACCTCCTGAGACACTGAAGCTCCGCTTCCCATTTATTATTTGTTAAAGTGACGCATCTCTCTGCAATAAACAAACTGGTGGCTATGAAACAGCAGCGCTTGTGAATATTGATCTGCACTGGTTTATTTTTCAGAAAACATGTCTCTATTGCTCACTTGCCATCAGCACACAATTTTCTCTAATGAAATCTAATTAAAAGAAATCTGATTAAATATTAATAACAAACTGAAATGTAATCTGCGCTTCTGTGTGCCAAGCTTCTAATCACCTACTGTAGCAATGTCTATCAGACACACTGACTCTGAGTCACTAGATGATGCAGAACAGAAGACTGCTACTATTCGATATTCATCTTGAATATACAATTATTAGGTGAACTTGGTTCCTATAAAAGACCATTTATAAAGAATCTTGCCTTATAAAACCACTCAAGAAATGTCTCTAGCCTTAGGCAAGTGTAGCAGAATCTCTAACCTCTTCTAGTCTAATGAGAACCTTTGAGGCCACAGACCACTGACATCCTTCAATATGTAGTGGGCTATATTAAGGCTTACCTGTAGCTACCCAGGATATCTCCTAAACCTGCACAGTTTAGGAGATATACCCTGTCCCCTGCATGTGCTGATGTCATTGGCACATGCGCATGTGCCGTTGCTTCAGTCCTTGTGCCGTTACCGGCGGCTCCCACACGCATGTGAGGGAGTGACATCATCGCGGCTCTGGCCAATCACAGCGCTGGAGCCGCGATACCCGGAGGTAAGCGCCGGGAGGAATGTCGGCGGCCAGAGTGGGAGATGTGGACCACTGCGGGGGCTTTGATCTGAGGTAAGTAATACATAATGAGCTGGTATGCTATGTATACTAGCTCATTATGCCTTTGTCCTGCAGGTTTTCTTTTTGGAGGGTTTACTTCCTCTTTAAGTGGTTGCAATTTCAGTAGGCCCACTCTGAGACTTCAATAGGAAGACAGCCGTACAGGGAAAGGCCCCAGCAAAGTGCCACTTCTGCATGTACAGGTTTGCTGTCTCCTATGGCAACAGTATTTAACATTTCCTAACGCAAAGTTCAACAGTTCTCTCAGCTTCACTACAATGATCCCTTGTAGCTCTAAAGCCCCTTGAGCTCCTAGTCTCTCACTGGACTCTCTGATTCACTGACTCTGAATCCAGTGAGCTCCTTTTGTGTTGGTAAATCCTTTAAGCATCACCCACGCTTCCCTGCTGGGTACCTAGGTTGGCAATCCAGATACTTCTCAAGCTTCACCCCTGCTGACCATCTCAGTCGCTTGCTTGACACACAAGGCTGCTCTGCAAGTGTCACCTGAACTGGTTGAGTCCCTGACTTGATCACCGCCTGAAGCTTTCCGATTCTCCACCGTGCCAGTTTGGTGAGAATGTTGCTCCAGTACTTGCTTCAGTTACTCACTGTGGTCCCTGATAAGGGTGGTTGGTCCCTTAGTGGCGACAGCTTCCCTTCTACATCCGACTACAACAGGTTCTCTGATCAGCAGAACCGTTATTTTTGGTTGCACTGCAAGCTGCAGTCCCAACCCTGTGCTGCCTTCTTACTTCTGGATAGGCCCTCACACAGCCTGACAGTCAGATGCGCCTGAGATAGACCCAATCTTCGGCCTAGCAACCCAGGACAGACTACACACATCCACCCACCGTCTGGGTGGCACAGAACATAGATCACCTGACTCTACCCGAATATATAGGTTCTCCCAGCAGGCTAAGGGATTCAAGAAAACCCCTGGCCATTGGCTGAGATATCCTATATACCCATAACTTGACCTTGAAATGTCCTTCTTACATCTAATGCCACCAAGTGCCCAGTCACCTAGTGGCAGAAGAGAAAAGTACAATAAGGCTAAACTTAGGGAGAAATCATTGGATCTCTAACAACTATCTACAGCAGTCCTCCTCACAAGGAATTTGGTGAGAAGCTTCCTGACTAAACCCCAGGGCGCTACACAAGGTTTTGTTGGCCATGTGCCTTTTCTAGCAGTGTTAGGAATTGTTATATTGATAGACCCAATCTCCGGCCTAGCAACCCAGGACAGACTACACACATCCACCCACCGTCTGGGTGGCACAGAACATAGATCACCTGACTCTACCCGAATATATAGGTTCTCCCAGCAGGCTAAGGGATTCAAGAAAACCCCTGGCCATTGGCTGAGATATCCTATATACCCATAACTTGACCTTGAAATGTCCTTCTTACATCTAATGCCACCAAGTGCCCAGTCACCTAGTGGCAGAAGAGAAAAGTACAATAAGGCTAAACTTAGGGAGAAATCATTGGATCTCTAACAACTATCTACAGCAGTCCTCCTCACAAGGAATTTGGTGAGAAGCTTCCTGACTAAACCCCAGGGCGCTACACAAGGTTTTGTTGGCCATGTGCCTTTTCTAGCAGTGTTAGGAATTGTTATATTGAAGTAGTAATAACATTACCCTTATTTAGGTTCCCTTCTTTGATACGTGTGGCTAAATTCAGTAAGGTAACAATAGGAGGTAAAGAGGATGCTGAGAGTGGAGAAATAGGAAATAGGGATAAGCTTGAGTTCAGAACGAACGTGGAAGGAAGCTGTCACTCCCAACCATTGCGGTCAGGGCATTCACATTCCACATGGCCTTATTAGGTGAATGATGTGTGTGCAGCTGGAATGCACCGGACTTCGTTGATTGGGTGGAAGTGGGAGGGAGTGACCAATTCCTTTCCGTTTCAGTCTGAACTAAAGATTGGACTCAACTTGAACCCTTGCAGATGCAGTCCGAACCCTGAGCTCATCTCCAGTCAGAAAGCTCTAAAGGGTCCAGAGAACATAAAACCATTTCTCCTTTCACTTGTTTGCTGCTCTGTACAGTTGAAAAGGAACCATTCTTATAAACCAGACAGCATGCTGCTGCCAATTACACCATGGAAGAACAGATAATATATATCCCTGGAAAGCAAGCAAAATCCACTGGCCCTTTTATGAAAGCGATGGTTTACTCTGAACAAAAGACACATATGTCACATATAATGTGTACCCTAGTTTTTGGCAGACATGGCAAAAGGAGACTTTTATTTCAGAACTACTTTTTGTAACGCACCTTATCATTCAGCTTGGTTTAAAGGATCGGTAAAGGATTTTTTTTTTTGTAATGCTAAATAGCTTGCTTTACCTTATAGCAGTCCTGCTTTCATGTCCTCCATGTCCGTTTTTGCTTAGAAGTTGCTGTAATCCCTTGCTAAACTCCACACTTCCTGCTTGTCTGGCTCCTTATGAAAAACTCATGGTAGCTTTTCATTGTGTTCCATGATCAAGAAGATGTGATTACTGTGTGTCTAAAACTCCTCAGAACCAATCAGATTCATTTTAAAAACAAACACTGCCCTGTGTGTGTTTGTTTTTGTCCTGTGTGTCTCTGTACACACAGAACAAACTGAAACTAGTCTAAAAACTAAACTAAACTGCAGGCACATTATATGATTGATTTCTATCTGTTTTTAATCATTTTTAAACGGAATCAGTTAACTATTATGTCTCTATACCCTGTAAACAGTCATTTCAGCAAAAAAAAATGTTTTCCTTTACAACTCCTTTAATGACTAAACACAATGCACAGTTCTGCCTTCCTACAGATTTGCCTTCTTGTGTAGCTTTCTGGTCACCTAACATCTCAGAGAGACAAATGAAGCTGGTGATAGAAGGCTACCCTCTGCCAAGTAATGTAATTGTGGATCTGAACAGGTAGTTGTATAATGCCTAGCATATGTCACTGGCATTTGAACATTTGAATAGGGAAATATCAACACTTGCTTTCACCAAAGACGATACAATTTCCCCCCAAGAGTCACACATTTTTCTTAGTAGATTCAATTGGGCAAATGCATATTTCCTGGCAAAAAATTGTGTGAATCCTGCATGAAAACAATTATAAATAGCCCTCTAATGCGGCATACACGCGATCAAAAATTCCAACAGCAAAAGTCCGACGTGAGCTTTTGAACGGAAATTCCAACCGTGTGTATGCTCCATCAGACTTTTGCTCTCGGAATTTCCTCCAACAAAAGATTGAGTGCTGGTTCTCAAATTTTGCAACGGAAAAAAATCCTATCAGAAAATCCGATCGTCTGTAGCAATTCCGACACCTAAAATTCAGACGCATGCTCGGAAACAATTTGACTCATAGTCGGAAGCATTGAACTTAATTTTCTCGGCTTGTTCGATTTGAAACTCAGAAACTCACCCCTAATGTCATCAATGAAAAATAATGCAACTGCTGGAGTCCAAATCAAGCCCTGGGTGATCTGTGGGGGGCAAAGGTACCAAAAAGGCAAACAAGATCAAGGAAGCTCCAAATGGCTTTCTAGAGTTGCCTCAAGCAGGGATGTTTAACCACTTGCTTACTGGGCACATATACCCCCTTCCTGCCCAGGCGAAATTTCAGCTTTCAGCACTGCGTCGCTTTAAATTAAAATTGCTCGGTCGTGCGACGCGCCTTACAAACAATTTTTTTTTTTTTACTAGTAATACGGCGATCTGCGAATTTTGTCAGGACTGCGATATTGCGACGGACACATCGGACACTTTTGACACATTTTTGGGACCATTCACATTTATACAGCGACCAGTGCTATAAAAATGCACTAATTACTGTATAAATGTGACTGGCAGTGAAGGGGTTAACACTAGGGGGTGAGGAAGGGGTTAAATGTGAGTCCTGGGTGTGTTCTAACTGTGTGGGGGGAGGGGGGTGACTGGGGGAGGTGACCGATGCTGTCTCCCTATGTACAAGAGAAACAGCATCTGTCTCCTCTCACTGACAGGACGTGGAGCTCTGTGTTTACACACAGAGCTCCACGTCCCTGCTCTAAAACTGCCGATCAGCGGGTACCTGGCAGACATCGCGACCGCCAGGCACGTGCATCGGCATCTCGGGGACGCTCCCCCCAGTGGCCGGAGAAAACGATGCCGTCAATTGACGGCAGCTTGGATATTCAGATCCCCTAAGCTGCCGTCAATTGACGATATGCGGGGCCACAAGTGGTTAAATAATAAACATCCCTTAATATAAAGGTAACCATTCACATCCAAATCTGGAAGCGGGCCGCATATCATCCCATGTCCACAGGGCTTTTTTTCAGGGGGAACTTGGGGGAACTCAGTTCCACCACCTCTGGCTCAGACCCTTTGGTGCCTGCTCACCACAATCAATTTTAAACACAGAAGTCTGTTTTTTGTGTTTACAAGTGATAGCTCTGCACTCTGTGTGTAACCTCCTGAACTATGCACCTTTTAAAACCCTCCTACTGTTTGTGAAATCTGAATGGGATCGTGGTTGGGTTCCTGCACCTATTTTCTGAGAAAAAAAGCTCTGCATGTCCATATGCAAAATGATTGTGCATATGGACACAAGATGATAATGGCTAAATCTTTTTTGCTCTTGAAAAGGGAATGGACCAGCTAATAACCATTCAGGGAAAAGGCATGCTGAAGAGATGGAGCTCTGAGTCCATTTAGGTCAACCTTTTAAACATGTAGGAGCAATTGAATTACATTTAGTCTCAAATAACCCCTACCAATAATTACTATACCTACACCTTACAGGATATTGGTGTGATGGTCACTGGGAATAATTCTCCTTCCATTCACAGTCATTGGGAATACCCCCTACTTACAAATAGCTAAAAGGGTCATTGGTTCAGTAGCAACCTACTGTACCTGTGAGTCACAAAGTGCTCATTGCTTAAGGAACCCCTAGCAACCTCTAAAGGGACCCTAGAGTTTTGACAAAACCTGGTTGATAAATGCTGCTTTTGGACCTTTCCAAGCTTCCAGCACATTGGAAGAAGAAGATAATTGTTGCTGATGGTGCAAGTTTGGCCAGCTTTCATCACACTTGCCTATATCAGCACATGCTCTTTAAAGTGAGGTTAGTCTTTCATTTTGGGCAGTCATTTCAGCTTAGTAGCATCACATTCACTATAGGCAGGGCTTTTTTCCTCAAAACAATAGGTGGTGGAACGCAACATTGACCCCCCCAAAACCCCTCCCCCACACACACCCTCCAAATAACATCAAATAGGGGGTGTGGTCAGATTTTACAAACAGTAGGAGGGTTTGCACTACACACAGAGTGCAGAGCTGTCACTTGTAAACACAGAAACTGGACTTGTGACTGTTGTGTAGTAAACCATTGATTGTGGTGAGCAGGCACCAAAGGGTCTGAGCCAGAGGTGGTGGAACTGAGTTCCACCAAGTTCCACCTGAAAAAAGTGCCGACTATAGGTCTGTGTGACTGTTATGGAAATGGACAAAGAAGCATGTGAATGTATTATAATGCTTTCTGATAAATTTGTCAGTGAATATATTTAAATAAGAAGTGAGATAATCTAATTATCAGCTTATTACAATGTGTATTCATAGTCCAACCCGTATATGAATATTGTAACGTACAGTACATCTGATAATTCCACTTATGTTTTATATATATATATATATATATATATATATATATATATATATATATATATATATATATATATATATATATATATAGTTGCATTGATTGGAAGGGTCTTTTCATTTGCTGGATGTTGTAGAAAAAGCAGTAAACCCCACTTAAAAAAAAAAAAAAAAAAATTTTAATTAAAGATAATCCAGGCCACCCTTATTCGTAAACTAGCTCAAGCCATGGCTCATCCCATTGTAGCGGTACCCTTGTAAGGGCTGCTGAGTATTGTGGTTTGTCTGTCACTCTGCCCAGCCAGGCATACAGTTCTCATTCACCCTCAGGCAGAAAAGCAGTCCTAGAACTATGTTTATATTTTTATTGAGGGAATTTAATTTGGATAGGGATGGGATATTTATGAGATGCCCAACTGATTGCAGAAAAACATATGAGACTAACTACTGTATGTACACCTCCGCACTTCAGCTCCAGCTCAACACTTGCTTGCAGACTATCTCTCCTTAACACCTCCAGCACATCACTTGCTTGTTGAGATTTAGACCTGACACTGGCTCAGCCAGGCCTTAGCAAATGCCCTTTTCAGGCAGGGATGGCAGACCCTTTTAATGTAGCAAAAAATAAGTAGATAGTCCTGACGCTAGCTGTCCATGTGGCTTCTAAATCCTGTACCACATCTTCAGGCTCTGCAAGCCCTCCTGGCTGAAGCTGACTTTCTCCACTATTCGTGTCACCACAGTCCACTCCACTGGCTCTGTACCCATCCCAAACTGCAATCTCACAGTTCTCACAGGCGTGCCTTCCCAGTCCTCTCCTGATTGTGTGTCACTCACCAGCCCCCTTGGCTGCGACCTGTTGTTCCTCCCTGGAGACTTGCCCAGCAGTGCTCTCTCCTGCGGTCCTCTCTTGCTCCTCCTGTGCCTCCTGTCCAGGACACCTCCACATGTTCTTAGAAGGTCCAGGCTCAAGGCCCCCCCAGACTGGGGAGGTCCCTCAAAGGCCACAACAGCCTAGCACAGCCTAGCACTCCATCTCCAGCTTCCTCCCAAACAACTCCTCCCCAGCTGGGCTGACCCTGGGAGGTCTTGGTGATGCTGCCTGTAAGTCACCAGCTCTACAGGTTAACTGCAGGTCAGATGCACTTGTCAATGAATTCTGAAGGATCTCAGAAGAATCCCAAACTGTTGTCAAATTTATGTTGTTAACACAAGCTTTTAGTAGAGAGTGATAGGTGTCCCGGGAGCCGCACATCAAGTCAAATCCTGCTGTGTGGTAGTGAAGGGTAGTCTCAGCCTGGACCACTGCTAGGCCATGCCCCCAACATGTTTTACTCTGCCCACTGGAGCTTACTCATTGGGAATAGCACAAGCTTTTACTGTCTTCAATAGAGTCACTAACCTGGATCAAACATGCAAATTAGGAAAGTTAGAATAGTTGTGTTGGGATAGTGGGTTGAAGTATCAAAATCGGAGGGTAATCATCACCCTCAGGCAATAGCATTTGTAGAGGGAGAATTTAGAAATCATAGGGCCAGATTCAGATACACTTAAATTTGCGCTGCGTAATCGAAATACTCTACGCTGCCGTATTTTACCAGGCTCTACATCGAAATCTGGTAGATTTTTGCCCGTACGATATGGCGGCATAGTCTATTTCTCGCCGCGTAATCAAAATATGCGATTAGGGGGCGTGAAGCATTTAAATTAGGCGCGTCCCCGCGGCGATCGAACTGCGCATGCTCCGTTCAGAAATTTCCCGCCGTGCATTGCGCGAAATCACGTCGTTACGTCATTCGTTGTTTGAGTAGCGTCGTTTACGGACATTCCTATTCCCAGGACACCTTACGTAAAAAATAATAAAAGACGTCGGAAAACGTAGAAATTCGACGCGGGAACGACGGCCATACTTAACATGGGCTGTCTAATATTAGAGCAGCAAAAAGCTGGTATAGTGTTACGCAAAAAAAAGATGACTAAAGATGCCGTAAGAGATTGCGATTGAAGATCGTAATTTCGGGGATCGCCGGCAAAAGCTCATTAGCATACCCCTACGCGGAAAACGATGGGAAGTCCACCCAGTGGCCGCAATTTTATTGCAGCGTAGATTCGAAGGCGTACGAACACGTAATCCAGTCGAATTGAAGGCCGCAGCCGTCTATTCACGGTTTGAGGTTTCAGACTAGCTAAAAAACGCGCGTAATTTGAAATTACTCCAGTCTAACACCAGTTAGACAGGAGTTACGGCTCTCTGAATCTGGCCCTTAGTCTCTATTTATAGAAGGTGGAAGATTGTACTAAAAAATAATCATAGTTTGCATATGTGTTTTATTTGATTACATTTGTATGTACTTTTTGTGTGGGCAAAAATGAATATTTTTATGATGTCTGTCCCTTATCTAGTAGGCAATGAACTGTTGAAAGGTTTGGGCCTCTGTGCTTATATTCCTCAGTGTGTTGATCAATCATATGGCAACTTACAGCAGGAAGATTGTAGTAGCAATTATGTCAGATCTTCAGCTATGGAGAGGAATTTCCACCAGAGCAAGCAAAGAATGACGCATTCCTTATCTATCCCAACAGACATGTCTAAAAAGTCAAATGCTTTCTTTGTGTATATTGGAGGGTCTGTGTCTTAGAGAAATGACTGTAATCTCAGCCATCCGTGCAGAATTAGGTTGTATTACACTTTGGGTCTTTAAATATGGACATGATTGGTGCTTGTGTGAATCTCTAGATTGAATTTTTTTTCCAAGGTGTAAACTAACAAAACATCAGAAATGTTAAAGCTGTTGTCCCATGGTTTTAAAAGACAATAATGGCAATTGCAACGAGTATCAGAAAATACAGAAACCCAAAGAAACCAATCCAGTATCATCTTCTCTCTCTTTTGACAGCTGTACATTTATGGATTTATTGTGCTGCCAGCTTGGAAAGACTCCTGGGAGCACTTGGGACTCTATTAGTATTCTATTCTGCCAGTACTTACTTCAGCTAGAAATCTGGGGTTTTGATCCACTCTCCAACTTTTCAAAAAAAATGACAGTATAATTAAATACAATTCCATACAATACAATTCTGTACAAGAGGAATCAGAGGGCTTTGTTCATGCAAGCTTATAATGTAAAAGATAGGGTCCAGTAATACAAAAGGTAATAATTGTGAAGGATAAGCTGATGGAGAAGGTAAAGGTATATTTTTTTAGGTGGAGGTAGGATAGTCTTTCCTGAAGAAATGACTTTTCAGGGATTGCCTAAAAGCAGACAAAATAGATCAAAGGATGTGACAGGCTCAAGAAAAATCCTGGAAGTGAGCATGGCAGGAGGTGAGACGGGAGCTAGACAGCAGCGGGTCTTGAGCAAATAGGATGGTTTGGTTGATTTTCTTGAGACAAGGATAGTGATATAGATGAGGCAGAGTTGTGGATGGCCGTGTATGTTGTATTAGTGTTTTGAAATGTGTGGGGCTATCGTAAGTCAGTGGAGAGATTGGCAGATGGGCATAATGAACGCTGAGTGGTTGATAAGATAGATGAGTCTGAAGGGGGAGAGGCAATCCAATTAGGAGGGAGTTGCAATAGTTGAGGCAAGAGACCACCAGGAACTAAACTAGTAGCTTTTGTGTGTTTTTGTTTAAGAAAGCATGGATTTTGGAAATGTTACAGAGGTTAGGGTGGCAAGATTTGGACAGCGATTGGATTTTGGGGCAAAAGGAGAGAGTCCACACCTAGCACACGGGCATGAGGGGAGGGACTAACAGTTACTCCATTAATCTTGATAGAGAAGTCAGTGGAAGGGGCATGGGAAGATGGGGGTGAGGGGAAATCTCATCACAAATTCCTTCAATCCTATTTTCCTATTGATTGAAAAATATATATCTAAAGAGCTCTTCATTTCCGCACAAGGTGGATTAAATACAAAGGTGAGGTCAACAATTCTCCCACCACTAGTTCTTATTACTATTTAGGGTGGCCATAGACACACATTTGACTCCCCAAGAACAACAGTATCCATAGATCCAAACGAAAAATGTGATTGAATAATGGCAATCTATTTGCAGTTACTTGTAGGTATCTTCATGCCTACATTGATATGATGGACCTTGTATATAAAAGTGTCAAGCTTTATGTCTTAAACTGACCATCACATGCAGGAAAACTTTTTTCAATCAGTTACGTCCACTGAGTCCCACTGTTGGAAAACAATGTCCACCCCCCCTAACTCGTTGGGGATGGTGGGGAGGGGGAGTTAATCCATCCACCTCATTTGGTGGCTGGTGTTATAACTGATCACATGGGCAGCACCATGGCAACTGCAGATCAAACAGTGGCTAAGTCGACTGCGTTCTTGGCTAAACCCTATCCTTTACAGACAAGGATATTGTCATCTTAGACTCTTTTTAAACTGCAGTTGTCATGATGCTGCACTTGTAATCAGTTATGACACCAGCCATTTGATGGCTTGACAGTTCAGTTGAGAGCGTAAAGCCACTGCAACAGTAATCATTCACGGCATGCTTTGATTATAACTGCTTTGGGAAACAGTTGGATTTAGTAGTACTTTAAAAATAAGAGGATTTCATTCTACTTTAACTGAACAAGCTGAAGTTGGAAGCTGATTGGTTACTATGCACATCTACTGCAGATTATACTGCCCCAGTGGTAGTAAATTCCCCCTAATATGTTTGTCTTTCCAGGAGCCTGCGTGTTGAAAGATCACTGTTTCAGCTGCTTCAGGTATTCCATACTTGTGTGGAATATCTGCTCCCCTGCCCCACGCTGTACAGTAATTCCCTTGTCCAACTCATACTGGGCTACAGGACATACAAGCTGGAAGGAGAAACCACAGAATGTGGCAGTGAGAGCAGGTATTCAGTACAGTCAAAATGTGCAATACCTGCAGTAGCCAAGGAGTAGGGATGAGCTTCGTATTCGAGTCGAACTCACGTTAGGCTCGAATATCGTATGTTCGTCGAATTACGAACGTTTTGGGCCATTCGCGCCAAATTCGAATGGCGTTTCACGGCCCAATAACTCAGTGTGGCATCGCAGTGCATTGCTGGCTGATGGTTGGCCAAGCATGCACTATGACCCGCAAAAAACGCCATAATTGGCCAAAGCCAGGGTGGCCCTATGGGCTTAGTACACGCCCCACACTATAAAAAGCCGCCTGCAGGTCGGCCTTGTTTAGTGTGTTGCGGTGGTTAAGAGACAGGAGACAGAGAGAGTGCCATTTTCAGTAGGTAGATAGAGCAGGCACGTGGTGTGTGTACTGTCCGTGTCCTCTGCATTGTGCACCTAAAGCTACTTGGTGTGTGTACTGCCTGTGTCCTCTGCAATGTGCACCTAAAGCTACGTGGTGTGTGTACTGTCCGTGTCCTCTGCACATTGTGCACCTAACGTAAAGCTGGTGTTTCTCATATTTATTCCTAGAGTCAGGGATCTTCTCAAATTAATACTACAGGCAGAGGATATTGCTGCAAGTACTTTCACGTGGTGTACTGTCTGTGTCCTCTGCAGTGTGCACCTAAAGCTATGTGGTATGTGTACTGTCTGTGTCTGTGCTATTTTTCTCAATGATTTTCATACATATTGCAGGGACCAGACATTAAATTAAAGCCGCAAGCAGTTTTAAATTACTTTTTTCTTATAGTAATCTCATTTTGTGCAGGGACAGTTCTAAACACGTGCCACTTCACAGGCATACTATAGACACCCAGCAGGTACAATATTTAAAGGAATTTTTCATTTATTTTTTTCACTTTAAGCATCATAAAAATCACTGCTCCAGAAGAAACTACCGTTTTTAAAACTTTTTTTGTCCATTGATACATGTTCCCTGGGGCAAGACCCGGGTTCTCAAAGACATTTTACGACAATAACTTGCATATTAGGCTTTAAAATGAGCACTTTTGAATTTGAACGTTCGAGTCCCATAGACGTCAATGGGGTTTTAAATGTTTGCACAAACGGTCGGTCCGTTCGAAGGTTCTGGTGCGAACCGAACGGGGGGGTTTGCGGCTCATCCCTACCAGGGAGTAGCAACACATGAGCCACCATACCACCATATTGTTTCTTTTATGGGCTGGATATTGTGTACACGTGACACTGTGATGACAGGGTCACTTTACCCATGAGTTGCATAAGTAGGCAATCATCCTAGCCCAATTTACCTTTGCATGTGACACCTCAGGCCGACTTTGTTCATCTACAGTAGGCTTTCCTCTGAAAGAATTGTGTGTTAAAAGGCCAGAGAAAATATATGCAGCATGTCTGAATAACAGAAACGGGACAACCAGCAGCAACGGACCGACTGACATCTCATTGAAACGACTCCAAGTTTTCCTTTATCCAGAGAGTGCATGCGAGTTATTAAAATCCACCGTGACTTTGTCCAAATAAATCACGCCTTTGTATTTCCAGAAAGCCATATCTATATCGTATCTCTTCAACTCCCAAGTGCCTGGCTCAATTCTCAACAAACAAGTTGTTTAGATGTTAATTCTAATAGTTACACATATTTTTGGCAGACAGAACTAGGCAAGCGAAGCAGGCAGACTTCCAGAGAAGATAAATTGAAGTGATGGCAATGTTACAGCACCTCCTTCTATTATATACCAGCAGTCGGAGAAGCTGCATTTTTAAATCAAAGTATGTATGAGTTTTACACACAGAAAGTGCATATTTTGTCCCCAGTGCTCTTTCAGGCCTTTAACAATTTTTTCTCCCTGATCTCTAGTGTCTGAGGTTACTATGGTGTTGTGGTTGCCATGGTAATCCTAGACTCCATGGTGCTTTGGGCAGCTATCAATTTTGACCTCAGGAAAGCTTAATATTTCAGCTGTTCTTGTTTCTTGCCCTTAACGGAACAGTAGATTTAAAAGAAAAAGAGCAAGGGAGTCATTTAAAAGTCTAAAAATACCGAGCCTTGCCAGGCTTCCACTTTTCTCATTATTAATATTCTGCACGGCTGCCCCTGTTTCCATATTGTGGTGTTGCCACCTGAGCTAAGCAAACTTTTATTCAGCCAAATCGGCCCTGTCATTTATGGATCGCCGAACAAAACTAGTCAGTCCAGAAACTATTACTCATCAAGCGTTTTTTTTTTTAAACTTACAGCTCTAAAACCCCATTATACAATACAACAATTCTAAAAGGAAAGCATCTTCAACAAGTGACATAATGTCACGCTGTATGCATTGTAGTTGGCTTTCCATTTTTTAAACTGCAGCAGTTTCTCCATAATGAAGGTTACAGTAAATTTTGGTTGTGAAGGAAAATATCTACCTGTGGATGGGAAAGAACCAATGATAGAAGAAACTGCATTGTGTATAATAATGTCTGAAATGCAGCCTTTCTCAACCAGGGTTCTGTGGAACCCTAAGGTAGGTTCCATCAGAGGTTTCTAAAGGTTACTTAACCTGCTGGCACAGACGGCACACAAATATGCATCCTCTCAGCAGGTAGACCTTGGCACTGAGTGGCTGCATGTTTGCAAACCAGCTGCACCTAGAGAGGTTGCCTTGGGGGAGCCAGCACAGTTACCGGTAGCTAACGGAAAGCTCCTGATAGTTGCTTGCGATTGGGAGCTTTCTGATCATGTGAATGCCGTGACAGTCAATCACACTGGTCACTTGATAATAGACTCCACCTCGCCTCTAAGGCCGTGTACACACGGCAGAGAACCTCGACAGGCAGAAATCGGCGACCCGCCCGTCGGGAATGGCAACCAGCCATTCTTCTAGGCGGGCCGTCGAGCAAATAGAGAGCGGGAAGCTCGCCGAGAGTGTACACACGGCCGAGGTCCTCGCTGGAATGCAGCTTCCAGCGAGGTTCTCGCTGGTTTCGCTGGTGTACGTCGTGTGTACGCCGCCTAAGAATCCTTGCAGGAACAAAAATTGTAGCCTTTATTAAAAGAAGGACAGCACTACAAGTCACAGCAAAATAAAATAAAATAAAAACTCTGGATTCACATCTATGCATTTCTAATGCTTTTTACTACATATTTTTACTACAGTCCATTTAACATGATTTCCTATGAAACACGTTCTGTAGAGCAAATCTGCAAAATGCAAAAAGCACTAAAAATGCATAGGTGTGAATCCAGCCTAACTTTTCTTGAATGTTGGGTTAGGAGCTCCTCATAGAAATGGTCATCCAGCTCGGCGATTCTTATAAACTTTTTCTTGATTTGAACAATTACATAAAGTTAACATATTTTTGGGAAGAATTTATGAAGCTTTAAATGTGTTATCGGATGATTACTAATCATGTCATACATGATTTGTCTCATTATATGTCAGAATGTACCATTATAAGAATTTTAGGGAAAATCTTTTTACTGCTGTAGTAAGATACAGTTGTATTCATTACAATTAAAGCCCCATACACACTATAGCCGGGATTCAGATACATTGGCGCATCTTTATGCCGCCGTAGCGTATCTTCTTTACGCTATGCCGGCGCAACGCAGAGAGGGAAGCATGGAATTCACAAAGCAAATGCTCCCAATGTTGCGCCGGCATATTGTATATTTGTCAGGGTAAGGCAACGTAAGTGGAAGTGGGCTGGAAGTGGGCGTGATACATTTTAATGAAGTGTGACCCCATGCAAATGATGGCTACAGCTTCAAAAAACGAACTGTGTATACGTCGTCTCTTGGACGCATCCCGGTGCGCATGCTCACAGTTACGTCGAAATAGCTGCCTAAGAAATGTTGAACACTGCCTACGACATGAACGTAACCTACGCACAGCCCTATTCATGTAGTACTACGTAAACGATGTACGCAACGTAAAATTTGACGGTGTCGTTCCCTGGCCCATACCTTTGCATTACATGTGCCTGCTACATAAGGGGTAACTTTACGCCGGATGTAAGCCTTACGTAAACCGCGTATATTAATGCGCCGGGCGCATCTACGTTCGTGAATCTGCGTATCTTACTCATTTGCATATTTAAAATGGGAACGCTGAATGCGTCCAGCGTAACTATGCGCCCACGATACGCCGGCGTAGGAAAGTTACGTTGGTTGGAAGAAGCCTATTTTCAGGCGTATCTAGTTTTGTGGGTAAGGCAGGTAGATACAACGGCGCATCCGTGGACTTACGCGGCGTATCAGTAGATACGTCGGCGTAAGTTCCTTCTGAATCTGGCCCTATCAGTTTTCCTGCAGTTTTTTCTCTTCAGGTTTACCAAAACCATGTAGTACAAGGGCCTGCCTGATTGCATACAAATTGAAATTCTTAAGGTTTGACCTCATATTAGATGGTTTTGGTAAACTGAAGAGAAAAACCTGCAGGAAAACTGATAGTGTGTATGGGGCTTTACATGATTTGAGCTACCATATTTTTTTATTTTCTTCTACATGTTAGCTCTGGTGAGGTGTCCCCCCCCCCCCAAACTCATTGAATGCATTTGATGTCCTAATACAATAAATATTGAAAACAAATCACCAAGCTACATTGTAGATGATAATTTTTAGTAACAAGTATAGATTATCTGATAAACAAGTTTTGCCAGTGGTTAAATCGGTGCATTGATTTTATAAGTAGTTCATGTTACTTTTTGCAAGTTCAGGTGCGTAGACATGAAGATGCACAGAGGATTTCCAAGTTGCCCCTGAAGTCACATTGACATGCAACTTTGAAATTGTGCAGCTTCAAGTGAAGTTGCATGATTTCAAATTTGGATTCAGTGTGACCGAAGATTTTACGTTCACCCTTTGTAACATGTTACATGCTTCACCCACATTCTGGGCATAACATGTAACATGTTCTCCCCCTGCTAGCCGGGCTCCGGCTACGTCACCCATTCACAGTCCTAAGTGAATGTAAAAACTACAAGTCCCGACAGCCTCCGCTGTGGAGCACTGTGGTAGTTTGTTAAATCTTTCTGTAATATTATATGTGCTTGACAGCTCTGCAGGAGACCTGCATGACATCTGTGATTTGCTGATTTTTGGTGCAAAGCTTTAGAGGTTCCAGAAGCAATAAAAAAATAATACACATTATTTTCACCTGCACATAATTTGAATTTTTTTGTTGTTATTGAAAGACAAACTTATGCTTTAATGGTCCTACGTGCATATGTGAATGAGGTCTTAAGTGCTGTTTGTGTCCTGATTAAGTCGATTTCCTTATACTTCCTAATCTGTCTGACACTGGTCACCTGGGAGGGAAGTAAGTGCAAATCTCCCCAAGAGAAACACAGACAACAATAACAACCCCTAGAAGAGGCTCTAATCCTAACACACTGCAAAAAAAAATCATTTTTATTGCCCTCCAGGGAGATTTATTCACTGTATGTTCTCTTTGACACTGAACATGAAGTGATGGGAAGTCTACCCAACAAGTACATTGTTGTTGTTGTTGTTGAGTCATTTAGTCTTGTCCGACTCTTCGTGACCTCATGGACCATAGAGCGCCAGACTTTGCTGTCCTCCACTGCCTTCCCGGAGCTTGCTTAACTTCATGTTCATTGTTTAGATGATGCTATCTATCTATCTTGTTTTCTGTTGTCCTCTTCTCCTTTTTCCTTCCATCTTTACCAGCATCAGGGTCTTCTCCAATGAGTCCTCTCTTTGCATTAGGTTGCCAAAGTATTTGAGTTTCAGCTTCAGGATCTGTCCTTCCAGTGAATATTCAGGGTTTATTTCCTTCAGGATTGACTGGCTTAATCTTCTTGCCATCCAAGGGACTTTCATAAGTCTTCTCCAACACCATAGTTCAAAAGCATCAATTCTTCATTCAGCCATCCTTATGGACGAACTTTCACAGCCACAGGTTACTACTAGGAATACCATAGCTTTGACTATACGGCACTTTGTTGGTAGAAAGATGTCTCAGCTTTTTAGAATATTGTCTATGTTTGCCATTGCTTTCCTCCCAATAAGCAAGCGTCTGTTTATTTCATGGCTACAGTCACTGTCTGCTGTGATTTTGGAGCCTAGGGAGATAAAAAGATAAAAATCTGTCACTGTTTCCATTTCTTCTCCTTCTATTTGCCAAGGAGTGATGGAACTGGTTGCCATGATCTTAGTTTAATTAATGTACAATTTCAGGCAAGCTTTTGCACTCTCCTCTTTCACCTTCAGTAAGACATTCTTTCGTTCTTCTTCACTTTCTGCCATTAGTGTGGTATCGTCTGCATATCTAAGGTTGTTGATATTTCTCCCATTGATCTTAATTCTAGCTTGTGATTTGTCGATAATGGCATTTTGCATGATGTACTCTGCATATAAGTTAAATAAGTAGGGTGACAATATACATCCTTGCCGCACTCCTTTCTCAATTTTGAACCATCAATAAAAAAATGACAGAAGGTCTAGATCCCAAATGTTGTTTTTGCTTCCCCTGTTGGAGAGCTTTCCTCTTATTTCTATTTATGTACTGTATATAGTTATAAGCCCTTCCCCACTCTATCCAAAATGGAAAAATAAAGAGATAATTTTAACTTTGTTCGTTTTTTTATCTCGCAATCATTTTCGTATCAGATAGTTCAATTTGCAAAGCTAAGTATAATATAGGTGTGGAAATGATGCATGAAATAGTGAGTCAACCTTTGAAAAGTCTTTGTTTCTCATAAATCGGTGTGTTTTGTCACGCTTTCCTCTTCTGCAGTCACCTCCAAGAGGCTTCCATTAATGCCAGCCAGAAGCTAGCAACATTTCAAGGACAATTTTCCTGTGCAGTAGTGTTCGTGAATTGGTGATTACAAGCAACATACAACAAAAAATTAAAATTTAGCATGCATACAGGAAATTGGTGTACCAATTCCTTCACCCGTAATCAATCGTTTTTTTTGCATTTGACATTATCAGAATAGTTTTTTTATATTGTTATCTAGCAATGAGTATTATGTGCAGTATAAGTTCTGCACCTGCCTTCTTCTCTTTAACTTTTTCTGCACTGCACTGCTTATAAAGATGCAGTATAACCCAATATATATATAAATATATATATTCAAAAATATTGGGATACCTTCTGAGGCTGTCCACAAGGTTTAGGAGTGTGTCTATGGGAATGTTTGTGAGAGATGATACCGCTCTAAAAACTGCTGTTCCCTGCTTCCGTCCCACTAAACCAAAAGGGTGCTGGCTATGCACAGGTGCATTGGATAGAAGAAGATCCTGGACTGCCGCACTCCTTAAAACAATGGGGCAGATTCACAAAGACGTAATATTCCGCTGCGTAATCGAAATACGGTACGCTGCCGTATTTCACCAGACTCTACACCGAATTCAGGTAGTTTTTTTGCGCGTACGCTATTGTGTCGTATTTTTTTTCCGCCGCGCAATCGAAATACGTGATTAGGGGGCGTGAAGCATTTAAATTAAGCGCGTCCCCGCGACGATCGAACTGCGCATGCTCTGTTCAGGAATTTCCCGCCGTGCATTGCGCGAAATCACGTCGTGACGTCATTCGTTGTTTGAGTAGCGGCGTTTACGAACATTCCTATTCCCGGACGACTTACGTTAAAAATAATAAAAGACATCGGAAAACGTTGAAATTCGACGCGGGAACGACGGCCATACTTAACATGGGCTGTCTAATATTAGACCAGCAAAAAGCAGGTATAGTGAAACGGAAAAAAAAGATGACTAAAGGTGCCGTAAGAGATTGCGTTGAAAGTGCGAAATTTTGTGGATTGCAGGCAAAAGCTCATTAGCATACCCTGACGGCGAAAAACAACAGGAAGTCCGCCCAGTGGCCGCAATTTTCTGGCAGCGTAGATCTGAAGGCGTACTAACACGTAATACAGTCGAAATGAAGCCCGCAGGTGTCTTTTCATGGTTTGAGGATTTCGACTAGCGTAAAAACGCCCGTAAGTCGAAATTACTCCAGTCTAACAACATTTACACAGGCGTAATCGCTTTGTGAATCTAGGCCATAGTCTTTATTGTACAAATGAAATCCAAAAAACAACCAAAACAATGCAGTCAAAATGAAGTGAACAACAGTAAAAAAGGTGTCTGACATGTTTTACATCATGGGATGCTTACTCATAGCTCATGGGAATGTTTTACTATTCTTCCAGAAGTTCATTTGTGAGGTCAGGCGCTGATGTTGGACAATAAGGCCTGGCTCGCAGTCTCCGCTCTAATTCATCCCAAAGGTATTCTATCAGGTTGAGGTCAGGACAGTCAATTTCCTCCACCCCAAACTCGCTCATCCATGTTTTCACCGACTTGTGCACTGGTCCAAATCATTTGGTGGAGGGGGGATTATGGTGTTGGTTTTTTTTTCAGGGGTTGGGCTTGTTCCAATGAAGGGAACTCTTATGCCGCGTACACACGGTCGTTTTGTGCGATGTAAAAAAACTACGATTTTTAAAACGTCATTTAAATTGATCGTGTGTGGGCAAAACGTTGTTTTTTGTCTTAAAAAAAACGACCAAAAAAAAATTCCAACATGCTTGAATTTTTTGTGTCGTTTTTCAAAACGCCATTTTTTGTGTCATAAAAAGTGATGTGTGTGGGCAAAACGATGTTGAAAACAACGTTTTTAAAGCCGCGCATGCTCAGAGGCAAGTTATGAGACGGAGCTTCAATGGAACAGAGTGCCGTCGAACGTGTCTTACATCACCACGCTTTGCTAGACCATTTTGGAAAATGAAGTTTGAAAAACGTTGTTTTTTTTTTTATGAGATAAAATGTCGTTTTTTTTTCATCGCAAAAAGTGATCGTGTGTACACGGCATTATGCCTAGTACACACTTACGGGATTCCCGGCGGTAAAAAGTCTGCCGGGAATCCCAAGTGGAAAACTGAGAACCTGTTAAGTTAATTTTTCCCCCTACACACGAGAGGTTTTCCTGACAGTTTTTCACATAGGAAAACTGCCTGGAAAAAGACTGCTGGCAATCCCAGCGGGAAAAAAGAGAGCTGGTTCTTTTTATTTCCGGCAGTTTTCCTGTCGGGAAAACTGCAATAGAGCATACACACGGCCAGTTTTCCCAGCCAAAAGCTCTCATGGCAGTTTTCCAGATGGGAAAAATGGTCGTGTGTACGAGGCATATAGGCATCAGCATACCAAGACATTTTGGACAATGTTATGCTCCCAACTTTGTGGGAACAGTTTGGGAATGGCCCCTTCCTGTTCCAACATGACTGCGCACAATTTGCTTTATTTCAGGGCAAATAGGAATTGTTGGTACCATGCAATAAAGTACACGTTTACCCTAACTGAATTACTTTTACACATTGCTAAAACATTGAGGTTGATTTACTAAAACTGGAGCGTGCACAATATGGTAACCAGTGTATCATTTCTGCTTCTTCAATTAAGATTTGACAAAAATACCTGGAAGCTGATTGGTTTCTATGAAAGGCTGCACCATATTTAGCATTTAGTTTTAGTAAATCACCCCAACCGTGTGTTAATTGAATGCTAAAGCACTGTGACCTTGCATTCAGAGCAAGATTGCTAGGTATTATTTTTACTGAAGGTGTGGATCTAAAAATATTGAAAATAACATTTAAAATGACTTTAACATGCTAAAGTCTGTATGAGATTTTGGTGTTTGGGTTTACATCTATTTTAACAGATAAGCTTTAATTTATTTTCTTTTTTTATATTAAACAAATTAATTATTGATTAAATTGACCAGTTGATTAAATTGTTTATTAATTATGTGGGAAAATGTGGCCAAGATTAAAAAAAAAACAAAAAAACATTTTGTTTGTCCCATTTAAATAAATATTGCATAACAAATTCCGCATCTAATTTTGGTTTTGACTGATAACAAAAAGGAAACATGTACCTATTTCTTACACAAAAAACTATCATGACAGATAAGTCAAATTTGAAAAAAAAACAGAAAAAGAGCAAATAAATGATTTACATCTTCGTCCTCTCAAAAACCTTGAAAGGATTTTCTTTCATGACATAATTAATATGCATAATATTGAAGAGGGCCCAAGAGTATCTAAACCCAAGAAGTGATGGATGAATTTGTTTTCTATATATATATATATTTTTTCATTTTTCAGGCTTTATCTTATCTATCTACCTTTCCTTATCATATTCTCCATAACATGAATTGTAGAGACTCTGTATTCCTCAGAGATAGCTTGGTATTTTTTGCAATTATGGAACATCGCTAACAACGATCTAACCACTTGACATCCGCCTACTGTAAATATACATAATTACTTTGATGATAAATACAATTTTTTTTTGGCAGCAGCTAGCTGGTATCATTATTTACTATGGACGATTCTCTACAAGATAAAAGTGGTTGCAGTGGAGGATTCACCATATGGTCTCTTTTATAGGTGGCGGGAGAGGTGACCCCTCCCGCACCATCCCGGTAGTTTCCAAACTTACCGGAGTCGTCAGTAAACCCAAAACCGATCCGGTGTGGCCGATGGCTAAGCAGGAAGTCAAGTGAAGACAAGTTGTTCCCCACTCAGCTCCATGCCCTTGGAAGACCAGAGCGACCTCTGACATAGCTTTCGGTATTAGATAGACAGTTTTTTTTATTAAAGTCAAAATGTTAATTTATTTATTTTGTTTTTGCTTTTAAAGGTAAATGGGAGATCTGGGGTCTTTTTTGACCTTGTATCTCTCAATAAAAAGGACCTGTCATGCTTATTTCTATTAGGAGGGATGTTTACATTCCTTGTAATAGAAATACATGTGATAAAAAATAAATAAAGGGACAGTGTAATAATAAAAAATAAAAAGTAAAATAAATAATAATAATAAGTAAACAAATTAAAAAAGCCCCACCCCTCCGTGCTCGAGTGCAGAAGTGAACGTATAAGTAAATGGCACCCCCATATGTAAGCAGTGTTCAATCCATACATGTGAGGTATTTCCCGAAGATCATTAGAAACTGAGCAATAATTCTAGTGCTAGACCCTGTCTGTATCTATAAACAGGTAACCTGTAAAAATGTTTAAAGTGTCGCCTATGGAGATTTTTAAGTATTGTTGTTTGTCACTATTCCACGAGTATGTGCAGCTTTAAAGTATGACATGTTAGGTATCTACATTATAGAACAAATTGGGCTAACTATAGTGTTTTTTTGTTTTTTTTGCGCTTTAAAGTCCGCTGCACGAATACAGTGTGACATAAACTATTACAACGGTCGCCATTTTATTCTCTACCTACCAACCTTTAATCGTTGGAAGCCTATGCGTAAAAAATCTTGATTTCACCATCATCATCAGTTTCACTTTGAACGACGCAAATAAAAAGTATTTTTGGAGAGGGCCAACAGATGGAATCTATCAAGAGTTAAACCAGGTCAATTATAGCATTGATTATCTGTATTTATTTTATCACGGCATGTAGCAGATAACAAGTGTATAATGGATGCAGAGAACAGGAGGGAATACATTAATCTTTGGTAAACATTATGCTTGATTAAGGTTTGATTCCTAAATCATTCCCCACGTGTTTAGAGGTTTCATTGGTAAACAGTTGTGCTTGTCGGAAATAATGAGGATCAGTGAAGATTAAAAATTATGATTTCATATTCTGTGCTCTAAAAAGAGTCAGCAATGTTGGTCACAATGATGGGCTGTAAACTTGTCAAGAGTTTCGGCACTGTGGGAATCAATTATCAGGCCAGTCGTATGTGAAGCCCCGTACACATGACCGTTTTCCTCTGCATAATCCATCAAGAAAAATGCTGGCATAGCATTTTTGCAGAGAAAAACGGTTGTGTGTATATTTTTCGTTGAGAAAGCTGTCGTGGATCTCGACGAGAAAAAAAGAGAACATGCTCTCTTTTTTCACGTCGGGAGTCTCAGTTTCCTCGTCGTGTTTCTCATGGGGCTGGTTTACGACGAGAAACACGTTTGTGTGTATGCTTAGAAACCCGCACATGCTCAGAATAAAGTATGAGACGGGAGCGCACCTTCAGTAAAAGTAGCGTTCGTAATGGAGATAGCACATTTGTCACGCTGTATCGGACTAAAAAGCGCAAATTGTCTCTCACCAAACTTTTACTTAAGACCATGGTAACACGAGATTAGCAAAAGCAGCCTCAAGGGTGGCACCAATGGAATCGAACTTCCCCTTTATAGTGCCGTCGTACATGTTGTACGTCACGCGTTTGAGAGTGAAGAGATTTTGTCTTGATAGTCTGTACAAAAAGAATGCTTGACAAGAATCTCATTGAGGAAAACAACGATGAGATTCTTGGTCGTGTGTATGAGGCCTGATTTACACCTATGCATTTTTTGTGCTTTTTGCAGATTTTTACTAGAGTCCATTTACCATGGCTTCCTATGGAACACGTTCTGTAGTGCAAATCTGCAAAATGCAAACAGCACTAAAAATGTATAGGTGTGAATCCAGCCTTAGAGCTTAAAGCTGAACTCTAAAGCCCTGTACACACGATTGGTTTGTCTGATGAAATCAGACCGATGGACCATTTTTATCGGACAAACCGATCGTGTGGGCCCCATTGGTTTGTTTTCCATCAGTGAAAAAAAATAGAACATGTTTTAAAATTTTCCTATGGTTAAAAAACCGATAGAAAAAAACGATTGTCTGTGTGGAAGTCCATCGGTCAAAAGTCGGCGCATGCTCGGAAGCATTGAACTTCATTTTTCTCAGCACGTCATAGTGTTTTACGTCACCGTGTTGGACACGGTCAGATTTCTGACTGATGGTGTGTAGGCAAGACTGATGAAAGCCAGCTTCATCGGATATCCGACGAAAAAACCCATCGAATTAGATTCCATCAGATATCCGATCCTGTGTACAGGGCTTAAGCACACAGCTAAATACACAGAATGTATACATAAAATTAAGTCAATGTATTTTTATTTGTGCCCATCCAGTCCTAGGATTTGCACAGCTCTGTCATACCACAAAGCATAGGCTAGCAGAATAGTAACCTGATTTTTCTATAGAGCAGTTAAGTAACATTTACATGTCTTGCTCCCACCCTATGGTTGGACAGTGAGAAGAGAAGCAGCAGACTGATGTGCTCATCTCTCTACCACTCCCCTCTAAAACATATCACTTCTTCATATCTTCATGCTCCATATATACTGCATTGGCCTTTTGTGTTGCTTCTCTATCTTCCGGTCTGAGCTCTTCTTTACAGCTACTTTAGGAAGCTGAGACCAGATCAAACTGACACTGTTTCCATTTAAAAATATATATTTACAAATTATATTTTGAAGCAGATTTTCCCTGAAAAGGTGAAGTCCATCTGGTTTGCTCCCCCCAACCAGCCTGTAACTAGATCACAATTATTTTTTTATTTTTTTGGGGAGGGGGGGGGGGGGTTACAGATTATTATCAGTATCTGTTCCCACTTCTGCAATCCTTGCCTAGGTGAGGCCATCCTGTTCTCTCTCCTCCCCTCCAGCAGCCTCCTGGGATGCTTCACATGTCCCAGGAGGCTGCAGGACAATTCAAATGCACTGTGTGGGCTCACGCATGCACAGTAGTAAGTTGGCTGTGGTTCCTCAAGAAGCAACGACCAGTTCCCATATACATGTTTACCTTAACTAAATTACACTTAGTTGCTAAAAAATTGGGGTTGTTTTACTAAAACTTGAGAGGGCAAAATCAGGTGCAGTTCTGCATAGAAACCAATCAGCTTCCATTTTTTTTTCTGTCAAAGATTAATTGAACAAGCTGAAGTTATAATCTCATTGGCTATCAAGCACAACTGCACCAGATGTTGCACTCTCTGGTCTTAGTAAATCAACCACATTGCATTTTGCAAATTCTGTGTATTCATAAATGGATAAAGCTGAAATGAAGAGGTGAACTAAAAAAAAAAATATATTTTTAATTATCATACATGAATAACAAATATTTGTTTATGTTTTACTTAAAATTGCCTATTATTTTAGAAAGCAAAGTTCATTGTAAATATATTTAATTTTTGTACGCTGTATTTTGAGGACATTACAGTTGGACTTTAATAGTGCTGAATTGAGTTGAAATGATGTACTAGTAAAATACATTTATTTGGTGTCAATTATTTGTAATAGATACTTGGTGGGATAGCACAGGAGGTCAATAGTTACATGTTTTTACGATGATGTATTTATTTAGCACATGCATTTAGCTAAACTCGGTACCATGATAGTCTCCTTGTAAGGTCTTTAAATAAATATAGTATACTGTATATTTGGGATGTCAGTAATGGTGATCTGATGGAACCCATGTATTCTTCTTGTTGGTACTCTATAATTTCGGTATATTATTTAAAGGGAAAATTACATTTTGATATACTCTTTAGTCTGATAATATGAAATAAAGCCTATGCATGATTAACACTTGCATTTGGCTGGTGGTGCACTTCTGTGTGTGTGTGTGTGTGGGGGGGGGTGTTATCTCCAGGTCATGCAGTGTTGAATGGAGACTTCAGTTGGAATGAGACAGTCAAAGATTAGCAGCAAATGCTTTAATATTACTGCATACAAATAATTCATGTATATCTATTTTCAGCCAGTAGATAACCCTATTTTTCTTCCCATGTTTAAAAACTGTATTTATTGGCGTATAACACAAACTTTTTTACCCTGAAAATAGAGGGTAAACTGTGCCTGCATGTTATACGCAGGGGGCAGTGGAAAGTTTTTTTCCTGAAACTTCCCTCTTAAAATTAGGGCGCGTGTTATACACCTGTGCGTGTTATACACCGATAAATATGGTATCTAAAAAGCCTTTCTCAACCTTTTACCACGGAGGAATCCTTAGTTTTACATTCTCAAGGAACCCCTGCTAATAATGATTATATCCATAGCTTAATGTACGTTAGTGTGATGGTCAGTGGGAAGAAGAATTTTTCTTAAATGTGTTGTTAGTAGGAAGAATCACCCTTTTACAGATAGTTAAAACGATTATTTGTTTTAGTGGGAACTTATCTGAGAGGCAGAAATTGCTCATTGGTCAAGGAACCCCTAGCAACCTCTAGAGCAGGAGTCTCCAAACTATGGCCCTCCAGGTGTTCAGGAACTACAATTCCCATCATGCCTAGTCATGTCTACGAATGTCAGAGTTTTACAATGCCTCATGGGAAGTGTAGTTCCACAGCAGCTGGAGGGCCGTAGTTTGGAGATCCCTGCTCTAGAGGAACCCTAGTTGAGAAAGACTGGTCTATAGTCTAACCACAGTTTTACTTGAAATATGTAAACAGGCCTGCTTGCAAAAGAAGTGACAAAATACTTATTTTTTTCTGATTCCTGTGCTACAAATACAACGCTCCATTCTAGAGAAATACTCCATTGATGGGAAACCAGCCCTTCCAGGTGTGTCAATCTCCTTGGTCCCGGTGTCCCCCACCAAATCTCCACTTCATGACTGTATCCTCTAGTGGTGCGAAAGTTGACAGGAGGAACCAAGGAATAATGCAAGGGGTTAATCCCCACTCTTGGAAGTCTCCAAGAGGACTTCAGTAGAGAATTTCTCTTCAATTGAGCGGTTTTCTTGAATATAGGAGGGTATGAAACTCTTCATGAGTAAAAAGTAAAACGAGAAACATTTGCCTTGAAAATACCTATAAGTAAGCTAAACATTGTACTTTTTGATTGTAACAATACATATATAATGGCAACTTTAAGACAGCCTTGAAAACATTCTGTAATATATCTAGTATATTTTTTATTTTAACAAGAGTATATATCTTGTATATTTAATGTATTAGGACTTGATATAAATGTTTCCTGTTTACTTTGATCTAACTTTTTTTACAAGGTATATATACAAATTTGTATTGCAATTAAAAAAAACATTGACACTGCTTGACAGAAAAGATCATTATGTTCACAGATTGCAGCAAACTGTAATCTTGAAGCAAGGCACCATGGGATCAATAACAATGACTGAATTGTTTTAAAAACAAGTCTTAGGAATTTTACACTGCAAAAGCATTGCCTGTCTCTAAACTGCAATCATTCTACTGGAAGTAACACAAAATCAATGCAATGGACAGAAAAAGACACTACAGTTCTTAAGGCTCAGTAATTCTAAAATGGTCCACTTGTCTTATGTTTTTAAACCTATAAAGAAAAAGTAACAAAATAATATTTTAACATAACATTTTACATCACAGAGTTCATATGGCTCTACCTATAACCTGGATTAAAAAAAATGAGCAAATCTGGTTAAAGTTGTTCTAAACAGCCTAGCTCCTTTAACTTTGGTTCATGAGAAAATGTAGCCTCTTATTATGCTTCAGACAACATTTCCTGTTGGGGAGACCAGTCATCCAAACTGGCTATATCTGTTCTAGGTGATTGTTCGCTTACATAATGTGCCCTGCAGACTCCTCCATATGTTTGCATAATTTTATTTTCCAACATTTGAAAAAAATACTGGTCAGGTAATTGGCTCTCTTCCAAACTAGCTTCAATATGTAAATCAGTGAAAATATCTGGTTAGAATTGACCCAAACTTACCACCAAACCCTCCTTTTCTCCCTCCAGAGCATGTCCCAGCATTACCTTTTTACTACCTGTGATGTCACACAGTATATGGGCAGGCTATTGGTATTCAAGGCAGCAGCATAGTTTTATTGGAAAAAAAAATAATGCATGTACATGGAAAGGGCCAGAGAGTCGTAGCAATTGGCAGAGTTCTGAATTCAGCAGAAACGAACTCAGGCAGGGTGGACAACATTGTTTGTTTTTTCTGTATGTCAAAGGCATAATTGTCATTGAAGCGTTTTAAAGGGAAAGGGGGGGGGTGTGCATATACTGCATGTATGTGACAGTGTTGTTGCTTGGTGCCTGGACCAATGCTGTCACATGGGGGCAGAAAGAGAGAGTTCTTAAAGAGGAGCTTCACCCAAAAGGGGAAGCTCCACTTATTTTCCTTCTCCCCTCCTCCGCTGCCACATTTGGCACCTTTCAGGGGGCAGCGGGCACCTGGTTTTGACAGGTACCCACTCCCACTTTGCCATGGCAAACTCCTCTGAAAGTTCAGCCCCCTCCTCCTTCCCCCCATTGCTGGGCTATTCACAAAGCATGGCACACTTCAGGCATACACAGTAGGGAACCAGCTGTGAAGCTGCAAGACTTCACATGCCGGTTTCCCTTACTCGAGATGACAACGGCAGCACCCGAGAGCCTATTGAAAAATCAGCTTGGCCACTGCTGGATTCATGGACAGGTAAGTGCCTTAATATTAAAAGTCAGCAGCTACAGTATTTGCAGCTACTCACTTAAGAAAAAAATTCTGAAGGAGCTTGGAGCTCCACTTTAAGTCTGTAAAGCCTTGACTAGCATGACTTGGTGCTTACACGGTTTTTAATTTGAATTCCGAGTGCATGGTGTCCTAAGTGCTGTGTGGTCTTTTTAATGCAAGGCCTTTCTATGAACAGAGCATGTGTTTACCCATATAGTAGAGAATGAAACGTGCTGTAGATTCAGGCAATGTTTAGGTAAGATGAGTGATCCATCCCACCAAATTAACTCAGCTGGAGAGCTTTTGCCAGGCTAGTGAAAGGACATACAAAGATATCAATGTTCTTACATCCAGACTGAGTGAACATTCTCTAATATCTTAAGAGGCATGTATTATGTTCTCCTTCGGTGAACAGGGATGCATATGAAGGGCTATATGTACTCTGTAAAGTGCTCCATAATATGTTGGTCCTATAAGTTATTATGGTTGTGTTAATAGGAGGAGCCAAGAATAAACTCTGTATTAGCTTATACTGTACATTATACAGAGTTAAAATAAAAGCTTGCATAGTATATAAAATGTATTTCATTTGATTATGCAAAATGTTGAGCTTACTGTCCATTTAACTAAGAGTCGGTATTATGGTTAAATACATCATGACACTCCTTCCAATGTTAAACTATTTTCTTTGCTTCTAGGAATGACTTGTCAAGCCCGGACATCGTACACTGAGGATGAAGTTCTTTGGGGTCATCGGTTTTTCCCTGTAATTTCTCTAGAAGAAGGATTCTTCAAAGTAGACTACTCACAGTTCCATGCAACTTTTGAAGTTCCCACTGCACCCTACAGTGTCAAAGAACAAGAAGAAATGCTTCTTCTATCTTCACCAATATTAGCACCAGCATTAGGTAACAGCAAAGAAAAAAATAATTCTGTAGACACTCTGGACAGCCTGGATGACATTAGCACAAAAATGCCTTCAAAACTCCAGAAAATGACTGGCAGGGAGGACCTACCAAGAAAATTACTCAGAATGAGTTCTACAACGTCAGAGAAAGCTTACAGTATGGGTGACTTGCCCATGAAACTCCAACGAATAAGTTCAGTACCGGGTAATTCGGAAGAAAAACTGGTAATGAAAACCACTAGGATGATGTCAGATCCTATGAGCCAGTCGGTAGCAGATTTACCTCCGAAACTTCAAAGATTGTCTGGTGGAGGCAGGATGGATGGGAACTTGCCACCTAAATTAAGAAAAATGAATTCAGACAGATTTACATAACAAACTTTTAGGTATTATTTAAAAAAAATGGGTTTAAAAAAACTCATCAAAATATACGTAAGGAACTGTACAAGCTCTTGCTGAGCTCTTGTTGCCTTTGTAGGAAATCTATATGGGACACCATTTTTAAGGCTGACTGTAGACAGGACTGTACTGTATATATAGTGCTTTCATAAGAGACCTAATGTGTTTTTATGGTCTTTTTAGAACTAAAGTAATACTAACTGGCATGTAGTATCACATCAAGCATGCAATAATAGTGTGCATATTTTGCATATAGTTTTATGGCATGATTCTTACTTTATATTGTATAATCAAAAAAAAAAAGGGGGCATTATTCTTCCCCATATTTTTTAAACTAGTACTTCTATCATAAGAATGGGTAACTATAAGGGCAAAGTTTTAATCAAGATTTATTCATCATTTGAATATAAATTGTAAATATACATACATGCAAGCTATTTCCAGGCATGTATTAATTATGAAGGCCAAAACGAATTTAATAATGTAACATCGTTTTGCTTTAAAGTGGACCTGCCATTTCTGCGCAAAATTGAACCTGGTTAATTTTGGAACATATGTATAAACTAGCCTGTTCCACAAAGCACACTGCAGGTGATCACTATGTCCTGAATACCAAGTTATTGATCATTTTTTAACTCAAAATTATTGATAAAAAAATAATAATAATACGAGAACAGCAGTATTGCCTTCTCTAACATATTTCACAATTTCATTGAGATTAAGTACAATAGTTGCCTGCAGGGAAATAAAAAAAGTTACCATAAAGGTAAACCAATATAATGTTATGGTAACTTCAATGTTTACTTTATATTTACAGTATATGTTGACAGGTGCACTTTATTAAAT
The DNA here is from genome assembly GCA_029574335.1 of Rana kukunoris. NCBI lineage: Eukaryota > Metazoa > Chordata > Amphibia > Anura > Ranidae > Rana > Rana kukunoris. The sequence goes on along the minus strand of CM056054.1, from coordinate 207,176,234 downwards.
TAAATAAAAAGCTAAACTCCAGGCAAACAGCTAAATATACAGGTGAAATACATATATAGGAGCCGTTCTGCTCTACATTTTCATCCTATCAGCTTGTCACTTGTACACCCATTTGCATATTTTATATCTGCCTGGAGTTCAGTTTTAATTTGCTAAATTGAAAAAGGGCTGTCAACTTAAATGGGATACACTTTGTTTTTTATTTATTTATTTTTTTGATTTTTAAATCTGTGTACACGAAGACATTTCTCATTCTTGCCAAAAATTCCACATCACAGCTTCTGCTGTAAAAAAAAGCAAACGTGAAGTTTTCAAATTAATTAGAATTTCAGTTTTAATGATGTTTCCTGGTGTTTTCATTTCTCCTGGGCTGAATTAAATCTTTCAAATAGATGTATGAGGTTTTTTTTTTATGTTGTTATAGGAAAGGTTTTTTTCTTTGAAATAAACTAGTATAACATTATATATCAATTTTAATTTCCCCAAATATTCCTTTCTATTGCAATGAGCTAAAGGCATGGTGTTTAGAAATACTCACACTATTTTTGAAAATAATCTTACTAAAGAGACATAGTATATTCTTGATAAAAAGAATGTGTTCTTAATTAATTTTTTTAAGCCATACAATTGGATTTTTTGAAAACAAAATACCAACTATTTTCTTCAGCACAACACGAATAATAAAATTTGTTTTGGTTTTTCAAATAGAGTTTTATAAAAATATCCTTTTCAGTTCCAATATTTATTTTTAATGTACACTGTTAAAGACTGACATTATGGAATATTATGGGAGCATACTGACCTAAGATATATAATATTGTATGTATTTGTATATGGTTACATTATGCAGTTTTTTTACACGTTGGGTATATTAAATTATATTGTGTCACTGTGCTTGGACCCTTTGAATCCACTGCAAATAAGTTTTAATACTTATTTAAACAGCACCCAGCTATGCTACGTGCACCGTGTCAATTATGTCTGACTAGTTAACTATTTTTATCCTCAATTAAAAATTAAAAGACTCTACAACACTGCAAAATGACAAGCAAGGCAAAATTCATTAAAATAATGGAATGAGTGTTGATCTTTAAAACAAAATCGTAAAAGAGAAATAGACTAATTAAAAAAAGACTACAATGTAACTGTCACCCCTACTGAACTAATTTATTTTTAAACACACGGTTACTAGGAAACTAGAGAGCAAAGCATTTTTCAACGAGTTTTGTAATAGCTTCTATATTCTTTTAAAGATATCTGTCAGTGACTTGTATTGCTCAGAAATGTATACACCAAAATTAGTCATCCAGTAAGCACAGCTTTCAGTTTAGATCTTTTATAGATAACATGTTCCTTTACCATTAATAGGATTGTGCAGCCACATTGGTTAGTGTGGCTCAAAGTTGGACATTCAGGGGCAAATGGACTGTGCACTTTGCAAAGTTGCCCTCTGCAAGTGAAGTTGCTCCAGAGCTTAGTAAATCAGGTAAGGCTTCACTTTGCAAAGAGTACCCAATCACATGCAAGGAAAAAAAACATGATTGGATGATGGAAGTTTACCGTCTTTTTACCTTTAGTAAATCAACCCCTCAGTGTTTGGCACTGGCATTCAGATCTCTGTAAGTTATTTAAAGCCAACAAAACAACCATTCATTATATTTCAGTTTACCAATACTTAAATTTGGTGGCTGTTATTATTTTTACTTTTAAGTCATTTTCCCTTCATTTTCACCTGATGATCTGGCCAGAAACACATTTCCTGTCTTTGGGTGTCTCCATTTTGAAAGGAGGAGCAACGGAGATACCTTTGAACAGTGCCATTGTTCATCTGGGGGAGGGTAGTATCTGATTAGCAGGTTTATTATAAAACAAAGAAAAGAGGGCGCACCTACCTAGTGCATTACCCAAGTGGTATCTTTAATAGTGTATAAAAAGAAGTATACTCACAAACACATAAATCATAAAAGCATATCAAGGTCCAATGTAGGCACAAAGTGACCAGGTCACCGGGACTGCTCCTGACAAGTCAGAGGACCTTCCAGATGGGCAATGCATTTTGAGGGGAGATCCTCTCTTCCTCAGAGCTAAATGGCCAATGTTTATGGTGTACACTGCACAGAGTAAACTAATGCAAGCCATACACAGAGCAAATTTCTTTCCTGCAACCACATGTTGCAGGAAATGTGTTAGCTTCCTCCATCAACACAGACAGTGTTGATGCAGGAATCCCTCCTGCCAGGCCATTGTCTTCTCCCGCCAGGGGGCAAGGGAAGCCGCCCCCGCTGGGCGATCACAGAGATTATTATTAGCGGCTATAGCAGCCACTAGTGATAATAATCATAAGAGAAGAGGCTAGCTGTACTCAAGTTGATTAACCGATCAACTTGATAGATTTAGCCTGCTCATTAACATTTCGAATCTCTGCCAGTTCTGCTGAACCGGCTATAATTTGAACCAGCCTTCGAGTTTACAACTATTTGAAGTGGAAATCATAATTGCAACTATTATATATGTGAGACTGAACTAAAAAAATCTAGATCCTGCAATCACTAAACTTTGATACAGAAAGCACCCCAATGCATTTGGCATATGTCTGCTTTTTCCTTTGATATATATATATATATATATATATATATATATATATATATATATATATATATATATATATATATATATATATATATATATATATGTATATATATTCTTTCATTTAGCAGATAACTCAGTTTGTTTTACCTTTCCATTCGTAAAGAAGGGAAAATATTTTAATGCAAACATTGTTCAGGGAGAATCCAATTCTTAGTATTTGCTACCCTAGGCAAAGACCTACTGTGCCTATTGATCAATTCTGTATATATTTGAAAATACCAGATAATATCAATGTTTTAGTTAATATACACCAAGGTGTCTCTGAGGCTTTGCTGTACCTCCTAGAGCAACCTGTTTTATAGTACTGTAAGACTAGCTATACTCATAAGGAGGCTGATTAAACATCCAACTACAGATAAACATTAAGGACGTGTTTTCTATTGACATGCATGATTGTTTATATAAACATCCCCAAGATGACATATTTTAGGGGACAGAAGAGAACTCTTATGAAAAAAAAAAACAGCACCAGTGGTCATGTACTCAGTGCATAAACATATACATTCAGCTGAAACAGTTGTGTGTGTTTATAGAAGGATCATTTGTAAGGTTGTGATCCAACTGCTGCCTTTTTGTTCCTGTAGAATTGCTCCATCTGTAGTTGAGGCAGCGAGATATCACTCCCTTCCACAAGCGACTCAGCAGCATTCTGGACCACAACAGAGCGACATCTTTCTGCATCTAGCTAATTCCATAGGGACAGACAGGCAGCCTCTTTAGCGATCCTGCCGCTGGTGATTTGCATCTAGCAACAGAATTGCCTATCTGACATCAGCCTATGAAAAATCCTTTAGTGGTTGCATAATTCAAAATGCCACCTCCTGAGTATGGCTCACCTAAGTGTTTGTTTTTAATTTAACTAGTAAACTGATTTTTAGAACACAAAAAGGCAGTTATGATGATTTTATAGCATTTTGATAGAGATCTAGGTAAACCTTAGTCACAAAGATCTCGGGAACTCAGGAACAGAAGAAATATATTTATTATGAGAAATTATTTTATCCTTAATACAAGGATATATTTCTTTATGTGAATATGATTATTTTATCATACAGTATTTATTTTCACAGAAAGTAATCAACAGCACAGACATTAACTAGTTAACTGTTTTCTCTTTTTTTTTTTCTTTACCATGTCTATAATTTAAATTTATGATTTATTGTGTAGGTCTCATATCATAATTCTAAAGTGACATTTTATTATTAATATAAATGACTATGGAATTAGATAGAATGCAGGTAGACTATACAGTGGTGATTAAAATTGAACTCCAGTCAGTCATAAAATCTCTCCATTTGGTGACCCATTTCTTCTGCATAGGTAAGGTTAAATGTTCTTTAGTTTTGGGTAGGTTTTGAATAAAAGAAGGTAACCTTATTCCTCATTACCCTGGCAGCTGGTGCTTTCCTCTGCTCTCCTCCATTCCTGGTACAGTAGGTAGACCTCCATTGTATGTGATGACATTAGGGACCTTGGGGCCACATCCAACCGATCATCAAAAAGAAAGGGATTCCTTGGCGCTTGGATCCCTTGGTACAGCGGGAAGAAGCTTGCAGGTCTCAGGAATAGGCTAAGTATTTATTTGTTTTGAATCCCTCCTCCAAAGGAGCATTTAATCCTTGCTGGGTTGTTATAGGTGCATAAACGGGGACATTTTACAGCTGATTGGAGTTCCTTGGTTAAGACATTAAAGAGAAGTCATGCTTCTTTGCACAATTTTTAGAAAAACAGCGTTACCAACAGCGAATATTAATACCCATTAAGAAATAGGTAAAAACCCATGTTCAAATATCTAAAAAGTTTTCAAATTAATTTCTTATAAGGTTATTTCATTAATGCAGGAGCCTTATAACCTCAAAGGAAGCTTGTTTATGAAACTGTTGGAATGTTTTCCCACTGTTTAAAACTAAGCTTACTCCTAGAGATCTGTAATACATTTTGATGAAGTCAGCATTATCGATTGATTAGACTTGAAAAAAGTATTTGATTAAAAACTTCATAACTTGGAATAAATGACTTTGGTTTGTAAAGCTTGGTATACTTCTTGCTCAAGTTTTATGATGCTACTGTAGGAATGTTTAAAAGTATTTGCAAATTCCTTATATAGAGTTGTAAATATCACTATGGGATATTTGCGGTACTGTTTTATAAACGTATAAAATATCCTCATAATTACAGAAGCAATTGACAGCTAACAGTGTTCTTCACATTCTGTAGATAATTTGTTTGATGGATGAGTTACGTTAGACATAAAGGCCTCAAGTACATTAACCTGTCATCTGTATTCACAAAACGCTCTCAATGTCTCCTTTTGTGGACTCTTTTGATAAAGTCTGTAGTGCAAGAAAATGTACTTTATGTTTTTAAGCACTTCTACTGCTTTCTAATTTGGTTGAAAGAAAGACTGAAGTATGTAAAGAAACAGATCTTTGATGAATAAAGTCCATAAATGTGCATAAAGTTTCTTGAATGGTGTAAAATGGAATAAAGTAAACCTGTTAGGTTCCTTGCAAAAGAAGCGGTAGTATACCCAATCTCTTGTGACCCTTGTCTCCTACAATATTTCCAATTCAACTCTACAGCCTCTATAAATCTCTTCCAGGAGTGTTGGGTGCCTGTGCCACCCGGGGTTAGGGCTGCCATCAAGGGGGATGGCCCATACACTTTTAGGGGGCACAGGTATCCTGAGGGTCTCAGGGCACCTGATAGGAATAGGGAGAATGCAGAAGCAGGTGTAGGGTGTCACATGACTGTGCTGGCTTTCTATAGGTGCACTGCAGAAGAGTAGTCGGCAGTTGCTTTTGCTCTGTGTCATTGAGCTCACATCAAGCTCATCGCTGCCACCTCTGTCTCTGGCTATTCGTTTTTTGTTTTTGTTTTGGAGTTGTTTTGTTTTTCTTAGATATGCTGGGGGGGATAGATTGGTGGGGGGGGGGGGGTGGATTTAAAGGGTAGTGCAATTAGTGGTAGTGTAGGGTCCTGCTAAAAAGAGTCCACCTTTCGGTAGCATTTTTTGGGCAAAATAGAATTCCTTACCGTTAAATCATGAAGCACTGATTGGCTTGGAATACAATTATAATTTTCATATATTAAGTTGTAAGAGTGTTAAAATAAAAGTGGGTGCACTGAAGGACCTGGTGGGATGGCCAGTGGGCAGATTTGGTGGTACTGCCAGTGGACAGACCCTGGGAAATGTTGCCGGCCAGGCCCAGGCCTAAAGCTGTGTAAGGAGCCACAAAATTTCTGATGGCTGTCCTGCCCAGAGAGCTGTGTTCTTTCCAGGACACGATGGTAAAGTAGGGTTTGGAAGATAGAAATACAACTGCAGAAGGATATATGCATCTGATATTCCTGAGCGTGCTGGAAGGGAAGAAGAGACAGAGGAGACAAGGTCCACCAGAGAGGCATGTATAATGCCTCTTCTCTAACAGGGAACCTTCAGTTGCTTTCTAAAGGAAAGTAACTTTAACCACTTAAGACCCGGACCAATACGCTGGTAAATGACCCAAGGTGTTTTTGCGATTCGGCACTGCGTCGATTTAACAGACAATTGCGCGGTCGTGCGACGTGGCTCCCAAACAAAATGTGCGTCCTTTTCTTCCCACAAATAGAGCTTTCTTTTGGTGGTATTTGATCACCTCTGCGATTTTTATTTTTTGCGCTATATACAAAAATAGAGCGAAATTTTTGAAAAAAAAACACTATTTTTTACTTTTTGTTAAAAAAAAATCAAATAAACTAAATTTTATTCAAACATTTAGGCCAAAATTTATTTAGCCACATGTCTTTAGTAAAAAAAAAAAATCGCAATAAAAAAAAATAGCTACCTAGCGGGAACAGCGACACTAATACAGCGATCAGAAAAATGATCGCTTAGTGACGCTGGCAATAGGGAGTGAAAGGGTTAACTAGGGCGGTGATCAGGGGGTTAAAACTTTATTAGGGGGGGTGGGGGGGCTATCCTGAACCTAACACTAACTGTTTTTTACAGTGCCTGTCACACTGACACTAAATGCAGTGATTAAATCACTGCATTCAGTAACACTGTGACAGGGGGGTGGGGGGGGGCGATCACAAGGGGTTAATATGCCTATGTGAGTGTGTGTCAGTGTTGTGTTGGTGCACACTTACTTGTGATGTCTTCTCTCATCAGCAGCGCTGGGAAACAGCGCTGCGATGAGAGAATACATCATTTCCTCCTTCCTGTGTAAACACAGGAGGAGGAAGTGACAGGCTGGGAGCGCGCTCCCATTGGCTGGGAGCGATCGCGGGGGGGGCGGATATCACGGACATCCGCCCGCAGATCCCGGATCGCTCCCAGAGGTAGGGAGACCCCCGCACGCCGCGGAGGGGGTCCCGATGGGACCCCCGAACCGCACTCAGGCGGGGACGTAAATTTACGCCCTTGTGCCTGTACGAGCCATGTTGTGGCCGTATATGTGCGTGCGGGGGTCTTTAAGTGGTTAAAGTAAGCCCTTTGTGAGAAAACTATGGGGGCTGCCATTGTTGATGAGAGTCTGAAAATGCTTTTTGCCTGCCTGTTATGTTGTCCAAACAAGTGTGGAGGAGAGAAAAAATGAGGAAAAACTTTTTTTGTATACTTGTTTTTGGTCAGTGACTCAATGTATTGAAGCCAAAAGGCCAGCATGGCAATCAGGCAAGTAGCATGTTTCTATTTTAGAGGAACTTTGGTATACAACAAAGGGCTGTTATGAACTCTAAATATAACCTATTTGATTTTACATCATTATCTGAAATGAGAGAATAGCATACTGTATATGAAAATCAACCAATCTCAATCAAATTTTCAAAACAAAATCTGTGTCTGGGCTCATTTTGCATTAGGATCACAAGGAGTATATGGAAGCCATACTCTACTCATGCCCAATGTTTCCTTGGCATCACATGACCACCCAGAGGGCATTCACATAGTGTAGAAAACAAATGATTCTGACATATGTTGGTTCTTATATGTCTTGCTTCATTTAATATTTGTCTTTTAGATTACTCCTCCTGAGAAAGCAGTGTTTGTACCGCGAAACTAGTAGAGGAAAGATCAATTATGAGACATACTCCATCAACAGATATCTCTTGGAGGAACCCTGATTCCGCGTACACACGATTGGTTAAACCAATAAGAACAGTCTGATGGACCATTTTCATCGGTCCAAACCGATCGCGTGTAGGCCCCATAGGTTATTTAACCATCGGTTCAAAAAAAAAAACTTGTTTTAAATTTAACCGATGGATTCCTAACCAATAGAAAAAAAATGATCGTTAGTAGGCACGACCATCGGTTAAAAATCCACGCATGCTCAGAATCAAGTCGACGCATGCTTGGAAGCATTGAACTTCATTTTTTTCAGGACATCGTTGTGTTTTACATCACCACGTTCTAACACGATCGTTTTTTTAACCAATGGTGTGTAGGCGCGACGCACCATCAGTCAGCTACATCGGTTAACTGATGAAAACGGTCCATCAGACCATTCTCATCGGATGGACCAATCGTGTGTACGCGGCATGAGTATTTGTATATAGATTATCCAACTTTTTCTCATGAAATTTGTATGTCATTTTTATATGTAATAAATAATTAATTTTATCTAAATTACGTTTCTGTCAATCAGTACCGAGATAGTCCACTTTAAATTTGGGTGGGAATGTTTTTGGTCAGCTTCAGCAACTGCCCTGATATTCCAGCCTTTCCCCGTTTCTCTATATTTTGGTTCGTCAATGATAAAAAAAAAATGTACTCTACCATCAAACTCAATTAGAAAATTTGATTGGAAAAATTGTACAATTCTGCCCAATATTCTGTTTTATCTCTTGCTAAGGGGGATTTGAACAGAGATAAGGCCCATACACACGATCTGACTTTTTGACAACAAATGTCCGACGGACCTGTTTGATTGAAAAATCCAACCGTGTGTATGCTCCATCGGATAATTGTTATTGCTTTTTCATCGGACAAATGTTCGCTGTGAATGCTATCAAACTTTTCGGCAACAAATGTCCGATGGAGGCTAATCCAATTGTGTGTACACAAGTCCATCGGACTAAAGTCCAAAGTACAAACACACATGCTCAGAACCAATGCTAACCATAAGACAACATTAGCAGAAGTTTCCCAAAGGGTGGCGGTAAAGAGCTGAAAAACCACATGATTTAGTGAAAGTTGGCTGGAAAAGTCCTGCCGTCTGTATGCAGAACAAGTTCATGGACAATGCCCTTCGGACAGAAATCCAATGAAAAGTCAGATGGAAGTCCAATCGTGTGTATGAGGCTTTAGCCTAGCACCCCTCTTTTCTTCCCTTTTTAAACATATGTTGAATACCATAAACTTAGACCGTGTACACACGATCGGTCAAAACCGATGAAAACAGACTGAAGATCAGTTTTCATCGGTCCAAACCGATCACGTGTGGGCCCCATCGGTCAGTTATCCTTCGGTCAAAAAAAAGAGAACTTGCTTTAAAATTTAACCGATGGACGCCTGACCGATGGGTCAAAAATGATCGTTAGTATGCAAAAGCATCGGTTAAAAAGCCGCGCATGATCAGAATCAATTCGACGCATGCTTGAAAGCATTGAACTTCATTTTTTTCAGCACGTCGTTGTGTTTTACGTCACCACGTTCTGACACGATCGTTTTTTTAACCGATGGTGTGTAGGTACATCAGACCATCAGTCAGCTTTATCGGTTAACCGATGAAAACGGTCCTTCGGACTGTTCTCATTGGATGGACTGATTGTGTGTACGCGGCCTTACAGTAAGAAATGGGTAGAATATCTAAAAAAAGTACATAATGTAATAAAGAAAGGAAAACGAGTAGTGCCAAAATCTGACAGTAGTCCAAGTCTGGTATAGGACATGTATCCCAAATGTAGTTAAAAACAACTTATGGCTGCCGGTCAATTTTTTTATCATTCGTGTATATTAGTTAAATTCATTTGTTTTATATAATATCTGATGATTAGTATAAACTCTTAATTTGACATATCTACAATCAATACAGGGTGTTTCCATGGCACTGCTTTTTCTATTGTTGACTACTATTGTCTTACAATAATCTATTTGGGGTTATGTAAGGTAAGAAGAGGGAGGTGTGTGTTTCCCTTAATCAGTAGTGTGTCTTTTTGTACTCCTGAATAATAGGAGATCAAACTAAACAAGCTTTTCAGGCTATTCACAACATAGCAGTAAATTCACACTGATTAAAAATCACGAGGAATTGTTGCAAGTGTCCGACTGCAGGCTGCAAGTGAGAAATATGAAGTATTCATATGCAGTATTAGCTATCATCCTTTTCATGGTATAGATACAGATATAGGTTTTTGTAAATGTTTACCCACTGTCTTTGTAGATTTTTTTTAGCTGAGATTAGTCCTGCCAATTTCCATTTTGCCGTATACCTTTTGTTGTATTATTGAAATATTATTGTATTTGGGTCCATTTTGTTTTTATTGTTTGAACATTCATCTCTTTCTGGATTAATCTGCTCCTTTACCCAATACAGCATCTGCACCTTAGGCTGTGACCAGCCTTTAGTTACATATCTGGTTCATGGTTCTTATGTGCTGAAGGCCTTTAGGCCTGATTCACACCTATGGCATTTTTAGTGCTTTTTGCATTTTTGCTGGTTTGCACTACAGTCCATTTAACATGGTTTCCTATGGAACACGTTCTGTAGTGCAAATCTGCAAAAAGCACTAAAAAATGCATAGGTGTAAATCAGGCCTAAGGCTGGATTCATACCTATGCAGTTGTAGTGCTTTTTGCATTTTGCAGATTTTCACTACTGTCCATTTAACATGGTTTCTTATAGAAGATGTTCTGTAGTGCAAATCTGTTAAATGCAAAAAGCACTAAAAATGCATAGGTGTGAATCAGGCCTAATGTCTAGTTCAGGGGTGCTCAACCTGTTTCCCTCCAGCTGTTGCGGAACTACAAATCCCATGAGGCATTGCAAGGTGGACAGTTACAAGCATTACTCCCAAAGGCAGAGGCATGATGGGTCTTATAGTCATAGGCGTGCGCAGAGGGTGTGCCAGGTGTGCCCAGGCACACCCTAATCACTCCCTGCTGTGCAGATTCCCCCTGCTGCCCAGTGTCCCCTCCCACAACATGGCTGGCTTCCCTCCTCTCCCATTGGCTACTGCAGTGGGCACACATAGATGATATTTAAGGATGAGTGGGGGAAGGGGTAATGTAATTTACCGGACCCTTCCCTTTCTGAATGAACATCGTGAGAGATCGGTACTGTGTTTTTAAACTTTCATGTGCACACCCTAATGCAACAGGCAGTGCACACCTATGGTTGTAGTTCTGCAACAGCTGGAGGGCCACAGGTTGAACACCCATGGTAGAGTTTATGCATATCCAGAGTTTGTTACTTGTTTACAGCTTCTTGCATTAGGGTGATACCTACAAGTGAATCTTGCTTTTGTAAAGTACTTTATGTGACTCTGTAGTCAGTTCATTTGATAAATAAAAACATAAATAAAGGCTGTGCAGAATATTTTAAATGAACACCATTTGATTTTACTACAAAAATGTATTATTATACGGTATCTAAATATACGACTCTTGCACTAATTTTTTTTTTTTTTTTACAGAATACATAAACATATGCATCGGCTTTGCGCATTGTGTAATGATACAAAATTGTATTAACATCCGATGTGAAGCCCTGGGATGTATTACAAAAAAATATTAAAAATGTGTGCATTTTAAATTTTTGTATTTACTTTTTTATTTTTCCTTATTCAGGATGTTACAATTGTACTTTTATCCAAATAGAACATTTATATGTTTTTTCTTTTAAAACATTAAATCCAGTTAAAAGTTCAACAACTACCATCGATTTGGATGGCACAAATAGCCATAATTATTGTGGAATGTAGTTTCATATATTAAATAATGACACCTAATGTACAGTGTGCAGTGCATAAAAAATGAATTCAATAAAGTTTTTTTTTTAAACTTTCTACGATTGTTTTTGTGTGCTTGCAGTACATAATTGTTGCTCTTATATCTGTATGGCCATTTCTACCATCATATAATTGTATTTGTAATGCAACATGTGTTATAAAGTAACATTACTGTATATCCCAAAGCATTTTGCACAAACAACTGGGGGAATCCATAGTGGAGAAGGATCTGGGGGTTTTGGTAGATCATAAGCTCAATAATGGTATGCAATGCCAAGCTGTGGTTTCTAAAGAGAGCAAAGTCCTTTCTTGTATTAAAAGAGGTATGGACTTCAGAGAGAGACAGATCAATTTTCACCTGTACAAATCATTAGTAAAACCTCATCTGGAATACGGAGAAAGAGTTAAAAAATTCAAAATCACCTACAGAGATTGTAATAAAAAAATAATTGAAAAAAAAAAAAGATAAATAGCTCTAGCCCAATGGTTCTCAACTCCTGTTCTCAGGACCCACTAACAGGCCACATTTTAAGTATTACCTTGGGAAGATGCAGACTAGAATACTGCAAACACTGACCAGCAAAAGATATCACCTGTGATGTATTTAACTTAGGCCTCGTACACACGACCGAGGAACTCGTCGGGCAAAACACATCGTTTTCCTCGTCGAGTTCCTTGTTAGGCTTGTCGAGGAACTCGACAAGCTGTCTTTGCGTACACACGTTAAAGACCAAACCTCCTCGTTCTCAAACTCGGTGACTTCAACACATACAGCGGCAAGGGAAGTTCGATTTCATTGGCACAACCCTTGGGGCTGCTTTTGCTAATCTCATGTTACTGCGTGTTAGGAAAACGTTTGGTAAGAGACATTTGCACTTTTCAGTCTGTTACAGCGTGACAAATGTGCTATTTCCATTACAAACGCTAATTTTACCGAAGGTGCGCGGGTTTCTTAGCATACACACGCTCGAGTTTCCTGACGAAAAGCAGCCCGATGAGGAACACGACGAGCCAATTTGGACTCCCGTCGAGGAAAAAGAGAACTTGCTCTCTTTTTTGCTCATCGAGTTCCTCATACTGTACACACGACCGGTTTCCTTGGCAAAAAAGCTCTCCCACCGAGTTTCTTGATGGATTTTGTCGAGGAAACCGGTCGTGTGTACGAGGCCTTACTGTATCTTGCAAACCTGACCTGTTAAGCCCTGTACACACGATCGGTTTGTCTGATGAAAAGAGACCAATGGACTGTTTTCATCGGACAAACCAATCGTGTGTGTTGGCCCTATCGGTTTGTTTTCCATCGGTAAAAAAAAAATAGAACATGTTTTACATTTTTCCTATGGATAAAAAAACGATAGAAAAAAATGATCGTATGTGTGGAAGTCCATCGGTCAAAAGTCCATGCATGCTCAGAATCAAGTCGACGCATGCTTGGAAGCATTGAAGTTCATTTTTTTTCACCACTTCGTGTTTTACGTCACATGTTTTTTCCTGACGAGATTCTTGGCAAGAATCTCTTGCCGCCCGAGTGTTAAAACTCTCCATTTAAAAGAACCGTGGTTCTTTTGAAAGGCAAGAACACGGTGACGTCATTGCGTACGACGAGCATCCGCTCATCACATTCGATGCCGATTCTGCTATCTTGCTTCACCCTACCTATGCCGTGGAAGCTACCGCGCATGCGTCTAAGTCATTTAGAGCATGCGTGGGTTTCCACGGCGACCGGTAAGTATACAGACGCTCGAGTTTCTCTTTGGGAAACAGGCTGTCAAGAATCCTGACGAGAAAGTAGAGTGCATGATCTCTATTTTTCTCTTCGAGATTCTGGCCAGATTTCCCGATGAGAAACCTGAAAGCCTCGTGCACACGCTTGGTTTACTCGGCAAAAAAGCTCTGCCTGCAGTTTTCTTGCTGGCTCTTGCCGAGAAAACCGGGCACGTGTACGAGGCATAAGACATTCCTTTCCAACATCTTTTTCCTGTTCAATACAAACGCTAAAGAACAGAAATAGGAAAGGGATTGAAATCAAAACAACAAGTGACAGTGTGTTACCCCAATTACAGTCGTTTGCTTTGGATTGACACTGCACCATGCTGAAGTTTTAAAATGGAACACAACAACATGAATTGAAAAGTCAGCACATTTATGCCAATAAATAAACAGGAAAAGAAAGGCTCTAATAATGCTGCCAAATTGTTTCTATTGTTTCTTGAAAAAAAAGGGAACAAAGCTGATAAACAAGCTCACATGCCCATAGCGATAAAGAAATTTGCAGTAATACTTCATTGATTTCAAATTAAAATGTGCTTTATTTTTGTTATTTTTCTACCAACTAAAAGTAAATCTGCTGCACTTGTTAATGGATTTCCTATTCCCTCCTCTGAACCATATCCAACAACAGCATAGAAAAGAAGATTAACCAACGTTTGAGATCTCCAGAATACAATTTTGCCTTCAGATTGTATATGATGCTCATTTTCAGGACCAGTTGTTTTGCTAACTCATAATTGTAAAACGTCTTGCATATGTAAAGAAATAATTCAAAAATCAGCATCTGTTTAACCACTTCAACCCCGGAGGATTTGGCTGCCCAATGACCGGGCCATTTTTTGAGATTCCGCATTGCATCGCTTTAACTGAAAATTGTGCGGTTGTACAACATTGCACCCAAACAAAATTGACGTCCTTTTATCCCAACAAATAGAACTTTCTTTTGGTGGTATTTGATCACCTCTGCGGTTTTTATTTTTTGCGCTATAAACAAAAAAGTGCAACCATTTTGAGAAAAAGCTATATTTTTAACTTGTTGCTATAATAAATAATCACCGAAAATATATATATAAAAAATTTTTTTCTTCAGTTTAGGCCGATATGTATTCTTCTACATATTTTTGGTAAAGAAAATAAGCAATAAGCGTATATTGATTTGTTTGAGCGAAAGTTATAACGTCTACAAAATAGGGGATAGAATAGACAGCTATGGCAACATATAGAACAATAGTGGACTGGTCCCAGGGGAACACAAGCAAGGCGTAATAGCTTATGCTAAGTGAACGCTAGAACACCACTATAATAAACAGGGGTGAGGGTGGCCAATAACAAAAATGGTGGTCTAAGCGTTTCCAGTTCCGGAAGGGATAGATACCCAAAAGAAAAATGCAATATAAATAAAAAATCCTTGGAACCACCGATTAAGGTTTGGTTTCAAGATTTTAAATTAATTAGTGCAGCTGAAATCATTAAAGCAATGAGAACAGCTAATACTAACTCTCCTGTTACTGACTGCTGCCCAGGCAAACTGATAAAGGCATGCAGTGAAGAAATAGCATTGGTCTTGGCTGACCTATTCAATACTTCATATCTAGAAGGCTCATATCCTACTATGTTTAAATCATCATTGATTACTCCGGTAGTCAAGAAGAGAGAGGGTGATATAAACGATAAAAATAACCATCGACCTATAGCAGGCCTACATTATCTGGCTAGACTCTATGAAGGTGATGCACGCACCCAGCTTCAACAGTTTGTCGAGGAGCAGGCATTGCTGGATGTGAAACAATCTGGCTTTAGACCACGGCACGGAACCGAGACTACATTAATCGATGTCACGGATTCCTTGCTGATGGCTAAAGATAACAACCAAGATTCCATCCTAGTAATGCTGGACCTCTCGGCGGCTTTTGACACTGTGGACCATGGGATCGTTTTACAGCGGCTGCGGGAGGTTGCGCATGTAAAGGGAACTGCCCTCAGATGGTTTTCATCTTTTTTGGAGGGCAGAAGTCAGAGGGTACGCCTGGGGAGCCACTTCTCCGAAAGTCGACCTGTTGAGTGTGGAGTTCCCCAGGGGTCCCCCCTTTCCCCGTTGATATTTAACATTTACGTGCGCCCCCTCTTGGCCCTTATTCGGTCCCATGGTCTGCAGTGTCAGAATTACGCTGATGACACCCAGCTCTATTTGAGGGTGGGAGCGGGATCACTTGATACAGCCACAAAAAAACTTACTGATTGCCTAAAAGGAGTGGAACGTTGGATGGGAGAAAACTATCTGGCGTTAAACAAATTAAAAACTGAAGTACTCGTGGTCAGGAGTTCCGTAAGCGAGATACCTCAAAATTGGACACTGCCATGGCAAGACATGGATGGTAATGGTCCAGGCTGCAGTAAAGTGGTTAAAAATCTGGGATTTTATATAGATGAGGATCTGCTATTTTTGCCACACATTAATCAAGTCACCAAGACTGTTATGTACAAATTAAAAGTACTACGTAGGATCCTTGTGTATTTAGCTCCTATGGATCACCCTAAAGTTATTGCTGCCCTGGTCTTTCCTCATTTAGACTATGGTAATGCACTTCTAGTGGGCATCCCGGGAACATATATACAAAAACTACAAAAATTACAAAATTTTGCAGTTCGTATTGCAACTGGACTGAGAAAAAGAGATCCAACATCAGAACAATTAAACAGTCTGGGGTGGTTAACTGTCGATAAACGCATTAAATTAAAAATAGCATGTTTAATGTATAAAACATTTAATGCTATGACGCCAAAATATATAATGGATAAGGTTGTCAAACATGTTCCAACGCGACAGTTACGCGAAGATGGATATTATCGCGTAAACATCCCAAAAATAAAGAATATCCGAATTGGTGGTCGCTCATTCTCATACCAAGCGGCGGTGCAATGGAATGCTCTGCCGATTGATATTAGAAGGGCAAAAACTTTTAACCAATTCAAAAAAATGATGAAAGGTCACCTACGCAACCCTGGATCTGATTAGATTATGTAGTTTGATTGAGTACTGTATATAGAAAAATGTAGTCAGTGATATTTGGTATGTGAATTTTGTAATCTAACTCTAAAAATGAACTATTTTAGATATGGATGCCCTAGATGAATGAAAAGTTAATTAACCTAAATGTATATTAATGGACTCAATGTGACAAATTTTTTTTCCTCCTTTTAATCATGTTTTAGATTTTCTATGTTTTTGTGTACCTATATGTCTGAACTATGTTGATTTTGTTTCTGATGGCCTTGCAACGAAACCATTACATTTGTTGTAAAGCGAGTAATTAAGAAATAAAAACAAACAAACAAACAACAAACAAACAAATACATCATTGGCTGAATAAACATCATCTAAGGGTATAAATACCTAAACCAACATGGCGCCAGTAGCTTCCTGACGACGCATGGTGGATTGCGAAATGCGTAGAGGCTTCTGGGTAAACGTTGGACGTCATACGTCACCTCCTGTTGCTGACCCGCGCGGTTACCGAGGTGTGCCACTGAGGGGATTCACACACTGGTGAGCGTCTTTTGCTTGGTACTGCTGGAAAGACTTGGTGCCGGTCTGGATGCACTAAACTATGTGAGTTTGATTTTATATTTATACATTTTTTAATAAAAGTTAAAATATACTACGCTATGATCAGTCCCTTGCTTCATGTGAAAGCGTATTAACCAGGAATCCTATGAGAGGAATATTGGAATACATTGGTGGAAACGGATTGGCAGATTAACCCCAGGGAGCGGATATGAAATATGTGGTGCTGTGATTTTTAGGAATTTACAAGCACTTTTACACAGTTCCACAGGGGATTTCTGACAGGCAGGGGGAGATAAGACAGCATATAGCATGATAAGACCTACCTTGAAAATAAGCCCTATTGTGTTTTTGGTTGCCAAAATTAATATAAGACCCGGGCTTATTTTCAGGGAAACACGGTAATAACATTTTCGGATTTTATACTCCAGGAGTATATAATACATTTTGGAAATTCTACAGAAATGCTTAAAGGGTCACTAAAGGATTTTTTTTAGCTAAATAGCTTCCTTTACCTTACTGCAGTCCTGGTTTCATGTCCTGATTGTTTGTTTTTGCTATGATGTTGCTGTCTGTCTTTTCTGTTCTCGACACTTCCTGGTTGTCTGTTTCCAGATGAAAAAAGTCATGGGAGCTTTCTCTCTGTGGTCACTAATCAAGGAGGTGTGATTACTGTGTGTCTACAAACCATAACTGCCCTGTATTGCATCCATTGGGGGCGGCAAGCGGGAGGAGCGACATAGCTCGGCGCTGGCTCCCGCAACGGGGATCGCAGGTGTTCAATCTCGGCGCTAGCAGAGGCGAGATTGACACAAAATCAGCGGCACCTACTGTATTTCCATTACAAATACTACTTTTACCGAAGGTGCGCGGGTTTTTAAGCATACACATGCTCAAGTTTCTCGTCGAAAAGCAGCCCGACGAGGAACACGACGAGCCAATTTGACTCCCGTCGAGGAAAAAGAGAACTTGCTCTCTTTTTTGCTCGTCGAGTTCCTTGACAGTTTCCTCAAAGAAAAACGTACACACGACCGGTTTCCTCGGCAAAAAAGCTCTCCCACCAAGTTTCTTGATGGATTCTGCCGAGGAAAACGGAAGTGTGTACGAGGCCTAAGGCTAAAACGAAAATTTTCAGCAGCAGAATCTATAAAGCGGAGTAACAGACAGTAATAGAAACCTGATATAGGTTTGAACCCTTTTCCCGCTTGGCTTGAATATTAAAATCTTCCTTTGCATAGGGGTTCTATGCAATCTATATTCACCTCTACATGTATAGTCAGCTTATTTTATCAACAATACGCAATTCAATAACACTGGACCTTTGTGAAATGTTAATACAAAGCTGTGGCTCTATTTGTTCTTTAAGCCAGAACTCTCTATAGATAAGAATTAAATTGCTTTGTTGTTTACTCTGACATACACACTGTTGAAACAACATCTGAAAAAAATATCTTAATTGTCCTATAATGTCAGGAAATATAACAGCTAAACTAGGATTCCACGGTCATTTGGAGATGTCTTACAGCCTTAACGCTATGTGGATGAGTTGCCTTGTAGCCTTAGGGGGATAACAGTCATCATTACGCTTTTAAAACATGTCTACAGACAGGTTATTGGAAAAACAAATACTATCTGCAGTCCCAGGAAGGAGCAGGTAAGATATTTAAAGAGTGAACTCAAATGACATTGTCTTAGCGTACCTGTATGAGAATACTGCTAATTACTGTAGGCTAATTTCTAGTTAAAGGCCACGCTAGACAAGTCTCTAGATACTGGACCTCTATAATGGACACGTTCAGCTTCTCCTGCCACCCGACATATGAAGGGAATATGATTGATGTTAATGAGTTACATTTGTGAAAGCAATGTCCTTACTGATTTGACAATCTGGAAATGAAATGCAGAAAATGATGGCATTGTTAGTGGGAATTAGTTTTGGCTGTATTCAAGACATTTGGGTTCTTCGAGAACAGCAGATTTTTTTTTTTTTTTAACCACATGCAATCTATTTATAAACTAGGGATGAGCAATCTTAGGGCCAGATTCAGGTAGTCCAGAGCATCTTTGCTCTGGAGTAACGCTTCTCATTTGCGTTGCGCTGCAGAATTTTTAGGAGCAAGTGCTGTCATTCACGAAGCACTTGCTCCTAAAGTTGCGGCAGCGCATCACAAATGAGCCGGCGGAATTCAAATTTGGCGGGTACGGGGCGTGTAGTATGCTAACTACGCGCGATCCCGCCGCCAACGTACTGCGCATGCGTCGAGTGTCAAAACATCCCCGTGCGCATGCTCCAAAATCTGTGAATGAACGTCAATGACGTCACATTCCCATTCATGACCGTTTTACGCAAGCGACGTTTTTTTTTTTTTTCCCAACGCGATGACGACGCCTATACCTAACATAGGATACTCCAACCCCATGTAGGTATATCTATGCGCCGCGTATCCCGTCCGGAAACGTCGTATCGTCATTGCGTCGCGCCGGATTTCGATCGTGAATTGCCGATTTCCGCTCATTAACATATTTTTTGAGCGTAAATCGGCGGGAACGCCCCCGGCGCCATTTTTAAGTTGAAGTAACGATGCGATGGCGAAACTCAGTTACGCTGCTCGCATCGGAACTTCAACCCGGCGTTTCTTGTTTTCTGGTTACAGAAAACAGAAACGCCGGCTCAAAGTCACAGTTAGGCTGGCGGATCACTCGATCCGCCAGCGTAACTGTTCCTGAATCTGGCCCTTAGTATTCAAACCCACTGAATTCTATCTGGGGCAAAACTTGATACCTAACATCAGCCATTTTCAAGGCTAATTGGCGAGGTATTGTTAAAAAAAGGGCTTGGGGAGCAATGTGATGGATCATGGGGGACAAGTACTAATGCAAAAAATATAAAAATAAACTGTACTTTAGGGTCTTTTCATTCACCTTTGTTTGACCCGCTGATTATTCGGGACACAGGCAGAATGGCAGTCTGCCTATGTAAACAAGGCAGATCACTGTTCTGTGAGAAGGGAAGGTTGTAGTCTAGGGTGACCACATGTCCTGGATTGCCTGGGACAGTCCCGCATTTGGCATGCCTGTCCTGGGTCTCGGGCACCTTCATTCCGGAACAATACAGTGTCCCGGAATTGCTCCCTGGGTCAATCTGATGCCCCTTAAAAAGGATGCTGCATCACCGCTGTCATTCACTTTTCCGTTGGACTCCAGTGTGACTGCGACAAATTAGAAGTTGTTAACCACTGCCCCCTGGTTCACTGCCCAAACTGGTTACAAGCTGTGGCCCGTCTGGTGTCTAGTAACCAGTGATGTCACAACGAGGAGGAGAGCAAGGCCCCAGCATTCAGAGTGGAGGAGGATTTAACTTCCTCCTCCGCACCTACTGCTTAGAGAACATCCTCCTTGTATGCTCTCTGGTGGCATGCAGCGCAGGTGAAAGATTGTCAGGAACTGGCTGCAGTGCAGACAGGCCGGTCGGGACTCGGCAGTTAAGTATGCTGGCAGAAGAGGAGGAGGGGAGTCGATGACAGATGAGATGACACTCCTGACGCCGGTAACCTACCCCAGGAGGCCGCCATCTTTGCAGTTTAGAATCTGAATGCTGCCTGATGTCTGCCAGAGGGGGCGTTGCCAAAGAAAAATATATATCCTATTGGCCACATAATTTGGATAAATGCTGCATCTGGTAGCAGGCGACAGTGGCAAGTAACATGCTTCATCTGGTGGCAGGTCACGGTGGAACACTGCATCTGGTGGCAACTGACAAGCTCAGGGTTCCCACTGATTCTGAATTATGGTGAGCTGAACTAATTATACAATGTAATAATATAAATACTGTGATTTAATGATCCTGACACCATATCAAGCATGTTGTTGGGATGATTTAAGTTCTAAAACCAGCCATTGCCCCAACAAATCACCCGCCGCCGAATTCCCAGTCAACCCCCGAGACTACATTCCTTTATCTTTTTTTTGGAAAGGGGGGCCCTGCATGGCAGTTTGGAAATGTGGTCACCCTATTGTGATCCTGTGTTCCTACAAAGCGGGAACACAGATATCTACTTTTCCATGGTACAAGCATTCCCCCTACAGACAGTTAGTAAGCACTCCCTAGGCACACATTTAACCCTTTGATCGCCTCTGATGTTAACCCCTTCCCTACCAGTGTCATTAGTACAGTGACAGGGCAGATTTTTAGCACTGATCGCTGTATTAGTGTCACTGATCCCCAAAAAGTGTCACTTAGTGTCGGATTGGTCCACCGCAGTCCTACTACAGGTCGCTGATCCCCACCATTACTAGTAAAAAAAATGTATAAATAATTCCATAAATATATCCCATAGTTTGTAGACATAATTTTTGCACAAATCAATCAACAAGTAAGGGATTACATTTACTTTAATCACTTCAGACCCAGAAGGTTTCACCTCCTTCCTGGCCAGAGCATTTTTTGCAATTTGGCACTGCACAATTTAACGGACAATTGTGCGGTCATGCAGTGCTGTGCCCAAACAAAATGTATGTCCTTTTTCCCATAAATGGAGCTTGAAAGGGGAAGGATGTGGGGTTCGGACACTGACACTGACCTCCTTCGATCATGTGGCAGCTGTAGCCTGCGTCACTGAAAGGGGCAGGATGTGGTGTCCGGACACTGACCTCCTTTGATCATGTGGCAGCTTGGCTACAGCTAGCACATGATCGAAGGAGGTCAGTGTCCGCACACCACATCCTGCCCTTTCAGTGACGCAGCGGTTGTTCCGCCCTCCAACCCAGCAGCTAACGCGGCTGTTTCAAGACTCCAGCAGCGCTGTGTCTGGGCTTCCCTGCCACTGTACTTTATGGCAGTAAGAGAGATTCCACCCCTATTGGCTCTCCGCAGTCATCTGGACTGGTCTGTACCTCCCTTACATCCAAACCTCCACACACTATGGCGGTGTGGACTGTTCCCCGCCGTGCAGTGCTCTTCCTGAACAATTGATTTCACCTTGTGATCGCTCCACAGCCTTTCAGAAGGGACTTTTGAGAGTTCATTGCAGAGGTATTGTACCAACCTCCCACACTACGTTTTTGCCTACTGTTCGGGTGTGCACCCTGCCATCTCATTACAGCGTGACCTTTTCATTTAATCTTTCCATCATAAGACTGTCTCTGTGGACTCATTGTGGACTGTTTTAACTTATATTTTTGTTTAATCAATAAATTTTTAGTCTGTGCTTATTTCCTCGCCATTTGATGATATTACAATTTTACCTACTGTGCGCTGCATTCTTTGTTTGTATGCATCGGCCAGGTATGTAATATACATAGTTACATTAGTCCAAGCTGGACCAGTGTAACTATGTATAACAATAAAAGGTCCACTATTGGTCCTTATAAACCATCTGACCTAAGATCAAAGCCCAGGATGTGCATTATGATTACTTGGTTTGTTAATTGCCATAGTGGATCAGGCATTGCTAGACCAGCTTTATTTTCAGGAGGAGTTTGCATAATTGGTTGGTAGGATGAGAAAGGAAGCTTTATAACTGGAGGAATATAATGAAGAAGAGCCATAACCCATTTTACCTTGGAGAAAAACTGTTCATCATTTGCAGAATTGTATTTTGCTATTTTGTAATCTGGTGTTTCTGTTTTGCTCTGTTATTATCACAGCTATAGTAGAATTCAATATGTCACTACTAACCGTGTGCACAGTTGTGGCTATGCTTGAGTAGATGTTAAGCCTTGTTGACATGGGCTTCAGCCTGCAAATGTTAAATGAAGAACATGTACAGCTGGTGTTTGCAAAGCATTTACAATGCTTATAGCAAGCTTTTAGTTGATTTTATAAATTCTCTAACTGCTAGGCTTCGGCAACCTGTAGATTAGCATCCCAAGGCATGGATTCCTGTGCCAAGAGGAATTTCATCAACATTCTTTATGCAATAGTTAGCTGCCTGCTAGCTGTCAGACTGCAGCTGTCATTGACAGCTGAAGGTTTTTATTAATTATTTGGGAACCAATTATCATTGTTCCTGACTATGTTCTCACCATGACAGCAATCATGGTGATCACTAGACATGTGCATTTGTTTTCGTTAGAATGCATTTTCGCCCGAAAATCTGTTTTTTTTTGTTATTGTTTTAACAAACGATAACGAAAGCGCAAGGAACGAAAACCTATATAAAAAATGCTTTATTTTCATTTTCTTTGCGGTAAAAATTCGATATAGAGAAATTCGACATTATAGAGAAAAGATTCGACATCATAGAGAAAAGATTCGACATCATAGAGAAAAGATTCGACACTATAGAAATAATAGATTCGACATTACAGAGAATAGATTTTGATTTATGAGAAAATAGATTCGACATTATAGAGGGTAGATTCAACATTATTACTAGTCATACAACATTAGAATTCTTGTAGGCGGAGTATTCGACCGGAAATGTACGATTCGGCGTAAAGTTTCGAAGTTCCGTCGAATATTCTTTTGAGCATTCGACAGAAAACAAGTATTATTGGATTTTCGGACGAAAGCTATTCCCCAACGAAAAACGAAATAAATCAAAACGATTTTCGGGAGTAACTAAATACATTTATCACATGGAAGATGAGAATGAATTAAAGGAGTTGTAAAGGAATTTTTTTTTTCCTAAAATTATTGTCTGCAAGGTAGACAGACAGAATAGTGTAATGATTCTGTTAAAAAACGAGTAAATACCTATTAAATTCCTTCATCTATATCACCTCCGACTTTCTAGTTTCTGTTCTCTCATTCACTTCCTGGTTTGCATCACTTGTTAATGTAAGAACTACATTTCCCAGTATGCATTGCGGCACTCCCAGTAATTCACACCTCCTTGAAGTCTCTAACACGTAGAGAGCTTCCTGCCACACAGATGTAGTTCCCAGGAGGGGGCGAGCACGTTATTTACCACCGCAGTATAGTCTCCTTTCACGGCGGTCAGTAAAATCAGACAAGCAGGAAGTGTACAGAACATAGAAGAAATAGAGCAACTTCTGAGCAAAAACAGACAATGAGGAAGTGAAAAGAGGAATTGCTGCAGGTAAAGGATGCTTAATATGAAAAAAAATGTTTTTCCTTTACAACCCCTTTAACTAAACTAAGCCTCTTCTTCATTGAAATGCCACTGTAGTCTTAAGATGGTGGTTTACATCTGTTTAACATTGTAATTGTCAGATGAAACTACAGTGCTAAAAAAATGATTTTTATAACAAATTATTTGTAACTTTTTTTTCAATTTGTCAGTATATAATTAAAAATATAAGCAAGTTAAATATTTTTTGAAAAGTGTATAGGCTCCAAGGAGGCAGTATGCAGAGTTTTACGGTGCTAAAAATCAAAGAATCAACTATACAAAAAATACAAAATGTATTGATACATAAACAGTATAAAACTACTTATACAATTAGGGCTATAGATAGCCCAATGGTCAGATTACAAAGGAATGGTTGTCTCTACATGTTTCACCACAAATGTGGCTTCTTCTGGAGCTATTGTAGGACCTTTATTTTAAAACATTACCACTAAAACAGAAAAATAATACAATTAATTTTAATTTAAAACAAACAATTCATCCATTTAGGGAACCCCAAAGGTTCCTATTTAACGCAAACAGAATTTTCATAATCAATATCACATATAGATCACCTGATGAATGTACTTTCTCACCCTGATAAAAAGGTCATGATTCCGGATACTCTCGAAGACCTTCCAAGAGGCCAATGGGGGACGTCTGTGCCACAAGAGTTAAAGGAAAACAGTTGCCCTATAGTTACACCTGCAACATTGTTTAAACAGGATTGATCATTACTAATGCCACCTGAATCACCATGGACTCCAAGTGGCACTAAAACTCTGCCTACTGCCCCCTGGGGGCCTATACACTTTTCTGTTATACTTTATAAGAGGTGGTGCCTTTATTGAAATCTCTGGGCTTCATGAATAATTTGTCAAACTTAAATATTTTTAGGCAAATTATTTACTGCTAAATTTGGTCTTGGCATCTAAAATCCAATTACATCTGGAAGTGTTAAACACAGATTCCAATGGGGTGATGGCTGTCCCCAGACGCTGACAATTGAAATCAGCTAGCTTGATCTATGTTCAGCACTTCCAGAATGGAGCTGAATGGTTTTCAAAAATAATCTATAGCTTGTGTTGGTTAATTTTGTTCTCAGACATATGGCTAAATATATGTGTGTAATACATACAATGGAACTGTTTTATCTTACAAAGGGTTGCTTTCCAGAGATTTACAAAGTGCTGCCAGGCAACAGAGTCAGACTGGTGACTAACCTGTCTCTTCTGCAATTCAGTAATGTATCCTAATCACATCCCAGCTCCTAGCCTGACAATGAATGAACAGCAGCAGCCCAAAAAGCTCATCCCTCTACTCACTTTGATCTCGCCAGCATGTTTCTTGTCATCACATGTACATGGTAGAACATCTGATTGGCCTTTGGATTTGCTCTCCCCTCTCCCAGGGTGAGAGCTTCTGTAAAGGGGTATTACAAGAAATTGATATCAAGTCAAATTCTGGTGCATGCAATAGCTTCTGCATTGATATAGGATAAACAGTTTTGACAGCCGAAGTGGATAGTCTTAAAGAGACAGTGTCACCTTGCCCACACAGGCCAAAAAAGTGTCTGTACAAAGCCTCTTTCTTTCTCGTCCTTCTTCTTCTTCTGCAATTAATGTTGTTGGTGACCATGGGAAGTGGGGATGTCACTCCTCAGGTCATGTGACAGTGCTTAGGCCAAATGATTGGCTGCTAGATCCAAGCACTGTCCCCAGGGAGGAGATCACATGCTCATCCATAACTGTAAGGTATTGTTGCTGGCTGTGGAGAAGGAAGGAGCAGAATGCTGGTAGGGTGAGTATAGGGAAATCGATGGACCCTTTGCAAAAACATTATCATTTTGCTCTGCATTAGTGAAGTACATATGCAATAATATAATATACAATCAATATAAACTATATAACTAATATTCCGAAAGGTGGTTACGGATTCCCTCTATCTATTGCATAAGTGATTTAACTTGTCTAAGCCTATAATTAGCTAGTTTATAAAACCTCTGATAAACACAATGATATAAGGTTATCTATCAAAATAGGAATATGCAAAAACGAAACAGCAGAATATCAAAAATACTTATCACAATTCTCTAGACATTTTCTCTAGTCTCATTGGCTGGGCTCTGGATGGCAAAAAAAGGAGCCAGGATCCAGACCAAGGGAAGGGGAAAGGAACAAAAGGGACTATATCTCTTGTTTATGCACTTTTTACACAAACATTCACACCCACTTGTAACCACCCCCAACTTGCCTCCTGTCCAATGAGATATTGCCAAGAGGGAGTCCTTCTCAATAGATTATATTACTGACCATCTTGCTGTATTGGCCTCCAGGGGCAGCATTGTTCATGTATAATCTCCAGGAGCTTGTTGATCTTTTGATCTTTGTCATCAATCATCCTGTCAGCCTTTGCTCTTTTTAAAGCTTGCTTGCATACCAGTCGGGTCGGAGCCAGGCCTCTTGCAATGCAGATTCTGTTATGCTACAAACTTGGGGTTATATGCCTGTATGAACCAGGATTTAAAATGTCAGAAATATGATATTACACCATGTTGCCTTCCAACAATTAGTAAGCAACTGTGCATGGTAGCCAATCAGCTTCAAACTTCAGCTTGCTCAATTAAGCTTTGACAACAACACCTGGAAGCTGATCGGTTTCTATGCAGAACTGCACCAGATGTTGCACCTTTCAGCTCTAGTATATCAACCCCATTGTATCTTTAAGGCCCTGTACACACGATCAGACATGTCTGATGAAACTGGTCTGCAGACCAGTTTCATCAGACCAGTTTGATGGTGTGTACGGCCCATCAGACCGTTGTCCGTCAGACCAAAGTTTTAAAACATGCTTTAAAACCTGTCTGATGGAACCTGTCCGTTGGACAGGTTGGATGGTTAGTACACAAAAGCATCGGACCAAAAACCTGCCCATGCTCAGAATCAAGTTGACGCATGCTTGGAAGCATTGAACTTTGCTTTTTCATCACGTCGTTGTGTTCTACATCACCGCGTTCTGGTCTGATCGGATTTCGGTCCGATGGTGTGTATGCCCATCAAACCATCAGACAAGTTCAGAGTTGTCTGATGAAAACAGTCCATCAGACAATGTCTCATCAGACATGTCTGATCGTGTGTACAGGGCCTAACAATTATAAAACCTTGCATGACACTTTATACATATAATTGTTTGTGTTGGAGTAGGCCCCATATGAAGCAAGTGAAGGTAGCCCCTTAAAAGACAACATTTTCATGCATCTGGCTCATTGTATAGGAGCATGAATTATGCAATCCAAGCATAAATGAATAAATTGTCTACTGACATAATAGAATCATTTGTGAATCAGGTGGAAAATGCTGCATGAAATAAATATATTTTCCTGATGTGTAGCCGCACCAGCTGTATCCAGGAAAGTACAGATTAATCTGTCTAACCCATGAATAAAGCTATGCTGAAACTCGGTTGTTCTGCATGCATGTCCAGGCAAGGGAAATTTGTCTCCACTTAAGAAACATTCAGCAGCTGGCCAATTGAATTACTGGTGCCTTTCATTTGCTGGTATTGTATGCCTAAGGGCAGTAACTAATATAAATGTAGAAGAGGTAATAAAGGTTTCTTATTACAAAGCAGCATGTCATCATAACGGATAAAGCAGTAGCATTTGTTTCTGTGCATTTTGGCTAAGGATATGGTAATAAAATATTTCAAGATGCCATCTAATACCTTTGTGTTTTAGTCTCTACCCGCTTCCCTACAGCTCAGCATGCGATCAAAGGAACATGGAAAACTTTGATTGCAAAATAAAATGCATATGGAAAATCTCTAGGCCTCACTAAAGGGAAATTGGAGAGTTTCAAGCAAACATGGTTCTGCCGGTAACAGTTCAATCAGACCACAGAAAATCTATGACACAGCTCAGAGGCCTCCATGTAATGACTGCAGGATGTAAGCCACAATTTACCATTATTTAACCCCAGAATTTATCTATTTACTTATTTATTTAGAGGTGTCAGGGAATCCCTTTGAGACGTTTGGCACACAGATGTGCGCATGCGCACCGGTTGCTTTGAAGAATGGCAAACAAACGTACGCATGTGCGCATGAATCCGCTATCGCGTGTGCGCACAACCTCTCTTGTCGCCAGACGAGCTATTTAAAGGAAGCCGGTCTCCTGTCTTTTGCAGTCTGATTTTAAAGGGTCACTAAAGGAAAAAAAAAAATTCTGCTGAAATGACTGTTTGCAGGGTATAGAGACATAAAAGTTAACTGATTCCTTTTCAAAATGATTAAAAATAGATAAAAATCAATCATATAATGTGCCTGCAGGTTAGTTTCACTTTTGAACTGGCTTCATGTTTCTGTGACGTAGAAATAGACACACAAAAGAAAAACAAACAAATCCAGGGCAGTGTTTTGTTTTTAAAATGAATATGATTGGTTCTGGGAAGTTTTAGACACACAGTAATGACAGCTTAGACCACCGTGAGAAAGCTCCCAGCACTGTGGTTATAAGGAAACAGACAAGCAGGAAGTGTGGAGAACAGAGCAGGATTACAGCAACTTCAAAGCAAAAACTAACAATAGGGACATGAAACCAGTACTGCAGTAAGGTGAAGGAAGCTATTTAGCTAAAAAAAAAAAAAATCCTTTAGTGATCCTTTAAGCTTTGTCCTGTATCCTGAATTATCCTGTATGCTCTCCTTGTTGCTGACCTGGCATGTTCCTTGACCATGGCTTTGTATCCTGTTCCTGTCTTGCCCTTTACCTTTGACCTGGCATCATTCCAGACTCTGGCTCTGCTAATGACTTGGTACCCCACTGCCCGCCTGCTGATAACCCTGGCTATCCCTGAGACTCTGCTCCTGCCTATGACCCTGGCTTCTGTTAACCTCCAAGTGCCTGTCTGGCTGTCTTCTGTTCCAGCTCTGCACACTGCTGTATGCTCCAGCCTCCAGTGTCCTGACAAGCTGCCGGGCCGAAATCATCCACATCAGGCCCTCGTGTCCCTCGGCTTCCTCTGTCTCATCCTCAGTGGGGCCAGGACAGGAGATATAAGAGAGGCCAACCTCATCAACTCTTATCAGGTACATGACAGGGGGACATTTAAAAAACAGCAAATAGGCAAGGCATTAGAGCTGCTGTAAATAAAATAACTCAGGTAGCCCACATTTCTAATGCATAGCAATGTACTTTACAAACGCACTTTGCAGTCCTCTGTCTTTGTAAAAAAACAAACAAAGGAGAGACAGGTCATGTGACCAGACAATGTCACATGGTCAGTCATGAAGCTCTCTCTACTGCAATTAGCAAAGAGAACTTCTGTAAGATTCAGACACCAACTTACATTTCAGGAAATGGACATACAATGTGGGCCGCAGTGTTCGCTCGCATCTCAGTTATAAATTAACCCTTTACTGTTCCATACCCCGATTTTTTACATTTTTCTGTACTCTCTTCTCTGTTCCCCTCTCCCTCTAAGTCCTCTATTACAGTGGTTCTCAACCCTATCCTTAAGTAACCCCAAGAGGCCATGTTTTGGGAATTTCTTGTCGATAAAATAGCTGTCCAGGATACCAAGCCATTGCACCTGTGCAAGATAAAGGAAAACCTGCAAACATGGCCTGTTGGGGGTATTTGAGGACAGGGTTGAGAACCACTGTTCTATTAGACCCCCCATTGTTTTTCCTGATTAGTAGTTCTGGAATAGGGAATTTAAAAACCACCAAAAAATGTTTTTCCACTTATTTTCCCTTGACCATATTTTATCCATAAAACCATGCTTCTACTTGTTGCACTTGTGTACACTAAATTTGTAAGGACTACTGTTGTATCGATCGATAACTGATTGCATGTCAAACTTCAAACTTCAGTTCAATTATCTGATAACTTATATTTACATTTGTTTAAGGCCCCTTTCACACAAATGGACCGATCGTGTCCCCCTATCTGTTTTTCAAGCGGACCAGTTCAGGCTACCCATATGTATCTGCTGACACCCGCCTGCCATCCGCCAAAATCCACTGAAAATAGATGTATGGCGATATGACATCCATCCAGTGGGATCAACAGAGAGATCCCCTCTGAGCAAGCGGAGTCTATAAAAATGTATCCACCCCATATGAAAGGTACCTTATATAGTTCTATTTATCCATTGTTTATTTAATTAATCAACAATTATAAAATAAACAAGTAAAAAAAAAAAATGGTTGCATCATGAGTGATTGTTTTACTTCTTGGTTCTAATCTTGCCAACTTTAGTGCATTAAGGAGCACACAGAAATAATGATTCAAAGGCCAGAAGATGTGGGTTGTAGTGGCATAGGGATGTAAAAGAGAATGTTGGTCCATGGCAACCTCTTCTGTGGTTTTAGGTGAATTTAATGCTATATGTTCTAATCTATATGTTTTAATGATTTTTTTAAAATATTTTTTGCTGTGTATATTTTAAATTTGCTATAAAAGGATAACTGATAAAAAGTACAGCATTCATTTTAGCCAACTGCCCCATAGGTACAGTATACTTACCTAAACTGAAGAGCAAAATTCAGATTGTGTGGCTGAAATATTCTTCACCATGACAGTGCATAGTCACCCTATCCCTATAAACTTCTCTGGGCTACATAACAGTGCATTTTGGGTCTTCTATTGAAAATACATAGCAGTGCTTTTGGATTTTCTTCCTCTGATTGAAACTCCTGATGGCCCCATCTGAAGAAGGCAGGTAAAGTGGGCATGATACTTAAAGGGACACTGAAGTCAGGGATTTTGTTAAAAAAAATAACAAACATGTGATACTTACCTCCACTGTGCAGTTCGTTTTGCACAGAGTGGCCCGGAAACCTGTCTTCTGGGGTCCCTCGGTGGCTGTCTGGGCTCCTCCTCGCAAAAGCTTTCCCTCTTCATGCGAGGGCGCTCGCATGGAGGAAAGCTTTTGCGAGCGCGCTCCCGTGATACAGCGGCGGCCATAGCTGCCGATTGTATCACTCGGCTCCGCCCCCCAGCACGCCGCGTCATCCGCCCTGATTGACAGCAGCGCTAGCCAATGGCTGCGCTGATATCAATCCGCCCAGCCTAGCCAATCAACAGCCAGACTGGGAACCGAAGAGGACGACATGGACGCGCCCGGGAGATTCGAAAGGTCAGGTAAGTACAACGGGGGCTCGGGGGGGGCCGGTGCTGCTAGATGTTTTTTTACCTTAGGATGCATGAAGGTAAAAAAACGTGTACCTTTACAACCCCTTTAACGCTAAACAGAAAGTAATCTGTTAATGGATGTCAGTGCTTTATTTCTTCCTTCTGTGTGAATTCTTGTCTCTGCCCTCTACCCACCCTGAGCACCATTCTTTGGTTCCACCCCTTACCCAACTTCCAGTTTCTCCCCTTTTAGAGTATACAGAACCAATTATCATTTTGTGGTGATAAGTAATGTGTATGGAATTTGTTAACAATAATAAGAAAATAAGTAAAGTAGATCCCCCACAGCCAACAGTAATATACCCTCCCCAGCAACAACAGATCTCCCCCACAACGATAAACCGCCCCCCAGCAACAATGGACCTCAGTAGACACAACGGCAGCAAAAACGTATTTTTCCGCAGCCAGCCTAGCATTAATAGATTTTCCAGCAGCCAGCAACAATAGACGCCTCCCTCAGCAGTAGATCCCTTCAAGCTACAATTGACCCCCTAACATAAGCCTACCCAGCAACAATCCTTCACAAGTAAAAACAGACCCCCTCAGCATCAATAGGCTGCCAAATAAAAATTGATGCCCTCCAGCAACAATAGACTCTTCAGCAGCCTGCAACAATAGACCTCACCCACAACAGTAGATCTGTTCCAGCAACAGTTGACCCCCCAGCAATAATAGATTTCCCACCAACAACGATAGCCCTCTGTAACGGAATGACCCGTGACAGACTGAGATTCTCCTATGTCTAGGGTCACCTTAGGTCCACTAGGGCCATAGGGTGACAAAGAAATTATATCATGTATTGCAGAAGATGGGACATTAATAATAATTCACGTTTGCAGGATGTCTTGAGATATCACAAGCTGTTGGCTATTCAATGGGCACACATGCTTTTGAAAGGTGTTAATTGCATCTACTCCTAGACAATACATTGTCTATGGTAAAAAGGTGTTCTTACTTGACATCTGTTACACAGGAAAGGGACATTACAAGCTTATTCAATGCTTAGCTCCGGCTATTGAAATGTTAAGTGAGGTTGGCTCTTCAATGTGTGGACACATTCTGTGGAAAGGTGTTAATTGCATCGGGGCCTGAAAGACCTTTTGATTGTGTGATTCATTGTGTTTAAAACAACGTGTTAAAGTCTCCATTCAGATGTACTGAATTAGCATGTCAATTATGTTTAGGAATGTATTGAAGTGACAGAGACAGTACGTCTGTCTAGATAATGTGGATTGAGGTCAAGGCATTGTGTAATTGTAGTTTGGAATGTGACAGATCTGTCAGTATCGGTGCCGAAATGTCTGCTAGATAATTAGCCCCAGTGTGAATAGGGGGGTGGAGATTGCATTGTCCTGTGATTGGCTGTAACATCTTGTACTGTATAAAAAGCTGAGAAGAAACCAATAAAGTGTTCATTCATTTTGAAACCAGAACCATAGCTTGTGTCTCGGTTATTATGGGAAATGGAATGGATCATGTATGCAGGATTGTCGCAATATGTCAGATAAGCTTGTCGTGGTTGGATGGAAGGTCGTAAACGGTTACACCCTCCACAGTAACAATAGACTGGCATGCAATAATATATATTTTCCAGGAACAATAGATCCCCCAGCAGTCAGAATCAATTGACCCTCCAGCACACCTTAGCTCCCCTTGTTATTACATACATTCAGTACAGGAGGTGTCAGAACTGAATTTCCCCGTGTTCCCGCTGAACAAATGCCCTGATTGATGTCACGTCTATTTATCAGAGATGGTAATTGATTGTGAAAAAATGTAGATAGCCGAATACAGAGATTTAGGGGTTTATTTATACTATATTTAGGTTAGATGAGTGCTGAGGAACCACATTTTTTTTGTTGCACAGGGGCCCCTTGCAATCTCTGCTCACTGCTGCTCAACATAACACATCAAATGTACACATTACAGCCATAGTCCAAGATAGGAGCTCGCTGAAAATGTCCATTTGACATTAAACCCTTTTGTTATTTGCAGTACAAAGAGGACAGATACAGTAGGTGCTTTTAGTAAAACAGGAAATGCATCATATTCGGTCAGGCTGGCCTACTTCTGCCTTAGTAGCATTTTTTACACACCACTTCCACACAAGTCGTAGTGTCACTTTTATTTATTATATCATACTGAACAAGCTTTCACTCTGCTGCTTGAGAATACTCCTTGCGTCACAGGCACAGTGCTTGTCATCAATTATTTCTAAAAAGCTATTAGGATATACTTGTCTTGGAAAAATAGAACTTGCATGAAGGATACAGCTACGGTACACTCAAAAGTACTTTAACAGGCACGTGGGCTTAAAGGATCACCTGTGCTGCCGTAACAAATACAGTGGTGTAAAGAAGGAGGGTGAGTGAAGTAAACCTTATTTAAAGTGGGGAAGTTCATTGCACATTTTAGAATTGTCCGATCTTGCAATCGGCTGAAAACAATATTTTGTAAAAGAAAAAACAGAAATCTTTTATGACACACTTGGGGCGATTTACTAAAATTTGTGAACATAGAAAATAATCACTGTCTGTGAGGCTCTGAGATATCATGTGGCCGAATGGCGAGAACTGCAACGCAAGTTAATGCTGAATAATGTAAAAGTTGGGCCAAAATAAACCATAACCTTTAAGAGCACCCACACTGTGGCTCCATTGTATGCTTTCTACCCTAAAAGGTCCAATTGCTTAAGTTTTTAGTTAATATTTTAGTGATTATATTAATTGCATAAATATACAGTATGCAACAATAGCTAGTGTGTAAAATTTAGAAGCTGTGCTTCCTCTAATCAAATGCTAATTAACGTGTTTAGCTGGTGTATGAAGGCTAGTAAAACATGAAGTGGTGTTAGTAGGACCAGAGGGGGAATCTGGAAAAGGGGCTTCATAACAACCAGAAGAATGAAGTAGTAAGGGCTCTTTATGTCAGGAAAGGTTCCATCTGCTGGGAATATCTATCATTTGGCGTGCAGTACTGAAGTCCACCAGCAGGTGTCTCCTGGCAGTTTTGAACTGCCAGGGGAACTTCTCTCTACTGGTGTTATGTCATCCTTGGGCCGCAGTACTGGCATCCACCAGCGGATGGATCCCGGCAGTGTGGACAGACAGCACCTTCTGTGCTCAGGTGTGACTTGAGGCCAATTACAGGCATTCCTATAAATACCTTGCAAGTGCAAACATACCTTGCCCTGGTTTCGTCCTCGTTTCCTGAGCTGTACCTGCTGCCTGATTATCTGAACCTGTTTCTGATCCTGTCTCCCTGTCCTGACCCATCCATTCTCTCCCTGTCCTGTGATCCTTACCCCATCTGCTGTTCTCCCTGTATATGACCTTGGCCTGCTAACGTTTATGTTTCTGGAATATCCCTTTGTCCATTTGCCGATCTGCTGTGTATGACCCTGGCCTGGCTAATGTTTATGATTCTGGCATTTCCCATTTATTGTACATATCTGTCTGTTGTTATTTGTGGGTCTCTGTCTGTTTGTTGGTTTGTTGTCATATTGGAGGTGGTTGTATATATATTATTCACTTACCTAAATAAATCATTATATTTTCACTTATGTGTTTGGTGTTCCTTTGTTGCTAGCCACACAGTTCTGGTCACACCTGGTACATGACACTTTAACAGCAATGAAGGTTTGTACCACAGAGAACTTTACAAGACCAAAGAAGCAGGGATGATTCTAAATCAAACTATGAGAGCACCTGGTTTCCTACAACAATAGCTTGAGTAGCCTTAGGCCTGTTAGCTACAGAAATCATGAACTAGAACCAAGCTAAGTAGCGTACCTTTTTAGTGTATCTCTATTGCATACAGATCAATGCTCGTTTGCTAGGAAGGTTAGGTAGCTTGTGCATGTGTGTTGTATGCATATTTATAATATTATGTATGTCTTGCACTGTTTTCTTAAAACTTTAAGTAGTTTGTATGTACTGCAATCTTATTTGATAAAAACAAATTAATATAGGAAAGGGGTTTCTGTTTCCTTGCTTTGCCACAAAATCGAAAATTAAAAATTCAATCCCTTGCTCATTGAGTTTAGTGCTGTGATCTCACCATTTATAGCACCACTGACACTCTCATCTGGTCTTTTTTGGGTTTGAATTGTAGATTCAGGTTTTCATGATTCAAGTTTGTTGAAAATTGGCAATGCACAGTCTTTAGGGGAATTTCAGCTTTTCCCCTCCCTCCATTTTTTCCCGTCACTTACCTGATACTGTGTTCTGCACAGTAAGAATGCTCACCTAGCCAGCAGATCCAACATTGAGCTGCTGGGCTGCTCCTCTCTGCAGGTGCTGCATGGATCTTGTGCCACCATGTTGCCTGTGACAGCTTCCAGCGCTTCTGGATGTAGGTGTCACTAGCACACCCTCTCCTTCTTATTCAATTGGACTGCACGTCATGCATCCCAGCAGGCACCGGGTTTTACGCCTATGCAAATTTTGGAAATTGTGGGGGAGTGGGGGTCTAAGTGAGTAAAAAAATAAAGAACCCTACAGGGGGGAAAAGTGGACTGGAGCAGAGATGGAAAGGAGATAAGTTCACTAGGAGGGTGAAGATCCGCTCTAACGCTGGTTAGAGTTTCACAGCAACCAATCAAGTGTGAGACTTTGAACCTTTCACTATGGGATGGGGAATGACTAGTGGAGGGGGCCATACAAATTCATCCTGCTGTTATGGATACACAGTTAGCCCAGGGGTAAAAATAAACTAGTTGCATGGCTCTACACACTAGCATAAGACAAGGAATATAATGTATGTCTATGTCTATTTGGGACAAACAGCTGGTACACAGCTGTAGAGGCATACACATTGACCTATGAATGTTACAAGAAAGTGTCTCCACATTTTGAACGCTGACCCTGTCTTTCTGAAAGCTATTTATCCTGTAAAAATTATTTAAATATGTCTGTGTATGTGCCATCTTCTACAGGTAAGCCAGCGAATAAGAAAGGAAAAGTGCAGTTGCCTTTGAAGTTGTTACAAGTAAAGAAAACCCAGACTTTTATCTCATCACTGTAGGCTCATGGGCTTGTCAAATAAAAATTCAGATTTTTATTAAAAAACACAGATAAAGAAAATTGTCAAAGGAAGAGAAAATGAAGGACAATAAACCCAAAGGGGGACATCCAGCATAGCCCAAAGTATCACCAATCTCATGTGAATTGAAATCTGCAAAGTTCTTTAACTGTATATTCTAGGTGTTTTCTGTTTAATTTCTTTATTTTTTAAAGCTTAAAGGAACACTAAAGGTTTGTTTTTTATTAAATCAATTGATTGCTGTAAGCTAGAGCATTTAAATATCACTTACCTCGTTTTTCCTTTTGACCTCCAAAATACAGTAATCCAGGTTTGAAAATGCCATTTCCTGTCTCTCCTCTTCTTGCTTTCCACCAGCACCTGCGCCGTTTTGCATGGTGAAAAGCAGAATGTGCTCACCCCCTCCCTATGACTACAGCCCTGAGTGAAGATGCTCTTATGCCTCACAGGCATGGAGGCTAAGCCTAATGGGAACTGTAGTTCCCATTAGGCTGTGATGTAGCAAGAATGAATGCGCACCGCAAACCAGGAAGTCAGTGAGAATAACGATTCAGGAGTGAAGGAGGTGAATAAAACAGCTCGATTTCAACGGGTATCAAACTAGTTATAATGCAAAACGTTACATTTTACTTTATCAGCTACTGTCAGACTTTAATTTAAGAGGAAAATATTTTTGTCTTTACAACCCCTTTAATGCTCTACTCTGGGCAAAACTTTTTTTTTCTTTGCATAAAGTAAAAAAAAAATGGTAAACGTTTGGCAAGGTTCTATTGCTGTTTATGTCCCCACTGGGAGATTTCCCATTACTTACTGACTATTTAATGGTTATGAGGATAATCTTCCCAACACAGGCAGCAATAAATACATTTGTTTGCAAAAAAGAGATGAGATTCCCCTTTCGCTTCCTGACAGGTGACCAACAGTGATGTCACCCTTCCTCCAAGGCACTGTTGTGGTTTGAGAAATGTATTCATGGGAATTATTATACATATTAAACGTTTCTTAGAGGTATCTATATGGCAGTGAATACGACATCCATCAAACATTTACTGATAATGAATCTTCCAGGTGAATGTTTGCAGATACTAAAGAAAGGCACTGTTTCAAACTTTGCTGATCCCCTTCAGTCTCAGTCCCTGGCAAGACAGTTGCCAGCCAAGAACAGCCAGTCTCCACTCTGCTTCTATCACTGTGTAAACGCAGGGCCGGAAATTGTTGATGCCACTCATCATAAACTTTATTCACCATTATTCAGCCAGCACAAACTCAAGCTCACCGCTGAACGCCATGCTGCATGCCCTGGGGGCACACACGAGTGGTGAGACCAGGAGGATATCATATGACATCCACCTGAAATGAAGAAAGTCTCGTCTGGCCGTTATTGTATCATAGGCCAGACAGAAACTAGTCAGCTCTATACGAGTCAGCTCTATACGGTGCCTGCGCAGTCAGCTCTACACGGCTCCTAGTCGGTGCGCAGGTGCCGTGTAGAGCTGACTCGCAGTTCGGCTACTTTCGGAAACTCTGTGACTCTTGTAACGCGCCTACGCAATAGGGGGGCGCGGGGGGAACTTTTTCTTAAGGACGTCAATCATCTGGGCGAAGTCCCAGATGACATTGCGCCTCTGCATAGAAACCCTACTTCCCCGGGAGTGAGTACCCAGAAGCCAGGTGGAAAATAGCCATAATAAGGTATGTACAGCCAAAAAAAAAAAAAAAAGGGCATACTGTACATGTTGGAAGTATAAAGAATATGATCTTATACACATGTTATTTGGGTGAACCTCCACTTTAACAAGATCTGACATACCAATTATTTTTTTTGTAGGTTTTGTTGGCACAGATGCTCCTTCACTATTCCTGAAAGTAGTGGTATGTAATACCTGATGTTTTAATATTGGAGAAGAAAATGGAGTAACAGATGGATTCAGTCTGGGTAAAGGCTTGCCATCGGTCTCATGGTATGGGTCCTGAGAACTTTGTGACCAGTTACAGTGGGTTTTTAAGGTCAATTGGGACACTGGAGTAAGGGGGAGGGCACATAAGTTGCTTCATAGGATGTTAGTAATTTGGGAGGGAGAAGTGCCTGATTGTTAGACAGTAACCTGTGTTGTTTATTCCTGCAGCTTTTCCTGGGGCAAATGTACTGTGGACTTTTGTACAGGATGTAACGCATCCAGTACACATAGGAGGAAGTTGGTGCTTGCACCAGCGGCGATGTGGGAGAACTCAAGTAAAAAGGAAAAATAAAAAAAAAAACAAGGCAACGCTTTCTCTCCCAGCTGTAACACATCCAGTACAATTGCTTTCTCAGTAAAAGCGTCGTCAGGCAGATACGGTCGGCAACGGATCAGGCTAATAGTTCACAATCGAAATCCGGAGAAGGGTCAGGCAGGCAGAGATCATACACGATCAGGCGGTAAGGTACAAAATCAGCAGGCTGTAGAATAGTCGGGATATCAGGAAGGAGTTCAATACAAGGAAGATCACAGAAGACAAAACACCCAGGGAATGAATCCAAATAAACGGGCGCTGAGTGAACCTCACTTCCTATTTAAAGGCTGTCCAGATTGAGAATTGTCCACAGCTGGCAGCAGGTGGAGCTAGTGAGTCCGAGGTAGTGTTGAACACAGAAAGGACATTCCCAAGGTCTTAATCTCTTCTGTGGCACAGCAGGTAAGGCTATGGTTTAAGAGACCAGGAAGATCCCGGTTCAAATACACCCCGGGACATGACAGGCTCCCGCTGCTGTTAATCGATTCCAATGACATGGGCACCGGGGATCGGGGCCGAGTCATACATTTGGCGGCTATGGGGAGCTAATGAATGACTCGGGAGCACGCAACCCCTCAGGAGAGTAATTCATCCAAGGGGTTACCTAATGTGGGGAGGAGCAGCGAGAGCTGGAGAGAGACCCCAGAACAGGTGGATCGGGCAACTCTGTGCAAACTAAGCTGCACAGTGGAGGTAAGTATGACATTTTTGTTGTTTAAAAACAAAAAAAATTATCCTTTACAATCACTTTAACCTCTTACATTTGCAGTTAAGCAGTATGGTCCTTTATTACCCTACTTTTAGTATAGGAGACCCACTATTCAACCTTCATACTCCATAATACACTCTCTGAAAGAATCCTTTCTAATGAGCCTGCTGTCAGACTGCAAGTGGCGAGGGTTGTCTGTCAGGTGGTAATCACCTGCTTGACCACATTGAAAACCTTAATAAAAAATTATTTTTCAAAAAAAAAAAAGTCTGAAATTCCCAAACGGTGCTGTATCTGCATAACCATGTGAGCGGTAATGGCACCAATATCGTCTAATCTTGTCAGTTCTTGGGAGTCTGTTGAGATACAGGTGTCGGTGGGCAGGGGCTGACCCTAGTCATGACCTAAAGGCAGTGTCGAGGTACTGTAGAAGGAGTATAACCAGTGTTTTTAAGACTCATCGCACCCAAAAAGTGAAGGATTGAGGCTCTAGCTTCTGGGAACTCCACTACAGACCATCCTCACCTAGCTCCATCTTGGAAATGCCCTCATGTATGACATTTCATTTCATGATTATTACTGAAAATTATTTTGATGTCTGCTTCAGGTTCCAGATATGCTAGGTATTCCTCTGGCACACAAAAAATTTTGTTCTTCTTCAACAGAAGCTAAAAAAAAAAGTAAATATATATATTTTTTTGTGCTACTACTGAGGAGATATCAGCTTCATGAAAGCTGCTTGAAACATGTAACATTTTTCTATGATATAGTCTTCGGCATTATTTTCATCTGCTGTACCTAGATGGCTTCATGAGCAAAAGTGCTGAAATAATCAAAACTACGCACCTAAAATAGAATTTTATTGAATTAAACAAAATCATTTGTGGTATGCCCATGGAATGCAGAAAAGAACGGCTGATGTAGGGCTTCAACAAGTCTGCAGTTAGTCAAAGTGACTTTGAGGTTCAAGGTAGGCTATAAAAAATTTTATTAGCAAAAGTAAGAAATGAGTTATTTGTTATCTTAGATCTTGGTGAAAAAAGGTTTATGTGATTGTGCTTTGTATCATGTAAAAGATCAGTTCCCCATTCTCCTCTTCCCCAGTAATCACAGTGTAAGATTACAACTTTGTAACACTGAACAGTGCCAAACATATGTAAATTCATTGGCACAAGTATTTGCATGGCCAAGCCATCTCTGAGCCAGCACCCCAGCCCAGGAAGTAAATGCTGACCCTAGATAGTGCCTGGACAATTATGGCTCTGTCCAAGAGAAAAGCAGATAAAGGCATTGTCATATGGGGGATACCCTAATGTCCGGAAGAGATGATAAATGTCTATAAGTGTTGCATGCACACGTCAATTAGCATGTATGCACTCATCATAAGACATTTATGTGATGCTATGTCCACTTTAATAATCCTATATACACTTCCATTGTTAACTCAGTTTCTGAATCACTGTGGAACTCTCTGGATTCTAGGCCAAGGTTCAGACCAAGCTTTATCTATTCAGGCATTTGTACAAACACCTGAACTTTTGCCCATTTGGCCCTCTGTTCAGGGGGATCCAAAAATTATATATATATATATATATATATATATATATATATATATATATATATATATATATATGCAGTATTTCTACCACTTTTTTGTATGATAGCTTCTGGCTGTCAGTGGTTGCTAAGAAAGCAGTGGAGCAGTGGTGCTTGCAACTTCTGCCTCTCTAGGAAACTCCAGTATCACTTGAAATCTCTGACTTCCTGGGCTGCTACCTCCACTCCTCCTTCTTCAGCTGCAGGATCAGCCAGGGTGAAGCAGCCATCTGTGGGAAGTGGAGGAAGCAGCCACACCACAGGCCCCAAGGGACAACCTAACCCAATTAAAAGACAGGAGACAGCTATAGGCAGCCCCCCTTCAGGCCCCCTGCTGACCTGATCATCTGCCTAGCCAGCCATCATACATATTCATATTTACTACATTTACGTAACTGCAAGGTCAGGGAAAGTGTAATTGTCCCCATGGCTGGAATCGTTGGACATTGTCTGGGACAAAACCGTTTTAGGACTGTTGTCTAAAAGGCAGGACTGTCCCGCCAAATCCGGGACAGTTGGCAAGTATGTGCATACTGCGCTGCACCTTTTTAGTTTGAGTTGAAGTTAAAGACCTGACAAAGAAGATTTTATAGTTCATTCTGATTTTATTATATTATGACAATACATTATAGAATATGATACAGACATTGATGTGTTCAAATAAGTAATATAGTTATTTCATCTAATCAATTTCTGATATATTTTTGTTTCCATATATTGTTCAAAAAGACTATACAAAACAGGACTGGGCATGACAAGACTAGACATGAAAAGACAGGTCAAGACAAACAAAACTGGACTAGACAAGACAAGACAACATACCCCAAAAAAAATAATATATATATATATATATATAAAAATATATATATATATATATATATATATATATATATATATATATACAAAAAAAAAATTAGGGCAAGGTTAAGGATTGGTAGCAACAACCCCCACCACTCACCACTAATTTGTTCTGTTCCTACAAGTAATTTCTAAATTCTTGTTGTTTCTCTATATACTCTCCAGGGGACCCAAGTCCGAAGGTGCTCCTCATATGTATCCAATTCAAGTGCTAAAAGTGATTCCATCTTTTCTATACCATCCATTTCACTGGCCCATTCCTTAACTGATGGAGTTTGTATTGAGCGCCAGTGCCGTGGTATAACTAATCTTGCTGCTGTCAACCAGTGTCTCAAAAGACCCCTTTTAATATTCTTATATGATCCTGGTAGTATTGAGAGCAAAGTGATTTGTGGTATATTTAATATTGGTTCCCCAGTAACTAAAGTGTATAGCTGCATAATTTTTTCCCAGAAATTTAAGATTGGAGTACATTCCCACCAAATGTGTAGCAATGAACCTTTAAATATATGGCATCGCCAACATATGT
Source organism: Rana kukunoris (assembly GCA_029574335.1). Classification (NCBI taxonomy): domain Eukaryota; kingdom Metazoa; phylum Chordata; class Amphibia; order Anura; family Ranidae; genus Rana; species Rana kukunoris. The sequence continues at coordinate 207,134,040 of CM056054.1, read as the reverse complement.
CTGATTTATCTGGGTATATACGCTTTAATGACATTGGGCTCCAATACCACCTGGAAAGAAGTTTGTAATTTGTCTCTTGTGCTTTAATTGTTAGTGACATACAATGTGTTAAATTAAATGCTTTCTTCCACTCTGCATCTTCAATTTGAACATTTAACTCATTTGCCCATTTCCTTATGTATTCAGGGAGTTCAGGGTGTTTTTTTATAGCTAATATCTTATAGATTGAAGATAAGACATGTTTTGGTTTTGAGTCTTGTAGCAATAGAAGTTCGAACTGAGTTGTGTCTCTATACAAAAATGTATTTGAGGGAAGAGAGGACAAGAAAGATAATAGTTGCCGATATTCCAACCATTGCGTAAGTGAGGGCTTCGATGTAAAGATTAGGTTTAGTATAGGTGGAAATGCTGCCTGGCAAGTAATCTGGCACACTCTACGATGAGATTCTTTGTTCCAAATGAGGAAATCTTTACGTTTTAAAGCCGGCGGAAATCGTGGGTTACCAAATAAAGGTGTCATAGGTCCCACTAATGAGGAAAGTTCTAATTGTAGAATTGTTTTGGTCCAAATTTTTAATAGGTGGGATGTTAGGGAGGGCATAGTAGAAGATAAATCTCGATAGATATCACTATTCTCAAAATCTAACCAAGGGAGGGCGGTAAGATCAAATTGATTTAGCCATTGCTCTATTAGTACCTATTGTTTAGTATTGAGTGGAACCAGTTCACTATCCTTGTTAATACTGCCGCTACATAATAATGGTAAAGATCAGGTGCACCCGCTCCTCCGTTCACTTTGGGTAGTGATAGTAATTTATTTTTCAATCTATGTTTTTTATGGCCCCAAATACATTTTGTAAAGGCCGACTGTAGAGTAGAAAAATAAGATCTAGGGATAGAGACAGGCATGGTTTGGAAGAGATACAAAAACCGCAGTATTATATCCATTTTTAGAATATTAATCCTCCCAAACCACGAATATTGATTGTGATCATATTTTTTTAAATCCTGTAAGGTTCGTTGCATAAGAGGAATATAATTTGTTAGAAATAAATGGTTCAGGTCAGAGGGGATAAAAATACCTAAATATTTTAATACCGAAGAACAGATTTTGAGTGGAAAACTATTTTTCAATACCACCACTTGTTGTGGACTGAGTGACACATTGAGAATAACTGATTTTGATATATTTACTTTAAAGTTACTAAGGGTACCAAAACGTTTAAATTCTGAAAAAATAGCCGGTATTGAAACCTGTGGATTAGTGACATATAGCAATAGATCGTCAGCAAACAAGGCTAATTTTATTTCCGTTTGGTTTATCTGTATGCCCCCAATTAAAGGGTTCTGTCTAATTGCTATTGCTAGATGCTCCATTACCAGGACATAGAGTAAAGGTGATAGTGGGCATCCTTGTCGGGTACCATTTTGTATGGTGAAGCTTGTTGATAACGATCCATTGATCTTTATCCTAGCCTCAGGTTTAGTATATAATGCCAGGATCTTGTGCAGTAAATTTGGGCCCAGACCTATTTGCATTAATGCTTGTTTTAAGAAGGGCCATCCAATTCGGTCAAAGGCCTTCTCTGCATCAACTGAAAGGAGACATACTGGTATTTTTGCTGTTTGAGCATAAATTATTAATAAAAAGGTTTTTATAGTATTGTCCCGTGCTTCTCTACCTTGTACAAAACCCGTCTGGTCTAAGTGTACCAGGTTTGGAAGAAGAGGTTGGAGACGTAATGCAATTAATTTAGCAAATATTTTTAAGTCTATCCCAATTAACGAGATCGGGCGAAAACTAGAACATAAAGTTAGGTCCTTTTCCGGTTTCGGAATCAGAGTGATATGCGCTTCTAATGTCTGAGTTGAGAATTGATTCCTAGGGGAGATAGAATTTAATACTTGGAGCAAAAATGGAGATAGATATTCCTTATAGGTTTTGTAAAATTTTGGAGTGAATCCATCTGGGCCTGGACTCTTTCCTGATGGAATATCGGCAATCACATCCAATAATTCCTCAAGTTGAAAAGGACGATCTAACAATGTTCTTTTGTCATCATCTAATACTGGGATAGCTGTTTCCTGTACATAATCTTCAATTTGTTGATTGACTCCAACTACATCTTCCAAAGATGGTGATGGAGCCAAGTTATAGAGACCTGAGAAATAATCTCTAAAAACAAGTTGAATAGATTGTGGGTCTGACGTAATTTCTCCAGATGGCTTTTTTATACTGGGTATAAAGGTCTGGGATAAACGGGGATGCAATGTTCGTGATAATAGTCTCCCGCATTTATCCCCCGATTTATATCTTTCCAGGGCTCTTCTCTGTTCGTATGATTTATGGGATGTTTCAAATAGCTGAAAAAGAGAGGCCCTTGTGGATGAAATATTAGCTAATATTTCTGCACGATGACTGGTTTTATGTAAAGTTTCTAAAGAGTGAAGCTTTGATAGAGTATTTTGGATAATTATGGATTTTTTCTTTTTAAGTCGTGAGCCATGTTGAATAAACAGACCCCGTAATACTGCTTTTAGAGCTTCCCATTTTAAGGGGAGTGCGGTTTCATCTTGGGCATGGTCAGAGATAAAATTACTAATTGCTTCTATAACTGACAAAGAAGATTTTACATTTATAGAACTGTCTGACAAACTCCTGTTTCCCCTGACAACAGGTAGATTCAGGCACCTTGGCGGTATTATGTGTATTCTCTGCATCACTAGTGGGAAGTATGATCTCCTTCAAGTAGTGTCAACCACTCCAACATCACACAATCTGTAATCTACAATTAGCTTGCTTCTGAATTTTTTTCTACCTGTTGAAATAAAAATCCATATCTTATAATCAAATAATCCGGTGTCAAGAAGTTTACAGGATTAATCAAGTCAGCAATATCAATTTCCTAATCTATCCATATATAACAGTGATTCCTGCCTCTTATGCTGCATACACACGATTGGTCAAACCGATGAGAATGGTCTGATGGACCATTTTCATCAGTCAAAACCAATCATTTGTGGGCGCCATGGGTTATTTAACCATCGGTTAAAAAAAGCCAACTTGTTTTAAATTTAACCGATGGATTCCTAACCGATAGAACAAAACCGATCGTTTGTAGGCACGACCATCGGTTAAAAATCCACGCATGCTCAGAATCAAGTCGACGCATGCTTGGAAGCATTAAACTTCACCGTGTTCTGACACAATCGTTTTTTTAACCAATGGTGTATAGGCGCGACGGACCATCAGTCAGCTTCATCAGTTAACCGATGAAAACGGTCCATCAGACCGTTCTCATTGGATGGACTGATCGTGTGTACGCGGCATTAGTGTGTTAAATTAACATAAAATAAAATCAATAAATAAAACCGTGATGACTTAATTCCTTTCCTGGATCTATTAACTCTTTGTATATATTTTTAGCACAATACCATTCACAGTGAGAGTACGGACTCCTTAAAAATAAAATAAATAACAATTTATTCACTGTCAAGTCACTAACAATCACATATCTATGAGTCTGATTTTTCAGAAGACATAGACACAGTTAAATTAATATAATGTCTCAACAACAATAATTAGTACAACTAACAATTTATGTTCAGGTTAATAGGATGGATTAGATGTTTCAGACTACAAGCAATTGAACTAAACTAGCAGACAACACGGTCCCTTTTAGACCTTATTCTCGGATTCTTCTGCAGCAGAATGAAAGGCTACTAATGGTGCTCATAACAGCTTGATTTACTGTTTTGCTTTGGTGTCTAATAAAGGTTCTTTTGGAAAAAGAAAAGGAAGTTTAGACCTCTGAAGTATATTGATACTTTTACTGAACAGAAAAGCAGCACATACAAATGCTGCATACACAATTTATAGCATGCAATGTATTACAAAATATATGCATGTGCAATATGGGCTAGATTCAGGAAGGAGTGGCGTAATTCTAAACGTGCGTAGCGTATGGTATTTACACTGCGCCGCCGCAACTTTTTCAGGCAAGTGCTTTATTCACAAAGCACTTGTCTGTAAAGTTGAGGCGGCGTATCGTAAATGGCCCATATTAAGTCAAATTGGGCGGGTAGGGGGAATATATTATTTAAATAATATCCCGCGCCGAACGTACTGTGCATGCGCCAGCCGTGAATTGATCCCAGTGCACATGCTTCAAATCACAACGTCAATACGCAATGTAAATGACGTGAACGTCACTTACACAAAGCCCTATTCGTGAACGTTTTCCGTAAACGACGTAAACGATGGGAAAAAAAACGCCGGCACGCCGTCCATACTTAACATTGCCTGTGCCTCATACAGCAGGGGTAACATTACGACGGACCTACGCTAACGCAAACGACGTAAAAAAAAAATGCGCCGACCGAGAGTACGTTCGGGAATCGGCGTATAGGCTCATTTGCATATTTTAGACGGGAACACCACCTAGCATCCAGCCTAAATATGAAAATAAGATACGACGGCGTAAGAGACTTATGCAAGTAGGATCTAATGGAAATCTATGCGTAACTGATTCAATGAATCAGTCGCATAGATAGGAGGGCTCAAACGCAGAGATAAGACGGCTTATCTGGAGATAAGCCGTTGTATCTCTTTCCTGAATCTGGCCCTATGTATACAATAAGGAAACCAAACAGTTACTCAACTTGTTTATGATGGAGTAATCTCTTGTAGTCCAACAGCAAATATCTCCCAAAACAACTGTCCTTTTTCTGACCACATGCCTGTTTAATGTCCTCTCTTCCCCCTAGATTCCTCTACATCATATCCTGTAAAGCACTTCCTCCGCTTGGCTCAAAAAACAGTCATGAATGGTTTATTTGCATATCAATAGGGAGAGCCTCGCTTCTTAAACAACACATGATCTTAAATTTACTCCGTATTAGTGCTATAGAATCACTGCAAATAGCCATGGAAACACTTATCTGATTTCTGAGGTGGTTAATACACCTTTGAATAGGATCTTATACCAAAGAACTATTGGCTTAGATTTAAACCATCTATGGCTGGCTGGTTCCTGCTGAACCAGCTGAGATTCAAACCATCTAAGGCTGGCCTTAGCTACTTATCTTTCTCGGTGATCAAACTGGATGGTTTGTTAATGCCTTTCAACTTGAAATGAGTTTCTCCTTATTTTGGTGTTGCCTGTTTAAAGGAACACTAAAGGTTCGTTTTTTATTAGAGCAATTGATTGCTGTAAGCTAGAGTATTTAAATATCACTTACCTCGTTTTTCCTTTTGACCTCCAAAATACAGTAATCCAGGTTTGAAAATGCCATTTCCTGTCTCTCCTCTTCTTGCTTTCCACCAGCACCTGCATGGTGGAAAGCAGAATGTGCTCACCCCCTCCCTATGACTACAGCCCTGCATGAAGATGCTCTCTTAACCCTCATAGGCATGGAGGCTAAGCCTAATGGAAAATGTAGTTCCCAGTTGACCGTGATGTAGCAAGAATGAATGCGCACCGCAAACCAGGAAGTCAGTTAGAATAACGATTCAGGAGTAACGGAGGTGAATAAAACAGATCAATTTCAACAGGTATCAAACTAGTTATAATGCAAAACATTACTTTTTACTTTATCAGCTACTGTCAGACTTTAATTTAAGAGGAAAATATTTTTGTCTTTACAACCCCTTTAAGTACACATATAACCCATTGTCCACTGAATGGGGAAATGTCCTTGATTGCAACTGAGTTTTTCTACATATTCTTGGAAAACAACTCTTCAAGGATCTTTAATTTTGTAACCCCTGTGACTAAGTTCATTGGAAGTTCATTGTGCATATCTCATTAGGAATCCATATTATTTATAATTTAACATCAGAAAAGCCCTGAGAATTCAGGAGCAAAATGTTGCATGCCTTTAGTAGGAGAGATTTTAGAACTGAGGACTTACAAAATTCGCTAGAATTCTCTGTGAAGAGGTAAAGACCTTGCTGTGTAGCACTTCTGGTCAAAAACCTCAGGTATAAGTGATGACATGTCCCTCAAGATGACATTGTGGGTCGAGTGATTAGTTAATAGCCAACTGTATCTAAAGGAAGGCACTGGTACTAAAGTCTGCAGAATCATGCTACGGGCTACTCTACCAAACTTTAAAGTTGGTGCCAATGTCTTCCAGAGAGGAAGGCCATCATCCATCATTTTTTCCGTTTGTAGCAGATTTCATGATGATGGATCTAACTTTAACAAATGCCACTGGGTCAACGGTAACCAAAGCCATGAAAAAAGGCACTCTGCTGGATAACACTTATTAATGCACATGCTTCCTTTGCCTCATTTTAATATTTTAAAAGATGTTTGGCTGGAAGTTCACTAGGTCATGAGATAGTAACCCATAGCAATAATTCCACTAAGGAATTCTGAAAATTATATAAAATGCAATTGTTCTTCCTTTCCTCAAGAAGCTAACTAAAAACCTAAAAGGAGGTAAGGCTGTCTGTTAGCTCTTCTCTCTGAACATGCTTGACAGTAATTTGGCAAATTAGATTTTCAGAAGATTGTCATTCTGAGGGTTTTGCCTTATTTCAAAGTTGAAAATGACATATATTATCCAACAATGAAAAAAGCCAGCAATAGTAAAATCCATTAGAGCCATCAAAATGTACCATTGTTCAGACACGTCTGCAATGTGATTTTCTTCAACGCTTGCATGGTATAGTATAATTTGGAATCTCAGCAGTCAACCCTCAATGTCATTTTTAACTATATATTTCTATACCTTACTATGTATTAACCTTTCTTTATCTATTCAGAAGGACAAGCATAGAAAAATTGAACTATTTTACAGGAAAGTAGGCATGGGAAATTCACATGCAGAAGAAGAAGAATGAACTGGATGATGCTGGAATAAAAAACGTCAAAGAAATGTTAAAGGAACCTGCCAGTCAAATTATTAAAATTTGGCAATTTAAAAAATAATCTGTCAGGAAATAAGTATTGCAGTTGCCATTGCTGTCATTTTCCTCCTCAGTGAGTCACTGACCCCTAGAAGTCACATACAATGCACTTGTTCTGATGCTTCACTTTTTCCATGCTTGTCAGTGACTCACTAAGCAAAGATAAGGTGATAATGTAACAAGTGAAGAAAATACAACGCATTCACACTAATGGTCTAAAAACATATTCTTGGATGGCACACTAGGCCAGCACACATAACATTTTCACCCATACCAGTGTAGGGATCTGTGTAGGGATCTGCCATCCTCACCTTGAATGGGACACAGATACATTTTTAATGTTCTATGTATTTTACATTTCTCCAATTAATAAGGGAAAAGCCCTGGAGACTTTTAAAGATATTTTAATTAATAAAATGTGTCACTCGGTTCCATGTATGGTTTTAGGTGATTTTAACATATGGTTTGAGAAACCTGACCTCATGGAGGTCAAGAATGTGCTAGACATACTCTCAATGGCAGGTTTCTCCCAACTGAGTAAAGGGCCTACACACTTAAAAGGCCATAGTTTAGATGCTATTTTTTTTAGAGACAGTATTGTTGATAGTTTCTCGATTATAGAACATGGTTGGACGGACCATTGTTCTCTGCACTTTACCATTTATGGTAAAGAAGAGGTTAAACATAAAATCACCCCATTACCATTTATAGAATTTAGAAATTTTACAAATTTTCCAATAGATGAGTTTAAAACTAAAATATCTTTAGAACTCAATCAACCCTTTCCCCCAGATGTGGAAAGCATGTATGGTTTTTTCCATGCATGCATGATTAAAGTATTAGATGAACTCTGCCTCATAATTAAAAAACGCCCATGTAATAGAAAAGACCTGGGGAACTCAAAATGGTATACCGTGGCTTTAAAAAAAACTTAAAATTCAAGGGCGTGCCCTTGAGAGGCGTTGGAGAAAGAGCCATATGCCATTTGAGTTCCAAAACTGGAAGACATGGCGGCGGGGATATAAGGCCTCTATATTTAGAGCTAAAAAAGCTTATCTAGAGAGCCGTATTTGGGGTGCACAGAACAACACTAGAGAACTATTTAGAATAGTGACAGAGTTTCTCCAACCTGAAGCAATTAAAACCCAAGAAATAGCCACACCAGAGTATGCTCAGACTCTGGCGGAGTTTTTTATGGAGAAAGCTCAAAAAATACATGATGGCCTGGCCAACCATATTGTTGAAACTAAAAAAAATAATCTTTTAATACCCGACATTATTAAAGAAAGGAGAAACGACTGCCTGGACAATAGTCCAGCCTCTATAGGCAGTGTTCCTATGTTTTATTTTTCACCAGTAACCGTAGAAGCAGTAGGACATTGCATTGCCACTGCTAAAGATAGTGCTCCCCCATCAGACCCATGTCCGGGTCTCGTGATGAAGTTGATAGCTGAAGAAATAAAGGGTTTTGTGGCTCAGCTAATCAACAGTTGTTTTGATAAGGGCGAATACCCAGAGCATTTCAAAAAGGCTATAGTTACTCCAATACTAAAGAAACTTAATTCTGATCCAAGAAAAAAGGAGGAAAGAAGACCCATCTCAGGGATAGCCTTTCTGGCGAAGCTGTCAGAGGGAATAGTCTGTCGACAGCTGCAATGTTTTGTGGAACAACATGGGTTGCTGGCGGAGCAGCAGTCAGGGTTCCGTCCCAGTCATGGTACGGAAACTGCAGTAGTGGAGATCATGGATGACCTACTGTTTGAGGCAGATGCAGGGCAGACCTCCGTCCTCGTCTTGCTAGATCTTTCGGCAGCATTTGACACTATCGACCACGAGATCCTAATGCGTAGACTAGTTGAGGTCGCGCATGTTAGTCCAGAGGCTTTAGGTTGGTTCATAGCCTTCCTAAAGGGTAGAGAATTCAAGATACGACTGGGCCCATTCTATTCAGGCCCAGTACGCCTTGGTTGTGGGGTACCCCAGGGTTCCCCCTTATCTCCCCTCCTCTTTAACATCTACATGCGTCCTCTGCTGGATATGATAAAGGACCGTGGGATGAGATGTCAGTCGTATGCTGACGATACCCAGTTGTATACCAGGATTGATGCCGGAGGGCCGGGGGACGAGGTGGATCTTCTGGAGACTCTTGGGGCCATCAAACAGTGGATGGCCGACAATTGTCTCCAATTGAACCAGGCAAAGACCGAGGTACTCCGGACGGGATCGGCCCAGAACTTACACTGGGTGTTGCCTTGGCCGGACGAGGAGGGGAGATTCCCTGTAACTGCCAAAAAGGTGAAGACCCTAGGTGTTCTGCTGGACTCCGGTCTGTCCCTGGATGCACACATCGGCAGTATTACCCAGTTATGTTTCCTCAAGATGAGGCAGTTGTACAAGGTTGTACCCTTTTTGTCAAGCTCTGCCAGAATTGCTGTAGTTATAGCGCTGGTCTTACCCCATTTGGATTACTGCAATGCTCTTTTCATGGGTTTGCCTCAGACCCAGATTAGACGCTTGCAGAAAATCCAGAACCAGGCAGTTCGGCTGGCACTCGGGCTACCAGGGCGGACGTCCACCTCCACCCACCTGAAGAGCCTCCATTGGCTCCCAATACGGGAGAGATCAGAATTTAAGGTTCTTTGTATTGCTTACAAAGCCTTTAATAATCTAGGCCCATGTTATATCCGCAAGAAATTGCGGCGACAGTTTGTGACGAGAGCCTTACGGGCCACGTCACAAACTAGATTGGTGGTTCGGCCTTATAGGCTGAAAAAATGGGGGGGCAGAGCTTTTTCAGTTCAAGCTGCCCAGTTATGGAATCTGCTTCCATGCCACCTGCAACAACAGGAGAAGTACCAGGTATTCAGAAAAGATCTGAAGACTCTGTTGTTTACTAGGGCCTTTAGTGGTTTGGGGTGAGATATCTCTTTCTCTATCTTTTCCCCTTCCCCTTTTTCCCTTTCCTTCCTTTCCCCCCTCTTCCTTTTTTGTTGTTTTTATGCAGTTTTTAACGTTTTTTATAATGTATACATGTAGTACCGAGTGTTAGAATGTCTATATGTTTATTGTAACCGCCACTCGATTTTATGTTGTTTTTAAAGTTTGTTCTTTTTGGTATGTTTCTGGTAACGTGACTGGATGGGAAGCAGGCGCATCGATGCAAACATGTTTTGTGAATTATGCTCCTTGTATAAGAAACAAACAATAAACAATAAACAATACTGTATGTATTTGTAAATAGCTATGCTGCTTATCACAGAATGAATTATGTATAGGACATCCTGTCTCTGGGTTGCTGTGTTGGAAACCCCAGAAGGAAGAAGTGAAGAGAGAATTGGAGACCACATGTCCTTTCCAGGGGCAGGGATTATTAGGCAAGTGTTCCTATGGTTATTTGTAAATAGCAATGAATTATATATGTCCCCTTACATCCACCATCTTATATCTACAATACCAGACAAGTGTCTGCCATACGATGTATAGTGGTCACCTTGTACAGTGCTTTGAAAAAGTATTCATACCCCTTGAAATGTTTTACATTTTCTCATGTTACAACCAAAAATGTAAATGTATCTTATTGGGATTTTATGTGATAGACTGGCACAAAGTGGTAAATAAGTGTGAAATAGAAGGAAAATTATAAATTGTTTTATTTATTTTTTACAAATAAATATGTGAAAAAGATGGCGTGCATTTGTATTCAGCCCCTTTACTCTCATACCCCTAACTAAAATCTAGTGGAACCAATTGATTTCAGAAGTCATCTAATTAGTAAATAGAGTCCAACTGTGTATAATTTAATCTCAGTATAAATACAGTTGTTCTGTGAAGGCCTCAGAGGTTTGTTAGAGAACCATAGTGAACACCTAGCATCATGAAGGCTAGGGAACACACAAGACAGGTCAGGGATAAAGTGTAGGTTATAAAAAAATATCCCGAGCTTTGAACATCTCACGGAGCACTGTTCAATCCATCATAGGAAAACTTCCAAGACATGGAATCCACCAAAACTAACAGGTCAGGCAAGGAGAGCATTAATCAGAGAAGCAGCCAAAAGGACCATGGTAACTTTGGAGGAGCTGCAGATATCCACAGCTTAGGTGGGAGAATCTGTTCATAGGACAACTATTAGTCGTGCACTTCACAAATCGGGTCTTTATGGAAGCGTGGCAGGAAGAAAGCCATTGTTGAAAGCTCACGTCACCGGTGAATCTCATGTGGAATTTGGAATTTTTTCGTCACACAATTCTTTGGACTTTTATTCACGTTCATTTGGACATTTTTTTGTTTTAGGTTTTGCTGTGTTTTTTCATATTTTTACACTTTTATTGCATCAATTGAATTTTTTATGCACTGCACTAATCTTTTATAATTGTTGAAAGAAAGCCTTAACAAGTCCTGTTTGCAGTTTGCTAGAAGCCGTGTGGGGGACACAGCAAACATGTGAAAGAAGGTGCTCTGGTCAGATGAGACCAAAACTGAACCTTTTTAGCTAAAAGCAAAAGGCTATGTGTGACAGCATCTTGTTGTGGGGATGCTTTTTTTCAGCAGGGACAGGAAAGCTGGTCAGAGTTGATGGGAAGATGGATTGAGCCAAATACAGGTAAATCTTATGCCACGTACACACGATCGGTCAAACCGATGAGAGCGGTCTGATGGACCATTATCATCAGACCAAACCGATCGTGTGTGGGCCCCATCGGTTAAAAAAATTCAAACTTGTTTTAAAATTAACAGATGGATACCTAACCGATAGTAAAAAAAACGATCGTCTGTAGGCACACCCATCGGTTAAAAATCCACGCATGCTCAGAATCAAGTCGACGCATGCTTGGAAGCATTGAACTTCATTTTTTTCAGCACATCGTTGTGTTTTATGTCACTGCGTTCTGACACAATCGTTTTTTTAACCGATGGTGTGTAGGCACGACTGACCATCAGTCAGCTTCATTGGTTAACTGATGGAAAAATCCATCAGACCGTTCTCATCGGTTTGACCGATCGTGTGTACAGGGCTTTAGAAGAAAACATGTTAGATTCTGCAAAAGACTTGAGACTCCAACAGTACAATGACCCTTAACATACAGACAGAGCTACAATGGAATGGTTTAGATCAGTGTTTTTCAACTCCAGTTCTCAAGGCACACCAACAGGTCATGTTTTCAGGCTTTCCATTATTTTGCACAGGTGATTTGATCAGTTTCACTGCCTTAGTAATCACCACAGCCATTTCATCTGAGGGAAATCCTGAAAATTTGACCTGTTGGTGGGCCTTGAGGACTGGAGTCCGGACCTAAATCCAATTGAGAACCTGTGGCAAGACTTGAAAATTGCTTTTCACAGACACGATCCACTCAATCTGACAGAGCTTGAGCTACTTTGCAAAGAAGAATTTGCAATTTCACTCTCTAGATGTTAAATACTGGTAGAGACATCTCGAAAAAGACTTGCAGCTGTAATTGCAGCAAAAGGTGTTTCTACAAAGTATTGACTCAGGGGGGCTGAATACAAATGCATGCCACACTTTTTACATATTTATTTGTCAAAAATTTTGAAAACCATTTATCATTTTCCTTCCACTTTACAATTATGTGCCACTTTGTGTTGGCCTATCATATAAAAATCCCAATAAAACACATTAACCTTTTTAGTTGTAACATGACAAAATGTGGAACATTTTAATGGGATATGAATACTTTTTCAAGGTACTGTATATTAATAGGGGGACTTCAATTCAATAGAATTTTTATGAAGCTCCTGTTATTTTACTTAACCCTGTCTCTTCTGGTCTGGGATTCTATAGCTAGTTTTAGCTCACGCCTCAATAACCAGCCTAGGCTTGAGTCAGGTTAAGCATCCCACGGCCACTTAGTAGTTAGGGGTTCGGTTGTATAGCAGATTAGAAGCTACTAGGGACTACGAAGCAGAGTACTGTAGATAGGCTAATTCTAAATTTCAGTGCCAGTGGTATGTGTAGGTACCTCTGGGTACCTAAGCTTTATGACTGACAGCAGTTTTCTTTTTTATTTAAAGTTGTTTGTTAACCCTTACATACAAAACACTGCCAACCCCTCTATTACAGGCAGGGATATCACACTGTAGAACTTTTTTTTATTTGAATAAGGCTTGTAAATACCGATTTAGAGCAATCTTCAGGCCAGTCATGTATACCTCCGATACATAGATACTGCAGGAGGGGTGGAGATCTCCCTCTGATGCCAGCCGGGGAGATCACATGCAGTAGCCCTGGAAACCAGCTGAGAGTCACGTGACCGGTCTAAATATCGTGCTAAATCTGTATTTACAAGCCCTGTTTTTATAAAAGACTAATACAGTGTGGTATATTAATCTATAATAGAGGGGCTGACAGGAACTATTTAGAATTTTTTATTTGTACTAATTGCGGCAGGGGGAGGGGGCGGAGACAGAAACACAGAGCAGGGAGCTGACAGGCAGATTGGAGAGGGGAGGCAGAGAGAGGAGAGCAGAGCAGGGCTGTGGGTGACGGAGGGACATATGCTGGTCAGGGCTCAGCAGCCCTGATTTTCATGGTCAGAGAGGGGGGATACAGGAAGTGGCAGGATCAACCAAGTTTTTTTACAGTGTGGAGGGGCAGACTAATTTGCTTTAAACACTTGTCCACGGGAGGACGTCATATGATGTTCTCCACTTTGTGTGGTGATATCTGAATGATGCCTGCAGCTACAGGCATCATTCAGATATCGCCGTCTTCAGCCACCGATTCTGTGCACGATAATAACGATCAAAGTGGCAGTTCCACCGCTTGATCGTTCTTATAGGCAGCGGGAGGGGATGTCCCCCCTCCCGCCGCCATCCAGTGCTTCTCCGGGCTCTCCCGCGCCATCGGGGGCCCGGAGAGCGAATCGGTCGGTGCTGCCTGGAAAGCAATGAGATGACTGGTGACCAGATGGTCACCAGTCATCTCTATGACCGTCGGAGGCCCGGGCGTGACGTTATGACCCCACATCTCTCCATAGAGAGGACCTGTCACACCTGTCACACTGTGCTATTATATGTTTACATTCCTTGTAATAGGAATAAAAGTGATAAAAGAAAAATTAAAAAAAGTGTAAAAAAAAAAAAAGTAAATAAAAATAAAATAAACATTTTTTTCCCCGTTATCTCGCGCGCAGAAGCGAACACGCATGCAAATCCCGCCCACATATGTAAACACCGTTCAAACCCCACATGATGTATTGAGCGTGAGCGTGTGCAACAATTCTAGCACTAGATCTCCTCTGTAACTCGAAAATAGTAACCTGTAAAAAATGTTAAAGCGTCACCTATGGAGATTTCATGAGTGTGCGCAATTTTAAAGCGTGACATGTTAGGTATCTATTTACTCTGCGTAACATTATCTTTCACATTATACAACAAAATTGGGCTAACTTTACTGTTTTGTTATTTTTTAATTCATGAAACCATTTTCTTCCCAAAAAAAGGCTTTTGAAAAATAATTGCGAGAAAAAAAGTTTCAATGACCGCCATTTTATTCCCAAGGAGAATTATCTGAAGAAGTGTTAAATTATTATTATTATACAGGATTTATATAGCGCCAACAGTTTACGCAATGCTTTACAATATAAAATGGAGACAATACAGTTATAATACAATTAAATACAAGAGGATTAAGGGGACCCTGCTCAGAAGAGCTTACAATCTAATAGGGTGGAGCAGGTGGTACAAAAGGTTGTAACTGTGGGGAATGAGCTGATGGAAGTGGTAAAAGATTAGTTGGAGATGTGATAGGCTTCCCTGAAGAGATGAGTTTTCAGGGATTAGACACGTGCATTTCATTTCGTTTCGTTACGAATTCGAACAAATTTTTTATTATTCGGAAATTCGGATGCATCCGAATTTCCGAATTACAAAATTTCCGAATTTAAAGAAATTCGAAAAAACACAAACGAAATTCGAATTCGAAAAGAATTCGAAACGAATTCAAAAAGAATTTGCATCGAATTCGAAAAGAATTTGAATTGAATTCGAAAAGAATTTGAATTGAATTCGAAAAGAATTCAAATTGAATTCGGAAAAAATCCATTCGAATCGAATTTGAAAACAATTCGAATCGAAAACAAATTCAAATGAAAATTGAAAGCAAGTTTGAATCAAAATCTAAAAAATATAAATCGATTTCTAAAAAAGAATACAATAAAATAGAATATAAAATAATAAAACAATAGAATGAAAATCAAAGAATAGTAAAGAACAGAATATAATTTAATAGAATGTAATCAAATACAATAATACAAATACAAATACATAAAATCAAATCCGGTTGAAATAATTTCAAATTCGGTTGAAATCATTTCCAATCCAGTGGAAAAAATTTCCAATGCAGTAGAAATTATTTCAAATTCGGTTGAAATAATTTCCAAAGCGGTTGAAATAATTTCCAATCCGGTAGAAATAATTTCAAATTCGGTTGAAATGATTTCCAATCCGGTGGAAATAATTTCAAATCCAGTAGAAATAATTTCCAATCCGGTTGAAATAATTTCAAATCCGTTTGAAAAAATTTCAAATCCGGTTGAAAAAATTTCCAATTCGGTTGAAATAATTTCCAATCCGGTTGAAATAATTTCCAATCCAGTTGAAATAATTTCAAATTTAGGTGAAAAAATTTCCAATTCGGTTGAAATAATTTCCAATCCGGTAGAAATAATTTCAAATCCGGTTGAAATAATTTCCAATCCAGTTGAAATAATTTCCAATCCAGTTGAAATAATTTCAAATCCGGTTGAAATAATTTCCAATCCGGTTGAAATATCTTCGAATTTGGTTGAAATATTAACGATAACGGATGAAATATTGTTGAATTCTGTTGAAATATCATATATCAAAATATGATCGAATTCGAATCCGGTAGAAATATTATCGAATCCAGTAGAAATCTTTTCGAATTCGACCGTTTTTCGAATTCGGTTGAAAACGATCTAATTCAACCGGGTTTTCAAATTCGGTCGAAACCGATCGAATTCGACCGGGTTTTTTCGAATTCGGTCGAAAACGATCGAATTCCGAAAACAAATTTAACAAATTTAACGAATTTAACTTAACTAAATTAATTAAATAACGAATAAAAACGAAACAAAACAATTTTTTTCCTTTTGCACATGTCTATCAGGGATTGCCTGAAGGTAGCAAGAGTAGGGGATAGCTGGACAGGTTGAAGTAGTGAGTACCAGAGGATGGGAGAGGCTCTGTAGAAATCCAGTGACAGCACGGAGGTGGAGGTATCCAGTGTTATTGATAAGCCTGCAGACCCAGTGCCAGGATAGGCACTTTTATATGTAAGTGGCCAATTGGCTCATGTTTTTTATACTTTTAAATAAAACCGGTTGCACTATGGAGGCTATGTTTTTCCATTCCATGTCCCATCTCTGAAATCCGGAGAATCAAGGTGTCCTTTGTCCATCCTTCCAAGACGTTATATATGCATGCAGGCAGGCATTATCCTGCATATGCGCTACAGACCTCCCCTGTGGTAGGTAAGAGGTCCAGTCCATCTGGTAAGCCTCTCCTGATCTATTCAGCACGTTTTGGGGTGTCGATCGTTTGCATGGTGAAGGATTTTACACAGTTCCAGTAACAATAGATTTATTGGGACTTATGTCATAATGGTCATAATGAACTTCAACTAATCTTTTGTTTTCCTTGCTCATTTCTAATGGATTAGTCATGTACAACTGGACTTTTTTGACTTGAATATCGCAAGATTTTCCTGAGGCTTCCTACTTCCTCACCAGTAATTAAGGTCATTGTATATTTTTATATTTTTTTCTTTATTTTACTTATATTTATTTATTGAAAGGTATTTGATATCTGGTGTTACCCTCATCAACTCTCCTTTTTCCATTTTTTTCTCCTTTTTTTTCCTCTTTCCTCCCCCTGCTCCTTCTCCCTATCTCTCTTCTCCTTTAGATAAGAGAAGGAAGATGATTTGAGTGAGGACTGTTCCCTTGTAAATGCCATGGGGTGACAACATATGAAGAAAAATAGTATTATCCTGAATCTACAACATACATCCTAATGATCAGAGGCCAGAGGTTTTAATATGGGCATTGCAAAGCCTGACAAGGAGTATACCCTCTATTGATAACAATTTTATGTAGATTGTGCCAAGTATATACTATGAGATCTTGATAAGTAGGATCAAGGGTTTGCTTCATTTCAGTAGATCCTGACAACATTGTCAATATTGGACAGTAAAACTGCCAGTCGCTTATCTAACTATACATGGAGTTTGAAGAAACAGGTAGGCAAAATATACTTGCTGTGCATAGTATGATTTCCCTGCAGACTATTTCATGAATTTTGAAATTACTCCTGTGGATCCTAAAGCGCTTCAGCATTCTTCTTGGGTAAGTCATTGTGACAGAACCCACTGTCACTGTGTGTTTTGGAAGAGGCTTTGGACTGGCCTCCTACCCACAGACTATGGCCCAGCAGAGAACGGGAGATTTGGAGGGCTATTTGCCGTCTCCCACCACCTGGAGAAGATGTCACCTGCAGACATTTGTGTCCACAGTCGTTGGAACTGGGTGAACGCGCTATCTGTGGCTGGGCCCGTGGAGTAGTTTCCGGCTACCTAAACCTATTGGCCTGGCTGGGATAAATATATTCCTTTATTCCACAAACAATGTACTTTTAGCTGATAAAGGCATATACAAGATAGCGGTATTCTCAAAGTGTGGGGCTATGAGACTTGGGGACAAAATGGCATTGAGATAATGTAATGTAATGCTACAGTAGGTGCCTCAGATTTTATATATCCAGCACGATGGGATCACTATGGATATCGCCGCTGGAGGCTGTGCTTCTCGCGCTCGCTGTCCCCACTAGTGTTGCTCACGAATATTCGTATTGCGAATATTCGGCTCGAATATGGCATATTCGAGTATTCGCGATATATTCCGAATTTCGCGGTGAATATTCGCTATTTCGAATATTCGTATTTTTTCTTTTTTTTTTTAGAACAGATCACATCCTAGAGATCCCCATCGACGTCTAAAAGCATTGCTGGTATGATTAGAGACCTTGGGCCGAGTAGCTGCAGCGATCCTTTTATATTGCCGAAAAATCGCAATGCAATTATTCGGCAATAGTGATATCGCGCGATTATTTTCGAGAAATTCGCAATATTGTTTTTAGCTAAAATAACACATATATTCAATTTCAGAGTGTTACTGTCGAAATTCCGCAATCAATTTCTCATTCGCATTTTTGCGAAATTATGATAAAATATCACGAATATTCTGAGCCAATCAGAGTGCTCCTTCCGCATTTGCCGAATATTCGCAATTATTTTGTATTGTAATATATCACGAATATTCTAAGCCAATCAGAGTGCTCCTTCCGCATTTGCCGAATATTCGCAATTATTTTGTATTGTAATATATCACGAATATTCTGAGCCAATCAGAGTGCTCCATTCCGCATTTCTCGAAATTTCGCAATTATTTTGTATTATAAAATATCACGAATATTCTGAGCCAATCAGAGTGCTCCTTCCGCATTTGCCGAATATTCGCAATTATTTTGTATTGTAATATATCACGAATATTCTGAGCCAATCAGAGTGCTCCTTCCGCATTTGCCGAATATTCGCAATTATTTTGTATTGTAATATATCACAAATATTCTGAGCCAATCAGAGTGCTCCTTCCGCATTTCTCAAAATGTCATTCGCATTCGCAATTCGCGTTCGCATTCGCATTCGCAATAGCGAAATTTCGCAATCATTTCATTTCGAAAAAATATCACGAATATTCGTATTTAGCGAATATATCTCGAATATTCGACTATATATTCGAGATATATCGCGAAATCGAATATGGCATATTTTGCTCAACACTAGTCCCCACGAGATGCCGCACATCCATAGTACATCCCTTCTCCCCTATGCCCCCTCTTGTTGCTGTGTTTAATTGTGTTGGGTCATGGCATGTAGACAATGGTCTGGAAACACCTCCCAGTAGGGGATGTGTAAGGAGGGGCTGCCTGATTATCATAATCCATTGGTGTGTTTCAACTGTGCTGCAGTGTGAATGGAACACATAAGAAAACAATTGTTGTATGAAGGATAAGGACATTTGTGGGACTTTAAATTAGGGGGAAATCAAAGCCATAGCCGCCTCCATCCCTGTAATTGATTAAAAAAGAAGGAGCGAATGGTTTGGACTTTAACCACTTAATCACCGCCCTATAGCCGAAATACGGCTATAGGGCGGTTCCTGTACTCTAACAGGACGTCCATGGACGTCCTCCGTTAGAGTCAGGTGTGCGCGCCCAACCGGGCGCGCACACGCGATCACCGGTGCTCACCGGGTCCACGGGACCCGCAGCACCGATGATCGCGGTAAGGAGCCAATGGCGGCGGCTCCTTACCACGTGATCGCGCCGTCCAATGACGGCGCGACCACGTGTGTAAACAAATCTGACGTGCGTCAGATCCGCGCGCCCGAGCGGGCGCGCACACGCGGTCACGGCGCTCGGCGGGTCCACGGGACCCGCAGCGTCAGTGATCTCGGTAAGGAGCCAATGGTGGCGGCTCCTTACCACGTGATCGCGCCGTCCAATGACGGCGTGATCACATGTAAACAAACCGCGTCACTTGCTGACGCCGGTTCTTCCCTCCTCTCGCTGTACCGATCGGTACAGCGTGAGAGGAGAGCGCGGATGGCTGCAGCAGTGTGGGATGGATCTGTGACTATTGCAGTCACAGATCCATCCATCCCTGCTCAGCCATCCCTGCATTAACTCCTTCCTTCCCTGCGCAAAACTCTGCATACCCCCCCCAATACTCTGCATACCCCCCCCCAATACTCTGCATACCCCCCCCAATACTCTGCATAACCCCCCCCAATACTCTGCATAACCCCCCCCAATACTCTGCATACCCCCCCCAATACTCTGCATACCCCCAATACTCCTCAATACTCTGCATACCCCCAATACTCCTCAATACTCTGCAATACCCCGCAATACTCCGCAATACTCCGCAGTACCCCGCAATACTCCGCAGTACCCCGCAATACTCCGCAGTACCCCGCAATACTCCGCAATACCCCGCAATACTCCGCAATACTCCGCAATACCCCGCAATACTCCGCAGTACCCCGCAATACTCCGCAGTACCCCGCAATACTCCGCAGTACCCCGCAATACTCCGCAGTACCCCGCAATACTCTGCAATACCCCGCAATACTCCGCAATACTCCGCAATACCCCGCAATACTCCGCAGTACCCCGCAATACTCCGCAGTACCCCGCAATACTCCGCAGTACCCCGCAATACTCCGCAATACTCCGCAGTACCCCGCAATACTCCGCAGTACCCCGCAATACTCCGCAGTACCCCGCAATACTCTGCAATACCCCGCAATACTCCGCAATACTCCGCAATACCCCGCAATACTCCGCAGTACCCCGCAATACTCCGCAGTACCCCGCAATACTCTGCAATACCCCGCAATACTCCGCAGTACCCCGCAATACTCCGCAGTACCCCGCAATACTCTGCAATACTCCGCAGTACTCCGCAATACCCCGCAGTACCCCGCACAATACTCCCGCACAATACTCCCGCACAATACTCCCGCACAATACTCCCGCACAATACTCTGCAGTACCCCCGCGCAATACTCCCCCGCGCAATACTCCCCCGCGCAATACTCTGCAATCGTTTTTTTTTTAGGCTTCCCAGCCTAGAGGGGAGATGTGGGGTCTTATTGACCCCATATCTCACTGTAAAGAGGACCTGTCATGCTATATTCCTATTACAAGGGATGTTTACATTCCTTGTAATAGGAATAAAAGTAACCAAAACATTTATTTTTGGGGAAAAAGGTGTCAAACTAAAATAAATAAAGTAAAATGAACAATAAAAAAATAAAAAAAAAATTACAGCGCCCCTGTACCCGTGTGCTCGTATACAGACGGGACCGCACACGTAAGTCCCGCCCACATATGAAAACGGTGTTCAAACCACACATGTGAGGTATCGCTGCGAACGTTAGAGCGAGAGCAATAATTTTGGCCCTAGACCTCCTCTCCAACTAAAAAGATGTAACCAGGAAAAACATTTAAAGCGTCGCCTATGGGGATTTTTAAGTCGCGTAGTTTGGCGCCATTCCACAAGCGTGTGCAATATTGAAGGGTGACATGTTGGGTATCTATTTACTCGGCGTAACTTCATCTTTCATATTATGCAAAAACATTGGGCTAACTTTACTGTTTTTTTTTTTTTTAAGCACAAAACTGTTTTGTTTCCAAAAAAAAACGCGTTCGAAAAATTGCTGTGCAAATACAATGCGAGATAAAAAGTTGTAACGGCCGCCATTGTATTCTCTAGGGTCTTTGCTAAAAAAGCATATATAATGTTTTGGGGTTCTATGTAATTTTCTAGCAAATAAATGATGATTTTTCCATGTAGGAGAGAAATGTCAGAATTGGTCTGGGTGTTCCAGAACGCCTGATGGCGTTCCCTGCATGTTGGGCCTCTGTATGTGGCCACGCTGTGTAAAAGTCTCACACATGGGGTATCGCCATACTCGGGAGGAATAGCAGAATGTGTTTTGGGGTGTAATTTGTGGTATGCATATGCTGTGTGTGAGAAATAACCTAATAATATGAACATTTTGTGGAAAAAAAATTAAAATAAAAAAATCTTGATTTTGCAAAGAATTGTGGGGAAAAAATGACAACTTCAAAAAACTCACGATGCCTCTTTCTGAATACCTTGGAATGTCTTCTTTCCAAAAAGGGGTCATTTGGGGGGTATTTGTACTTTTCTGGCATGTTAGGGTCTCAAGAAATGAGAGAGGCTGTCAGTACATCAGATGTGATCAAATTGATCAATTTTCAGTAATTGGTACCATAGCTTGTAGACCCCATAACTTTCACCCAGACTAAATATTATCCAATTTTTTTTTTTTTTGTTACCAAAGATATGTAGCAGTATACATTTTAGGCCAAATTTATGAAGAAAAATTACTTTTTTGCAAAATTTTATAATAGAAATGAAGAAAAATTCATTTTTTTACAAAATTTACGTTCTTTTTTCATTTATAGCGAAAAAAATAAAAACCGCAGAGGTGATCAAATACCACCAAAAGAAAGCTCTATTTGTGGGAAAAAAAGGACAAAAATTTCATTTGGTTAGAGTGTTGTATGACTGAGTTATTGCCATTCAAACTGTGAGAGCACCGAAAGCTGAAAATTGGTCTGGTTATTAAGGGGGTTTAAGTGCCCAGTGGTCAAGTGGTTAAATGAAGCACATAGCAGCAAAAGGGACATCAAGTGACCAGGAAAAAAAAAATATTTATGTTATATAGTTTCGCATAAAATATTTCGGGCATGTAACCTCTAAAAAAATATTTGAACATTTTCAACACAAGTTACATAATATTCCATAGTTCAATGGACATACATGATGAGTAAAACAGACCATAAATACAATCAAAAGTATAGCCAAGATGAAATTGGCCCAGGTGGCATGGGTAATCTATCCAAATTAATCTCATGATGCATGGAAGAGAGAAGGGGAAGGAAATTGGGCATAGAGTAAGATAATTTGTAAAAAAAAAACATAAATTAAACCATATAAAGGTGAGTAATGTTAATCCAATTAAAACCCATGGAAATTGTGTTTCTAGACAGTTCCATTGGTTATGCTCCTGATGAGCGGTTATAAATAGTGTTGCTCACGAATATTCGCATTGCGAATATACGCTACGAATATTGCATATTCGAGTATTCGCGAATAACTCGAATATCGCGGCGAATATTCGCTATAGCGAATATTCGTATTTTTTCAAATTTATTTTTATAACAGATCACATCCTAGTGATCTCCATCGACATCTAAAAGCATTGCTGGTATGATTAGAGACCCTGGGCTGAGTAGCTGAGGCGATCCTTTTATGTTGCCGAAAATTCGCATTGCGAATTTTCGGCAACATAAAAGAATCGCATCAGCTACTCGGCCCTTCTTTTGCATCAGAGCCAATCAGAATAACTCAAATATTCGACAAACGGAATATTGCGCGATTATCTTCTCCGCCCTTCTTTTGCATCAGAGCCAATCAGAATAACTTGAATATTCGGCAAAAGGAATATTGCGCGATATTCCTTTTGCCGAATATTCGAGTTATTCTGATTGGCTCTGATGCAAAAGAAGGGCGGAGAAGATAATCGCGCAATATTCCTGTTGCCGAATATTCGAGTTATTCTGATTGGCTCTGATGCGCCCTTCTTTTGCATCAGAGCCAATCAGAATAACTTGAATATTCGGCAAAAGGAATATTGCGCGATATTCCTTTTGCCGAATATTCGAGTTATTCTGATTGGCTCTGATGCAAAAGAAGGGCGGAGAAGATAATCGCGCAATATTCCTGTTGCCGAATATTCAAGTTATTCTGATTGGCTCTGATGCGCCCTTCTTTTGCATCAGAGCCAATCAGAATAACTCGAATATTCGGCAAAAGGAATATTGCGCGATTATGTTCTCCTCCCTTCTTTTGCATCAGAGCCAATCAGAATAACTCGAATATTCGGCAAAAGGAATATTGCGCGATATTCCTTTTGCCGAATATTCAAGTTATTCTGATTGGCTCTGATGCAAAAGAAGGGCGCATCAGAGCCAATCAGAATAACTCGAATATTCGGCAAAAGGAATATCGCGCAATATTCCTTTTGCCGAATATTCAAGTTATTCTGATTGGCTCTGATGCAAAAGAAGGGCGGAGAAGATAATCGCGCAATAGGAATATTGCGCGATTATCTTCTCCGCCCTTCTTTTGCCCCCTTATTCTCCTTTCTTTTAAGTAGAGTTAGTGTAGAGTTAGTGTTTAGTGCATATTAGTTTAGTAATACAGGAAATGATCTCCGTTTATGAGAATTTCGCAATCATTTTTGCATTAGCGAAATTTCGCAAAATTTTTTTTGTTTAAAATATCACGAATATTCGATATTAGCGAATATTCGGGAATTTTCTTCTATATATTCACGCAATATCGCGAAATCGAATATGGCGTATTCCGCTCAACACTAGTTATAAAGCCGCGAAACTCATCGAGCTGTCAACACCCACTTTTTTGCACCATCAAATTCTACCTCACCTTGGATTAATATTACTCACCTTTTTATAGTTTAGTTTATGTTTTTTTTACAAATTATCTTACTCTATGCCCAATTTCCTTCTTTTTGTCTCTTCCTTGAATCCTGAGATTAATTTGGATAGATTCCCCATGCCACCTGGGCCAATTTCATCTTGGCTATAATTATGATTGTATTTATGGTCTGTTTTACTCATAATGTATGTCCATTGAACTATAGAATATTATGTAACTTGTGTTGAAAATGTTTAAATATTTTTTAGAGGTTATAATATTTTATACGAAACGATATAACATAAATAAAAATAAAAAATCATGGTCACTTGGCGTCCCTTTTGCTGCTATGTGCTTAATTTAAAGTCCCACCATTTGCTCCTTCTTTTTTAATCAATTACATAAGAAACAATTGTTTCTTGTGTGTCCCTGTGGTGACAGATGTTTTACCATGCAGTAAAACAGCTGTCACTACATATAGCCTGAATTAGCTCTACATGTCATTTCTGTTTGCTGCTTCATTCATTTGCGGGGTGCATGGGGTCGCGCTGTATCTTAGCAACACAGCGCGGCCACGATATAGGATACAGCACAACCCCGATCTCTGTAAAGAGCTCCTGACGCGGCTCTTTAACCATGTGATCGGCTGTGTCCAATCACAGCCGGTCACATGCAAATACAGGAAGTGGCGGTAATCGGCTCTCATCTCCTCACACTGACAGAGTGTGTGGTGAGAAGAGTCGATCAGAAGAGTTGAAGACAACAAGACATGTAATCAGGGCACTAATCATCAGTGCCCTGATTACACTAAAGCGTCACCAGTGCCACCAATCAGTGCCTATTAGTGATGCCAGTCAGTGCTGGCTTTCAGTTCCCACCAGCGCGCCTATCAGTGCTGCGCATCAATGCCCATCAGTGCTGTCCATAAATGCCCATCAGTGCCAGCCATTAATGCCCATTAGTGTCCATCAGTGCTGCCTATCAGTGCCCATGAGTGCCACCTATCAGTGTCCACCAGTGCCACCCATCAGTGCTGCCTATCAGTGCTCATTAGTGCCATGTAATCAGTGCCCATAAGTGCCACCTCATCAGTGCAGCCTATCAGTGCCCATTAGCGCAGCCTCATTAGCGAATGATAAATGTTACTTATTTACAAAATTTACTGACAAAAACTAAAAAAATATTTTTAAAGTAAAAGACAAAAAAACACAGCTGTGATTAAATACCACCAAAAGAAAGCTCTATTTGGGGGAAGAAAATTATAAAAAAAATTCACATGGTTTCAGTGAAGCATTACCACGCAATTGTCATTCAAAGTGTGACAGCGCTGAAAGCTGAAAAATGGCCTGGGTAGGAAGGGGGTGAAAGTGTTCGGTATTGAGGTGGTTAAGGTACCAAAGTAAAGGATGCACTTGAACTTTAACAGTCCATTGAAATATAAATTATTTTTCTAGAAAGTAATCTAGTAATAATAACTAAAAACATTGCATTGCATTAGTGACAATGGGCTTTGCATGTCTTCTAATAAAGGTGAGAATGAATTCTGTCTCTTCAGACAAATAATTCATGAGGAAATTACATATAGCAACTTTTATATCTCTGGCATATAAGTACCACTTAACCTTTCATTATGGAAATTCATTTTTCAGTTTGGAGGCCTATGGGTATGGCACCAGAGTAATGAGACACTGGAAAAATAATTTAACACGTAAATCGATTACTCTTTTCTATACTTCACTTTTTTTTCACACTATTGATATTTATTTTATTTTTTTCGCTGTGCAGAATTAGGTGTATAATAAATAAGGCATTCAGTTGGCCGTTGAGTTGCTTATCAGGTTTTTAGGCAGACTACATTGCTGCTAATTGCAAGACAGTGGCTTACCGTTCTCAGCCTGCAATAGCAAGTACTGTTACTGGCAGGGTCTCTAGGTGACAAACTTTAAAATATTCACAAAAAAAAAAGCTGTATACAGTTAGAGCCGGTTCACACTACCTGTCGCCCCAAGTCGCGCGTCAAATGACATGTTAGTCAATGAGAGCCATCTTAATGCACACTACTGAAGTCGCTCAGACTTCAGGAAAGGTTCTTGTACTACTTAAAGGCGACTTCAAGGCGAGTTGTACCCATTGATGTCAATGGAAGTCGCCTCCAAGTCGTAACTGAAGCAACTTTACAGGAAGAGAAACTAGTTTTCTCAGGCAAACCCCTGCCTCCCACAGAGCTGATTACTGTTTGATTGGCCACTGGCAAAGTCGCCTGTCCTGGAGGCGACTTGAAGTCGCCTTGTAAGTCGCCCCAAGTCGCGCTAAAGTTGTCTCGCAAAGTCGCACCCAGAGTCCTGTTGCCCCTGAGTGAACCGGCTCTGAGGCTTTATTATTATTTTTATTATACAGAATTGATATAGCGCCAACAGTTAACGCAGAGCTTTACAATATAAAGGGAGACAATACAGTTACAAAACAATACAAAAACAAGTATTTTGAATTTATTGATTGGTGAAGAGGAGTAGAAGACATGATTGACTGATCGGGGGAGTGGTAGGCTTATGAGGACATGTTACAGAGGTGACGTCTACAATCTTTTGAAAACTATTAGATTTGGGGCAGAAAGGACAGGTCAGAGTCTAGGATTACTCCTAGTACACTAGCCTGAGGGGACGGATTGATGGTTGCATTATAGTCATGGAGGGGGGCATGGGTAAGGGGGGCATGTGGGGTGGATATTATCTGCTTGGTTTTAAAGAGATTTTGTTTAGGGAAGAATCTATATTTTGGCAGGTTTAAGGGAGTTGAAAGCAGCTTTCTTAGCCCTCAGGATACATTTATAGCGTATTGCGCCATTAATTGGATTTAGAAGGGGTACGCTGGACCTCTGTAGAGAGACCACTGCTTCCATATAGCTACTGGCAGGGGACAAGCTTTTCTACTCAGACTGTTGATGTTTTCAAAAGAAAACAAACTATAACCCTTTGTACACCATAAAAAAAAAGGGAACCTTCAAAGCAAAAATACACTTTGTTGCACTGCAACTCTACCCCCCCCCCCCCCCCCCCCCAGTGCCTACACTTTTTTTGGTTTGTTCACCTTTTAACTGCTTGCCGATCACTCGTTACAGAGCTCGAACCGGGAGCTGTGTGTGTAAACACACAGCTCCCGGTCCTGTCAGGGGGAGAAATGCCTGATCGTCTGTTCATACATAATACAGGTTTAGTACCCGATAAAATAGGTTGCTAGGCTGGTTAGGTAAATTTAGTTCTTTGGGCTCCTCTGTAATCAGTGGAGCAGTGTGTGATTTCTTTCGGCTGTTCTGGGCTTCATTGGGTGCAGGTTTGATTGCTTCCCCCTGCCTAATGCTAATGTTCTGTATGTGTTTATCAAGGCTCCAGGTGTAGATGCTGGGTGGCAGACAGCTCCAAGGATATTTTAATTACAGTTCTGCATGCTGCTAGCTTTGAAGACTGGAGTTGGTGCCTGCGTGTATCAGGACATTGTCTAGAGTCTTAGTACTGTTAAACCCTCTGACTGCTACTTGGCAGGGCTGTCTTTAATATTGATTGGACCCTGGGCAAAAAATTTCTTGGGCCCCTGAGCTGAACTAGCACGTTCACATAATAGAAATATCACACATGTGGACGTGTATACAGGCTGCAGTAGAAATCTCCCCCTACCTGAAGTCTTATGCCGCGTACACACGGTCGTTTTTTGCGATGAAAAAAAACGACGTTTTTTAAAACGTCATTTAAATTGATCGTGTGTGGGCAAAACGTTGTTTTTTGTCTTCAAAAAAACGACCAAAAAAAAATTCCAACATGCTTGAATTTTTTGTGTCGTTTTTCAAAACGTCGTTTTTTGTTTCACAAAAAGTCACCGTGTGTAGCAAAAACGTCGTTTAAAACGACGTTTTTCAACCCGCGCATGCCCAGAAGCTAGTTATGAAGCGAGCTTCAATGGAAAAGTGTGGTGAACGTAACCTCGTTTTTTGTGAAAAAACGATGGTGTGTATGCAACATCGTCTTTGAAAGTGACGTTTCAAAAACGTAGTTTTTTACTTCACAAAAAACGTCGTTTTTTTTCATCGCAAAAAGCGACCGTGTGTACGCGGCATCAGCACTGGAGAAACTGTGCAGTTTATCATTGACCATGGTATACTGATCAGCCAAAAAGGTACATTATAAAATTAGGTCAAATTACAGTATCTTCTTCTTACATGATCCACGCCGCAGGAAAGGCTACTAAAAGTAGTTCCAGCTTTTACCCATCACGGCGGGCAAGTTGTGCCAACCTTCAGGTTTACCAAGGGTTTTATTAGGAAA
Organism: Rana kukunoris; assembly: GCA_029574335.1. Taxonomy (NCBI): domain Eukaryota; kingdom Metazoa; phylum Chordata; class Amphibia; order Anura; family Ranidae; genus Rana; species Rana kukunoris. The sequence goes on along the minus strand of CM056054.1, from coordinate 207,105,671 downwards.
AAACCTCATACCTGGACCTGTAGAAGACTCTGGCAGAAACTTTTCGTGCCACAAATGTATTAGTACAACAAAGTCTGGATCCCAGAGCCCAGACCTCCGCAGAGAGACATTACAGGCAAACCTAGTTTCTTCTTACACGAGGCCCGGGTACCAACCATCTTAGGCCTCTGATATCAGCCCGCAGAATGGGTCCGGTCTAGGTCTCCGCAGCCAGACCATCAAAAGAGCATTTTACTTCTTAGCACATGATGAACGTGACCAACCACCTTAACACTGGCGAGAAAACTGAGGTACTCTCCATTTGGGAGGGGTTATATAGGGGAGGAACTCAATTCTAACTGGGTTTGCCAGTGGTCAATCACCTGTGGTGACTACATAACCCATTAAGTAATTAAGACTCTGTGTCCCGTGATGTATGATCAAGAAAAGAAAATTTATAAGCTGTGGGCAAGCAGATTAACTATTTTCATATTACTGGGTTTAGTAACACTTTAATGACCCCAGTTGTGAGCAGGATTTTCAAACATGCCCCTTGTTTTTCCCAGTGGGCAGCATTCAGTATAGGTGATGGTGGAAATGACTTTAGGGGGGCATGATATACATATCAATACCGCCTCTACTTATATATGCATGTCGCTGCTATTTGCATATCAATGCTGGTATTTACATGTAAACACAGGGGGCCAGATTCTCAGAGGCGTTAGGACGGAGTATCTCAGATACCCCGTCGTAACGCCTTTTTTTTGTCCTCGTATCTATGCGAGTGATGCTTAGCATCACTTTTGCATAGATACGCTTCTACATCCGACAAGTGTAAAAGCATTACACTTTTGGATCGTAGGTGTAATGACAACTCCGGCCACTAGGTGGCCTTTACGTTGTTTTCGCATTTGCATATGCAAATGAGGTAGTACGCCGATTCTCGATCGATTTTACGCCGCCCCGTCGTCGCGTACGTCGTTTTTGTTCGCGTAAGGTTACCCCAGCTTCTATGTGGAGTAACCTTACGAAGTACCATCGGATGCCGTCAGGTCCCGTCGGATGCCATGTTAAGTATGGCGTCGGGTCAGCGTTGGCTTTTTCCGTCGCTTACATCGTTTTACTAACTCGTTCGCGAATAGGGAGTTGCGTAAATTACGCTCACGTCGTTTTGACGTCGGTTTCAACGACGCTTCCCGACGTGAGCTGGAGCATGCGCACTGGGCTTTTTCCCCGGCCGGCGCATGCGCAGTTCGTTCAACGCGGGGGCGCGCTTAATTTAAATACAAGCCGCCCCATTTGAATTGCGCGGGTTTACGCTTGGCGATTTACGAGACGCCAGCGAAAACTACGGAGCAAGTGCTTTGAGAATAAAGCACTTGCTCTAGTACGCAGCGGCGGCGTAGTGTAAATGGCTTACGCTACGCCGCCGAAAATATATGAGAATCTGGCCCAGGGTCTGCAGGCGAGTCATCTGTACACAAAAATAGGGCAGAGCTGGGCAGCATTAGTAACATAACTTCACACTGAGATATGAGAACACAGCACAGGAATAAAACCTCAAGGGACAAGGGAATTTAAACTGGGATAGTTGGCAAGTATGAGGCAGCTGCTTTGGGCCCCACAACAATAATGGGGCCCATGGCAGCTGCCCCCTTTTGCCCTGCCTTAAAAACGGTCCTGCTACTAGGACTGTGATTTGTAGATTTGTTATAGTGAAGAATGTCCTCTTATCATTATACTGTGTTACTGGAGTATCCCACATCTTTTATCAGCAAAAAATCTACAAAAAAACAAATGCCTAGACCAGAGGTCTCTAAACTGCAGCCTGCGGGCCAGATGTGGCCCTTTGCCTGCCTTTGTCTGGCCCCTGAAGCACCATGCTATTCAATGACTTCAATGATGGGGAACCATTCCCCTCCACAGACCCCAATGTTGAGGCACCATTCCTACCTTTAATACAAACAATGGGGAACCATTCCTCATGCTGATACCAACAAAAGGGCACTATTTCTTCCACTAAAACCACGAATGGGCCACTGTTTTCTAAACCCACTGGCCCCAGTCTGGCCCCCCTTCAGCCTCAAAGACTGTCAACTGGCACTTTGTTCATAAAGTTTGGAGACCCCTGCCCTAGACTGTTCATTGGCTACTGCTACACTAACCTGGGAGGAAAACTTTTGGACCATCTAGCAGACCCCTTCAGGAGTGAGAACTACAGTACACAGGTAAAAGTGTAAGGGTGGGAAAAATTTTATGTCCATCTGTGGTGGCTAAAGTTGCACATTCCCAGCACAGTGACGAAACCATCACACTGTGAATGATTGATGTGACCACTGTGACATCCAATTAGGGTGATCACATGTTTGGCAAGTCCATCCCACCTCTTGCCATTAAGACCCAGTTAAATGACCATCGGAAGGGGGCGGATTAAGCTAAAATAGATTAAACTAAAAGTTCAATATGGCTTTCATATGCAATAAGGAAAAAGAAAACTATAACAAGCAAATAAAAAAAATGAGTTACAAGAGTAAGAAGCACGGTGCCAATGACATGTATAAACAATGATGTGAAGTGCTAGTAAAAGGTCAGTATTACCATTGCATCCTGCTGTATGTTAGCAAGTGTGTCAAAGTGATTGAATTAAGTGATTGAATTTTAATACTGTGCACGGATTCTTTATGATTAAATCTGCAGTTTAGACGGCGGGAGGGAGGCACAAGACACGGGGAAGAATGGAAACATGCACAATTGATATCTACATTAATAGTCATTAGTTGCCTCACTTGAATAAAGTAGCAATTATTAACCGCTAATGCAGAATCCAGCATGAATCTCCAACTAATGGCTGGAATAATTCAGAATCATTAAATGTTGCTTCATTACGCTGTAATCAGCTAATCTCTGTTTTTATAAATGCCTACATATGTTCCATATTATTGACTGATGATTCATTTACATACAAATGAAGCCGCTTACAGTACAAATATTCTGGTGTCATAAAAGACATGTTCAAAAAAACTAATATAACAATAGCTGTTAAAGCTGCACAAAACCCTATTCAGTAAGGCAATTATCTCTCCCAGAGATTCATCTAATTTGGAGGATAATCATTTTTTAGTGGGGAAGTCTGGTGACTCCATAGTGCCAATGTATGAACTCCTATTAATGGAGCAGCTATTGTCAGTATATTTTAAAAACGAAACAAAATAACATTTTACTTGAAGCAAGTCTGCATTTAGGTAAGAAATTATCTTTGGTTCACTGTATGTGTTTGTTTCTCAACTCCAGTCCTCAAGGCTCCCTAACCGGTCATGTTTTCAGGATTACCCTTGGAGGAAACGGCTGTGGTAATTACTAAGGCAGTGGAACTGATCAAATCAACTGTGCAAAATAATAGAAAGCCTAAAAACATGACCTGTTGAGGCACTTGAGGACTGGATTTGAGAAACACTGCTCTACTGGGTTGGCTGGACAGATAAAGTAAGGCCTAGAGCGAGAGAATATAAAATGAAATATAGTGCAGGGCCGGCTTGACAGTGTGAAAAGGGGAAGCAACTATGGGGTTAAGGATTGTAGGTGGAGAATGGAGGAGAGGTGGATTGGTTGGGGCAACAGGATGAAGAGGGGTTTGTGGTAGTTAGTAGGGATGAGCTTCGCGTTCGATACAAACGTATGTTCGACTCGAACATTGTCTGATCGTACATTTAGACGAAATTCGAACAAAAGCGGTCGTTCGCGCCAAATTCGAGTGACGCAAAGCGGCCCATAATTCACTGCGGCATTGCGCGCTGATGATTGGCCAAGCATGCTGTATGCCCCGCATGCTTGGCCAATCACAGCGCGCAAAAAACGAAGAGCCATAATTGGCCAAAGCCTGGGTGGCTTTGGCCAATTATGGCTCAGGGCTTTAGCACACGCCCCACACTATATAAGGCTGCCTGCTGGGCAGCCTCATGTAGTGTGTTCCGGGTTGTTAATGAAAGCAGTCAGAGAGACAGAGAGATTGTCTTTTTAGATAGCTAGATAGAGCAGGCAGGCTAGTCAGTTTAGCTTAATTTACAGTGTGTAGAGGATATATATATACATCCCTAGGAGTTGTACATATATTTATACACTGTATAGCTTAGATAGATCAGTTCTTCCTAATTTACTGGCAGGCAGGTGATTGTGCTATTTAAAGATGTTATCACAGGTATAGACACCCAGCAGGTACAATATTTAAAGGAATTTTTCTTATTTTTTTATTTAAGCATCAATAAAATCACTGCTCCTGGAGCAGTGATTTTAATGATGCTTAACTTAAAAAAAATAAGAAAAATTCCTTTAAATATTGTACCTGCTGGGTGTCTATAGTTTGCCTGTGAAAACGTCTTTGAGAACCCGGGTCTTGCCCGAGGGAACATGTATCAATGGAATTTTTTTTTTTTTAAACAGTAATTTTTTCAGGAGTCCTGCTCCTGAAAAAACAACTGTTTTTTAAACTTTTTTCCATTGATACATGTTACCTGGGGCAAGACCCGGGTTCTCACAGACGTTTTCCAACAATAACTTGAATATTGGTCTTTAAAATGAGTGTTTTTTAATTCGAACGTTCGAGTCCCATAGACTTCAATGGGGTTCTAAATGTTTGCGCGAATGGTCGTTCTGTTCGACGGTTCTGGTGCGAACCGAACGCGGGGGTGTTTGGCTCATCCCTAGTAGTTAGTTAAGGGATAGCTGGGGTCTCCTGGACAGCATAGAAGGAACAGGTGACAAGCAGGCAGTTTCCCACCCACCCTCCCTGTGTTTTGTTTGGTTGGTTTGCTTTATCTCTTTGCAGGTGCAATATGAGCAAAGGATGTTCTGGCAGATGATCGTGTGGCGGTGGTTGGTCTTTTGACGGTGGAAGAAAATACAGTTGAGATAGAAGTGCGGGGGGCTCCTTGGTGGTATGTGCCCCTTTGGTGTATTCCAGTTACTAAGGTTAGCTGGAATACAGTAATGGTTGCACTGAAGGTGTGGGTTGTCTCCGAGCTGGTGTGTCACGGCTGGAGGCCTGGTGTGGTAAAAGGTCCCGCAGTGTTATAAGTGGAACGAGTTGGAATTCTGGGTGCCGTCATAAGACCAACAGGCTGATAAGTTGTTTTTGTTAATAAAAAGGCTGCTATGGCCATTTGTACTCCAATTCATGTGTGGTCTCATTAACCACTTTCCCACCGCGCCATAGGCATTTTACTGCTACGGCGCGGTGGAGTTACTGTGACACGACGTCCCTGGGACGTCGTCCTTCACTTCCGCGATTGCGCGTCCCCTGGGACGCGCTCGCGGAAGTGTCCGTGCTCGCCGGGTCTAGAAGACCCGGCGCATCACGGATCACGGTAAATTGCCGCTGATAGCGGTCGTTTACCACGTGATCGCGCCGTCGAATGACGGCGCGATCACTTGTAAACAAACCGGCGTCATTTAATGACGCTGGTTCCTCCCTCTCCTCCCTCTCCTCTCTGTACCGTTCGGTACAGTGTGCGAGGAGAGGGAGGGGGAGCGGGGTGTCAGCAGCTGTGCTGTGGCTGGATCTGTGACAAATGCAGTCACAGATCCAGCCATCCCTCCATCCATCCCAGCTCTGCAATCCCCCAGTACCCTGCAATCCCCAGTACCCTGCAATACCCCAGTACCCAGCAATACCCCAGTACCCAACAATACCCCAATACTCAACAATACCCCAATACTCAACAATACCCCAGTACTCAACAATACCCCAGTACTCAACAATACTCCAGTACTCGGCAATACTCCAGTACTCGGCAATAACCCAGTACTCGGCAATACCCCAATACTCGGCAATACCCCAATACTCAGCAATACCCCAATACTCAGCAATACCCCGCGCGATACTCTGCAATACCCTGCATGATACTTTGCAATACCCCAATACTCTGCAATACCGTCTATGGGGATTTTTAAGTAGCGAAGTTTGGCGCCATTCCACGAGTGTGCGCAATTTTGAAGTGTGACATGTTGGGTATCTATTTACTCGGCGTAACTTCATCTTTCACATTATGAAAAAAAAATTGGCTAACTTTACTGTTTTGTTTTGTTTTAAGCAAAAAACAGTTTTTTTTTTAAAAACACGCGTTCAATAAATGTCTGTGAAAATACCGTGTGAGATAAAAAGTTGTAACTGCCGCCATTGTATTCTCTAGGGTCTTTTCTAAAAAAGCATATATAATGTTTTGGGGTTCTATGTAATTTTCTAGCAAATAAATGATGATTTTTACATGTAGGAGAGAAATGTCAGAATTGGTCTGGGTGTTCCAGAACGCCTGATGGCGCTCCCTGCATGTTGGGCCACTGTATGTGGCCACGCTGTGTAAAAGTCTCACACATGGGGTATCGCCATACTCGGGAGGAATAGCAGAATGTGTTTTGGGGTGTCATTTGTGGTATGCATATGCTGTGTGGGAGAAATAACCCGCTAATATGACAGAAACAAGATTTTTTTAGTTTTTTTTTACAGAATTTTCAGTCGTTTTTCTTTTATAGCGCAACAAATAAAGAAGTGATCAAATACCACCAAAAGAAAGCTCTATTTGTGTGAAAAAAAGGACAACAATTTCAAATGGGTACAATGTTGTATGACTGAGTAATTGTCATTCAAATTGTGAGAGCACCGAAAGCTGAAAATTGGTCTGGTTAGGAAGGGGGTTTAAGTGCCCAGTGGTCAAGTGGTTAATTTAGTTAATAGCAATGGGGATGGTGAGTACTCATGGTTGGGCAGACACAAAACAAGGTGGGACATCTTATTTACAATGGTCAAATTCTTGAGAAATTAACAACATGTTACATAGCCAAACGTATATGGACATGCATCCAGATTATTGAGTTCATATTGAAGGGTACTGTAAATCCTACAGCACAAACATTTTAGTTATTTGTGAGATTGTTGCAGGGTGGTGCTCCTGTTATTAAGCCATTTTTGTCTTAGAGGTAACGCCCTTGTCAATCAAGTGAGGTAGGTGAGATATATTCAATGGAGAAGTGGTCATGGTGTGTGTCCAAGAGGGGAGGAAGTTTGCAGGGGGAAAGTTGAAGGTTAGCTGGACCCTTACGCATTGTGCACACAAGCGGAATTTCCAACGGAAAAAGTCAAACAGAAGTTTTTCATCGGATATTCCAGTCCTTCTGACTTTTTCCGTCAGAAATTTCGACGCAATTAGATAGAGAACATGTTCTCAATTTTTGTCGGAATTTCCATTCATCTGGATGCAATTTTAATGGACTAAAATCTACGCATGCTCAGAATCAAGTCGACACATGCTCAGAAGCCTTAAAACGTAATTTTTACTGGCTCTTCGTAGTGTTGTACGTTACTGCATTCTTGACGGCCGGAATTTGATGTGACCGTGTGTATGCAAGACAGCTTGAGTGGAATTCCGTCAGAAAAACCATCAGAGTTTATTCCGGTGGGAAAACTGGTGGCATGTACAGGGCATGAGATGGACTTATAGAGAAGAATTATGGTAATAGAGGATCAGAACCGTCTTGTGGGTACTGCAGAACTCTTCCAGTAACACCCAACTCACATGAGTTAGATGAGAACTTTAAATGTACATTCAACACTCTGTCATATCTTGGTAAAAAGTGCAGACACAATTGACTGACACAAAATGTGTAAATCTATGCAAGGAAGTTCAGAAAAATCTTCAACCCAACGGTGCCTCTGTGATCTGTTCAGGGAAGACTATCAGTACAGGCAAGCCAAGCTTGGCTTGGTAGGAATATACAGTATTTTACAAAAGTAAGTACACCCCTCACATTTTTGTAAATATTTTATTATATCTTTTCATGTGACAACACTGAAGAAATTACACTTTGGTACAATGTAAAGTAGTGAGTGTACAGCTTGTACAACAGTGTAAATTTGCTGTCCCCTCAAAATAACTCAACACACAGCCATTAATGTCTAAACCACTGGCAACAAAAGTGAGTACACCCCTAAGATGGTGCAAGAGGGGCAATGCAAAAAGATCACTCTCAACAGTGAGGTTGTGCAGGAGACACTCTCACCTTAGTCTGCTCACTTTAGGGCTAGAGAGAGCAGGACGCTCTCAAACGAGTCGGCTCTCCCCAGGGACAGCAACAGGCAGGCAGGGTTCTCCCAGCTCTCTGCTGCAGCACCCGGTACAACACTCTGGACAAATACCGTTTGGCTTCTCCTTTTCCTCCGCCACCGCCTCCTCCCGCAGGCATCCCTGCCCATCAGCCTCACAGGTAAGGCTGTTTCCTCCCCACCTCCACCCTCCGCCCTTGGGACAGTCCGTGGCCGTCCTTTTCAGGATAAGCCACGGCTGCGGCCTAACAAGAACAGAGCAACGGCCTCCCCCGCACCCCCCAGGTACTCGCCCACATCCCCCAGGCGTACCCGCAGTAGCTCCTCACCCCCTCCCCGCCACCGCTCCCGCCAACCGCAATCCCCGGGCCGAACAATTTTCGGTAGTAGCTTTCGCGTCAGCCGCAACTAGGAAAGTCCTCGGCTTCAGCCTGGGCCTAGCGCCATGCCGCGTGGACACCATTGTAACCCCCCTCTAAACATCATCAAACCCAATAATCCCTCTTAAAGACCTCCACCGTCTCCCCAGGGCCCCAGGAGGGTTCCCAACCACCTCACCTCGCCCCCCGAGAACCTCAGCCACCGGCTCGGGCCTTGTTCCTGGTCGGCGGCCATCTTGCTACACCCAAACAATAGTGTTACCCATTGCAATCACCCCCACCCACCCTCCTCAGCCCCATTGCTGGGTTACGTATACCCCAAGCCCCCCATCCTTTTGCTCCTTGCAGCTATAAATTTAGGGACGCCCACCACTCACTACTTGATCCAGGCTTTGTTGATCGCCCGCTGAGGGATCAGGAAGGAATTTTTTCCCTATCGCCGCAGATTGGCACAGCTAGGCCAGGTTTTTTTTTGCCTTCCTCTGGATCAACGGGGAGGGAAGGTCTTGCAAATCTTCCTCCCATCAATCATCAAATACCCCCTATCAATATTACCTTCCCCGTGTTTTCTGTGACTATGCCTAAGCTAAGATATATCGCAGAGACCATCTGGGATTTAAAACCATTCGCCTCAATATTACCAGAGGTCACCATAAAAGCTCTAAGAAGTTTGAAACTGTTAAGAATCGATCAACGATCGTCAGTCAAACATTATACCCCTTCACCTCAGCCCATATCATGCGCTTTGATCAACACCAGATCTGCAGTGAAGCACCGACAAAAGAAATCCATGATTTCATCCTACAATGCGACTTAGACTGCCTCTTTATTACAGAAAGCTGGCTCTCAGCCCACTAACAACATTCTAGGAGAACTGGTGCCAGCAAATTACCGCATTCAAATGCAAAACAGAATGGGGCAAAGAGGGGGAGGCCTGGCAGTGATCCACAAGATTCACCTCTCGATCACCAAACCAGCCCTTCAGGCACTTCCATTCATGGAAACCCTCACTCTCCAACTACAAACAAACCCCCAGGAGGCCGTCCATATTCTACTCTGCTATAGACCACCGGGTCCAAAATCGCAGCTTCTTCCATCTTGGACAGAGTTCATGTCCACTAATACCCTAAACAGCAAACACCTTTTGCTACTCGGGGACTTCAAACTTTGGGCCAACTCCTCACAGGATCCCGTGGCCGACGCCTGCATTGACCATCTGGAAAGATTAGGTCTCTAGCAATTAGTATCTGGGCCCACACATACTTCTGGCCCCATGCTCGATCTTGTTTTTAGACAAGATCTGGAAATAAACATTCTCAAAAATGAACCGTTGCCATGGACAGACCACCATGCAATTAAACTCACAATCACCGTAAATGCCCTCCCAACAAAAACCTCAACACCGGTGACAACACACTGGACTAGATCGCAAAAGAAGCTCTATTCAGAGCTCTTTAAAACTACTTTAGGGGAAAAAAATAAAAACAATCCAACCAGATCAAACAGCCACAGAAACCCTAGATGCCATAAACAAAGCTCTACTGCAGTCAGCCGACTTAGTAGCGCCCAAAAGCAAAACCCACATCTGAAAAAACAACTCCAGATGGTTTAATGACCAGCTGTCATTGCTGAAGCAAGAGCGCAGAAGAGCGGAAGCCGTCTGGAAAATACTCATGGAAAAACTCATGGTTGGGCAGACACAAAACAAGGTGGGACATCTTATTTACAATGGTCAAATTCTTGAGAAATTAACAACATGTTACATAGCCAAACGTATATGGACATGCATCCAGATTATTGAGTTCATATTGAAGGGTACTGTAAATCCTACAGCACAAACATTTTAGTTATTTGTGAGATTGTTGCAGGGTGGTGCTCCTGTTATTAAGCCATTTTTGTCTTAGAGGTAACGCCCTTGTCAATCAAGTGAGGTAGGTGAGATATATTCAATGGAGAAGTGGTCATGGTGTGTGTCCAAGAGGGGAGGAAGTTTGCAGGGGGAAAGTTGAAGGTTAGCTGGACCCTTACGCATTGTGCACACAAGCGGAATTTCCAACGGAAAAAGTCAAACAGAAGTTTTTCATCGGATATTCCAGTCCTTCTGACTTTTTCCGTCAGAAATTTTGACGCAATTAGATAGAGAACATGTTCTCAATTTTTGTCGGAATTTCCATTCATCTGGATGCAATTTTAATGGACTAAAATCTACGCATGCTCAGAATCAAGTCGACACATGCTCAGAAGCCTTAAAACGTAATTTTTACTGGCTCTTCGTAGTGTTGTACGTTACTGCATTCTTGACGGCCGGAATTTGATGTGACCGTGTGTATGCAAGACAGCTTGAGTGGAATTCCGTCAGAAAAACCATCAGAGTTTATTCCGGTGGGAAAACTGGTGGCATGTACAGGGCATGAGATGGACTTATAGAGAAGAATTATGGTAATAGAGGATCAGAACCGTCTTGTGGGTACTGCAGAACTCTTCCAGTAACACCCAACTCACATGAGTTAGATGAGAACTTTAAATGTACATTCAACACTCTGTCATATCTTGGTAAAAAGTGCAGACACAATTGACTGACACAAAATGTGTAAATCTATGCAAGGAAGTTCAGAAAAATCTTCAACCCAACGGTGCCTCTGTGATCTGTTCAGGGAAGACTATCAGTACAGGCAAGCCAAGCTTGGCTTGGTAGGAATATACAGTATTTTACAAAAGTAAGTACACCCCTCACATTTTTGTAAATATTTTATTATATCTTTTCATGTGACAACACTGAAGAAATTACACTTTGGTACAATGTAAAGTAGTGAGTGTACAGCTTGTACAACAGTGTAAATTTGCTGTCCCCTCAAAATAACTCAACACACAGCCATTAATGTCTAAACCACACCATATACAAGGCAAAACCACACCATATACAAGGCAATAACAAAAAAATACCACAAAGGAATCTTCAAAGCCAAAAAAAATCACTTTAACCATGCCATCACCAATGCCCTAAACCGCCCCCGCAAACTCTTCAAGCTTGTCACCCAGACCATGAATCCAGTCTGTCTTGAACCCCCCAATTCAGATACCCAAGAATTTTGCAATGAATTATCAGATTATTTCATTAACAAAATTGAAGGAATCCGGGAAAGCATTCAGCAAAACAGTACCCCCCTCAACCCCCCCCCCCCTCAATCATTCACCGCAATCAACAAAGTTCACTCTCAAACCCATCTCTATCAATGCCACTAAAAATATCATCGGCACCCTGCGAAATAGCACAGCGCCTAATGATATCATTCCCACCGAACTGCTGAAGGAATGTGCCGTTATTGTGGCACCGCCCATCACGGAACTTATAAACCAGTCCTTCAAGGAAAGCATAGTGCCCTCCCAGTTAAAACAGGGCATAATCAAACCCATCTTAAAGAAACCCGCCCTCGACCCCAAAGACCCAACTCACGCCGTCCCATAACAGGCCTAAACGTCCTCTCCAAGGTAATGGAGAAAGTAGTGGTACAACAGCTGCAACAGCATCTAGATACCCATAATCTACTCGATCTATTAGAATTGGGTTTCCGTCCCGGGCACGGGACGGAAACAGCACTACTCAAAATATGGGACGGTGCTCTCGAGGTCGCAGACGAAGGAGAATCTTGTCTTCTAGTTCTGTTGGACATAAGCGCAGCTTTCGACATGGTAGACCACAAACTATTACTGACTGGCTAGCTGAAGTAACCGGAGTCGCAGAAGGTGATCTATCTTGGTTCTCCTCTTTTCTGGAAAACTGATCACAAATAGTGAAATTGGAACTTCTGAAAAACGCATGGTGTCATGCGGAGTCCCTCAAGGATCCCCTCTGTCGCCGGTGCTCTTCAATATCTACCTCCGCCCTCTCTTTGAAATCATCAGCAGCCAAAAGCTACTTTATCACTCTTATGCAGATGACACACAACTCTATTTTCGCATCTGTAACAAAAAGGATCATCATCTCGGTCTAGAGACATGCCTCTCTTTGATAGAAAACTGGATGACAAAGAGTTATCTTAGGTCCTGTACACACGATCAGACATGTCTGGTGAAACTGGTCTGCAGACCAGTTTCATCAGACCAGTTTTATGGTGTGTACGGCGGACAGGTTCGATGGTTAGTACACAAAAGCATCGGACCAAAAACCCGCGCATGCTCAGAATCAAGTCAACGCATGCTTGGAAGCATTAAACTTCATTTTTTCATCACGTTGTTGTGTTCTACGTCACCGCGTTCTGGTCTGATAAGATGTTGGTCCGATGGTGTGTACGCACATCAGACAAGTTCAGAGTTGTCTGATGAAAACAGTCCGTCAGACAAGTTTCAACAGACATGTCTGATCGCGTGTACGCGGCCTTAAACTCAACAGCTCCAAAACAGAACTTCTCCTGTTTCACGCGTAAGAATCTACTTGCAATAACTTGGACACCCCCACCCATTCTGGGTCAAATCATCACCCCTAGCGCCAAAGTCATCTTCGACACCTACATGACAATGGATGCACAAATAGGGTCAGTAGTCAGCGGATCTCACCATCTGCTGTGCCTACTACGTAGACTCATTCCTTTTATTCCTAAAGAAGACATAGCAGTCGTGGTGGGAACAATTGTGAACTCCAGACTTGACTATGCCAATGTCCTTTACCTTGGACTCCCAAAGTACCAAATCTCTCGTCTACATGTCGTGCAAAATACGGCCGCCAGACTTGCGGAAAAAAACATGGGAATCAATCTCACCTTCGCTAAGATCCCTTTATTGGTTGCCAGCAAAAGACAGAATTACTTTTAAAGCTCTCTGTCTGACGCATAAGTGCATCCATGGGAAGGCCCAATATCAATGCCATTTGCGTTCTGCGATCCACCAACCAAAATCTGCTCCAGATACCCAAAGCCAAATACAAGTCCAAAGGAGAAAGAAGATTTGCGCTCCAAGGTCCCAGACTATGGGATTCGGTTGGAGGAGAACCATTTGGCCTTCAGAAGACTGATCAAAACTCATCTCTTTTGATCTCAAAGGAGACAGGAACAACGAGCACCCAGAGGCGATTTGGTTTGCATGTGTTGCGCTATATAAGTTCTTCACTCACTCACTCACTATGTCCAAATTTGGCCCAAAGTGTCAATATTTTGTGTGGACACCATTATTTTCCAGCACTGCTACTTCAGACAACATGACATGGTTCCAGTAATCCATGTCCTTAGTCTGCTTGTTTTCAACAAACAGTTTGTGGGCTTTCCTGTGCATCATCTTTAGAAGAGGCTTTCTTCTGGGACGACAGACATGCAGACCAATTTGATGCAGTGTGCGGCATATGGTCTGAGCACTGACAGGCTGACCCCCCACCCCTTCAACCTCTGCAGCAATGCTGGCAGCACTAATTTGTCTATTTCCCAAAGACAACCTCTGGATATGATGCTGAGCACGTGCACTCAACTTCTTTGTTCTGGTTTAAAAAAAAAGTATGGGTTTTCACTAGGTGGATGAAACATTGATCCAAGGCTGCACCTGTCCCCTGATTTACAGTGAGAACTGAGGGAACAAATGCAGCTAATCACTCAGTTCTCCCCTCTACTCTGAGCAGAGAGCTGGTGACTGTCACCGGCTCTCTGCACTGCCCCTCAAGCACTCATTGGAGCGCTGGGCTGGTGGGGGGCAGAAGCGGCTGACTTGGTCTCCCAGGGACTCGTTGAGAGGCTGAGCCAGTTGCCAGTCCAGGCATCTGGGTGGATCCCAACTTTAAAGTTGGGAATGACCCAGAGCCTATACCGGCTGAGTGACATGTCCCCATTGGTCTTACTAGTAATAGGTGCACTTATTGACTAATAGGGTGCTCAGTAGGTGGGAAAAGGTGTGACAGGTGAAGGTGTACAGAGGACCAGCTGTCCATATTTCTGCATCTACTGATCAATCGGTTTTCACAGGCAGACCAATTCTGCTAAAGGATCATTTTATCCTAAACTCAGCTTACTGTATATAAAATTGCTGAATTTTAGAATGGGTTTACTGTAGGATAAAAAAGAAATCTCTTTATTAACAGCAAATCTATGATCTGTGATTGTACCCATTATCTGGGGAATGCTGTTGAGCTCCAGCTGTCTGACATACGACAGTGACTTCAGAACACTTGTTGATCTGCAATGTCCCAAAGGTCAGCCGTTATAAGGTCACAGAGGAAGAAGCAGATGCCGGAATTTATTGCGCTGCACAACATTTGCATATTTTATTAAATGCAGATGGCTTTGTTTGTGATCACCAGAATAGATATGCCATATTAATGAAGTAATGTTAAATGCCGGACTAGCAAGATAATTGCATGAGTGGAATGGAGCTACTGGCTGCAGGAAAATTCGGATGGAACTGATACATTTCTGATAAGATTTCTGAAAGTGCAAATGAGGAAAATTATAACAATGATACTGCTGCTGGCTGGGTATTGGGCCTTTGACCTATTTTCAGCTTACAAATAAATATAAATATATACTTAAGTGGTTAAAGAACAAGGACCCTTTTAGTCTCTGTACAATGGGGTTTCTGGTATTCACCCAAAACTTGGAACCAAAGAGAAACTGGGCTATGTTTACGGTATTTCAGAACTTACAAACCTAGTATTGTAGATGAGACAACCTTTGTTTACCCAGGCGAAGGAAAGTTAACATGCTTGGATATTTCAGACAATGGCAGTATCTCTCGCTCCCTATTGTTCCACCAAATAAAGGACATTGGGAAAGGTTTCTCTATATTTCAAGGACAAGACTCTCTTCGGGAAGCCTCACCCTTGGGTGTGGATCGAACCTGCCCCTTTCTGCACCTCATTGCAGACACTGATGTCATCTTTAAGTCTTCAGAGCGTTGTCAAAGGTTGTAAGTGGCATAGGGTGACCACATGTCCTGGATTGCTGGGACAGTCCTGCATTTTGCCAGACTGTCCCAGGCACATTCATTCCAGGACAATACAGTGTCCTGGAATGAAACTGACACAGACACCCTCCAGGCCAAACTGATGCCCCCAAAAAAGGCTGCCACATCATAACTTTACTCACTGACAGTACTTGTCCTGGCCGGGAATGCCTGGAGGCGCACAATCCCGCCCCCCTGCGTGTGACTGGAGAAATCATAAATCCCGCCTCTGGTGTCCAATCACTGTGCTGTGATTCGTTACAGCACAAGCTGATTTTTGGGAAGGGAGGGTGTCCCTGAATAGTAGTTTGGAAATGTGGTCATCCCCGATCCACGGTTCCTATGGCATGATATGGCGACATGCGATTTATATAAAAAAAAATTCTAACAAGTTCTTCCTGTTTTGAAGTATTCTTATATGGATTAGAACTGGCTTAATTTGGTGATTATGTATTGTGTATTTATATATTTCTTCTTTGTTTGACTACTTGATATCCCAATATGATTATTAATATTTATCTATTTATGATAATTCACTAATGTGTTGTTCCATCCTTTATATATTTTCTTTGTGACCTTCAGCATTACCTGAACAGCTCCTGAAGAAGCTTGTTGTGAGCGAAACATGTTGAGCAATTCTTGCACAGGTCTCTAGCTCATGGTTGAGCATGATATGTCCTCTGTGGATGGTTAATTATGTATACATTTTAATGTTCTATTTTGTAAAATAAAATAAAAAAATGTTTTTTTACTATGTCTAGAGTATTGTTTGATTGAAACCATTAAAAGTCCTAGGGCTTGTTACCCCTTATCCATTTTTTCCTAATTACAGACAGAGAAGCAAGAGGGGTTCCCCAGCCTCCAGATTACCAATAAAATGGAGAGAGATGGACTGGTGCTCTACAGCCAAGCCTGAATAGGAACTGAAGTGCTGAGCAGGTAGACTATGCTCCTTGTATGCATCTCAAGGCTTTACTATCAACTCTCAATTTTCATGGTCAACTGGACTACATCTTAAATATAACCCTATTAATACTTTAGCTTAGTATTACCCAATAATAAATCACTTGCCTCTAAATATTGACCTTATTTATCTGCAACACAAATGAAAGGCCTCTGCTAGCCCAGCCAAGCATGCTCATTGTTATCCTTAGGCGCCACGTCGCACACGGTATAGTGTGTTTTTCAATAGAGCCATCTCTCCAGTGATTAGAGGAATGCGTATGTTAGATAATTGGGCATTTCCTGATAAAGCAGCGCTGCAGACCCACACTTTCTGTAAAATGTTATATTTACCAGAGGTGAAAAGTTCATCTGTTCTACTAAATTGAAATGACTGCTGAAGATGCTGAAAATCTGCAAAGATGTAAACATTATTTTCTACGGAGCCGCTGAAAAGAAGGGGGCTGCTCGCATGAGATGTTTTATTAATGCAAACGTTTACTGAACTGTGCAACTATTTAAATGTTCCAAATGCACATTATTTATCAACAAGGCATATGAAAAGGCATGTTATACAATGATTTAAAGGGGTTGTAAAGGAAAACATTTTTTTTCATAATAAGCATCCTTTACCTGCAGACATTCCTCTTTTCACTTCCTCATTGTTCGTTTTTGCTCAGAAGTTGCTCTATTTCTTCTCTGTTCTGTTCACGTCCTGCTTGTCTGATTGTTACTCACCACTGTGAAGGGAGGCTTTACTGTGGTGGTCAGTGACGTGCTCGCCCCCTCCTGGGAACAACATCTGTGTGGCAGGATGCTCTCTACGTGTTAGGCCGCGTACACACGATCGGTTTGGTCCGATGAAACTGGCCTTAAGGCCAGTTTCATCGGTACAAACCGATCGTGTGTACAGCCCATCGGACCGTCGTCCGTCGTACCAAAGTTTTAAAACTTGCTTTAAAATCGGACCGATGGACGCCTGACCGATTGGAAATTGGACCGATGGTTAGTACGCAAAAGCATCGGTCCAAAAACCCGCGCATACTCAGAATCAAGTTGACGCATGCTTGGAAGCATTGAACTTCGTTTTTTTAGCACGTTGTTGTGTTCTACGTCACACTATCGGATTTTGGACTGATGGTTTGTACGCACATCAGACCATCAAGCCACTTCAGCGGTGAACCGATGAAAACGGTCCGTCGGGCAATTCTCATCGGGTTGGACCGATCGTGTGTACCGGACTTAGAGACTTCAAGGAGTTGTGAATTACTGGGCGTGCCACAATGCATACTGGGAAATGTAGTTCTTACATGAACGAGTGCAGCAAACCAGGAAGTGAATGAGAGAACAGAAACTAGAACGTCCGAGGTGATATAGATGAAGGAATTTAATAGGTATTTACTTGTTTTTTAACAGAATAATTACACTATTCTGTCTGTCTACTTTGCAGACATTAATTTTAGGCAAACAAATGTTTTCCTTTACAACTCCTTTAACCACTTAATAGACGCCCACCGTGAAATGACGGCGGGCGGGATACTCAATTATCCTGACATCACGTCATATGACGTGATGTCAATTTAGGCCACTAGGTGGCGCGCGTGCGCCGCCGGCGCCGCGCGCGCACCCGTCGGGTTACTAACAATGCCGTGCGCGTGCCCGGCGGCCGCGATGGCAGCCGGGCACCCGCGATTTCTGTGTAACTGAGCTGGGACGTGCAGCTCTGTGTGTAAACACAGAGCTGCACGTCCCTGTCAGGGAGAGAGGAGATCGATTGTGTCCCTTGTACATAGGGACACAATCGGTCACCTCCCCCAGTCACCCCCCCTCCCCCTACAGTAAGAACACACCTAGGATACACATTTAACCCCTTCCCCGCCCCCTAGTGGTTAACCCCTTCCCTGCCAGTTACATTTATACAGTTATCAATGCATATTTATAGCATTGTTCACTGTATAAATGTGAATGGTCCCAAAAATGTGTCAAAAGTGTCTGATGTGTCGGCTATAATGTCGCAATCCCAAAAAAAAAATGCAGATCGTCGCCATTCCTAGTAAAAAAAAAAATCATAATTATGTCCCCTCTTTTGTAGGCAATATAACTTTTGCGCAAACCAGTCACTATACGGTTATTGCGATTTTATTTTAATTTTTTTTTTACCAAAAATATGTAGAAGAATACGTATCGGCCTAAACTGAGATCATTTTTTTTTTTTTATGGGATATTTATTATAGCAGAAAGCAAAAAATGTTGTGTCTTTTTTCAAAATTGTCGCTCTTTTTTTGTTTATAGCGCAAAAAATAAAAACCGCACGGGCGATCAAATAGCACCAATAGAAAGCTCTATTTGTGGGAAAAAAAGGACGCCAATTTTGTTTGGGAACCACATCGCACGACCGCGCAATTGTCAGTTAAAGCGACGCAGTGCCGGAAGCTAAAATTTGGTCTGGGCAGGAAGGGGGTGTAGGTGCACAGTAGGCAAGTGGTTAATATGGTGTGTGAGAGTCCTTCAATATACATAGCACTTCTCTTTAATGGTAGACACAAGAAAAACAGCTAAATAAGTAGCTAAAGTACAAATATGTGTACCTTTGTACATTTGCCATTACAGTGTATGTTTTCCCTATTGTTTCCTGTTCTAAATTAGGGATGGGCTTGATGTTTGAGTCGAACGTAAGTTTGACTCAAACATCGGGTGTTTATTCATTGAACAAACAAACAAATGGGGAGCTTGTGGGAAGTTCGACCGCCGCCGAGCGCCCCATAATGTACTGCGGGTTCAGAGTGCATTGATGACTGCTGATTGGCCAAGGCATGCACCTGACCTGTATGCATTGTCTAATCATAGAACAATGTACTGTGAGAGCCATGATTGGCCAAAGGCAGTCCACGCCCCACACTATATAAAACTACTTACACAGTGGCATGTATAGTGTATATTAATGGAGATTAGGCAGGTAGTTGTGTAGTGCAGTTTATATAACACAGTGCAGCGCAGAGTATATAATACAGTGTAGTGTATATACACAGTGCAGTGTGGTGTATATAACACAGTGTAGTGCTGTGTATATAATACAGTGTAGTGCAGTTTATTAAACACAGTGTAGTGCACAGTATATAATAATAGAGTAATGTAAATAACACAGTGTAGTGTGGTGTATATAACACAGTGTAGTGTGGTGTATATAACACAGTGTAGTGTGGTGTATATAACACAGTGTAGTGTGGTGTATATAACACAGTGTAGTGCAGTGTATATAACACAGTGTAGTGCAGTGTATATACTGTAACATAGTGTGGTGCCGTGAATATAACACAGAGTAGTGCAGTGTATATAACAAAATGTAGAGTGGTGTATATAATACATTTTAGTGCAGTGTATAAAACACAGTGTAATGTTAAATAAGTAATTTGTTCTCCATCACTGATGTGTGCTGATGAGGAGGCACTAATGGGCACTGATAGGCTGCACTGACGAGATGACATTGATGGGCACTGATGAAGAGGCACTAATATGCAGCACTTCAGCACAGATGAGCATTGATAGACGGCACTGATAGTTGGCACTGATAGGCACTGATAGGCGGCACCTATGTGCAATCATAGGTGGCACTGATGGGTGGCACTGATGGGCACTGAAAAGCAGCACTGGCTTGGATCAGTGATGGGCACAGATTGGCATCAATGATGGGCACAGATTGGCATCAATGATGGGCACTGACTGGCATCACTGCTGGGCACTGTTGGGGCTGCACTAATAACCAGGGCACTGATAACCAGTGCCCTGATTATCTCTACAGGTCTCCCTAGTGAGGAGATTCTGCTGATCGGCTCTCCTCCCACTCTGTCAGGCGGCGTACACACGACCGAGGTTCTCGCTGAAAACCAGCGAGAACCTCGCTGGAATGTGCATTCCAGCGAGGACCTCGGCCGTGTGTACAGTCTCGGCGAGCTTCCCTTCGGGAAGCCCGTCGAGCAGAAATAGAGAGCACGCTCTCTATTTGCTCGACGGCCCACCTGGAAGAATGGCTGGTTGCCATTCCCGACGGGCGGGTCGCCGATTTCGACGGCCGGCAGGGAACCTCGACGGGCGGAATGATCTGTTCTGCCCGTCGAGGTTCCCTGCCGTGTGTACGCGGCCTCAGTGTGCGGTGAGGATAAACAGCATTTCCTTGTTTACATGTGATCAGCTGTGATTCGACCCATGGGTAAAAAGCCGCATCATCGGGCCTTTAAGCCATGTACACACGATCGGACCAAACTGGTTCACAGACTGATGGCCCGATGGTCTGATGTGCGTACACACCATCGGTTCAAAATCCGATCAGGCCAGAACGCGGTGACGTAGAACACAACAGCGTGCTGTAAAAAACGAAGTTCAATGCTTCCAAGCATGCCTCAACTTGATTCTGAGCATGCGCGGGTTTTCGCTCCGATGCTTTTGCATACTAACCATCGGTTTGGCCTGATGGTCAGGCGTCCATCGGTCCAATTTTAAAGCAAGTTTTAAAACTTTGGTCCGCTGGACAAAGGTCCGATGGGCCGTACACACAAACGGTTTGGCCCGATGAAACTGGCCTTAAGGCCAGTTTCATCGGACCTAACCGATCGTGTGTACGCAGCCTTACCGAGATTTGGATTGCGGCGAGACTGGGCGATGTCATATGACTTTTCCCCAGAACAAGAGATCATTCCACCCGCCGCAATTTGTCTACACGGCAGGTGGGAGGTGGTTAAGATCTGTGGAACATTTGTTTGAGCTATATACATCAATAGGTGAGAAAAAAAAATCCAATCCACTATATGAACTTTGAAAAAAGTATCGATGAGTACCGGTAATTTGACCCAGCAGCAATTCCTTATAGCTAAGATATTAGTTTTGGATGGCCTGATACTTTAACTTAAAAAAGTAGATATTGATATTTTAAACCATCTGAAAAACTTGAGTTAAATGTTCAAACAAAAGTTGGTTCTGACACAGGCACATCTATTTTCGAGCTTGAGATTTTACATTTCCTTTTTTGTAAAATTGATGATTCACTTCCTTTCATCATCCAAGTGTCTCTCCGTTTCCCTGTGTTGTCAGGAAATGTGACTTCAAACTATGAAGACCAAAGATCCAACTTCACGTTTGACTTGGTCTTTGATATGTTTCATTGTGTGAATTTTTTATTTTTATATATTTTTTTTATTTTTATGCTGTTTGCTAATGTGCCACATATAATTCTTTGATGTATTTATTTATTTTTTTCCGTTTAGACCTAAAAAATGGCTGAGAAACACATTTTTCTTTATAAATGAATAGTGAACTAAAATAATGTTTTTTTCAACTGTGGCTTTCATTGAGGGTTCAGAAAAAAACTGAAAAGATGAAATAGGACTTTCCATTTATAGTTTGATAGTCAAAATTCTGGGACATATTGATTGTAGGTAAAAAGAATTAACATATGAAAGTCTTTTAGAAGTCAATGAAAATAGTTTTGAACTGTGCATAGTGGTTGATGAGGGAAGACAGTATAGTATATAAATGTGGGAATGCAGGCGGAAAAAATGAAAGGGTGAGTCAAAGGAAGGAACATTTGCAAGAGTGCAATGATAGAATGTCAATGTATGTTTGAATAAATTGGAGATTAAAATTAAGGTGAAGCTTATTTTACAATGGGACATTGATTTCGAGTGATACCCGCTTTGCTTCTATTTTTCAATTAAATAGCAAAACTTTCAGGAGACTTGTTCATAACGTTGTACATGAGGGTCAATTATGCAAATAATTTCTTTTTTTCATTAGGTTGCCAGCATATATTGGAGTCGAACAATTGCTATTCCCTACCAGTGTTGAGCGGAATACGCCATATTCGATTTTGCGACATTTCACGAATATATAGTAGAATATTCGCGAAATATTCGTTAATATCGAATATTCGTGATATTTTATCAAAAAAAAATTTTTGCAAAATTTCGCTAATGCGAATGCGAAATTTCGCTAATGCGAAATTTCGCTAATGTGAATGCGAAATTGATTTCGAAATTCTCGTCCGCGCATGCGCATGCGCGCGAACAACACGCGAAAACGGAGATCATTTCCTGGATTACTAAACTAATATGCACTAAACACTAACTCTACTTACACAAACTTATATGACTAAACTAAAGCTAATTTTTTTTTGTTTTTTGTTTTTTTATACACAAAACACAGAAGGGCAGAGAAAGTATTCGCGAATATTCGTAATACGAATATTCGCATTGCGAATATTCGGCAACATAAAAGGATCGCCTCAGCTACTCGGCCCAGGGTCTCTAATCATACCAGCAATGCTTTTAGACGTCGATGGAGATCACTAGGATGTGATCTGTTTTAAAAATTAATTTGAAAAAATACTCGCGAATACTCGAATATGCAATATTCGTGAGCAACACTATTCCCTACATAAGTTCTCCTTGTGGTCATGTTGACATATTAGAATGAATGGTGTTTGGGGCCCTTGCATGTGCTGAAAACTGTAGGATATGCGCTCCAACTGCGTTCCAGCTGACGGTACCCAGAAGTGATGTAATGTGTGTGGCTCCGCCTTACGTGTTTCTTCATAGACATAGTCTGTAGGTACCCTTCAGAACTAAGCAGGGACACTACCCCCACATTATTTTATATACTCTTCAGAATTCCTTTTTGGGGATCTTCTATGGAGCTTTTTTTTTTCACCTTCTAAGCGCCGGTTTATTCACTATCTTTTGTGCTTTGGTGGTCTATTTGCACTGGTGGGGGGGGGTCATTTGTTGCTAGGAAGGTCTTATTTAATGATAGGGATCTATTTTGTGAAGAGGTCTTATTATTATAGGGGGTCAATTATTGGTGGGGGGGGAACTACTATTGAGGAAGTAGTCTATTGTTGCTGGCTGCTGGAGGGTATATTGATGCTGGCTACTGGGAGATCTACTGTATATATTGGGGGTCTATTGTTGCTGAGGCAATCTATTATTGCTGGTGGAAGGTCATATTGTTGCTGGTGGAGATCTTGTGTTGTTAGGAGGTCAATTGTTACAGGGAGGCATCTAATGTTGAGGGAAGGCTCTTTTAAAGCTGGCTGCTGAAAGTTCTATTGATTCTGGCTATTGATTCTGGCTATTGATTCTGGCTGCTGGGGGAGATACTGTATTGGTATATTGGGGGGTCTATTGTTGCTGGGGGATCTATTGTTGATGGGGATCTATTTTTGTTGGAGGGAACTATTATTGCTGGCTGCACAGGATTGTGTTCAGAGGTGGCTAGCAGATGGAGACAAGGGGTGACTTGGAAGGGGGGGAGTAACTGTACCTTTTCTCTGAGAAAAAAAAGCCCCATGGAGAAGAATATTTTTATTATCATTTCTGTACAAGGATACATGAAGAGAAATGAAACACAGTACTCTGGTCCAAATAAGAATAATAAAAAAAACAAGACAAAGCCAAATTAGCAGACATAACTTACCACTCAACAAACAGTAGTATATCAGAATCATGAAAATACTTTCAAATAAAAACAAAAGATATACAGTACCTGTCCGCGAAAACGTGTTTCCAGCACAACGGTATCGCGCTGGTTCTCGGCGACAGCGTGCCGACATCTTGCTGCAGTGTATTGAGCTGAACAATGTGTGTATCAGCCTGGTATGTGCTATAGTAATATTAGGAATAGGATAGAAAATGAGGCACATTTTAGATGTCAGTTCAATTTTTTCTACTTATTATTTGTTCTATTTTGTTTTTGGCTTGTTGCCATGTAGTTTTGAGGTGTGTACAATCCCAGAATGTGTGTATTGGTGAACCCTGTACCGGACATCCTCTAAGGCATAGGGGAGACCCGGGAGAGGTAGTTTGATAGAATGAGTTGATTCTGTCTGGGGTGAGGTACCACCTATACTGAAGTTTGATGGCCGATTCCTTAAAGTGGATGTAAACCCCAATTTTTTTTTTTTTTTTTGATGTCACAATGTAGAGTATAATATTTCCTATCATTTGTGCCCAGTCTTGCCACACAGAGTTAATCCAGCGCTGAGTAATCCTCTTTTATGTTCAGTGAAAACGAACAGCCTTCCAGATAAAACCCTGCCTAAATCAAAAAGTCTGGAATCTCTCTTCTTGCTTTGAGTGAGAGGTTATTTACAAATATAGCTAGGACATGTTTATCATATGTTATGTTTTGTTTATCATAACATGAGGTGATATAACATCATAACACATCCTAGTAATATACAATGAACTTTGGATCACCGTTGTTATGATAAACATGTCCACGCTATATTTGTAAATAACCTGTTACTGAAAGCAAAAACAGAGAAACGGACTTAACCTAATTTGGCAGGTTTTTATCTGAAGTCCGGTTAATTTGCACTGGAATTTGAAAGAGGATTACTCAGCGCTGGATTAACTCTGTGTGGAAAGACTGGGCACAGATGATAGGAAATCTTATACTCTACATTGTGACATAAAAAAAAAAAAAAAATGTTTTGGGTTTACATCCACTTTAATTGAGGCTCTCTTGGTTTATTTTCGTAGATTATTAATCATAATGTCCCATTGTTCAAAAAAGAAGGATTCATTCAAATCTGATTCCCACTGTAATGCCGCGTACACACGATCACTTTTTGTGATGTAAAAAAACGTTGTTTTATTTCACGAAACAAAACAACGTTTTTCAAACATCATTTTAAAAAACGATGTTGCCTACACACCATCGTTTTCTGAAAATGGTCTTGCAAAGCGCGGTTACGTAAGACACTTTCGACGGCACTCTGTTCCATTGAAGCTCCCGTCTCATAACTTGCTTCTGAGCATGCGCGGGTTTAAAAACGTTGTTTTAAACGTCGTTTTGCCCACACACGATCATTTTTTATGACACAAAAAAACGACATTCAGAAAAACGACATAAAAAAATCAAGCATGTTCGAAAAAAATTTTGGTCGTTTTTTTTTGAAGACATAAAACGACATTTTGCCCACACACGATCATTTTAAATGATGTTTTTTAAAACTTCAGGTTTTTCTATCACAAAAAACGACCATTTGTACGCGGCATAACATTTGATGTGTTTTGTCTGGTGTGCTGTGTTCATTTCGGCTTTTATAAATTCTGGATATTAAACCCCTTTCGCAAGGCGAAGTAAGACAAATGTGTTTAAATATAGTGAAAGGGGTTTGGAGTGTGAGTGAGAAATATTTTTGGTAGAAAAGCTTGATGTTGTTGTAGTCAGAGAGTTCAGTGTCTGTAAGTTTATATTCTGTTTGCAAATCTGAGAATGTACAAAATGTATTTTTTTTTGTGAGAGATTTTAGGTTAAATAGTTTGAGGAGTTGCCATATAGTACCGTGTTTCCCCGAAAATAAGACCGGATCTTATATTAATTTTGTCTACAAAAAACACACTAGGGCTTATTTTCAGGGTAGGGCTTAACTATATACAGTATGTACAATGACAATCTTAAAGTAAATGTAACCATAAAAAAAATCCTGTTCCTTTAAAGCACAGAGCTTGTGCTGTCTAATTTACCTCTCTCTACAGTATGTTCTAAAAATCCTGGAATAAAACAATAAAACATTTTTTTTTTTTAAAGTCCCTGTGTTCTCTCTCCCCCCACCTCCCCCTGTCACATTCAGGAGTACATTTTCAACATTGTTTTAAAAACATCTTGGTTCAAAGCTAAGGCTTTGATACCAAGGTACTGGAAAAGAAGAGAAGCGCCCTCGACTGGGGAATGGATGCAGGAAATAGAGAGAATTAGAATGATGGAAATACTGTGGTCTTTACATACGGTCTCAAAGCCAAGATATGACGGGATCTGGAGGGGATGGAGGGAATTCAGGGAGTTGGGGGATTAGGGGAGGAGAGTGACGGGGGGGTTTTGGGAGGAAGAGGGGTGGGGGGATTGTTCGGCTACTCCCGCTCATTTCCCCTCTCCCTTTTGTGGGTGCACTTAAGGTATCAACACGACAATGGAAACTATTTCCTCAAAATAGATATTCTTTTTTTTTTTTTTGCACTTTAGGTATACACACAATAACGGAAAATAATTTCCCCAAAATAGATTTTTTTCTTTTTCACAATATAGGGGAATTTGTTCCCTTTCTTATTATATCGGGGTCGGGGCTCCCTTTTTTTTTTTTCACTTTAGATATATACACATCAATGGAAAATAATTTTCCTAAAATAGATAGCTTTCTTCTTCCTTTTCACAATAAGGGGAATTTGTTCCCTTTCTTATCCAACTGTGGTTGTGTTCTTTTTTTTTCTTTTTTTTCTTCTTCACAAGATAGGAGAATTTGTTCCCGTCATTATCATACTGGATTAGTTGCCTTTTCTATCACATAGGGGGAATTTTCTTCTTTTTTTTTTGTGTGTACTTTAGGCATATACACAATAATGGAAAATAATTTCCCTAAAATAGATTGTTTTCTTTT
Source organism: Rana kukunoris (assembly GCA_029574335.1). NCBI lineage: Eukaryota > Metazoa > Chordata > Amphibia > Anura > Ranidae > Rana > Rana kukunoris. Next base: position 207,078,931 of record CM056054.1, on the reverse strand, counting down.
TCACAATATAGGGGAATTTTGTCCCTTTTCTTATCATACCGGGGTCAGGTTTTTTTTTTTTTTCTCCCATTCCCCTTTCCCTCCATTCCTCTCCGGATCTCTCTGTTCTCTCTCTGTATCTATTCCTTAACCGGAAAACATGCAGGAAAAATTGGTCTGGGCGTGAAACGGGGGATGTAAAACCTAGTACTAGTAACTGTCTCCTCTTCCCCTTTAAATAAGGGATATCTTTTGAGACCCTTTATGTTGTATGTTTGTATGAGTAATGTATTGTATATGTATTGTATTGTGAAAAAGAATAAAGAAGTTTTGAAAAAAAAAAAAAAAACATCTTGGTTAAAGTCCTTTTAAAATGTATGGAATCCGTTTTATAAAAGGATCACACTGGTATAAAGTGCAGTGTATCTCCCATTGCAAATGTCTCATGGAGAATACCTTTTTACAGCTCCCCTGGTCGCTCACTTGATCTGCTCTTCTCCGTGTTGAGATCCCTGCTGATGTCAGCCCGCTCCGTGCACTGAAGAGGGAGGGGCCACAGCCATCAGCTGGGAGTAGAAGAGAAGGGGGAAGACCAGAGATCCCCGCTGATGTCAGCCCGCTCCATGCACTAAAGAGGGAGGACCGCAGATGTCAGCGAGGAGGAGAGAAGAAAACCTCAGATGGGACAGCAGCTGCTGCTAATAAGTATTTATTAATACAGTCACAAGGGGAGACACACTGCACTCCATACCAGTACGATCGTCCTACAAAACAGACCACAGGTTTTTCATGTACTTTACTAGGGCTTATTTTCAGGGTAGGGCTTATTTTGCAGCCTTCCCCAATAATCACGCTAGGTCTTATATTTGGGGTAGGGCTTATTTTCGAGGGAAACACGGTATATAGATTTGAGTTTAGGTTGGGGGTTGTAAAAAAGAAGGTCCCCTATGAAAGAGGCTAGGGAAGGAATCTCAGATGAGATGTTAAATGTATGCTTTTGTCTGTGCCATAATAATAGAATTTGGTGTACTACTTTGTTAAGGTGGCCAATTCTTTGAGTTTTGATGGATTTGGACCAAGGAAGGCCCTGCAGGTGGTACAGTAGGACAGGTTGTTCCTCAAATAATAGCCAAAGTCTATGACTGGACGGTGCATACCATTGTGCGAGTTGTGTATATCTAGCTGAAAGATAATATAGCCATAGATTGGGGATCCTGCTTCTTTGAACCATGGGAGAAATACACTCCTCTATATGGGAGAACGAAAGGACTCCTCATATAACATAGTTGAACACTAATAAAAGGCAATGATGGGGAAGTGAGGTGCTCCAGCCCAAAGGGATTTGGTCAGAATCTATACAATAGACAAACAAAGATTTGGGACACACACCCTAAAAGATGCATTAAAGATGGTGCAACCTTAGGACCATACAAACAGAACAAAATATTACAATGCACACATGCAAAAATGACATTTAACTCTTGCAAGGCTATTTAAAACATCTGAACATTTAAAATAATGATGGGGATTTAGTCACACCATATGGCTATAATCTAAAAAGCTCAAAATGTCAGTCCCAGTGACTATGGCCACCAAGATGTATTCTTCTCTATTCAATCTAAAACTGCAAAGAAAAAAAATCTGTCTTGCTACCATAGCATGTGTTCCCCCCTCCCACCTTTGCAGCTTAAGGGGGAGCGGTTAGGATGAACCCTAAATGCTGTAAGTGCCAGTTGCACGGGCTGTTGCAATTTTCATTTGGAAAAACAATCAGAACACATATATCAGACATGTCCAAAGTACAGGCCGCGGGTCAATTGCAGCCCCTGTGATGGTTTCTTACAGCCCCACTGGTGATTTGGATATATATATCTTTTGTGGCCCCCAATGAATACCTGATCCGTTGGTGGGTCACAAAAGATATATACCGTATTTATCATTCCTTGGAGGGGACAGGGAGGGGTTGGGACGAGTGCCATCAGATTACATACAAGAGAATCTCCTGTTTACTCGATGGCCTCTGTAATATGAAGCCCCGTCTCCTGGGCTGGCATTGGATGACTGTTCTGTCTATCATAGGGGAACTTTGTGTTAAAGAGGCCGCTGAGTAAGAAGGAGATTCGCCTGTACGTAATCTGTTGGCACTCATCCTGCCCCCTCCCTGTCCCCTCTGAGGCTGCAGATGGGCATGGATCAGGCTGCACTGATGGCAATGGTGAGGCTGCATTCATGGCACTTGTGAGGCTGCATTCATGGCAATGGTGAATTCTTGTTGGGCAGTGTATTAGTTAACTTTGCATTTAATTTTAATGGTTCAAAGAATGTCAGGCAAAATGGTCGGCCCTCACGCATGTTCACATCATCAAATCTGGCCCTCTTCAAAAAAAGTTTGGACACCCCTGATATATACCATTGTTTATCTTTATTGTAGTTTTCCGTTATTTTTTTCTCAGATTGTATTTAGGAAATAATATGTGATACATGCATTTTTTTTTCTTTTGCTGGCTTTTAAAAACCTCTTCAGCCCATCTTATTTTTCTCTCGGCAGATCCTCTATTTGCAGCACTTAGGTGAATTTTTTAACAAAGGAACTGATTGCACTTTATCATTTAAAATGTAATATTCTGTCAAAACCAAAAAAAGAACATTTTGAAAATTGGTTTCCCAAGCTTTCACTTATGATTACTCTCAAGCAGGAAATGTACATATTAAAACAATTTGATGTAATGTTCAGACAGAGTGAGAATCCCAGGAGAGGGAAGACACTATTTTTAAATATTCAGAAAACTATACCATATGGCTTTACCCTCTGGATTTTCTGTGCTGATAGCTTTATATAACGGTATGGTTATCTGTCACACCTTACTCAAGCAGCTCTTCTATTATGTATATTTAGAAATAATTGTATATATAATATGCCTCCAAATTATTCATTACATTTGGTTAGTGTAGCATTCATAACTAGGATTCTGGTGTTAAGGTGATTTGGGCACATTAAAGGTGACCTAAACTCGGAGTCTAAGAAATTAGTAAGGAATGAAGGAGGCCGAGTTGGATAATGAGGGCTTAAATTTGTATTAATGAACCCGTCAGCTGCATTAAGCAGGTCCCTTGTGCTACAGTTCCAGGCCATGTGAATTAAAGCTAGTACTAAGTCATGTGACTTGCATCATCTCCACATTATCAGCATAGACTTCATTCACTTTTAATGTCACTGAAGGCTCTGCTGATGTCAGTGGCTCAGTGTATGCTGCCATGTCTTCAGGGATATAACAATGAGTGATGGGGCCCTGCAGCAAAGCCATTTAGATCCCCCTTGCTTTCAATTCCTCTAGTAACACAAAATAATACCTATTGCTTTTGCATTCATTTTTACCCTAATGTTATTGTCTGTATAAATCACTTTGTAGCCAGACAGTTATGGGCCCCATAGTAGTTGTAAGGTCTGTTGTGGTTATAGTTATGCCCACTAAAACACGACCTGGCTGCTGCAGGACCTGCTCAGTCTTCCCTACCCTAACAAATTGTCACTTTCTGAGTTCAGGTCTGCCTAACTGATAATCTGTAGGGAGCTGCGGTGGCTCAACGCGATTGGCACTGCGCTGACAAGCCGTTCACCTCTGCAAAGAGTTCGGATCCCGGTCTCGGCTGCATGTGAATTGAGTTTGGTGGTCTCAGCCCAGCTCCCAGTGGGTGTGCTATGTGAGGTAAGCCTGCGCTTAGTACGCCCACCCCCTCCCACAAAAACCACCACAATTACACGCACTCGAAATTGGGTTAACATGCACGCACTTTGGTCACGCGGTCTCTAAAAAGAAAAAAGAGGCGAAGGACTAACAGGGCTGGCTGAGTGGGCTAGATCCTCTCACTCCCTCATAGGGGAGTCGTTCTGCCCCGTTGGGCTTCAAAGCGGAGCAGGTAGGGCGGGCCAATGCCACCTGGGGGCATGGAGAAGGATGGCAGATTGCCTCTAGGGGAGGCCTGCCTACTCCCAACTCCTGCAGTCTGGCTCCTCTCTCGAGTACACGCACAAAAATACACTTTAAAAAAAATATATGATAATCTGTAGTCAAACTGAAAATCATATGATCTATATATTGTGACAGCTCTGTACCCTGCCCCTGGGTTATTAGGATTGGTTAAACAGGGTTCTCAAAATTTCAGAACCTTTGGATATTGGTTCTGAGCAGTAAAAAGCTTCTGTTTCAGCATGCGCAGTTCGTTCGGGCGGGGATGCGCTTGATTTAAATACTACACGCCCCCTACCCGACGAATTTGAATTCCCCCGGGTCATTTACGCTACGCCGCCTCAACTTTACAGGCAAGTGCTTTGTGAATAAAGCACTTGCCTGAAAAAGTTGCGGCGGCGTAACGTAAATGACATATGTTACGCCCGCACAAAGATAAGACGGGCTACGTGAATCTAGCCCTGAAAGTCTATTCTACTACCATGAGTTCTATAACAGATTGCTACAAGCTGGTGGTCTTGTTGTCTAGAGAACTGCGTTGGTTGACATTTTACTTGTTCATATACATACAAATGTCCTCTCACTTCAAGTCATTAAAGAATCACACACTTCTTTATTATAGTCAAACTGGAGTTTGCACTTACGTTGGCGTATCTGGAGATACGCCGGCGTAAGTGCTTTGTGAATCTGGGCCTATATGTTTAACCTAGTGGGAAAGAGGCTGAGGCGGTCTTTGGAATTGAGGTGCAGAACAGAGAACTCAAATTATCAAGCAGCTCCTTTGGGTATAGCGATAGTAATTCTTTGTCAATTTTTTTTTAGCTTTCTATATAGTGCTGCTGTCTATGACTTACACAATACAAATAATCCTTTGATTTTCTATATGCTAGAGATGTTGCTTTTATTAATTTACCTGCGTTGTGTCTCAATATTTGATGGCTGTCTCCATATGCATTTTGGAGGATGTACAATGCAGAAGCAGTGTTTGATCATGTTTTATGCATGATGTTTAATAAAACAAGATTATTATCACGCAATAGTCACATCAATATTTTATTAAGGACCCAAAGGAACATCATTGTGGAGAAGACATGTACTGGAGTGTCTGCTAACATACTCCTTCTCTTTGTCGGTGGCACAAACGCCTATTCTCAGCATTTCCAATTATTTTAACACATTTACATGATTCGAGTTTGTTTGTTGGAGAGGGAATCGGCACTTAGCAGGGTAAACAACAACAAAATTTTTGAGAGTGTCTGATTTGTTGTTTTCATTATATTTCAAATGAGCTGGCTGTACCGATTACTATTCACTTGAGGACAAGAAACAAAATGAATGTAGTCACTATAAAGACACATTATTATCCAAATTAGAAAGTGTCAACCTATATATACCAAAAAATGTCTCTGTCGTATATGATTGTCTGCTAAAATTTAATTGCACAATTCAAGGGGACCTGAACTCAAAAAGTGAAGATTCTCTATCTTGTAGGAAACATCTACAAGTATGAATTGTGCTTAAAGTGGTTGTAAACCCTAAAGCCTCGTACACAAGATCAGATATCTGATGGAATCTAATCCGATGGATTTTTTCGTCGGATATCCGATGAAGCTGACTTTCAACAGTCTTGCCTACACACCATCAGTCAAAAATCCGACGACGAAACGTACGTAGGAGTGGCCATCAGCACGTATTACATCATCGCTTTTGCGGAAGTGAGCTACACACACACACAGAGAACAGCTGACAGAACCAGATCGGATTATATGCCGCGTTCTGTTTTACATGCCATATGACATCAGTCGAATTGTAAGTGCAATGTATCTTATTAAAAAAGCCTTTTAACTTACAGTACTTCACTATGGAGCGTTCCCATTTTCTTTCCTTTAATGTATGAGCGTTAACCTCTTATATTCTGGTGATTGCTGTTGAGGATCTAACCACCTGGTTCCATCTGCTGCATTTGAGTCTGATTGAGAGGACTATAAACATCTCTGAGCCTGATTGACCGCTCATCAACGGTCAGTGGATCTGGTAAGCAGACTACATTCATCACACGGGTGTTTCCTTTTGGTGGAAGAGATCCAACTTCATTGCCTCCATTACTTAACACTTTATGGACTTTATGGACATTGATTTCTATATTTTTTTGACCATTTCACCACAACCCTCCTATAATTTTTCCTATTTTTTTTTATTAATTTGGGCTTATCACGTTTCTATAGCGCTGTACCTTTTTTGTATTTATGTGTTTTTTGCTTTGGGTATTTTGAGCAACAGGTACTGTCCGCTCTTGCTTTCACATTATTTCACTATATATATCACTTGTTAGCGCAGTGTTTTTCTGGGGATCTCCCTAGGGAACCTTTTTTACTAGTCAAAAATCCGATCCTGTCCAAACGTGGTGACGTACAACACTACGACGAGCCGAAAGTTCAATGCTTCCAGGCATGCGGCGACTTGATTCTGAGCATATTGGGGATATGAAAAAAAGAAAAAAAATTTACTTTGTAGGCACTAATTAGAAATGTATAAAAAATATAATTTTTAATCCTTAGAAAAATACAGTACAAAACAAGATGCAAGATGCATCTGAATAAAACATAGAATACAGATTGTTAAAAATGATGAGAGAATAAAGAACCAGGTAGGAAGACCACAGGTATTGATGTTTATTGTCGCTGTCACTAATAAGGACTAGTCTGGCCTGGGTCGACACCTGTTTAATTCTTCACATACATGGACAAAGTTCCAGGAGTTGCTCTACTAGTTTTGTGGAACTTGGCCGCTTCTTTGGGAGATTAGGAACTATAACAAAGAAAATATCAAATAATAAACTGAAATAGTAATATTGAGAACATATGCTGGACCACACATTCCAAGGTTGAAGACCTGAATAAGCATGGAACAGTTACTTAAGAAATACTCACCAATTTAATGGTGTCTTGGTAGAGTGTTTAGGCATCGAGTAGAGTGTTCTGAGCATGCGTGGATTTTTGACCGATGGAGTTCCATACAGACGATCGGATATTTCTATTGTTTTTTTTATCCCTAGGAAAAATTTAAAACATGTTCTATTTTTTTTCACCGATGGAAATAAAACCGATGGGGCCCACACACAGTCGGTTTGTCCGATGAAAACCATCCATCGGTCGGTTTTCAGCGGACAAACTGATCGTGTGTACAGGGCTTTACAGACCACTTTAACCTACAGGTAAGCCTAGATTAAGGCTTACCTGTAGGTCGAAGAAATATCTCCTTAAAGGGGTTGTAAAGGTACAATTTTGTTTCCTAAATATCTTTCTTTACCTTAGTGCAGTCCTCCTTCACTTACCTCATCCTTCGATTTTGCTTTTAAATGTCCTTATTTCTTCTGAGAAATCCTCACTTCCTGTTCTCCTGTCTGTAACTCCACACAGTAATGCAAGGCTTTCTCCTTGGTGTGGAGTGTCGTGCTCGACCCCTCCCCTGAACTACAGGAGAGTCGGGACACTCTCTACGTTGCAGGTAGAGAAAAGAGCTGTGTGTTAGCGGACTTCCTGACATGTGCGTCATATTCAACTGCTCAGGCGCACTGACCATGCCGTTAGTGAAGGCGATTGTGGGGTCACTAGCGGTTCCTGCGCACAATGCACGGGAGTGACGTCATAGCTGCTCCGGCCAGTCACAGCGCCAGAGCAGCGATACCCGGAACTCAATCCGGTGGGGGAGGTGATCGAGGACTGCTTCGGAGGCTTCGATCTCAAGTAAATAATTCATAATGAGCTAGTATGCTAAGCATACTAGCTCAGTATGCCTTTCTCTTGCAGTTTTTTTTCCCCTGGATTTTTTTAAGAGGGTTTACTTTCTCTTTAAGCAGTACCTTGAAAAGCCTTCTGTGCCTAAAGCCTCATAGCTGTATATCTGTAGAGTGAATTCATCTAGTACCCTTGTCTTTGACTAAAGCAAGATTAGGTGATGTCATTACCGTGCGGCTCACTGTTCTCCTTCCTAGAGAGGAACCTGTACCTGAGGACTTGCAGTGCAAAGTTATTCTTGCTTTATCCATTCTATGAATGGATAAAAAAACTCTCTAGCAATACACGCCAAACTGAGGATGTTTAGCCTGTCACCTGGCTTTGTCGTATCAGGAAATATATTAAGGATAAGGGAACGAGGAGAGTATCAGGATTAGCCTTTTTACACAATGCGGATGATTAACCCCTTAGGTTCCACAGTAAGTAGAACAAGTATGCTTTACTACATATACAGACTGATTTTACTGTTGTGGGTTTAGTAACACTTTAAGGGAGCATCATTAACCACTTCCATACCGGGCCTTTTCACCCCCTTCCTGCCCAGGCCAATTTTCAGCTTTCAGTGCTGTCACATTTTGAATGAGAACTGTGCGGTCCGGCGATGTTGTACCCAACTTAATTTTGATAATTTTTTCCCCCCACAAATAGAGCTTTATTTTGGTGGTATATGATCACCTCTGTGGTTTTTATTTTTTGCGCTATAAACAAAAAAAGACTGTCAATTTTGAAAAAAACACAATGGCCCAGATTCACAGAGCGATTACGCCTGCGCAACAGGCATCCAGGCGTGCGTTTCGATGCACGGCATCCCCAAAACGAGATACGCAAGAAATCTACTTTTTTTGTCCGTCGTAATTTCGTTAGACAGGCGCATCGGTCTGCGCAAAACTGCGCTAGACAGACCATTGATTTGCTAGTCAAATATGCTAATGAGGGAGTTACGGGGATCCACAAAAGAATGTTAGGGCAGCGCAGGCTACGCAGTGTGCGCAACTGCAAAATGTCCTGTCTAAAATTAGACTATATAAAAGCTGGTCTAAAAAGAGAAAAAAAGTCTACTTGTTAGATAAAGCAACACTGTTAGTGAGGAGCTCAGCAGTCACACGTGTTGCACAACAATCTGTATGCCAACATGCCAGGGGCATCATCGCGCATAGCTATACTACTGACTTTATATTTGCTTATATAAACTTTACAATTTAATCTAATCTAATACAATATTCTTATCTGATACAAGCCCCTCACTCTTCACTCTTCACGGGAGAGGATATATCACACATGCATAGACATCTTTGGCATGAGTGATTCTGAGGTGTCTCGCATCTTCAGATTCACCCCTCATGCCATCCTGGAATTACCACAACCTTGCAGGAGGACATCAGCAGCCCAACACATGACACTACCCATGACACCCATGACAGCTACATATACAATCAGAGCCCCATCCCCACAGATTTCGAACAGAACATGTATGGGGACAGCTGGCTGGTTGGTGAGTGACATGGGTGGCAGGCATGACTATCCCCCCCCCCCCATGATGCACACATCACAAGGGGCACATGCACGACTAACATCCTCCTGTCTTTTCCCTTCAAGGTGACTCTGCATATGCACTGGGACCCCATCTCATGACCCCATCTCATGCCAGCTCACATATGCATCTTTGCACGTTAAACACACACATTAATAATGGCACAATGAGAATGCATACTTGCACACCACTGTGGTCCCTAGCACACACACCCCACATCCTCATCACATTGGATTGGCACAAGCCCACCATGCAGGACTTGTGAGCAGCAACGCCATGCCGCGGCTCCAATTATGTCACTGTACATCCATACATCATTCACACAGACCTGGGGATCACTTCTCCACCACAAATGAGGGTGACACCCCTTTTACCGCAGGAATATCACCCCCACATTCCAAAATCATACACAAACAGAACCAAAAAAATAAAATAAATGACGAGCAAAAATAAAAAATGCCCCAGCAAAAATATAATTTAAACAAAATAACAACAAAGAAAACACATAAAAGACAAAAATCACTCTGCAAAACAGTCCCCAAATATCTCAAAGACACGTCACAAACAAATAAACAAACGCTAATAAACAAAAGCACCTTGCTGTATAGGAAGGGAAACAAAGGAATGTACTTTTGCAAAGGAAGTGCATTTGTGTGTGTCTATTTATGCTGTTTGCGTAGTTCACAAAGTTGCCCTAGTCCATTTCCAATTTCACTGATTGAGTTGTGAGCATGCGCACAGCGGAGCTGACCATGGTCTCCTTCAAGCGCGCATGCGCGAGCCGGCCGGCCCTTCATTTGCATGGGGTCACGGCTCATTTCAATGTAACACGCCCACATCCTTCCCAATTTGTATTACTCCGCCTTACGCCTCTGAAATAACGTTACGCATGCGCAATTTTCTGCGCAAAAGCTACGAGAATAGGGTGATTAGGCGGCAAAATTGCGCAAGTCTAACGTAAAGGCGGTGCACTACGCCGGTCCAATAATGCGCAGATGTACGTGAATCTGGGCCAATATTTTTAACTTTATACTATAATAAATATCCCAATAAAAAAAAATCGCAAAAAGCTTATATTGATTGATTGCGCAAAAGTTATAGCGTCTACAAAATAGGGGATAGATTTATGTAATTTTTATTATTTTCTTTTTTTTACTACTAATGGTGGCAATCTGCAATTTTTATCGTGACTGTGACATTGCGGTGGACATATCGGACTCTTTTAACAATATTTTGGGACCATTCACAATTATACAGTGATCAGTGCTATAAAAATGCATTGATTACTGTATAAATGTGACTGGCAAGAAAGGGGTTAACATTAAGGGGTTAATTGTGTATCCTAGGGAGTGATTCTAACTGTACAGGAAGGGGACTGATGAGTAGTGTTGCTCACGAATATTCGCATTGCGAATATTCGTAACGAATATTGCATATTCGAGTATTTGCGAATAAATCGAATATCGCGGTGAATATTCGACATTGCGAATATTCGTATTTTTTCAAATTAATTTTTAAAACAGATCACATCCTAGTGATCTCCATCGACGTCTAAAAGCATTGCTGGTATGATTAGAGACCCTGGGCCGAGTAGCTGAGGCGATCCTTTTATGTTGCCGAATATTCGCAAATACTTTCTCTGCCCTTCTGTGTTTTGTGTATAAAAAAAAAAAAAAAAAAATTAGCTTTAGTTTAGTCATATAAGTTTGTGTAAGTAGAGTTAGGGCCAGATTCTCAGCGGCGTTACGACGGAGTATCTCAGATACCCCGTCGTATCGCGTTTTTTTTTGTCTCGTATCGATGCGCGTGATGCTTAGCATCACTTTTGCATAGATACTCTTCTACATCCGACAAGTGTAAAACAATTACACTTGCGGATCGTAGTTGTAATGACAACTCCGGCCACTAGGTGGCCTTTACGTTGTTTTCGCATTTGCATATGCAAATGAGGTAGTACGCCGATTCCCGATCGCTTTTACGCCGCCCCGTCGTCGCGTACGTCGTTTTCGTTCGCGTAAGGTTACCCCAGCTTCTATGTGGAGTAACCTTACGAAGTACCGTCGGATGCCGTCGGGTCCCGTCGGATGCCATGTTAAGTATGGCGTCGGGTCAGCGTCGGCTTTTTCCGTCGCTTACGTCGTTTTACTAACTCGTTTGCGAATAGGGAGTTGAGTAAATGACGCTCACGTCGTTTTGACGTCGTTTTCAATAACGCTTTCCGACGTGAGCTGGAGCATGGGCTTTTTCCCCCGGCCGGCGCATGCGCAGTTCATTCGACGCGGGGGCGCGCTTAATTTAAATACAAGCCGCCCCATTTGAATTGCGCGGGTTTACGCTGCGCGATTTACGCGACGCAGGCGAAACCTACGGAGCAAGTGCTTTGAGATTAAAGCACTTGCTCTAGTACGATGCGGCGGCGTAGTGTAACTGGCTTACGCTACGCCGACCGGAATTCTTAGAGAATATGGCCCTTAGTGTTTAGTGCATATTAGTTTAGTAATGCAGGAAATGATCTCCGTTTTCGCGTGTTGACGAGAATTTCGCAATCAATTTCGCATTCGCATTAGCAAAATTTCGCAATATTGTTTTTTTGATAAAATATCACGAATATTCGATATTAGCGAATATTTCACGAATATTCTTCTATATATTCGTGAAATATCGCAAAATCGAATATGGCGTATTCCGCTCAACACTACTGATGAGAGGAGGCAACCGATCATTGTTACTATATATAAGGACCATACGAACAGTTCTAACATTTCTCACCCCTAACAGGGCGTGGCTCTGTGCGTTTACACACACAGAGCCACGTCCCTGCTCTGTGATGAGCAATCACGGGTGCACAGCAGCCATTGCGCACACGCATCGAGTACACAGTGATGTGGCGAGCGCGCGCGTGGTGCCTGCCGGTGTCATTTTATTATTCAGCGGTAGGCAACTGGTTAAAAGGTCTATTTTTTACTCCACAAACTTTATCAAATGTTTACGTTTTTACAATTGGCTTAAACAAAATGTGAATCGTGTGTTCAGGTTGTGCAAATTTTACAATTATAACACTGATAAACTGACCCCTAAGCGCTCATTTATTAATTTTGTATAATTTAATAAACCTGCATTGGTGACAAAAGTTTCTACAAAGTGAGTGGAATGAGGTAGGGCCTTATGACATCACATACGGGAACTACCAAAAATGTGTCAAAATATAAATGCAACATATGCACAAGGGCACAACCTCTGCCCTGATCACACAAAGCCTCATATGTGGAGGCTTGGAAGAATACAATTTCAATAGGAAAATCATCAGATCTAAAACCCTAATGCCCTGTACACACGATCGGTTCATCAGATGAAAAAGGTCCGATGTACCATTTTCATCAGACAAACCGATCGTATGTGGGCCCCATGTTTTTTTTTCCCATCGGTGAAAAAAAATAGAACCTGTTTTAAATTTTTCTGATGGTTAAAAAAAACGATAGAAAAAATGATCTTCTGTGGGGAAATCCATCGGTCAAAAACCATGCATGTTTAGAATCAAGTCGACACATGCTCGGAAGCATTGAACTTCATTTTTGCCTGCAAGTCGTTGTGGTTTACGTCACCGCGTTGGACACGATCGGATTTTTAACTGATGGTGTGTAGGCAAGACTGATAAAAGTCAGCTTCATCGGATATCTGATGAAAAAATCCATCAGTCCGTTTTCATCGGATGAACCGATCGTGTGTACGTGGCATTACTCTCTTTGAACACTTATGTAAACATGATCCCACTACTAAAGGGCGTCTTTTGATGATATATTCATCTATACTTCAAAAACAGACACCTCTATCTCATTCATATATGACTAAATGGAAAAGTGGTCTCGGTGAACCTACAGCAGAAAAAGGTGGGAAACAAATTTGGTACACTACGGCTCACTGTTCAATCAAAACGCAGCAGTAGAATCCAACCATAAATTACATGTAAACCAACAGTCTCTGATAAATACTTGAGAGAATGCTTGAGTACTGGTGGGATTTTCCTAGAATAAAGCAATTTTGGGCTGACATATATCAAATTCTTTTTACAATGTTTGGAAAACAGCTTTCCAAAAACCCACTAGAAGCCTTACTAAATCTCAAACCAAAAAATAATACAAATAAATCAATTCTGCCTTTTTGGCAAAAGCTTGGTGGTCCTCTACACTGAATTCCTCATCAGTTAAAAATTAAATGAATTGGTACATGTCTAAAGCCTTGTACACGCGCTCGGTTTACTTGGCAAGAACCAGCGAGAAAACTGCTGGCAGAGCTTTCTCGACAAGAAAAATAGAGAACCTGCTCTCTATTTTCTCGTCGTGATTCTCAGCAGTGTTTACCTGCCGTGAAAACCTGTGAGTGTGTATACTTACCTGTCGCTGTGGAAACCCGGACATGTTTGAAATGACTTTGACGCATGCGCGGTACCTTCCTAGGCATAGGTAGGGTGCAGTAGGATGGCGGCAACTGCATCGAATGTGATGAGCGCATGCTCGTCGTACGAGATGACGTCACCGCGTTCTTGCCATTCAAAAGAACCGCCGTTCTTTTGAATGGAGTGTCTGTACACTCAGACGGCAAGAGATTCTTGCCAAGAATCTCGTCAGGAAAAACTCAATTTTTTTCCTGACGAGATTCTCGCCCGTGTGTACAGGGCTTAACGGAAAACTTGCTGCTATTCTTTGTGATGATTTACACAAATTTGAGATAATATGGTCTCCCAGGGTTACCTCTTTATTTCCTCAAATTTTTGATAGATTCCTTATGCATTTGTGAACTCTTCAAAACTCTTAGGCCGCGTACACACGACCGAGGAACTCGACGGGCGAAACACATCATTTTCCCTGTCGAGTTCCTTGTTCGGCTGTCGAGGAACTCGTTGAGCCAAATTTTCCCATTCCCTTCGAGGAAAAAGAAGACAGGCTCTCTTTTTGGCTCGACGAGTTCCCCGCCAGTTTTCTCGGCGAAAAGTGTACACACGACCGGTACACGTCTCCCATCAAGTTTCTTGATGGATTCTGCAGAGAAAACCGGTCGTGTGTACGCGGCCTGAGGCCGCGTACACACAATCGGTCCAAACTGATGAAAACGGACTGAAGGTCCGTTTTCATTGGTCCAAACTGATCGTGTGTGGGCCCCACCAGTCAGTTATCCTTCGGTCAAAAAAATGAGATTTAAAATTTAACCGGTGGACGCCTAACCGATAGGTCAAAACCGAGTATGCAAAAACATCGGTTAAAAAGCCGCGCATGCTCAAAATCAAGTCGACGCATGCTTGGAAGCATTGAACTTTTTTTAAGCACGTTGTTGTGTTTTACGTCACCGCATTCTGACACAAACGTTTTTTTAACCGATGGTGTGTAGGCACATCAGACCATCAGTCAGCTTCATCGGTTAAGCGATGAAACCGGTACGTTCTCAACGGATGGACTGATCGTGTATGCGGCCTTATGCGTTTACTGATTAGTTCTTCTCATTCTGATATTTTCCTCCCACCCCCCCTCCTTTTTTCTTTTTCCTTTTGAATGTTAATATATTTTTATGTACTTTAAAATTATATTTATTGTATAAATGATATATTATGTTGTAATTTGTATTCGTAAAAGTTGATAAAAATATTTATCCAAAAAATGAAGATTAATGATGTCAGGGGGTAAGGTAAAGCAGCTGCAGATAGAAAACCCTTTGTTAGTCCTGGAAATATTGGAGGTGTGACACAAAAAATAGAAGGAGGCAGAAGAGAGAAACACCCCTGAGGGAGGATCACCAAGAGGTCTATTCTTCACTCAAGATTGTCACACATTTTTTTGAAAGGTTCACACATTTAATTATTTTATTTATTCAAAAGTCTCTGGTGAACCTTGTGCAAACATTACAATTAAAACACTGAACAACTGACCCCTAAGTGTTCCCTTTTTTAATTAAATATGATTTAATGATCCTGTAATGGACAAAATGTTGGCAGCGTCACTTTAAAGCTACTGTTCTATATTAAACTACTGTTCAAACTACAAACTTTCTTAGGAGCAATGTTATTCCTAGTCATCTTTTAATTTCACATTAACCTTTCAATGGTATTAAATGTTAATCAGCCATATTATTTTTAATAAGAAATGGCAAGGAAGTGAACCTTGTCAAATTTTGTAGCTATATGATTCTTCCTGGGAATCAATTATCTACAGCATTGGGACACCATTAAACCATAGCCACCTAATGAGCTCAGCGACAGGCATTATATCCAGCAGTAAAATATGAGAGGATCTACAAAAAAATTGATGGTGATATTTCAGACAGGAACATTTCACAGAAAAACCAGGTACTTCAAATATCAATCTTAACAAGGACGTAGCATTATGATCACTTTGAAAGGCTTTACAGAGGGACAGAATGAAAATGCCTGTGCAAAAAAATGTCAATTTGCTGAAAACCCAACTGTAGCCAAAACTTTTTATTCAACTTTTAGAGAGGGGTTAGAACCTCTGTCATGTTTTAATGGCTGTTAAGATGGTGTGGGTAGGATGGACTTGATAAACAAATTGAAGTTAATTTGGTTTTGCAGTGCAGAGCAAGTCTATTTTGAAGAGTGCAAAGCTCTACTTAAAGAAGAATTCCATGTATGGATTCCATGCATGGCACTGCTTAAACCAATGCAACTATGCATAAACCATAACTGGCCAATGCCCCTGGAAGCTCAAAATCCAGTGGGGACCTCCAGTGATCTCCATTTGTTTCAGTATCCTGTGTCGAGTAGCTTAACTTTTCTTTAAGCAGCTTTAAAAAATGTCCACGAGCAGTGGCGGTTCGTCCATAGAGAGCCCCCTCTGGCTCTCGCACAGCCACTGAAATACATAGATTCATGCATTGCATGAATCTATGTATTTTCGCTGCTGCCGCCGACTATTCAGATGGCCGGATGGAGAGCTCCGGCCACCTGAATAACGGCAGCTGGTTGGCTATGGTTGGCTGTAGTCGGCTTCCAAATGCTTATAAGATATAATATAAGACTGACAGGCGGTACCGGTAACCTGATTGGCTGAAGCGCCATCGAGGGGGGGAGAAGACATCGAGGGACGTGGAAGGAGGATGGCTGACCCCCAGAAAGCTAAGTGGGGGGGGGCATTTTACAGGGCACAGTGGCGACAATGGGCACAGTGGCATCAATGGGCACAGTGGCAACAATGGGCACAGTGGCGACAATTAAAGGGCACAGTGGCTGCGTTTGATGGCATGGCACAGTGATGACAATTGATGGCACAGTGGCTGTGTTTGATGCCATGGCACAGTGACTGTGTTTGATGGCATGGCACAGTGGTAACAATTGATGGCACAGTGGCTGCGTTTGATGGCATGGCACAGTGGTGACAATTGATGGCACAGTGGCTGCGTTTGATGGCATGGCACATTGGCTGCGTTTGATGGCATTACACAGTGGTGACAATTGATGGCACAGTGGCTGCATTTGATGGGCACAGTGGCTGCATTTGATGGGCACAGTGAGGCTGCAATTGTTTTTTTTTTTCGTTTGCACCCACAAACATTTTGAGCACCAGCCACCACTGTCCACGAGGCACCTTGGGCACATTTCAGGAGGTGTATAAAAATGGGATTGTTACACCGTTGGTTTTTGGAGCCCAATATGGGCATTTCATCATAAAAATCCAAGATATTAAGGCAACACGTTTCAGGGATTATAAGGTGCATTAACTCTTTATCAGGTCTAAAAAATAAAGCCAATACGTATTTAATAATATTATAGAAGATCAACAAGTGCAACTGAAATACGTCTTTATATCTTGCTGCCACACACTAGCTAAAAGTCGTAATACAGCTTTAATTGGTAGTGTCTGTTTTTTATGATGAACAAAAGGAGAAGGGACTTCAGGAGGGTAGGTGTTCAGAGTGGGTATCACCATGCCATACAGAGAAGTAGAGTCTAATTTTAAAAAGCAATCTTATGGCCCTAAACATATGACGGTAAAACAGGGGTGTCCAACCTGTGGCCCATGGACCGCATGCCGTCCAAAACTGCTATCAATGTGGCCCAACACTACATTTAGATTTTTGGGGAATTTTTTGTTAAAGTGTGGTTACACTTAGCGAGCACATGCTGCCAAGAAAATTTGACAGTGTCTCTTTACTGGACTTTTACAAGCTATAATTATTGTTAGTGTATTTTATGCGTAGCCCAAGACAATTCTTCTTCCATTTGTGTTGCTAGGGATATTTATGGGTGATTTTATTGTATAGTTAGATTTTTTAAGACCATGTGCTGTTTTAAAAAGCTAAGGCTTCTAACCCTATTGATATGCAAATTAACCAGTAGGACTGGTGTATCAGTTAATTAGAGGAAACGCTTTACAGGATATGATGTAAGAAGAAGTTAGGGGGAGGAGGGACTTTAAACAGGCATGTGGTCAGACACAGGACAGAGTTGTGCTTGGAGACAAAGGAAAAACGTGTGTGCTGGGAGCTGTTGAGCAAAGAATCATGAAGAAGATTTAATCAATGGAAAGATCAAGTTGAGTAACTACTATTTAGTTACTTGTTGCATACATATTGTACATGTTTATTCTTCTAGAAACAATATTTGGCTTGTACATTTTGTCAGTCAAACCTCTCCTCCTTGCTCAGTGCTCTCTCAGTCTGCAAACTCACAGTGCCTCCAGTAACTTCTCTCCCCACATGGGGACACTGTCTGCACATCACAAATGAAAAGAGCTCCTCCCCTTCTCCTAACTGGCCCATCAGGTGTTCAGCTGACTTACTCCTCCACTTATCTCTTCCTCCTAACATGGATCTGCTTGGAGGAATGGGCGGAGCGCTGTGCCAGTAAAAGTGTGTCCCAACTGTAACTTTAATCGGTGAGCAACGGTCCCCCCTCTTCCCACATTGTACTACTATGTCCGGGACATAATGTCCCAGTCATTGCCTAGGACCAGCAGCAGCACAATGGATGGGCCACCTCACAGTGGCTGAACAGACAGGCCCCCTCACAGTGGTGGAACAGAATAGGCCCCCTCACAGTGGCAGAACTCCAGGGCCCAGTCGCAAGTGCAAGTGCTGCGACCCTGGTAGTTCCGCCACTGGTTTTGGTGTTCAAAGCCTTATGGTATACAGTATCTCACAAAATTAAGTAAACCCCTTACATTTTTGTAAATATTTTTTTATATATATATAGTGACAACACAGAATAAATTACACTTTGCTACTATCTAAAGTAGTGAGTGCGCAGCTATAAATTTGCTGTCCCCTCAAAATAACTCAACACACAGCCATTAATGTCTAAACCGCTGGCAACAAAGGTGAGTACACCCCTAAATGTCCAATATGGTCCCAATTAGCCATTCTCCCATCCAAATGTCACGTGACTTGTTAGTGTTAAAAGATCTCAGATGTGGATGGGGAGCTGGAAGTTTAACATGGCACCTCATGGCAAAGAACTCTCTAGGGGTGTAAAAAAAAATAAAAAAAAATGTTGCTCTACATAAAGATGGTCTGGGCTATAAGAAGATTGCCAAGATCCTGAAACTGAGCTGCAGCATGGTGACCAAGATCATACAGCAGTTTAACAGGACAAATTACACTCAGAACAGGCCTTGCCATGGTCGACCAAAGGAGTTGAGTGCACCTGCTCAGCGTCACATCCAGAGATTGTTATTGGGAAATAGATGTATGAGTGCTGTCAGCATTGCTGCAAAGGTTGAAGGGGTGGGGGGTCAGCCTGTCAGTGTTTAGACCATAAGCTGCACACTGCATTCAATAGTCTGCATGGATGTCGTCCGAGAAGGAAGCCTCTTCTAAAGTTGGTGCACAAGGAAGCCCACAAACAGTTTGCTGAAGACAAGCAGATTAAGCATATGGATCACTCGAACCATGTCCTGTGGTCTGATGAGACCAAGATAAACTTATTTAATTCAGATGGTGTCAAGCATGTGTGGCGGCAACCAGATGAGAAGTACAAAGACAAGTGTCTCTTGCAAGGTCAAGCATGGTGGTGGGAGTGTCATTGTCTGGGGCTGCATGAGTGCTGCCAACACTAGGGAGCCACAGATCATTGAGGGAACCATAAATGCCAACATGTACTGTGACATACTGAAGCAGAGACCTCTCTTCACCTACCTTCAGAGACTGGGCCGCAGGGCAGTAATCCAACATGGAAATGACCCCAAACCCACCTCCAAGCTGAGGGTAAATGTGATGGACTGGCCAAGCATGTCTCCAGACCTAAACCCTATTGAGCATCTGTAGGGCATTCTCAAGTTAGAGGAGAGCAAGGTCATCCAGCAGCTCTGTAATGTTGTCATGGAGAAGTGGAAGAGGACTCCAGTAGCAACCTGTGAAGCTCTGGTGAACGCCATGCCCAAGAGGGTTAAGGCAGTGTTGGGAAATAATGGTGGCCACATTAAATATTGACACTTTGGGCCCAATTTGGACATTTTCACTTAGGGGTGTACTCATTTGTGTTGCCAGTGGTTTAGACATTAATGGCTGTGTTGAGTTATTTTGAGGGGACAGCAAATTTACACTGTTATACAAGCTGTACACTCACTACTTTACATCGTAGCAAAGTGTTATTTCTTCAGTGTTGTCACATGAAAACATATAATAAAATATTTACAAAAATGTGAGGGGTGTACTCACTTTTGTAAGATACTGTATGTTGGATAGCAGGATGAAGGGAGTAGCCGCTCCAGGTGGGAACCCAAATGAAGATCCACCGTTGCAGATAACTCAGGTGCAGGCAATGCACTCATCAAGGCAGGAAAACAAATTGTCCCTGGATAGCCACACTCTGAACAAATTGTAGCCTTTATTAAAAGAAGGACAGCACTACAAGTCACTGACCGCCTGACGCGTTTCGCACTGGAACTAGTGCTTAGTCGACTAAGCACTAGTTCCAGTGCGAAACGTGTCAGTAGCCAGGTTTTATTTTCATTTTTGCTGTGACTTGTAGTGCTGTCCTCCGTTTAATAAAGGCTACAATTTGTTAAGAGTGCGGCTGTCCAGAGACAATTTTTTTTTCTGCCTTGGATAGCAGGATCTCAAGTATATGCATATTATTTGACAAATCTTTTGGCACCTAGATCAGCTCCTTTATAGTCGTTTATCTGATTATGCAACTGTCCAGAAATTCTTTATGTAAGGTGCTGTTTTGGGCTTATTATTTCATGTGTAGGAGGCTTAATTAACTGCCGCTCTGTATCGGATATATTCGGATGAATGACCTTCATTTATTTATTTTTTTCATTAGATGTTCTGCCTGACTAACAATTTCTGTGAGCTGACTGCTTTGGCCAGTAATTTGCAATAGAGCATTAAATTGTTCCGTTAAACAGCATTAGATAGCCGCGTTCATATGTGTCTTCAAGATACCGAGCTGAGCGCAGCACTTTCTTCAAATTCCAAAAAGCCTCCCTCTCCCCCCCTTCGCTGTTCATTTTACATTAACCTGCTTTTCAGACATGTAATTACTCTCATGCAATGCACTTCAATGTCCACATAATAGAATTTACAAAGGGACAATCTATTCTATTCTCCTAAGTGTTCTAATGGAAGTGTCCGTGTTATATGAAAGGAAGCGGGATTAAAGTTCCAAAGTGAGCATATTTCTTGGATACAATGAGAATGAAAATGCTGCTCCAGTAAGTTTGTTATAAAAGCTTTAGACATGCCTGTTCTTTACCCATACAGGGCACAGAGGCAGGTCTGTCCTAACCCCCTTATGTCCAGAAGTGTATAGTTACCTTTGCCTCCCTCCATTACAACTGTGATCAGTCCGGGAAGATGAATGAAATCCCCAGTACTTCCACTTATAGCTGATCACATGACTCACTCCATGTGACAATGATGGGAGACTCAGGGCTGTCACTAGGGTGACCACATTTCCAAACTGCCATTCAGGGACACCCCACCTTCTCAAAAATTAGCTTGTGCTGTAACAAATCACAACAGAGTGATTGGACACAAGGGGTGGGATTTATGATTTCTCCAATCACAAGCAGGGGGCGGGGATTGTGCTTCTCCAGGTATTCCTGGCCAGGACAAGTACTGTCAGTGAGTAAAGCAGTGATGTGGCAGCCTTTTTTAGGGGGTGGCTGGGACACTGTGTTGTCCTGGAATGAAGGTGCCCGGGACAGACCTTCAAAATGCGGGACTGTCCCGGGCAATCCGGGACACGTGGTCACCCTAGCTGTCACACCAAGAGCCTATAACTCTGTGTAAGCTTTAATTAGTGGCTTATACAGATCCCTCCTTTTATCCCTAGTGGCTTAATGAAGCTGCAATGGTACTAAAAAGAAGGTAAGCAGTGCCACTGCCGGGACATGGTCATCTAGAGCCCATGGCTAACATGCCAAACTGTAACATGCCAAACTGCCCCTCCAAGATGTATGATCATTATGTGTAAGCAAAAATCCCCCCACAAAAACACTGAGAACCATTTTTTTTTCCCCAAACAATAGGTGCTGGAACTCAACCACGACCCCCCAAAACCCCCCCACCCACACAACCCTCCAAAACACATCAAATAGTGGGTGTGGTCAGTCAAATTTCACAAACAGTAGGAGGGTCTTAAAGGGGCATTACATACCAGGATTGCATTACATACCGTTGTCAAAGTTCAGGGGGGTTACACACAGTGTGCAGAGCTGTCAATTGTAAACACAGAAACTGGACTTCTGTGTTTACAAGTGATTGTGGTGAGCAGCCCCCACCCCCAAGGGTCTGAGTTCCACCAAGTTCCCCCTGAAAAAAAGCCCTGCTGAGAACTAATCTGCAAGCTTGCTCCCTAAGCATAAATTCCTCCTCCTTTCAGTACAAATTCACCCCTTTTCTGAAATCCCCCCTCTTGGTGCAAAAATCTTTGCCCCCACCCCCCCAAAAAATATCACTCCTCCTAGCACAAATCATCTACCTCTAAAATGTCCCCTCCTAGTACACGCCCCCCCCCAACAGCATAAAACCCCCCTCCTAGCTCACATTTTCTTCTCCCCCTCCCAGCACAAACCCCCCTAAATTACCACTCACCCCCTTAAATTTCTCCAACTAGAACAATACTTATCCCCTGCCTCCCCTGAATTCCCCCTTCCAAAAAACCCCCATCTCCATGTGACACCTCCCCACCTCACATGATACCACAGTGCCCAGGGAAGCCCTCCCTCCTGCCCACCCCTTGTCCCGGCCCTAAAGGTAAGTATATTGTATCTTACTGGAGAGGACTGTTTTAACAGTAAACTGTTGCTTAATTGCTGCTTTGTCTTGTAAAGCACAACGTCAAGGCTGAAACAGTTGCCTTCTTGGTCTATGCACTCATTACATATAAAGTATGGAAATAGGAGAATGGTTACACCAAATGTCAAAAATAATTCTATTGAGTGGGGATGAGAAAATATGCCTGGATTCAGTTTGATGAGGGCTTAGTGAATCCTGTTTGAAGCTCAATGAACAAACCCAAACTTAGTGGCAAACCCTATAGGAGGTGAATTCTCCAGCACAGGGATCTCTAAACTTTCTAAACAAAGGGCAGATTTACTGTCCTTCAGACTTTAGAGGGGCCGGAGTGAGCAGTGAAAGTAGAAAATGCCCAAGCCTCAGCAGGAGTAAATAAATGACATGTGACCTGTAGTAGAAGGAGGAATAGTGGGCCATAATTGGGATTAGTGGGAGGAATAGTGCTGCATTGTTTATATCAATGGGAGGAATAGTACCCTATCACTGGTGTCAATGGAAGGAAAAATGCTTAATATTTGGCGTCAGTAGAAGGAATGGTGCCCCATCATGGGTATCAGTGAGTGGAACAATGCCGCCCCCTTATTGCTGTCAGTGGGAGGAATAGTCCCCTAGGGCCGAATAAAGGCAAGCAAAGGGCAACAAAGACCACTGCTCTAGTACGTTATTGAAAATTTTTGGGCTAATGGACAAACCATGTGGGACATGTGATTATGTACAGCAGGGGAGAGGGCCTTTTTATAGAAATTGAACAGAAATTGAAAACACGTATTAACATGCCATAGGCCTGTTTCTCATGGGGTTTAGTTTGTATAGGAACAGCAAGCATTGACAAAGCATTTGCAGAGCTTTTACCAAGCTCTGTTGAAGCTTTTGAAATACCATTAATCTTCAGTTTGTAAATGTTGAGCACAGATCCTAATAAGAGTGCTGATTTACACTTTAAGCAAGCTGCTAGCAGACTTCAGCAGTAGGGGTGAGCCGAACACCCCCCTGTTCGGTTCGCACCAGAACCTTCGAACGGACAGAGCGTTCGCTCGAACATTTAGAACCCCATTGACGTCTTAAGGACTCGAACGTTCGAATTCAAAAGTGATAATTTTAAAGCCTAATATGCAAGTCATTTTCATAAAACATCTTTGAGAACCCGGGTCTTGCCCCAGGGAACATGTATCAATGGAAAAAAAGGTTAAAAAATGACCGTTTTTAAAACTTTTTTTCCATTGATACATGTTCCCTCTGGCAAGACCCGGGTTCTCAAAGACGTTTTCACAGGAAAACTATAGACACCCAGCAGGTACAATATTTAAAGTAATTTTTCCTTTTTTTTTTTTTTTTTTTTTATTATTTAAGCATCATTAAAATCACTGCTCCACCCTGGCTTTGGCCAATTATGGCTCTCCGTTTTTTGCGCGCTGTGATTGGCCAATCGTGCGGGTCATAGTGCATGCTTGGCCAATCATTAGCCAGCGATGCTGCAGTGAATTATGGTCTGTAAAACGTAACTCGAATTTGGCTCAAACGACCCGTTTTGTTCGTATTTCGACGAACGATCGAACATACGATGTTCGAGTCGAACATGAGTTTGACTTGAATACGAAGCTCATCCCTATTCAGCAGGTTTTTAACAAGCTTCAAGAAGTGATGAGGCCGGCAATCAGCTTGTTTAAACTGGCAATCAGCACTCCCATTAGAATATACAAGTGTTCACAATTTACAAACTGCAACTGAATGGTACTTTAAGAGCTTAAATAAAGCTTGCTAAAAGCTCTGCAAGTGCTTTGTCAAAGCTTGCTGTTCACACTGCTTTTATACAAGCTGAAGGACGTAAGAAACAGGCCTTAAGGTTACATTGGGATGGGTGAATAACCCAGGGAGGGGAGGGTGGTTGGGCGGGAGCTGCCAGAGTTTACTTTTCCTATTAACAAGCTAATGATTGGGTACTCGGACCGCCTACCAATCACCAGCTTATTAATAGGAAAAGTTTACTTTGCCAGCTCACGTCCCCTGTCCAGTGCTGTGCTTCACTCTACATCTCTCTGCATCCTAAATCAGTGAAAGTGTCATTCATTGTTTTAGTTTTTAAATGCTATATTTAATATATAATTCAAATATTTACTTAAAAGGCAGTAATGATGTGTACAGTGCCTATAACAGCCAATCATATGTTATCCTTATTTTATTTATTACAGTCAGATCAATGAAATATGCTTTATGTTAATATTGTTAAAGTTCTTGTTGTTAATATTCATTTTTGTAAAAGAATTCTGCATAAAACATTTAACAGTGTCATCTGATGAGATAATTTACGAGGATGTGTTTAGGGACGGGATTAGAGGAGGGGCAACTGGTGACAAGTAACTCTTATGCCTCGTACACACGGCCGGATTTTCCGACTGGCTTTTTTTCTAGGAAAGTCCAACCGTGTGTAGACTCCATTTGACTTTTTTTTCGGAAGTCCGACGGACCTTAGATAGAGAACCTGTCTTTCTTACCGTCTGACTTTCTGTCGGACTTTCGACGGGCTCACGGACGACTTTTGCACGGTCAAAAGTCAGACCGCGTGTACAAGGCATAAAGGTGTTGCTAGTAGCTCAGGACTTGTGAGCCCTGATGATCACATATACTTTTATATATTGGTCTACCTATCTTTGCCTACACTGAGTAGCATTCTCTCTAATAGTGACTGCATATAAGGATTTATACAGCAGGGAAAAGAGCAATTTGCAACATGCAATAATTGCTAGTAACTATTCAGAAGTTAAAGTGAAATCCGATTAGTTAGTCTTGGATTATACTCTGTTCTCTGCCTTGTTGAGTAAGTCTTACTGCATACTCAACTACTGCAGATGCTACAGCAATTTCATCCTTGTATTGTGTTAAATAACCCTCAAGAATCTTAATTTCCAATAAACCTTTTCAAATAACTTGAGAATCAGTGGGGTCAAGACACAGAAATCAGCTAAATGAGGCTTTATAAATAACCTTTTAAAAGTCTGTGGTAATTATTAAAGCTAGATTTCCATTTTCATGTTTTCCTGACAGTGCTGACCTTTCATATCTTAATTAAGTCCGCAGTTTTACAATGGAAAGGAATTTGAAAGGAAAATGTAGTATATTTTCATCATGCACACATTTATAGTTACTATTGCAACACTAAGGCCGCGTACACATGAAGGACCGTTTCAGCAGACAAATCCGATCGTGTGTACGGGCTAGCGGACAGGTTTGTCCATCGGACAAATTTCAAAGCTACAAACCTGTCCGTCGGATATGTCCGCTGGTTATTACGGGAAACCAGCGGACATATCCTCCCGCACATGCGTCGTATCCTGTGAATGGATGCGACGCATGCGCGCGGAAGTGTTTACTTCCTGGTGCGTGACGTAGCGGTGACGTGGCGGCGTCAACGTCACCGCCGCGTCACCACGCTGTCTGCCGGCGGGGATTTTGTTCCGATGGTGTGTACACGCCATCGGACCGAAATCCGATGAGACATGTCTGCTCTAAACTGTCCATCGGACAAGTTTGAGTGGACATATCTCATCGTGTGTACGAGGCCTTACTGGGAAGTCATTTTTAATGAGACATTCACATTTTCCTTGCTAGTACTTAACTATATCTTTAGTCTATATATCGCCAATAGGAAGACACTATGGAAAAGTACATAGCAGGAATAGGAAGGCATTATGGAAAACTGCAAAGGACTCTTTTGACCTGCTGTCATGTTGTCTAACCCTAACATTGATGGTAAGGCAGTATAGCTGGCTGTGTGTTCTTCTCCTATAGCGGCCCTCTTATCCTCAAGACAAGCAGGCCTACTGGTACTCAGTTGCCCCCAGGTTTTATACACAATGCTATAGTGCCTGGCTACCACACTGGGGAAGGCGCAAAACTAAGCAAAGCAAACAAGTACTTGCATACCTCCCAACATTTTAAAATTTCCCTGCGGGACATTTTTCTTGAGCGGGGGGGGGGGCTTCAGGTAGCCCCTACCACGGGCTACAGGTAGCTTCAGGTAGCCCCTACCACGGGCTACCACCCCCAGCATCAACCAGCCATGTCTCGACCCCTGGACCCCAGGGAGATTCCACAAAAGGGGTATAAAGCCGTTAGAAGGGCTAAACCGGACTCATATGATGACTCTTCAGATGAGGACTCAGCTGACCCTTCTGATGGGTCGGATGTATCAGAGTCCGGGTCATACATTGAAGATGCTGGGGCTACTGCATTTGTCACAACCGCCACTCCTGCCACGCAGGACGAGGTCCTCCTGGACGCTCTTGGAGAACCCTTTTTCCACCCAGACGCAATTATCCACCAGCGTTCTGGAGAGTGGACGCCTCTGCCTCACGTTTCACAGTTCGTGGAACTTTGGGCTAGGAAGTCCTTGGATAAAAATGGCCGTAACAAATTAAGGGCTGAATGCCCCAGACCCTCCATACCTAAGAAGGTTGTGGCCACCCCAGAGGTGGACCCGGTCTTAACAAAATATCTCCTAAAGACAGGAACATTTCAGAAGAAGGGCATCGAACGATCCTTCCCGGCCATACAAGACCGCGTCCTGGACCTTATGGGTCCACTGACCAAAATCCTGAACCTTTCCGAACAGGCTGCGGCTTCTGGACAACCAGTTGACCTCCCGCAGCTTAGGGGTTGGGCACAAAGAGCCCTATGCCTAGCTGGCACCGCCAACACGGCATGTTCGGTGGAGAGACGCAGGTCGATCCTCATGCGACTAGATCCCCAGTTATCACACCTGGCGGAATCCGAGCCCGGCCCGTCGGCCGAGGGTATGCTTTTTGGTTACATGGTGATCAAAGACATAAACAAATTTGTAGGACTGTTCACCAGCCTAGACAAGGCCCAAAACTCCTTAAGGAGAACCGGAACCAACAAGGTTTTTAACAGGGCCGGCAGAAATAGAGGCCGTTCTGCCGGCCGTTCCACTTCCTACAGGCCGCAGGGCAGACCCTTTGCTCAATACCCATACCAGGCTCCATCCTATGCCACCTCGGTGGCGCAACCTGCACCCTTCTTTCCTCCCCGAGGCAGACCCTGGCGCGGACGTGGTGGACGCGGTTACCCACGATCCCGACCTCCTACTGGTGAGTATGCCTTACACCACACTCAATCACATTCCTGTGGGGGGACGTCTGAGGTATTTTACCCAAGCCTGGTCTGCGATTACGGCAGACGCATGGATTTTACACTCCGTAGCGGGGTTTGCTATAGACATACAATCCCCACCGCTTCTCAACATAATTCCTCCTCCCATTCGGTTTGCAAGACGAAGCGGCCTTCTCATAGACAAAGAAATACGAGACCTACTGATCAAACAGGCAATTGTAGAAGTAGACCCCTGTTCCCCAGGCTTCATAAGCAACCTGTTTCTGGTACGCAAGAAAGGGGGAGGTTACCGTCCGGTGATAAATCTCAGGGACCTAAACCAATATGTCGAGTATCGACATTTCAAGATGGAGGGAATTCATTTTCTCCGAGACCTTCTCCACCCGGGAGACTGGCTCGTGAAGGTGGATCTACAAGACTCATACCTTACGGTCCCTATACACCCGGAATCGCAGCACCTACTTCGTTTCCCGTGGAAAGGCAGGATGTGGCAATTTACTTGCCTTCCGTTCGGCCTGTCGTCCGCCCCATGGTGTTTCACCAAGCTCATGAAACCAGTGGTGGCAGCACTCAGAAGCAGAGGAGTACGTCTGATTATCTATCTAGACGACATCCTCATCATGGCCTATTCCAAGACTCAAGCCCACCTCCACATGTCTTGGACTATATCCCTAATACAAGAGCTGGGCTTTATTATCAATCACGAAAAGTCCATTTTGACCCCATCCCAACAGATGGAGTTCTTGGGCTTTACGGTAAACACCGTTCAATCCACCCTCAGTCTCCCCAAAACCAAACTTGCCCTTATTCGCAAGGAGATTCGTGCAGCGCTACGCAGGGGCCACCTATCCCTCCGTACACTAGCGCGCCTAGTGGGTTTGCTTGCGGCCTCCATCCAGGCCATCTTTCCAGCCCCACTGCATTACAGGACCCTTCAGAGGCTCAAAATTATGCACCTGAGACAGGGCCTGAAATACTCAGACAAGATTCCTCTCTGCCAGGAGACTACCGAGGAACTGAGATGGTGGCTTCACCACGCCGTCGAATGGAACGGCAAAACCATCTTCAACCCCAGCCCGGACGTCGTCATAGAATCGGACGCCAGTCGACGGGGCTGGGGCGCCCGGTGCGGTACGGCCTCCACAGGAGGGACGTGGTCCGCAACGGAAACCTCTCTGCATATCAATGCGCTGGAACTTTTGGCAGCCCTATTCGCTGTCAAGAGTTTCATGCCTCATACTTCCACATGCTGTATTCTGTTTCGCATGGACAACGTGGCGGCGGTGCAATATGTCAACCGTCTGGGAGGCACCAAATCCAAAACTCTGGCGTATATCGCGAGGGATTTCTGGCACTTTTGCCTAGCCCACGGCATTACCCCTATAGCGGAATACATCCCAGGAGTCTCCAACTCGGTAGCCGACTGGAACTCTCGGTATCTTCGCGACTCCAGCGACTGGAGACTGGATCGGTCAATATTTCTTCGCTTGCAGCGGCTCTGGGGACCGCTGTCTACAGATCTCTTCGCCTCCCGCCTCAACCACCAACTGCCTCGCTTCTTCAGCTGGAGGCCGGATCCAGAGGCATATGCGGTGGACGCTCTTCGCCAACCTTGGCCAGAGGGGACACATTACAGGTTCTCCCCTTTCCAAATGATCCCCAGACTTCTCCTACGAATAACCTACCTGGGGGCGACTGTGGTATTGATTACGCCATGGTGGCCGACCCAACCATGGTTCCCTCTGTTGCTGGGAATGGCGGTAGACCTTCCCAGGCTGATTCCCCTGTTCCCTCACCTTCTCACCAGTCCGAGCGGGGATCTTCACCCCCTGGTTCTGGAGAACAACCTGCCACTTCTGGCTTGGTTGGTTTCGGGATCCCAACATCAGATAGAGACCTTTCGAAATCAGCTCAGGACCTCCTCACCATGGCCTGGGCCCCCGGGACTAGATCGGCATATCGATCAGCCTGGAAACGCTGGGTTTGTTGGTGTGATCAACGACAGGATGATCCCGTACAAGCCCCTGTATCACTAGTAGCGAATTTCCTGGCGGATTCTTATGAATCCGGCAGATCATACAGCTCTATTAACATCTACCGATCAGCCATCTCAGCCTATCACTGCCCCGTGGATTCTTTGCCAGTGGGCAGACACCCACTGGTATGTAGACTCTTAAGAGGCGTGAAGTTTCAACGCCCCCCTAGGCCTAGATACCAAGCGACCTGGGATGTATCCAAGGTGCTTGATATGTTCACCAGTTGGGGGGACAACGCGGACCTGTCTCTGAGACTGTTATCCATAAAACTAACGGTCCTCTTATGTCTAATCTCTATCAAGAGAGTGTCAGACGTTAGGGCTCTAAACATCTCCAGGCGACAATTCTCGCCGCAAGGGGTTGAATTTTCCATTGTACGCAGAACCAAAACCGGTATTCACTCTGTCTTCTATCCTTCCTTTCCTGCTCATACGCCCCTCTGTGTCGTTCGTTGCCTCCAGGTATATGAATCTCAAACCGCTACCCTGCGTTCCGCGGACTCTTCTCAGCTTCTTGTGTCCTATGTCAAACCTCACCTTCCTGTCTCATCTGCCTCCCTGGCACGCTGGGTGAGGGCCGCCATGGAAATGGCGGGGATCGATGTTACCCTATTCGGAGCTCACTCCACCAGGGGTGCTATGGCTACCAAGGTAGTTGTATCAGGGGGCTCTCTTTTAGATCTCTTGAGAGCGGAGGATTGGTCTTCTGAGACCACGTTCCGTCAGTTTTACTTCAGACCACAGGATCACATCTCCTTGTCGGTCCTCCCCTAGGGTTATTGGGTATTGTGTTTAATTATATCTACATGCATAAAATTTCTAGCTTTGAACTTGCATAGATATGAGCCTCCTGTCTGATATATAATTCGAGATTTTCCTAGCTTGTGACGGAAAATATTGATTATATGATGACAGGAGGCGAGTATCTTCCCTCCCGACCCTCCCTATTACGTTTGTTTTCAATTTTCGTAGGTTATTGAGTGCCGACCTGGGTCTTTCAGACGGAGAATCCAGTTTGGAGAGTGATTGAATCCTGTCTTCTCGTTGGAACACAGCTCACTTGAAGAACCCTCGTTGGGAATCAGTTTGTTCCGGAAACCCCTGTTGGGTCACGGTTGGTGGTTAGCTTCCCGTCGGAAGATGTCGGATGTCGACCGGTCGGTCTGAACTCCGAAGACACGCTTCGATCCTCCGTTTTGGTGCCGTTTCTACCTAAGAAGTCATCGCATCAAGAAAGAGGAGGAACCTTCACAGACAGCCCCTTATATGGAGGTCACTGTCAGGGGCGTGGCCAGAGGTTATATGGACTACTGAATGTGGTAGTCTGTTTTAAAAGTTTTCTTTTACACTGAGTTATTAGAAATAGATTCTGCTGTGAGCATTAATAAAGAAAGATTAATGCATAGATATGAGCCTCCTGTCATCATATAATCAATATTTTCCGTCACAAGCTAGGAAAATCTCGAATTATCCAAGAACCTAAATGGAGGTGTAAAAAAAATTGAAAACACCATACAGTGATACCTTGGTTCACAAACGTAATTAGTGAAACCACTCTGGTCGCAAACCGAATTGGTCGCAAACTGAGACAAATTTTCCCATATGGTTTGATGTAAATGCTATATGGTCCCAATGGATGGGGCATCTGTTTTCTTGTTTTCAGGTCTCCATACTGTATGATTTCTTATTTTTTCTTTCTTTTTTTTTTTTTTGATAAGTGTATTTTTAAAGTATCTCTTTCTTTACTCCGGTTTAAATATTGTGTGTTATTGAGATTTTTTTGGGGGTTTTGTCCTCTGTCCTGCAAGGCGGTTTGTCTCAGTGGTGTTAAAATAAAAACTATCTTTCAATAAAATCTAATAAAAAAAATGATTCTCTTTGCTTGCTTGTATGACAGAGATGCCAGCAGGTGAATAAGATATGGTACTGGTACTTAAAGTGTTACTAAACCCAGGACCGTGCATTCACTATATCTGGTCTTTTTTTTTCTTGGGAGGATGCATGTGATCAGCTCAGGGCCAATCAGCACTGTCCAGACAGAGGGTCAGGGTTCCTACATTTTGATAGGTCAGCCAGTGCAATATGAAAACTCCTTCTACAAGCTTTAACCAAGCACTGATAGAAGTCACAAGACTGCTATATACTGCTGATGAGAAAAGGTATTTAGAAGTTTATACTTACTAAAATTATTGTATTTTCATGTTCTGTGTACTGTGGGTACACAGAAAATTAAAATACAATAATTTTAGTAAGTATATACTGCTAAATACCAGACCCTCTGTCTGGACAGTGCTGATTGGCCCTGAGCTGATCACATGCATCCTCCCAAGAAAAAAAAAGCACTCTAGCAATACACAACAAACTGAGCATGTGCAGCCTGACTCCATTTACTTTGTCCTATCCGGACATGTGTTGGGGGCAATGAAAGATGGGGGTGATCGGTGCATACCTGATCAAACAGGTTCCACAGTGAGTATAACAAGCATGCTTTGCTGCATATACAGACTGATTTTACTGTTTTGGGTTTAGTAACCCTTTAAAGCCACCTTTGGTGGTGGGAAACACAGTAGGGGAGATTTTACTAAAACTGGAGAGTGTAAAATCTGGTGCACCTCTGCATAGAAACCAATCAACATCTAGGTTTTATCCCAGGTTCACACTGAGAGCAGGTTTGAAATTCAGCGGAACTCACAAAAATTTCAAGCCAGCAATTCAGTCCGACTTCAGGGGCGATTTGACAGACATCTGTGTGGGTTCATGCACAGATGTCTATTCAAATTTTCCCCCGAAGTTGCCAAAAGTAGTACAGCAAAGTCGGTGTCGCACCCATTCTGACTGTTTCATTGCCGGCAATAGTTGCCGATTTGGCATGCAATTTGACATGTTAAATCGCATGCCAAATCGTCCCAATGTGAACGTGGGCTTATTGTCAAAGCTTAATTGAACAAGCTGAAGTTAGAAGGTGATTGGCTACAATACACAGCTGCACCAGATTCTGATTACCTCTGTTTTAGTAAATCTCCCCCTGTCGGACTAGTGTAATGCTGGCCATACACTATACGAAAATTTGGCCGAAAATCGGTCGTAAAGAAATATCTTTCGTTTTTCGGCCTGTTAATGGGCACAAAATCGGAAATCGTTTGGATGTTTTTGAGCCGAAAAAAACGATGGACAAGTTTGGAAATTTTCTGTTGAACGAGAGATAAATCGGAAGGTTAATGTGTTTCCCGTTCAAACTTTCTGCACTAGGTATATGTAAAAAAAACGAACCATTTTTTTTTTTATGTCCACTGAACGATTTATCGCCCATTACCTGATGGCACTATCGTTTGCACTCACGAAAGAACTTTCGTTTTTCGAAAGTTCGTTTGGACGATTTTTCGTGGAGTGTATGGCCAGCATTAGGCTGGCCATACTAAATACAATTTTCTTATTCAATTTTCTTTAAATCTACCTTCACCTATGTAGTGCAATGGCCTGGCTGACTGCTTACACATTGAAAGGGTTTAGGTTTGACCTCAAATGATATGGTTTTGGTAAATCTAAAAGAAAATTGAATACAACGGGCCAGATTCAAGTAGATGGGAGCATCTTTGCTCTGGAGTAACGTTTCTCATTTACGTTACTCTGGCGAAATTTTAAGAGCAAGTGCTGTTATTCATGAAGCACTTGCTCCTAAAGTTGCGGCAGCGTATCGTAAATGAGCCGGCGGAATTCAAATTGGGCGGGTACGGGGCGCGTATTATTTAAACTAAGCGTGATCCCGCGGCAAACGTACTGCGCATTCGTCGACTGTCAATGCTATCCAGTGCGCATGCTCCAAATTCTGTCAGTGAACGTCAATGACGTCAAATCCCCATTCATGGACGTTTTACGCAAACGACGCAATTTTTTTTTTTTCGACGCGATGACGACGGCTATACTTAACATAGGATACTCCACTAGGGGGCTGCTTTATCTTTACGCCGCGTATCGCTCACGGAAACGTCGGAAAGTCACTGCGGCGCGCCCGAATACGATCGTGAATTGCCGATTCCCGCTGATTAACATATTTTTTCGGCGTAAATCAGCGGGAACGCCCCGGCGCCATTTTTAAATTAAAGTTGTGATACGATGGCGAAATTCAATTGCGCCGATCGCATCGGAACTCCAACCCGGCGTTTCTTGTTTTCTGGTTACAGAAAACAGAAACGCCGGCTTAAAATGACAGTTAGGCTGGAGTATCACTGATACCCCCAGCCTAACTCTACCTGAATCTGGCCCATAAATTGTATAATGTATGGCCAGCCTAAGTAATCTTGACAAAGCCATATCTATCAGATGGGGGGAGACCTTATCAAGCAAAATGTGTATGTTTATGGTGCAGCTGGGGGAGAGCCATGCCTGAGATCAGCGGGATTGGGCTTGCAGTTGTGTAAGAGCACCTTTGACCTCCAGAAATACAGAAGAGCAAAGTGCCCTAGCCTATGGCAACCAAAGAGATTTTCTTGTGGTGAAAGGTACTTGAAGCACAGATTCCAATTGATTGCTGTTTGTTACTGCACATTTTTTGGATGAATATATTAGTATGTTTATTATGTATGTTAGAATTTCACTGTTACATTATTGCAGTTGAGAGGTGATGTCAAGAAGGGCAAACCAGTTTCCAAGATGCCGGGAGCGCACAGCGACGACCCTTGGCGCCAAACAGGGCTATTTAAAGGGACTGATGCCTAGGTTCTTTGCTGTTCAATCCACAGCGTTCCTGAGACCCACCTGCTACCCATTTAACCTGTTTGCCTATCTGTTCCTGTGACCCGGCTTGTTCCTGATTGTTCCTGACTTATGCCTGCCTTTGACCTCGGCTTGTTTAACTATGCTTCTGCTACTCCCTCTGGTCTGACTCTGCACCTCTGCCTCCAGCTTTGTCAGCTGTTCCAGTCATCACCTGTACCACTAACATCTCTCCAGAGTTTCCAGAAGTCCAGCTCAGCTCCAGCATTAGCGTTCCTGTCAGGTGCTTGTGCGACTCTGCACTCTTGAGCTCCCTGTCTGCACTACTAGGGGTTCCAGAGTCAGAGGAGTAAGAGTAACCGCTCCCTGCATATCAGGCTCTACCATCAGGTATATGATAGGTGACATATGGCATCCATACTTGTTTGTCAATAATAAGGCATACCTCCCAATTTTTGGAGATGGGAATGAGGGACACCTATCAGCAAAAGTAAGCAGGCATAGGACACACCCCTTGCCACACCCCCTTAAAGAAGAATTGTACAAAAAACAAGATTGGTTAAACCCACAAGTGATTTTTTACCATTACTATTCCTTTATTTACAAATGCAGCAATTTAGAAATCAGATAAAAGATTTAGCGCTGGAAAATACTTTTTGATAGATATAAAGTGCTTTTTATATACATCTCTATAGATCTGACCAAAATTAGGGACACATGAGGAGGAATGAGGGACAGAGGGACATTGTTTCAAATCAGGGAGAGTCCCAAGAAATCAGGGACAGTTGGGAGCTATGATGGGCCAGTATATATATGTATATATGTGTGTATGACTGTGTGTCCCAAGCGTGTCAAGATCCTACGGGGTAAAATGACCGCACCAGCCAGGAAGACACTGGCTTCAAAAAGCGCCCAGAGGCGATTCAGTTTGCATGTGTAGCGCTATACAAGTCATTCATTCATTCATAAGTCTTGTTTTATGAGACATTACAGTACATTTGACATACAGTGCCTGCCGCCGAGAATGTGTTTTTAGCACGACAGCATCGCGCTGATTCTCGGCGACAGGCTGCCGACATCTCGCACTCGCTGGAATAGTAAAAGCACATTCCAGCGAGTGCGTCATAGAAGCGACGGGGATCCGACGCGGATTCCCGCC
Organism: Rana kukunoris; assembly: GCA_029574335.1. Taxonomy (NCBI): domain Eukaryota; kingdom Metazoa; phylum Chordata; class Amphibia; order Anura; family Ranidae; genus Rana; species Rana kukunoris. Next base: position 207,043,374 of record CM056054.1, on the reverse strand, counting down.
AATTCTACATGTGGGCGGAGTTTGTCATGAATCCTGAGAAGGAAGTCCCCGTCGGATTTTAAATAAAAATCCGGCATGGGTTCCCCCCTCAGGAGCATAACGGGCCCTTAGGTCTGGTATAAGTTGTAAGGAGACCCCCCCTACGCCGAAAAAACGGCGTGGGGGTCCCCCCACAATCCATACCAGACCCGTATCCAAAGCACGCCGGCCGGCCGGTCAGGATGGGAGTGGGGGCGAGCGAGCGCCCCCCCCCTCCTGAGCCGTACCGGGCAGCATGCCCTCAACATGGGGGGGTCAGGTGCTCTGGGGCAGGGGGAGCACCACCCGGCGGGCTTCCTTCTACATCTTCGGCGGCGGGGGGGTCTTCTCCCACTCTCCGGGGTCTTCTCCCACTCTCCGGGGTCTTCTCCGGCTCTCCGGGGGTCTTCTTCGCTCTCCGGGGGTCTTCTCCGCTCTCCGGGGGTCTTCTCCGCTCTCCGGTGTCTTCTTCTTCTTCAGGACTCGCCGCCGCTATCTTCGTGTGTTAGCTCAATTACTAGCGGCGGCGAGTCCCCTCTTCTGTGACGTCGTCTTCTTCTTCTTCTCTTCTCCAGATGTTGACGCGATGCTTCCTTCCGCTGTTATGGCGGGCTCGCGGCGAGTTATATAGGCCTGTCTTGTGACGTCGCAGTCCCATCATGCTCCGGTAGGTACCACGTGGGTAGGTAGCACGTGGTACCCACCGGAGCATGATGGGACTGCAACGTCACAAGACAGGCCTATATAACTCTCCGCGAGCCGCGCGCCCGCCATAACAGCGGAAGAAAGCATTGCTTCAACAGCTGGAGAAGAGAAGAAGAAGACGACGTCACAGAAGAGGGGACTCGCCGCCGCTAGTAATTGAGCTAACACACGAAGATAGCGGCGGTGAGTCCTGAAGAAGAAGAAGACACCGGAGAGCGGAGAAGACCCACGGAGAGCGGAGAAGACCCCCGGAGAGCCGGAGAAGACCCTGGAGAGCGGGAGAAGACCCCGGAGAGTGGGAGAAGACCCCCCCGCCGCCGAAGATGTCGAAGGAAGCCCGCCGGGTGGTGGGCGCTTTTATCAAAGCGCCCCCCCCCGGCGGCAGAAGAGAACCAGACGGCGGCGAAGAACAGCGGCACCCACCCCCCCGCAGAAGCCCGCCGGAGGGGGGCGCTTTTATAAAAGCGATCATACACACCCCCCCCGGCGGCCAACTAATAAAATATTTCAATACCCTGTGTGGTTTATTTGTGTTTACACTTTGCCTCCAGGTGAATGGGTAGGGGTACAATGTACCCCATACTCATTCACTTAGGGTGGGGGGCCGGTATCTGGGGGCTCCCTTATTAAAGGGGGCTTCCAGATTCCGATAAGCCTCCCGCCCGCATACCCCGACAACCAACGGCCAGGGTTGTCGGGAAGGGGCCCTGTCCTCATCAACATGGGGACAGGGTGCTCTGGGGTGTGGGGCCGCAGTGCGCCCCCTGCCCCAGAGCACCTGACCCCCCCATGTTGAGGGCATGCTGCCCGGTACGGCTCAGGAGGGGGGGGGCGCTCGCTCGCCCCCACTCCCTTCCTGACCGGCTGGCCGGAGTGCTTTGGATACGGGTCTGGTATGGATTGTGGGGGGACCCCCACGCCGTTTTTTCCGCATAGGGGGGTCTCCTTACAACCCATACCAGATCTAAGGGCTCGCTATGCTCCTGAGGGGGGAACCCATGCCGGATTTTTATTTAAAATCCGGCGGGGACTTCCTTCTCAGGATTCATAACAAACTCCGCCCACGTGTAGAATTGGCGGGAATCCGCGTCGGATTCCCGTCGCTTCTATGACGGCTTTGTCTCCATCGCGGCAAGCCAGCTCGGCGCTGGCTCCCGCGATGAGGCTCGCAAGTGCTCAATCTCGCCGAGAAAGGGAGCGAGATTGACACAATATCCCAGTCACCTACTGTATGAATGTAGATTTACACCGAGCCACACATCCTTTTGTTATTACAGATAGCAAGGAGTTCCTTTTAGGTTAGGGTGACCAGACATCCCCAGTTTCAAGGGACAGTCCCTGGATTGAGGACACTCAATAATTCTGAATTACACCCGCCCCCCCCCCCCCCCCCCGCTCTGCCATTTCTTAGGGGGTGTATTTTTTTCATTATCTGTGCCCCTTTCTGATGATCATGTGCTGGTTGGGGCGGAGGAAATATTTATTCAGTTTCGGGTGCCAATCAGCTCCCCTCCCATGTTCTTCTGCCTTGGCTCAAGTCCCAGCCAGCCACCTCCTTGCCTTCCCTGGTAGAGTGATCTTTCTCCACTCCCCACCCAGTAGTAGCCGGGGCCGGAGAGTGAGACTTGACAGGCTGTGAGGCGGGCGCGGATTTCATTTAAAAAATCTGGTCACCTTATTTTAGGTGCCACTCCATACCAATAATATGCTTAAGAGATCTGTCAGGTAGAATGACACGACTGTTCGTAGAAACCAAATGGGTCACAGCTTTAAGCAGAATGGAATAGAAAGCAGATGGTGCTATTTTTAGAGTGTTGTAAGTAGATTACCATGACTCAGCAATGTTCAGATTTAGACTGAAGCAAAACGTATGTACAATAGCAAACATTAACAGCAAGATGGGCACAGAAAGTAGAGGTGGAGAGCGATGAATAGGCCTTCCTGTGCCACCTGCTGGTCGCAGCACACAAGAGGTTCTCCTTGCCAAGAATGAACGTTTTTGCAGAACTCTACTAAGCAGTCTTAATATTATTAATAGCGTCCCAACATAATCACATTTTTTTTTTTTTAAATCAACAACTCTTTTTTTAAAGGGAAAACCGCCGCTCCAGACGACACTCTTCAGTGGTGAGTAAAGTTCAAAAACCCAAATGGGTGCAGGCAATGCGTGGTGCAATATAAGGAAAGAAAAATGGACAGCCGCACTCCAATGGATGAAAAGACTTAAAAATAGTGCCTGTTTATTCCAGTCAAAAAACTAAAACAGCAAAAACAGCAAACAGTGGGGTAACAAAAGCTGACGCGTTTCACATGGACAACCGATGTTTAGTCATAGCTACTTTTTTATAGTGAGTCATACTTCTAATTCCCAACCACACTAGGATGGTTTTTCATTTTTGCTTCTGTGGGTGGTCACTTGGCCAAAACAAAAGCAGAAAAAAAATGATCTCCCATGGGGCAATAAAACACTTTGGTCCTGATTCATCAAGCTGCAATTGTGCTTAAAGCGGTTGTAAAGCGCAGTTGATTAAAAAAATACAAAAATACATTGCAAGACAATGTCATAATGTGCTAGTATGCATTGCATACTAGCACTTAATGATAGACTTACCTGTGAACGAAGCCATCCAGAGCCGCAATGTCACTTCATGAGACGGCTGACATCTTTTCCCAATCTTCCTTCCGGTTTTGCAGCCTCCAGGTACATGAGTGGCCAGGGGCATGTTGACATCACTCCTGTGCATGCACGCACAAAGCCGCTGTTTTCAGCATGGGCTCTGGAGTTCCAGCACTGTAGGCTGGACCTTCAGAGCACATGGATTGGTGACGTCATCTGGCATTTAACCGCTTAAGTACCGCTTAACACCGATATACGTCGGCAGAGTGGCACAGCTGGGCATAAGCACGTACAGGTACATCCCCTTTAAGAAGCCCCGCCATGGGTCGCTTGTGCGCCGCCGGTGCGCTCGCATCCCGGTCCTGAGCTCCATGACTGCGGCCATGGGACCCGATCACCGCCGGTGTCCCGCGATCGCGTCACACAGCTGAAGAACGGGGAGAGGTAAGTGTAAACAAACCTTTCCCCGTTCTTCCTATTGAGAGTGTCACTAATCGTATGTTCCCTGTTATATGGAACCACGATCAATGACATCACACGCCAAACCACACCCCACACAGTAAGAATCACTCACTAGGGCACACTTTACCCCATTCAGCATATGTATTGGCCTAAACTGAGGGAAAAAATGTTTTTTTTTTATATACTTTTGGGGGATATTTATTAAAGCAGAAAGTAAAAAATATTGCATTTTTTTCAAAATTGTTGCTCTATTTTTGTTTATAGCGCAAAAAATAAAAACTACAGAGGTGATCAAATACCACCAAAAGAAAGCTCTATTTGTGGGGAAAAAGGAATGCCAATTTTGTTTGGGAGCCACGTCGCACGAATTGTCAGTTAAAGCGGAGGTTTACCCTAATAACATTTCTATCAGACCAACTTTAGCAACAAAATGGTCCGGGGCTTAAGTGGTTAAAGTGATATTAAACCCTCAGTTTTTTAGCACATTCAGTAGCTGATTTAATCACTTAAAGCGGAGCTCCACCCTAAAGTGAACTTCCGCTGATCGGAACCCTCCCCCCTCCGGTGTCACATTTGACACCTTTCAGGGGGAGGGGGGTGCAGATACCTGTATAAAGACAGGTATTTTCACCCACTTCCGGCCACACGTCTCGGGCAAAAGACAGTTTTTTTTCCACATCCTCTCCGTCCCCCGTTGTGTGCTGGGAACACTCGGCTCCCAGCACACAGCGGGAGCCAATCGGCGGGCGCAGCGTGACTCACGCATTCGCCGTAGGGAAATGGGCAGTGAAGCCGGAGCGCTTCACTTCCTGGTTCCCTCACCGTGGATGGATCCCTCACCGTGGATCCTCTGCTGCGGACGCCGCTGAACTCCAGGACAGGTAAGTGTCCTAATATTAAAAGTCTAGGCTTTTAATATTTTTTTTCAGGGGGACATCCGCTTTAAAGAAAATGCAACTTCTCTGTTTTAACCCTTATGGCCGTACACACAATCCGAATATCGGACGAAAACTGTCGTCCGAAGAAGAATTGTACGATTTTCGGATCGTGTGTACACTACTTTCGAGAGCCGATCATCCGATATTATTCGATCAGACAAGCACAAAAATGTTACTCGTACGATACCAGATCATACAATTTTTGTTTAATCAGTAGTTGTACAAATACAAAATACATTACAACACATGACATCACTTCCGATTTTTTTTTCTGTCGTGCGATAATTTTCATGACTTTAGTAACCTATTCAATTTCTACTTGCGACTATTAAGCGAAAAAAGTCGTACGATCTGTCGTACGATATTTGGATCGTGTGGATGGGCCATTACCTATGTTCCAGTTTAACCATTTGTTGGTCACCCTATAGCAATTTTATTGCTACAGGGCAGCAGCTGTGCACTGGATCATGTATATATCCTGAACTTCTGCCTGTAAGGGGCATGCACACCGATTGTTATGCTTGTGGAATACCTGTTCCTGAGAGAGTTCAGAAGCTCATCATAGAGCACTTCCCTTTCGTTCACTGTCCAGTGCAGCTGATGCTGCAGAGAAAGGCATGTGTGTTTGAGCTTTGGGGTGCACACCCTAAGTCAATAGTCTAAGCACACCTATGCTCTTACTTATACTACATAAACTGATTAGCCTCAGGTGGTACACAGAGATTAAACAAATCCTATTATATAAGTTGTAACTGTTTATCTGCTACCCCCTTCTTCTCTACAGCCTCCTAAAGCATGCATTTTACACAGTGTCTCTGAGCTCCAGAAGACAGGGGCCAGATATCTGATGTCATACACTGCACAGCACAAAGCGGAGAGCTGAGTGTAATCTGAGACCTGAGTGGAGGGAAATGACACCCCATCTACACAATCTCATAGAGAAGCATGCACAACATGTCAATGACATGTGTGCTGGAGTGGATACAGGGCTGTCTCCTGAGATTCTGTGCTGTACTGGGCATGGACTGTCAAAAGTGAATCATGCAGATAGCAGGGGGGAACATAATGCAGACAAGTGGCGGCCACTCCATATGGAGCGCAGAGGCGCCATCCCCTTAATCTATGCGTCTGAGTGCTTATCATTTTTTTCCATAAAATAATTTTTATTTTTGTTATTACTTCCATACAAAAGTTTAAACAAGGAGAAAATAAACATAAAATATATATATATATATATATATATATATATATATATATATATATATATATATATATATATATATATAAATATACAGAAAAAAATTAAGAAATAATTAAATCAGACACTACAAGATTTATCTAATCTACAAGAGATATCTAACAAGACAAAACAACAAACATACATCTCTAGGTTGGTTTGCGATTCCATTTATTTTGTACTATTCTCCAATTCTTAATTTGTTAGAATTTGTCTGACTGCTAATCTACATGCAGGGAGCCGTATGCATGTATTCCAATTGGCATTTTTTTTCTTTTGAAGCACATGATTAGAGCCTGAGGCTCTTATTGGTTTAAAAAAGGGGTGGGCTTGGGGCGCAGAGCACTGCGCCCTGAGCCCACCCAGTTGTGTGACAATAGCAAATTAATATTCACTATTGTCTTCCTGCTTCTCCTCCCAGCCATTTAGGAAGCGGGAGGAGCACAATTGGCTGAGGGGAAAAGCAATAATATTGGCTGGGCAGGGGGGAGGATTTACAGGAAGATCCAGGATTTTTAGAGATGGCTGCCCAGAGCAATCTCTCAGTGCTCTGTATCAGTGCTGATTGAGAGCCTGACTGCACTCATGGGGAGGGGGTCGGGTGGTTTGTTTACCCCCAGCTGGCGCACCAGCCGCCACTGAAGCAGACAGGGACCACATTAGGTGCTTTGGAATGAGGCAAGTACACATTACTGAGGAGAATGCTTTGTTCATTTTTCATTTCAGATGTTTACAACCACTTTGATGTAATGAGGACATTGTAGGTTGCAAACCTCAAAGCAGATATCATCAGTGAAATAAAATCAATTTTGTCTTTTTGAATCATTTGCAAAGCCAGAGCTGCTAAAGATAGATTTTACTCTTCACACAAAACACAGAATTCCATAAATATTTCCTAATGACTCTGTTACTAAGGTAGCATACATACATAGTTAGACCAAAGAATGCCGCTAGATCTATATTTGGAGAATGCTAATTGTGTTGAATAGGAGCCAGTCTGGGGGAATTCCATCTGAAGCACAACTGCCTTTTATTTAGTAGAAATGCTTTTTCTTTCCTTCCTTGCTGTTTATAGATATGTTGTGTGAGATCTCTAGTAACCAATATGATTACAATCAGTGAGGCTACTACAAAGGACGCAATCCTTGGAAAACGAGGTAGAAATTCAGCACGGGATTGTTGCAAGCCTTGTGTCACCCAGCATGTCATCTTCTAAAAAGGCAGTAGGCAAAATTATTTTATTCCACTGTACATCTTATAATTGAATCTATTTAAAGTATAGAACATTAAATGGCTTGTCAGTCATACTGTTAGTTGCCATGGTGAATAAACTGTATTGTTTGGCAAAGTAACTTATAAGATTTCTTTTCATCTTTCATGTTCTTCGTTTTTAATGCTTTGTTTTTATGTGCTTTCGTAGGTCAGTCTGCACAGTAGCAATTTCTTTTTTTTACTTAGTATTAAAGGGAAACTGTACTTTACTTTCAGTGAATATTAGGTTTACTAAAGCCGGTTTATTCTGTTTATCGTTTGCTTTCCTTACCAGGGGCGGGCTGGGCCAGGGGGCAGGGTGGACCGCCTATGTTATGTTTAAAAACGGCCGCAGCGATGTCTGTTTAACTTTTTTTTCCGGCCGTCACGGCCTGGGTTAAACTGAAATCACTAGACGGCGAGTACTTTCCCCTCCCCTCTACTGTCAGTATTACATTGTATATCCTTGTATGTTGTGGTCATAGGTGTGCACAGCCTATTGCATTAGGGCAGCCATTCTCAACCAGGGTTCCTCCAGAGGTGGCTAGGGGTTCATTGAGCTGTGGCTGATTTACCTCCTGTTTGATGGTGCCTACATAGTTCTGAGCCAATTCCACTTGGAGGAGCCAGTGGTATTACACCAATGATCTTCATAGTTCTCTGTAAGGGGGGCATTCTTACCACTACTGTAAAAAAGGGCATTGTTCTCACTGACCCCCAATTAATAGGTTTTATCAGGGGTTCCCCCTAGACCTGAAAATTATTTTTAGGGTTCCACAGCGGTAAAAAGGTTGAGAAAGGCTGCATTAGGGTGTGCACTCCAAAGCTAAAAAACATGATATCGATCACTTACTGTGTTCATTCACAAAGGGAAGGGGCCGGTAAATTATATATTTACCGGCCCCTTCCCACACTCCTTTTAAATCTTTGTGTGTGCCAGCAGCAGAAGCAGCCTTTGGGATAGAAGAGGAATGAGCCAGGGCAGTAGGGGCAATCTGCACTGCACTAGGTGATTAGGATGTGCCCAGGCACACCTTGGTTGTGGTTGTTCAGGTGCTTATCTAATATCATCAATGCTCCCGCTGAGACCACCACCTGTGGAAGTAAATTACACATTCTTGGCGCTCCTACACGATCGAACATTCCGACAACAAAACCATGGATTTTTTTCCGACGGATTTTGGCTCAAACTTGTCTTGTATACACACGGTCGCACAAATGTTGTTGAAAATTCCGATCACCAAGAACGCGGTCATGTACAACACGTACAACGGCACTATAAAAGGGAAGTTCAATACCAAGTGTGCCACCCTTTGGGCTCCTTCTGCTAATCGTGTTAGTAGAAATTTGGTGAGAGACAATTTGCGCTTTTCAGCCTTGTGCTTTTCAGTCTGTTACATCGTGACAAATGTGCTATCTCCATTATGAACGCTAGTTTTACCAGACAGTGCACTTCCGTCTCGTACTTGATTCAGAGCATGCATGGAATTTTGTGCGTCAGAATTGTCTACACACGCTCTGAATTTACGAGAACGAAGCTCTCAAATTTTTGTTGTCCAAAATTCCGACAGGAAATGTCGGATGGGGCCTAAACATGGTCAGAATTTCCAACAACAAGCTCCAATCGAACATTTGTTGCTGGAAATTCCAATCATGTGTACGTGGCATTACAGTAAAGCACCCTCTATGTAGTTTAAGGTTAAACCTCTTTCTTCTAATTTTAATAAGTGGCCATGTGTCTTGTTAAACTCCCTTCCATGAAAACGTTTTATCCCTATTGTGGGGTCACCAGTATGGTATTTGTAAACTGAAATCATATCCCCTCTCAAGCGTCTCTTCTCCAGAGAGAATAAGTTCAGTGCTCGCAATCTTTCCTCATAACTAATATCCTTCAAACCCTTTATTGGCTTTGTTGCCCTTCTTTGTACTCACTCCATTTTCAGTACATCCTTCCTGAGGACTGGTGCCCAGAACTGGACAGCATACTCTATGTACGGCCCCACCAGAGACTTGTAGAGCCTTGGTTCCTTCTTTACCTCAACATGCTAATGAAAGGTTTAAGTAATACTGTTTCATAAAAGAAATGGTATGTAAGAGGGGCATCATGAAATAGCTAGTCCAGCTCTATATGAAAGGGCCATCACCCAGTATGTACAGTCAAAATAGGGAGAGCAGGAACAAATGTGGGTATAATGACGGCCTCTTAGTATATCTTATATAACCAAATAAAAAAAACGTTCTAAAAATGTTTTTCTAAAAATGTTTTTCAACCTATTCAAAACCAAATCCATGATATTTCCGCCGCCACGTGCCCCTTCCCCTGATTTCTCTGTCAAAATCACTGGTTCAACAATCAACCCATCCCCCATGCTTAGGTCCTAGGTGGAATCCTGGATGCTGAACTTTCCTTTTGGCCCACATCCAATCGCTGTCCAAAGCTTGCCTCAACCTTTGCAACATCTCCAAGATACGCCCCTTCCTAACCAATGACACCACAAAGCTTCTTATCCACTCCCCCGGTCATCTCTCGCCTTGTGGAATGGCGACAAACTTTTACCCTTAAAAATCTCCATAGGCAATGTTTAAACATGTCTATAGGTTACCAGTTTTAAGTTACGGAGGAGGTCTAGGGCTAGAATTATTTTCTCGCTCTAACAATTGTGGCAAGACCTCACATGTGTGCTTTGTAAACAAGAAATACAGAACACAATGCACAAAAAGATTGTAAGCGGATAACTTCAGATAATTTGTAACTTTGGATAAATTTGTATTTGTTAAGTTTACTAACAGACAATTTTGAAAGGAAACTCCAATATCTATAATTTAATAGTTAGTTATTATTATTTAGTTAGTTAATTATTTAGAATTTTCGGATTTTAGTCTTTTCACATTTTGGGATTTTCTTTCTTATTTTTGGGTTTTCATCCACTTTAAAGTCCCAATTAGAGGATCTGCACTCTTTGAGTGATCTCTTTCCATCGTATACAGGGATGTGGGTGAGCTGATTTCCAATACTCACACAGGGGAAACACCAATCTCCAATTTCAAATTATCCGAAATAACGAATGCCACATCTAAACAAATGGAATATAACAAACTAATAATAATAAATACCAAAAATAATAATAATAAAAACGTTTTATTATTATTATTTATTATTAATTTGTTCTGTTCCATTTATTTAGATGCGGCATTTGTTATTTCGGATAATTCATAACTTTGGAAAATTTGTATTTGTTACATTCACTAACAGCCAAATTTGAAAGGAAATGCCAATACCTATAATTTAATAGTTAGTTATTATTATTTAGTTAGTTAATTCTTTAGAATTTTTGGGTTTTAGTCTTTTCAAATTTTTGGGTTTTCTTTCTTATTTTCATATTTTCATATTTTGGGATTATTTGATTTACGAATTTTTGAATTAACGAATTTATGAATTGCGATCTTAACGATTGACCCCAAAAAAATAAATGAAACCGAAAACTAACACATTTTTTCAGCAATGCACATCTAACATTCAGCACAGTGATGATGTCACTGCACTTTAACATAGTAAAACCTGGATTTGCAAAGGCTTTTGCTGCACACAAAGGGGATTTATATGCTTTGTAGCTATTAAAGAATATATTTTAATATAAAAATGTTGTGCCCGGGGGCTCACCTTTAAAAAATCTGTGAGGAATGATGCCAAACATACTGAAAGATAGATTTGGGGTTTATGTACATTTAAACAGGCGACGCTGTTCTGCAAAGTGAGATAACTACTAAATACAGACTTTCCTTCCTTTGCTGCAAAGCAAAAATCTATTTTATTATAGGTTTAACTAAAACCCTGCATTGCCTGTAATGATCCTTAGTATGGCAGGTTCGGGTTTTATAGAGAATCATTTCAAATACGCAGTGTCTCTATACCCCACAGCAGCAATTTTATCATTTAAGTATGACACGCTGGCAGAGAACGTTTCGCAGTTTAATGATGTGTCTGAATGACAAATATCATCTTCAGACATGCTGATCACTTCTCACCTTCAAAAGTTGCCTCCTCTATCTGTTCGAATGTCTTTTTTCCTGGCGGAGGTAACAAAGTAAAGCAAGAGTATGTAAATTTAAATCAGGTCAAGTGTGCTAAGTACTGAGTTGTCACACCGAGCTCCGAATTCCGCTGGATTTCTGTCACTGACACAGAGGAGTGTAAACAGCACATTACAGCGGCCAAACTAGTCTATGGATATGAGGATGGATCTGCTGTCATGTTCTCCAGATCAAGGCCTATTTCAGGGGTTTGGAAGCCCTTAAAAAAACATTGGAGAGGCGGCAATTTTGTCTGTGAGCTCAGCAAAAGGGAGTCTTGGTGGATTTACCAGTTGGAATCATTAATTTCAGGGGGTTTGAATAAAGATTTTGACCTAGGGTGCTTTATCAGTAATCAGTAAGGGATGGGTGATGAGGAGTGGGTGTTTTTATAAATTATTTTAATATAGATGATACCATGCAATTTGTAATGAGGTTTCTTAATATGGGGTATATATGGTTTTAGGCTAAAGTTATTCTAAAATACCGTATTTTTCCATGTATAAGATGTCCCCATGTATAAGACAACCCCCCCACTTTCCCAACCCAAAATTAACAAATCAATATTTTAAACATAAAAAGAACCCATTTTTAACCACTACAACCCCGGAAGGATTTGCCCCCTCCCTGACCAGTCCATTTTTTTGCGATATGGCACTACTTTGCTTAAACTGACAATTGCGCAGTCATGCAATGTTGTTCCCAGACAAAATTGACATCCTTTTTTTCCCACAAATAGAGCTTTCTTTTGGTGCTATTTGATCACCGCTGCGTTTTTTTTGCACTATAAACAAAAAAAAAGATCGTAAATGTTTAAAAAAAAAAACCACAATATTTTGTACTTTTTGCTATATTAAATATCCCCCCAAAATTATATATATATAAAAAAAAAAAACATTTCTTTCTTAGTTTAGGCCGATATGTATTCTATATATTTTTGGTAAAGAAACTTGCAATAAGTGTATATTGATTGGTTTGTGCAAAAGTTAAAGCGTCTACAAAATATGGGATAGATTTATGGCATTTTATTATTATTATTTTTGTTTTACTAGTAATGGTGGTGGTCTGCGATTTTTATTAGGTGTGGCGGACAGATCGGACACTTTTGACACTTTTTTGGTACCAGTGACATCTATTCAGCGATCAGAGCTAAGGGGGCTTTCAAGGGGTTAAATGTGTTCTCTAGGTGTGTTTAAAACTGTGGGGGGATGTGACTGCCTGGGGGAGGAGACATTTTGTTGTTCCTACTTAGTAGGAACACACAATCTGTATCTACTCCCCTGACAGAACCAGGATTTGTGGGTTTATACACACAGATCCCCGCTCTCGTTCTGTCAGGAGCGATCGCTTAAAAAAAAAAAAAAAAAAACATTGCATAATTTTTATTCCTATTACGAAGAACGTAAGCATCCCTCGTAATAGAAGAAAAACACGACAGGACCTCTTAAATATGATATCTGTGGTCAAAAAGACCTCAGATCTCATATTTACACTAAAATGATCTTTTAGGAGTATTGGGTGGAAGTGACGTTTGACGTTGCTTTCACCAGTCAATGCTATGTAGCCGAGTGGGGGCCATCTTCCCCTCACTCAGCAGCCAGCCAAGCAGGATAGAGTACTCCTCTCCCACCCCCTATTAAAAGTGATCATGCAACCAATCCGCCACAGAGACCACTTTTATCTAAAAGAAGATATGACAGCTATCTGTTGCCAACATTCCTCTTCAAAGTGCCGACATATAACCATGGCAGACTGTCCGTAAATGGACACAGCATCTCCCCGGAGGGATGTTATCCCAAGGGAGGGGGCGAGCAGGCTGACTAACCCCCAGCCAGAACGGCTCGGATGATGGGGGCAAGCTTACTGAGGAGGAAAAGGAAGTGAGAATTTCAGACAAAGGAAAAAAACATTTAGAAGGGAAATGGAAGGAAAAGGTAAGTGAACCAACAATGCACAAGCTTAAAGGAACCTATTTAGAAAATAAAAAACAAACCTTTACAACCCCTTTAAGATCCATTGCAGCTGCTGGCTAATATGGCTGAAGATGCTTTCATTCCAACTCAATTTTAACAAAGAAAAAAAACCTATTTTTGATGTTACAAAATCTCCTGTTGATGTGTTTGAAGAACAAAGTTTGCTGTGTTGGTTTGTGGATGGATGGTGAGTGCTACGTGATCCAGCTACATCCTGGTTTAGCTTTGTTGTATTTTTTTATATTATGCACTGTTTTATCTTTGTTGAATGTAAGTCCTTTTCTAGGTCTGCATACTACAGTTTATACTTTTGACATAGTAATATACAATCTTCATTGTTCTCTTTGCTAGAAATATTGTAGCATTTTCTTAAGTAGATTGATACATCCCAAAAGGTTGAGAAGCAATCCTGCCCACATGGCACATTTTGTGTGCAAGGTTGCCAGGACAGGGAGCAGATTATTTTCTACACATTGAGAGGGAGATTTGGTAACCAATACCCCAAGTTACCGTAATTTCTTGACCCAGCGTAGGGGGGAGGAGGCGGCTCCGTGGGCCACACCCTCATCTATGGGGAATATCACAGATTTAGCCCTGTTAATTTTTGATACCAGACTATCCACCAAACTTGTCGAAGATTCGTAAGGCTGCAAGGAGCGTCATACCCGCGTCATTCAGGTACAGCAACGCATCAGCGTACAGGGACAGCCGCTCTTCCATCCTACCCATCCGCAGGCCCAGGACATCAGGGGCACTCCTGATCAAAATTAACAGGGGCTCCAGAGCAAGAGCGAACAGACTGGGGGAAAGAGGACATCCCTGATGTGTGCCGTGAAATAGGTTAAATGGCTCTGTCGGCCTAGAGCGCGGACCCGTGCGCTAGGTGCGTGATAGAGTAGCTGAATACCATGTATGAACTTGGGGCTGAACACAAAGTGACACAGGACCTCCCACAGATAGGACCATTCAACTGAATCAAATGCCTTCTCAGCGTCTAGAGAGGCAATGATTCTGGTACCCGGGTTATCATGTGAAATAGTGAGCTTTAAGAAGAGCTGCCTAATGTTTATGTCAGTCCCCTTACCTGGCTTAAACCCAGAATTCAATCCATGTATGGCCTGCTTTAACTCAGAAAAGGTTCTGGCCCAGATTCAGAGAGCGATTACGCCTGTCTAACTGGTGTTAGACAGGAGTAATTTCAATTGAATCCTCAAACCATGATACGGCGGCTTCGGGCTTCGATCCGAGAGGCTTACGTCTTCGCAAGCCTTCGGATCTACGTTGCAATATTTTTGCGGCCGCTGGGTGGAGTCCGCGTCGTTTTCACCGTCGGGGTATGCAAATGAGTTTTTACGGCGATCCACGAAGGTACGAGTGTCCTTCGCAATCGCCTACGTCATTTTTTGCCAACGTAATGTTAGAGCAGCTTTTTGCTGGTCTAACAGTGCGTAACCCATGTTAAGTATGGCCGTCGTTCCCGCGTCAAATTAATTATTATTTTTTTTTTTTTAACGTAACTCGTTCGGGAATAGGAATGTACGTAAACGACGCTACTACGACGTAACGACGTGATTTCGCGCAATGCACGGCGGGAAATTTGGGAACGGAGCATGCGCAGTTCGATCGCCGCGGGAACGCGCCTATTTTAAATGCTTCACGCCCCCTACTCGCGTAGATTGATTGCGCCGGGAGAAATACACTACGCCGCCGTCGTTTACTGGACAAAATCTACCTGGATTCCACGTAGAGCCAGGTAAAATACGGCGGCGTAGTGTATTTCGGAAACGCTACGATAATCTAATTCTCTGTGAATCTGCCCCTCTGCCTTTAGTGACTCTTTAAGGATTGGTAAGCTGCAATATTTTTTTGTTTTGGGGTTTAAGGAAGGAAGTGAAGGAAATCTACCTAATGGTGACACCATTTTTTTTTAAATCTTTTTGATGAATAAGTCCCTGTTTGAGAGATTTCACCACACTGATGACAACAATCACTGAAACAAGGGATACCTCTGAATAGGAAAACCCTCCCTAGTAATAATAATGAAAGGTGGGATTTTTTCCCTCACTTTCATTGCAGTTGAGTTTACATATTTCATGCAGAATACTGTGTTTCCCTACCAGATCTCAAGATGGAAGTGAATCTTCATTATATATGTAATATATTTTATTTTCTTATGCTCTGGGCATTGATTTGGCGTTGTTCTTGTGTTGTACTTTCACCTCCTGTGACACAGTACATAGTACTTAAGATAAAAAACTGCTATAAATAAAGAAAGAGGCCCAAAGGACCATAATTAAAGACAGTGAGTCACATTCCTTGTTTCGGTAGACGGAATGCATCATATAGATTGGTCCATCAATGGTTTATGCTTCATTATTTTTCCCATTTATGGTATTTTATGCAGTACTCTTCAGGCCTGAAAATACATTGAAGTCGATGTGTAATATATAATTTCAGCATATCACCTCTGCGTCCTGGTGTAATGTAGTTATTCTCTCCAGAGTTTAAAAAGAATTTAATATTTATGAGAAGTCTTGGTGATTCAGTAAAAAAAAGTATTCCTAGCTTTAGAGTCGGTTCACACTGGGGCGACACGACTTTCAGCGTGACTTTCAGAGGCGACTCCGACATGACTTGAGCATGAACCACAGGGCGATCTGGGGCGATTTACAACATGACTTGAAGTCGTCTCCAAGACAGGAGACATTCCAGTGGCCAATAAAACAACAATCAGCTCTGGGAGAGGGAGGGGGAGGGAGGGGTTTGTCTGAGAAATGTATCTTATCTTATCTGGAAAGTAGCTTCAGTTAAGACAGTGATCAGACTTGGAGGCGTCTTCCATTGAAATCAATAGGTACATGTTGCCTAGAAGTCGGATTGAAGTCGTACAGGAAGCGACTTGAGTAGTGTGTATTAACACCGCTCCCATTCACTTGCATTGTTTTTCTCTACAGCACGACTTGGAACGACTTGAAGCGACCTCAAGTCGGATCCCAAGTCGCCCCAGTGTGAACCGACTCTCAAGTTAAAAATGCAGCAATTATCTTTAATTGTCTACTGGTAGTATTTACCTGGTGAGCCCTTTTACCATCACTATTCTGTAACTGTTGTGCCTATAAATTTCTTAATGGTATTGCACTTAGAGGTGCTTTCCCCTTTTTGTATTTATGACTTAACCAGAGCATGTTTCTACCTGTCTGAAGTGCTGCCAATGTGCCCCATAGACTTTCATCTCAGTTACCATTTTCTGTCCATCTTCAGAACTAGTTGCCTTTTTGCATGACACCATCTGAGGTCTGTTTTATGCAGAAGAGCCCTATATACACCTCATTTGCTAATTTCATTGCTATCCGTGTCTCCTGTCTCTACTGGGAAAATTATATTTTTTTATTTGTCCTGGTGACCAATGTCACTGGGACTTAAAGTGAGGGGTAATTCTCTTATTTTCCATACATGTTTATAGAATAAGTTATCTGAATATCTTCTGTTTAAAAAGTGGAAGTACACTTCCAACACTAAGAGCCGTTTCACACTGGGGCGACCTGGGATCAGACTTGAAGTTGCCCCCAAGTCACCCCAATTCGTGTGGTTGAGAAAATCAATGGAAGTGAATGGAGCCGTCTTAATACACACTATTGAAGTTGCTCCGACTTCAGAAAAGGTTTCTGTACTTCAATCCGACTTCTAGGCAACTTGTAGGCAACTTGTACCCATTGATTTAAAGTTGCCTTAGAAGTCTGATCACTGTCTTAACTGAAGCAACAATACAGGAAGATAACACACATTTCTCAGGCAAACCCCTCCAACCCCCCTCCCTCCCACAGAGCTGGTTGTTTGATTGGCCACTGAAAAGCCTCCTGTCCTGAAGGCGACTTGAAGTTGCCTTGTCCTGTCCTGGAGGCAATTTGAAGTTGCCTTGTAAGTTGCCTGATGATTCATACTCAAGTCGTGTCCAAGTTGCCTCCCAAAGTCATGCTGGAAGTCGTGTTGCCCTTGTGTGAACCGACTCTCACTTTAACCTAGTCACTAGTTTCATATCATCCCCATGTGCTGACCAGTAGCTGGAGGGAGGGTAGAGAGACTGGGCAAGATGGCCATTGCACTTACGCAACCAGCGTGGAATGCACGCACCGGAAATTACATCAAAGTGGGCGGTGACGCATTGTAGAGCATGCACAGAGCTCCTTTCTTAAATCAGAAAGGCCACTGCTGGTATCTGGAAGGTAATTATTAGTTAAAATGTTTTTAACCACTTCAATACCAAGGCCGTCAATTGACATCCTGGCTTTCAGTGGGGATATCTGAATGATGCCTGCAGCCACAGGCATCATTCAGATATCCATCTCTTCAGGCGGCGAATCCCTGCACCATAAGAACGATCATAACGGCGGTTCCGCCCTCCGGTGCGTCTCCAGGCTCTCCTTTGCCATCGGAGACCCGGAGAAACGATCCGCCGCCTTCCGCTGTAAACCATAGAGTAGACTGGTGACCAGATGGTCACCAGTCATCTCTATGATCGTCGGAGGCCCGGGCGCGATGTTATGACGTCACGCCCTGGTCCTGGAATGTAAACACAGCCGCAATAGCGGCTGAAAGCATTAGATCGGTGATTTTTTTTTCACGATCTAATGCTTTCCAGCCTGGAGGAGAGATGTTGGGTCTTATTGACCCTGCATCCCTCCATAAAGAGTACCTGTCACACACATTCCTATTACAAGGGATGTTTACATTCCTTGTAATAGGAATAAAAGTGATCAAAAAAAAAATCAAAAAAAGTTTAAAAATAAAATAAATTGTGTACAATAAAAAATAAAATAATAATAATAATAATAAAAAAAAAATTTAAACGCCCCTACCCCCGGTAGCTCGCGCTCAGAAGCGAACGCACGCGTAAGTCCCACATATGTAAACGCCGTTCAAACCACACATGTGAGGTATCGCCGCGTGCGTTAGAGCACCAGCAACAATTCTAGCACTAGACCTCCTCTGGAACTCTAAATTTGTAACTTGTAAGAAAAAATAAGCGTCGCCTATGGAGATTTTTAAGTACTGACGTTTGGCGCCATTCCATGAGTGTGCGCAGTTTTAAAGCGTGACATGTTAGGTATCTATTTACTCGGTATAACTTCATCATTCACATTATACCAAAAAATTGGGCTAACTTTACTGTTTTGTTCTTTTTTAATTCACAAAATCGTTGTTTTCCCCCAAAAAAAGGCGTTTGAAAAATGATTGCGCAAATAATGTGCGAGATAAAAAGTTGCAATGGCCGGCATTTTATTCCCTAGGGTGTCTGCTAAAAAAACATATATAGTGTTTGGGGGTTCTGAGTAATTTTCTAACCAAAAAATTATGATTTATGCATGTAGGAGAAGTGCCAAAATAGCCCCGGTATTGAAGCGGTTAACCACTTCAGCCCGGACCATTTTGCTGGTCAATGACCAGTCCACTTTTTACGATTCGGCACTGTGTCACTTTAACTGACAATTGCGTGATCGTGCGATGTGGCTCCCAAACAAAATTGGCGTCCTTTTTTTCCCCACAAATAGAGCTTTCTTTTTGTGGTATTTGATTACCTCTGCAGTTTTTTTTTTTGCGCTATAAACAAAAATAGAGCAACAATTTTGGAAAAAAAAAATATTTTTTACTTTTTGCTATAATAAATATCCCCAAAAATATAAAAAAAAAAATTTCCTCAGTTTAGGCGATACGTATTCTTCTACATTTTTTAGGTAAAAAAACCCGCAATAAGCGTTTATTGATTGGTTTGCACAAAAGTTATAGCGGCTACAAAATAGGGGTATTTTTTAGTGTTAGTGCAAAACGCGTCAGCAGTTGGGTTTTATTTTATTTTACTTTGCTGTGACTTCAATAAAGGCTACAATTTGTTCAGTGTGCGGCTGTCCAGAGATAATTTTTGTTCCTGCTTTGCTAAGTGCATTGTCTACAACGGTGGATGTTCGTCTGGGTTCCCACCTGGAGCGGCTATTCCCTTTCCCAGGCCGCGCGCCCCTAGTGGCTGAAATGCAAAATCACGTAATATAACATGATTTCGCGCAGCCGAGCCGACCTGCCGCCGTAAAACTGTGGCGGCTGGTCGGCAATCGGTTAAACTTTTTTTCGAAAACAGTTGCGCATGTATTACATTTTTCTGGTATACTGATTGGAGGTTGAAACTTGCTACTAGGTAGTTGATACATAGCTTCTTCTTTCTGAAATTTCACACACACAGAAGTGCATAGCAGCCACCAGTGTGGAACGACCCCTGTTTTTTGGGGGTACTTTTCTTAAATCATCCTTTGCTGAGGAGATGCCAGCCCACATGCCTGGTGTGCTGGGCAACTTAGCTCTCTGAGGTGGGTGGGAACACTTCTTTAATTTTGTTTACATTTGTTTAACCCCTTCAATACCGGGCCATAGGGGATTTACGTCTTGAACAACCCCTCGCCGATGAGACTGGACGTCACAGAACCTCCTGTCTTCACGGCGCTCTATGGCGCGATCCTGTGCGCGTTCCCGACGGCCGCGATTGCCGTCGGGCACCAGTGATTACCGCTGATCACGGCAGGAGTGTGGATCTGTGTGTGTAAACACACAGATCAACCGCCTGTCAGCGGTGAGGAGACTGATGTGTGTTCCCAGTACAGAGGAACACACATCGGTCTCCTCCCCCTGCGAGTCCCTCTCCCCCTACAGTTAGAACATACTTTAGGAAACATTTTAACCCCTTCAGCGCCCCCTAGTGTTAACCCCTTCCCTGCCAGTCACATTTACACAGTAATCAGTGCAGTTTTATAGCACTAATCGCTGTGTAAATGTGAATGGTCCCAAAAATGTGTCAAAAGTGTCCGATATGTCCGCCGCAATGTCATGGTCACAATAAAAAAAAACGCATATCGCCGCCATTACTAGTAAAAAAAAAAAAAAAAAAATGCCATAAATCTATCACCTATTTTGTAGACGCTATAACTTTTGCGCAAACCAATCAATATACGATCGTTGCATTTTTTTTAACCAAAAATACGTACAAGAATACGTATCGGTCTAAACGGAGGGAAAAAATTGTGATATGTATTAAATAAAAAAGTCAAAAATATTGTGTTTTTTTTAAATTGTCGCTCTTCTTTTGATTATAGCGCAAAAAATAAAAACCGCAGAGCTGAAATATTTGTGTGGGAAAAAAAACATAACGATTTAATTTGGGTACAGTGTTGCATGGCCGCGCAATTGTCATTCAAAGTGCAACAGCGCTGAAAACTAAAAATTGGTCTGGGCAGGAAGGGGGTGAAAATGCCCTGTATGGAAGGGGTTAAAATTACAGTTAACCTTATTAATGCTGAAACTGTAACCATAGTTTGACCACTATGGATAATTCCTGCTAGCAAATAAAAATAAAATATAAAAATCTTTGTACTGTACAAAAGAGATTTGATGGCTTTTCTCCAACTTCTGCATTAACTTGGTGCACAATCCTCTTATTAAATAGTAGGTTGGGTGAATATAACTTTGGAACAAGGGGTAAATGCTCACCTGGGCGAAGTACAATAAAGGATTCACTGGGTGATTTTCCCAATAATTCTTTCATAAATAGACCTTTTAATGTTTATTAACATTAACAAAGCAATCTGCAGGGCATGCTCGGAGCTAATGCCCCTCTTTGTTCTTACATGGAAGGTTCAGAAGTTACAGTCAAGGATGGACCTTGACCTCCTACAAAGGTTCTTATTTTCCCCTTAGCTGCAATTGGATGTTTTCCATTTTCTACATCTTCTTTGTATCACCTCAATAACATTTTTCGCTTTGCAGGTCAAGACTCTCTATGGGCTGATTTTGCAGAAATTCTTCTTATGCAGTTAGATGACATAACCTGACTGCCAACATTAAAGTAGCCAAACAACTGATAAATCTCTTAGCCCTTTTACTGTACCACCTTTCCCTTTAGATGTTCCACAATACATTTTTCAGATAACTTTCCACCCAAATGTCAGAAACAGAGAATTTTTTTTTTTATAAGAATACATTTTTGTTTTCACTTTCCTTTTAATCAGGGCTCTTTTTCAGGGGTAACTAGGTGTTCCACCACCTCTGGCTCAGACCCTTTGGTGCCTGCTCACCACAATCACTTGTAAACACAGAAATCTGGTTTACAAATGACAGCTCTGCACTCTCAGGGCCGCCATCAGGGGGGTACAGGCATTACACCTGTAAGGGGCACAATGGTCCCCAGGGGCCAGGCTGACCCCCCCTCCCATTTGTTTTGTTTTGTTTTTTATTTTATTTATTTAAAAAATGATTACATTTTTTTTGCATTACACCTGTAAGGGGCCCAATGGTCCCCAGGGCCCCTTACAGGCCTGGCTGGCCCCCTCCCATTTTTTATTTATTTTTTGCAATACACCTGTAAGGGGCCCAATGGTCCCCAGGGCCCCTTACAAGCCCGGCCGGTCCCCCTCCTATTTTTTTGTGCATTACACCTGTAAGGGGCACAATGGTCCCCAGGGCCCCTTACAGGCCCCCTGCTTATTATCTCATGTAAGGAGAGAAAAGATTTCACTTGATTTTTTTTTTCATCAGCACCCCCCCCCCCGATTCAGGGGGGCTCTGCCTAAAGCTGTATAAGGGGCCACAAAATTAGTAATGACTAGTCTGTATATAATGCAATCCTGGTATTGAATTCCCCTTTAAAACCCTCCTACTGTTTATGTAAAATTTGACTGACCACACCCACTGTTTGATGTGATTTGGAGTGGTTAAGTTCCAGCACCTATTGTTTGAGAAAAAAAGCCCTGCTTTTAATATGTCAAATATTTTTTTTTATTTTTTTTACAACAGACTTTATTAACAAACGGCACAGGCAGACATTTTACTTCTTCTTGGACACACCCACAGTGCGTCCATGAAGGCCAGTGGTCTTTGTGTGCTGTCCTCTCACACGCAGACCCCAGAAGTGAGGCAGGCCTCTGTGCGCCTTGATTTTCTTCAGCCTCTCCAAATATTCACAGAGTTTGTTATCTAGACCGTTGGCCAGGACCTGGCTGTATTTGCCATCCTTGGTGTCTGTCTTTCTGTCTGTTCAAGAACCAATCTGGGATTTTGTACTGACGAGGATTCTGCATAATGGTAACCAGACGCTCAACCTCATCCTCAGTCAGCTCTCCTGCTCGCTTTGATAGGTGAATATCAGCCTTGCACAGGACTACGTGAGCGTAACACCTTCCAACACCCTAAATGGCTGTGATGGCGAAGGCGATCTTCCTGCGCCTATCAATGTTCGTGTTCAAGACACGCAAAATGTGTTGAAACTTCTCCGGGATTACTAGAGACATGGCGGCAGCTGCAGGGAAAGAGAGAGCATCTCAAATTGTTTTATAGACCTGACCATCTACAGTTCTCTAAAATAGGCTTCCTGAACTTTAAATCCTTTCACCAAAGGTCCAGTTTTTTATGTCTTATCTAAGCTTTTAGCTCTATAGTTTTACATACTATATTTGTCAGGTACAGAAGAGATATTCCCAAAATCCTTGCAGAAAGAAATATTTACTGCATTCCTGGGTCTGTAGATAATTATTCAGCTTAAATGATATTGATGAGAAAGGGAGAAGAAACAGACACAGGAATATATGAGGTTACTATAGAAACTGGATTCTTACCTATTTATCTTATCTGCTTTCTGTTATCTAACAGAAGTTTTCCTAATATTCTACACTGCAGCTTCGTAGATCACAATGTCTCAAAAAGATGGAGTTGATGAGATGCGTAAGTCATGTTTATCTACAAAATATATTGAGAAAGTATGGTAGTAAGGCTGCTTTCACACTAAGGTGTTTTTCAGGTGCCAAAGGGCTAAATATAGCGCCTGTAAAGCGCCAGAAACACCTCCCTTGCCACCCTAGTGTGGAAGCCTGAGTGCTTTCACACTGGAGCGGTGTGCCTGCAGGATGGGAAAAAAGTCCTCCAACCAGCATCTTTGGGGGCGGTGTGGGAGCCGCTCTTAAAATGCCCCTGCCATTGAAATCAATGGACACAGCTGTTTAAGCGCTGCTGAACTGCAGTTATTTTGAATGGCAAGAACGCGGTGACATCATCGGGTACGATGAGCTCGTCACATTCGATACCGATGTCGCCATCTTACTGCACCCTACCTATGCCTGGGAAGCTACCGCACATGCGTCAAAGTCATTTCGAGCATGCGCGGGTTTCCATGGCGACATGTAAGTATACACACTCTCGGGTTTCTCGGCTGGAAAACACTGCCGAGAAAATAGAGAGCAGGTTCTTTTTTTTTCTCGTCAAGATTTTAGGCAGTTTTCTTGATGAAAAATCTGAAAGCCTCGTACACGCGCTCGGTATACTCGGCAAGAAAGTTCTGCCAGCAGTTTTCTTGCTAGTTCTTGTCGAGTAAACCGAGCGTGTGTACGAGGCTTTAGAATAGGATCTAAAACTTTCAGACAGCATATACAGTATCTCACAAAAGTGAGTACACCCCTCACATTTTTGGAAATATTTGATTATACCTTTTCATGTGATAACAACTAAGAAATGACACTCCTTAAGTAGTGAATGTGTGGTTTGTATAACAATGTAAATTTGCTGTACCCTAAAAATATCTCAACACGCAGCCATTAATGTCTAAACCGCTGGTAACAAAAGTGAGTACACCCCTAAGTGAAAATGTCCAAATTGGGCCCAATGTGTCAATATTTTGTGTGGCCACCATTATTTTCCAGCACTGCCTTAACCCTCTTGGGCATGGAGTTCACCAAAGCTTTATAGGTCGCGGCTGGAGTCCTCTTCCACTCCTCCATGACGACATCACAGATCTGGTGGATGTACAAGACCTTGCGCTTCTCCACCTTCTGGTTAAGAATGTGACACAGATGCTCAATAGGGTTTAGGTCTGGAGACATGCTTGGCCAGTCCATCACCTTTACCCTCAGCTTTTTTAACAAGGCAGTGGTCATCTTGGAGGTGTGTTTGGGGTCATGGACCAGTCTCCGAAGGGAGGGGATCATGCTGGGCTTCAGTATGTAACGGTAATGTTGGCATTCATGGTCCCCTCGATGAACTGTAGCTCCCCAGTGCGGCAGCACTCATACAGCCCCCGACCATGACATTGTCACCAGCGTGCTTAACTTTAGGCAAGACACGCTTATCTTTGTACTCCTCACCTGGTTGCCACCACACACGCTTGACACCACCTGAACTAAATAAGTTTATCTTGGTCTCATCAGACCACCGGACAGGGTTCCAGTAATCCATTTCCTTAGTCTGTTTGTCTTCAGCAAACTGTTTGCAGGCTTTCTTGTGCATCATCTTTAGAAGAGGCTTCCTTCTGGGAATGACAGCCATGCAGAACAATTTGATGCAGTGTGTGGTGTATGGTCTGAGCAATGACAGGCTGACCCCCACCCCTTTAACCTTTGCAGCAATGCTGGCAGCACTCATACGTCTATTTCCCAAAGACAACCTTTGGAAATGACGCTGAGCACTTGCATTAAACTTCTGAGTTGAACCAGTCCTGTTAAACCGCTGCATGGTCTTGGCCACCGTGCTGCAGCTCAGTTTCAGGATCTTGGCAATCTTCCTATAGCCTAGGCCATCTTTATGTAGAGCAGGGATATGCAATTAGCGGACCTCCAGCTGTTGCAAAACTACAAGTCCCATCATGATTCTGCCTCTGGGGTGACTTGCATGTGGCTGTCAGAATCTTGCTATGCCTCATGGAACTTGTAGTTCTGCAACAGCTGGAGGTCCACTATTTGCATATCCCTGATGTAGAGCAACAATTATTTTTTTCAGATCCTCAGAGAGTTCTTTACCATGAGGTGCCATGTTGAACTTCCAGTGACCAGTATAAGAGAGGAGAGTGAGAGCAATAACACCAAATTTAACACACCTGCTCCCCTTTCACACCTGAGACCTTTTAACACTAATAAATCACATGACCCAGGAAGGGAAAATGGCATTTTTTTTTAACTGCTTGTCGACCTGCCGCCGTCATTTTACGGCGGCAGGTCGGCATGCCTGGGCGCCTGGGTGAGAGCTCTACGGCACGCCTGGGCAAGAGCTCTACGTCGGCTTTAAAGGCCACTAGGGGGCCACTAGGGGGCGCTGACAGGACCGGGAGCTTTGTGTTTACACACAAAGCTCCTGTTCCTCGCCCTAGTCCACCCCCCCATACAGTTAGAACACACCCAGGAACACACTTAACCCCTTCCCCGCCCCCTAGTGTTAACCCCTTCACTGCCAATGGCATTTTTGTAGTAATCCAATGCATTTTTATAGCACTGATTGCTATAAAAATGCCAATGGTCCCAAAAATGTGTCAAAAGTGTCCGAAGTGTCCGCCATAATATCGCAGTACCGAAAAAAAAAACGCTGATCGCCGCCATTACTAGTAAAAAAAAAATCAATAAAAATGTCATAAAACTACCCTCTATTTTGTAAACGCTATAACTTTTGCGCAAACTAATCAATAAACGCTAATTGCGATTTTTTAACGAAAAATAGGTAGAAGAATACGTATCGGCCTAAAATAAGCAATTTTTTTATATATATATATTTTTTGGGGATATTTATTATAGCAAAATGTAAAAAATGTTGAATTTTTTTTCAAAATTGTCGCTCTATTTTTGTTTATAGCGCCAAAAAAAAAAACGCAGAGATGATCAAATACCACCAAAAGAAAGCTCTATTTGTGGGAAAAAAAGGATGCCAATTTTGTTTGGGAGTCACGTCGCACGACCGCGCAATTGTCAGTTAAAGCAACGCAGTGGCGAATCACAAAACGTGCTCTGGTCATTGGGCAGCAATATGGTCCGGGGGTTAAGTGGTTAAACAAAGCCCTTAGTAGCAGCAAAAACCCAACCTGGGTCCTAAATCTTCCCAAGTAATACATTTTAAAATATAGACTATTTATGTTTTTGTACAAGTTGATCACCTCCTTCAAGAGAAGCAGCTTGATGAAGAGCATTCTCCAAGAATTCTGATAAACAAATGATGTCCTATAATCTCAAATTAGTGTGACTCAGCTATCTTCTAAGAAAACACTAAAAAGCTTGGAAAATACAGGCCACCATGTAATGAAAAACCATGTAATGTGTGCTTACTTATGCAGAAAGGTGCTGGGCTACAGCAACATGGAGAAGGAGACATTGCCTTTTATTCTTCTCTCCCTGTACTGAGATATTGATGTTATGCTGCACCATTCCCCTCTGGTCAAAAGAAGGAGAGCTAAAGCCAAGCAAGTCCATAGACTACTAGGCAGAGCACTGAGAGGACTGGGAGTTGTAGTATGAGACAGAAGCCCTATAGGAGGAGTGGAAAAATGTGTTTTATTAAACTGCCCGGGAACGTTCTTCCTCTTGGCATTGAGGAAATTAGGGAGAGAGCACCTCTGCCTGATTATTCGCTTGCCAGCCGGAGACCATATCAGCCGAGATCCGAGCCTCAGACTGGAAGTGAGGACACCCATGGCAGTGCAGCACCGCCCATATCACAGCACCTGCACCGCTGCCACAGAGAGACCGGAGTGTCTACTCACTCTCTTCTTCCCACTGCTGATCGCCAGAGGTTGGGGAGAGACCAATGGAGCCCCCCCTTCTACAGCAAGAGGACACCACACTGGTGAGAGGGCTATTTTCTCATTGCTGAGCCAGCATGGTCTGGAGACGGGGTTCCTGTCTCTAGGGAAAATGGGGTTCTTGCCCTTAGGGGAGAAGAGGTCTCTATCCCCAGGGGACAAGGGGTCTCTGTCCCCAGGGGAGAAGAGGTCCCTGTCCCCAGGGAAGAAGAGGTCCCTGTCCCCAGGTGTGATGGGTCCCTGTCTCCAAGCAAGAAGGTCCTTGTCCCCAGGAGAGATGGGGTCCGTCTCCCCAGGTGAGAAGGGGTTGCAGTATCCCCTGTACCCCTATAACAGTATCCTCTGACCCCTGCACCCCCCACTGTAGTGTCCTGTGTCCTCTGCCCCCACCCCACCAACACACACTCTCCTACCTTACACATGTGTACAGCAAGCAAAGCAGTAGAGCTCAGCATGGGAACTGCTGAAGTTAACTTTTCACCTTAACAGGCTGGTGATTGGTTGCTAGGATCGCGCGGCAAAATATCACCTGTTTTTTTTAATGAAAATGTTAACTCCAGCAGCTCCCTACCACCCCCCATCTTGCCCTTTGATAAACACCACTCCCCACTGTCCAATGAAGAGGACAACGGCAAAAATGTCTACGGACCAGGAGCCTATGAATTAATAACAGCCACTGATGGGCCGAACATTAAGTGGTGGCGGGTGTCATCTTAAACCTAGTCCCTACTGTTAGTCACTTTGTCTGCTAAATTGTGTTATTACCATATTTAATCCATTGTATGCTTTAGTTACCAGCCATAATAGGTGACAATATATTACCATAAGTTTGCCATTATTACCTGGTTTGGTGCCTGTTTTCTTTGATATAGAACTACTATTGGGTACTAAGTATTAGGCATGTGCTCTGCCAAAAAATTTGAATATTTTGTTTATGTTATATTCGTTTTTGTGTTTTTCGTAAATTCACGAAATTCGAAAAAAAAAATTGTTTCATTCTTTTTTTTTGCTTTTTTCATAAATTCGTAGATTCAGGTTATTTCGGATTTCCGAAAAAGGATTAAAATGGAAAAAAACAAATTTTCAGAATTTCCAAAAAAAAATAAAAAAATTCGGAAATTGTAAAAATTCAGAAATTTCCCATTTTCGAATTTTTGATTTTCAAAATTGACAATTTCAAAATTGACAATTTCAAAATTTACAATTTCAAAATTTACAATTTTTTAATTTTAGAATTTCTTAAATTCCGAATTTCGAAAATTCGAAAATGAAAAAATTCATTTTTTTTAAATTTTTAAATTTTCTTTTTTTTATATTTTTTTTCATTTTCGAGTTTTAACATTTTTTCATTTTCGAGTTTTAACATTTTTTAATTTTCGAATTTTCGATTTTCGAATTTTCGAATTTTTGAATTTCTCATTTTCGAACTTTCAAATTTTTTATTTTTAAAATGTTCGAATTTTCGAAATTTCAAATTTTCGAATTTTTCAATTTTCGAGTTTTTCAATTTTCACGTTTTTCAATCTTTTGAAATTTCGAATTTTCGAAATTTGGAAATTTGAAATCTGAAAAATTCGAAAATTAAAAAAAATTGAAAATTCGAAAATTCGGAAATTAAAAAAATCGGAAATTCAAAATTTCAAAATTTCGGAAGTCCGATAATTCGGAAATAAGAAATTCAAAAATATGAAAATTTGGAATTAACGAATTTCCAAATTTTCGTTAAAACATATTAGAAACTAAAGTTGGACATGTCTACTAAGTATTACTTTCAGTGAATTCCTGTGATATTGTATGTTTGTACACTCAACCTGTTATGCCAGGTGAAGTTCTTGAGAAGGTAAAGAACAGAGAACCCAGCCTATCCAGCAGTTCCTCCTACTAAAATAATCCTAATATTCCGCATGCCACGTACACATGACCGTTTTTCCATCAAACCGGTTTTATCCCTGGGAGAGAGGCGAGGGACAATTCCCTGCGTACACTCTCCTTGATCTCCCATGTGCGGAGGTCCCCCCAGCCCACCCTCTTACTTTCCACAGACGCGGAAAAAGCTTTTGATAGGGTGGACTGGGGATACCTGTTATGCACGCTGTCCCATTTCGGCCTAGGTCCCTGTATGCTTGCTCGTATTTCAGCCCTTTATAATTCCCCTACTGCTCAGCTCCGTATTAACGGCACTTTAAGCGAATCGTTCACTCTCCATAATGGTACCAGACAGGGCTGCCCCCTGTCTCCCATTCTATTTGCATTGTCCTTGGAGCCTTTTCTTTCGATGATCCGTAATAAT
Organism: Rana kukunoris; assembly: GCA_029574335.1. Lineage (NCBI taxonomy): Eukaryota > Metazoa > Chordata > Amphibia > Anura > Ranidae > Rana > Rana kukunoris. Next base: position 207,014,230 of record CM056054.1, on the reverse strand, counting down.
CCCGACATTATTGGTATTACTGTAGGTGCTAGAGAACATAAATACGCAGCGTATGCTGATGATATTTTGTCTTACATACAGCGCCCCCTCATTTCCCTCCCAAATCTTAAGGTGGCGTTTGACCAATTCGGTGCCCTATCAAATTTTAAAATTAATATGTCCAAGTCCGAGATTTTAAATATTTCTGTCCCTCCCAGTATGATGTCTTCACTGAAATCCTCCTTTCCCTTCAGCTGGCAGAATCACTCCCTGAAGTACCTTGGTATATATCTCACTGCAGACCCCGCCGCCTTATTTAGGAAAAATTATATTCCTCTGCTGAATTCCATCAAAGCTGACCTACAAAAATGGACACAGCTGGCCCACTCCTGGTTGGGGCGTGTTAGTGTTATCAAAATGAATGTCTTGCCCAGACTGCTCTTTCTTTTTCAGATGATTCCCTATGGGGTTCCCCCTGGGTTTTTAAATTGGTAAACTCTTTACTGTGTAGATATGTTTGGAATCGGAAGCGCCCTAGGATTGCCCTTTCTATTCTGACTCGGCCCAAGTGTGCTGGGGGTCTTTCGATTCCGGATGTTAAACGCTATTACTCAGCTGTTGTGTTGACACGCATCTCAGACTGGAAATACCACAAAACCTCTAAACTATGGGTGCAGCTTGAAAGTGACATGTGTGGTTTTGATATGTTCCCGTTCATTTGGATCCCGAGTAAGTTTCGGAAACTTCCACCTTCCACATCCCCACTTACCAGATCTACCTTTGCATTCTGGGACTTGTTGTGTAAACGTCAGGGATGGGACTACAACTCCCCCCTCATGCAGTTAACAGGCCACGATTATTTCCCCCCAGGTAATATGGACCGCTCCTTCGACAACTGGCTTACGCCTTCCCCTCTCCTACTACATCATGTGACCTCCCCCAGTGGGGTCAGGCCTCTCTCTGACTTATTAGCACCCTCATCTGTCTCTTTTATGGATTTATGGAAACACCATCAGCTACTGTTATTCACTAAATCACTACCACAACCTCTTAGGTTTGAATCGGATCTGAACCCGGTGGAACATTTGCTTGCGGGATCCCAAACACCCACGCATCCTATCTCAGGCTTCTATAATGCCCTTTTATCCCTTCCGCCTGTTGCTAAATTAACGTTTCTTTCTAAATGGGAAAATGATCTACAATCCTCATTATCTGATATTCAACGATCCACCATCCTCCAACTGTCTCATGTGTCAGCTATCTCTTCGTCCAGTGCAGAAGTTAACTACAAACTGTTGGTGAGGTGGCACTATACACCCATGGTTCTCCATAAATCGTTTTCTGATGTTTCCGAACTGTGTTGGAGGGGCTGTGGTCAACCTGGCACACATGCTCATGTGTGGTGGTCCTGTCCCCTCATACAGCCATATTGGTCTGGGATCTTAGACCTGATTGAGGAGATTCAGGGAGTTGGAATCCCACGGGACCCGTGGGTTGTTTTACTCCATTGCACAAGCGAACCAATAGGATCATATAAAAAGAGTATCACACCCCACCTTTTAAATGCGGCTAAGTCTCTTATTCCGAAGCTGTGGAAATCTCAGTCTGTTCCTAAAATTAGGGACTGGCTGCTTAGGGTGGATTTCTTCTACCATATGGAGACTAGTACACTTACGCTGCGCAATAAATCGGATTTGGCAAACACGATTTGGTCCTGTTGGTTCGCTTTTAAATTCACATCCAAATATGCTGACCTCATGTCCCTCAACGCTCATTGAACCCTGGTGACTCGTATTTGTGCCTTTATAAGTTATGTTTATGTTGATTCTCGTAGTTCGGATCGGTTCACCTCCCTTCTCCCCACCTTTTTCTTTTCCTTCTCCCCCCTTTTCTTTTTCTTTCCTCGCTTCGCTCTGACCTTCTAAGCTTTTTCTTAGATCACAGGTTTGGCACGGCCTTTAAACCTCCGTATGTCACAGACACCCGTAGTCCGTGGTGGTACCACCCGGACCCTAGGGTTTGCCTTATGTTGCTTATGACAACCTAAGTTTTGTTCCCCCCAGCCCCCTCACGGCTCCAAACCACCTCAGGTTAGATGTGGCTGGACCGTTACTACTGCTTCTTTACTAATGGATATCCACTGGGAGAGGGTTTCTGTGGTGATTATTGTTTTTTTTTTTTTTTGTTTCTTTTTTTGAATGAGTATCAAGCCCTATCTGTTCTACGTTCTATGTTGTCAACCTTTTTGATGTACATTTATGTGTTATGTGATGTGGCTTGTGCCACCAGTGATCTGTATGTTCCTGTCCTTTTCATAATAAACATTTATTGAATAAAAAAAAAATGACCGTTTTTCCTGCAAAAAAATTAGTTTTTTTCGACATGATTCGTCGTGATTCCTCTCAAGCCTAAGTTGCATACACACATTCATAAAAAAAAATGCTTGAGCAAAGCGTGGTGACGTACAACACGTATGACGGCACTATAAAGGGGAAGTTCTATTCAAATGGCGCCACCCTTAGTGATGCTTTTGCTAATTTCTGAGCATGTGCGTTTTTTTTCCCCTCGGAAAAGCATACACACAAATGGTTTTTGCGACGAGAAAAAGAACAACGGGAAAAACAACGAGAAAAGATAGAGAAGATTCAAATTTTTTGCGGGCAGTTTCCTCGTCGAGAAAACTGCTAATGAGCATACACACGAGCGGTTTTCACGACCAATCTAAAAAACGGCAGTTTTCTCATCATGAAAAACGGTCGTGTGTATGCAGCATAATACCTTAACATTTTAAAATTTTCTGGGGAGTGGGGATGGGGGAAGGGGAAGTTTTGCCTTACTCCTTTACCTTTTTTTGTTGAAAAGTGACAGCTACACATATGTCTAATTTAAAGCGATCATAAATGTTTTGTTTTTTTAAATAACAAACATGTGTACACTTACCTGACCTGTGCAATGGGGTTGCCCATAGATGCCCACACCTCCTCTTCTCTGGTCCCCTGCCAGTGCTCCTGGCCCCTCCTCTCTGTCCAGTACTCCCACAGGAAGCCACTTCCAATTGGGGCAACTATGCATGCTCACTCCCAGGACCCGCTTCTGCATCCATTGACACCGACATCGGGACTCTGCTCTGCACCCAACTCTCTTATTACTAGTGTAGCGCCCATGTACTTCCAAGTACGGGTGCTAGTAAATTTAAGGGGAATGATCAGATTGTAAGTGACTCTGATCTCAATTCTGATTTGTTTTAGGGGTCTCTGTTTCAGCTTGGCTCATTCTGTGGGCTCATTCTGTTGTGCCTGGGGTGTTGTTTCACCCCAGGACGACAGGTGGCAGCAGTAGAAGCTGAGGTTTGAGTGTTCTCTCCATGCAACCAACCAGGAGGCTTGGGCCTCGCTGGGCATGCTGGAAGAGGGTACTTATGAGGCAGACACCATTTTAGGTGGTTCTCTCTGGAGTGTGGCACCCACCTTTAGGGTGGCCACATCACCTCGCCCCTAGCGTTATTGCCTACTAGTGATGAGCGGAATACGCCATATTCGATTTTGCGATATTTCGCGAATATTTCGAAGAATATTCGCGAATATTCGTTAATATCGAATATTCGTGATATTTTATAAAAAAAAAAAAAATTGCGAATTTTCGCCAATGCGAATTTTCGTCAATGCGAAATTTCGCTATTTTTTTTTTGATAAAATATCACGAATATTCGATATTTACGAATATTCGCTATATTTTATAAAAAATAAAAAAAAATGCGAAATGTATTGCGAAATTTATTGCGAAATTTGAAAAATACGAATATTCGAAATAGCGAATATTCGCCGCGATATTCGAGTTATTCGCGAATACTCGAATATGCAATATTCGTAGCGAATATTCGCAATGCGAATATTCGTGAGCAACACTATTGCCTACCTGGCCGGGGCGTGGGTGCTACGCGTATAGTGCCGGAGCCATGCTGGTCTGGAGCGCCCGGGCAGGACGGGAACCCAGTGATCGACTAGGTTCTTACTTATAAAGATCCAAAGTGAGTTTGGCTGTTCGGTGGGGAGTCCAGTTGAGGGGCGCCATTGAGAGGCTGGCGGTCCAACAGTATTGAGATGAACCATCGGGGATCAAGGTACTGGACACTGAGGGATTGATTTCTCTCTCGGTGGGTACCTGGGCGTTGAAGGAAGGTTCAGGCAAAACTTTACTTAGGAGGGTCCCCTCCATATCTACAATCAGGGAAGGCCTGTGGCAGAGGCGCTTTCCTGAAGTTCACCCTGGAAGAGTCTGTGAGAGAGACCTCTTCTTAAGTTCCGAGTGATACTCTGGCTGCCAGGTTGGTGAGAGAGGCCTGTCCAGGTACGCTATACCCACTCAGGCTGGAGTGGCGAAACAAAACTAATTGTTGTCAGAGACTGGATTGTTTCCATATTCAAGGCCTGAATCTGCTGTTCTCCTTCCAACCTTTGTCTATCCTTCCCATCACCTGTTTGACTGTTGTTATTCCGGCTGGGTAATAAAGAGCACATATAAAGAGACTTCCTATTTGCAGACATTCCTTTTCTGCTATTGCATTCATCGTTCACCCTAGACACTTCACCGGAGCCATGAGGTCCCATCATTTCTCAGCAGCTCCTTCGGGAGTACCGCTACACTAGCTTTGATTGACAGCAGTGGGAGCCAATGGCTCCTGATGCCATGAGTCCCAGAAGTGAGGGGAGAGAAAAGCTGCAGACGTGCATGACACTGGATTGAATATGGACTCAGGTAAGTATGGGGGGGGTAGGTGAGGGGGGATGCTAATGCCTAAACATTTTTTACCTTAACGCAATACATTAATGTAAAAAAAATGTTACGGCTTTAGAACCACTTTAAGTATAGTTACATTTAATTAGTGTTTTTCTATCCAAAGTCATTTGATCTAGACAATGTCGAAACGACAAAGGTTTAATAAAAGAAGTTAGTTTTCAGTAACTCATCTACCCTCTGCTGTGGTTGATATTACATGACACAGCACCCAGTTTCTTAAAAACTCAGCACCAAGTAGATATGTTTTATCAATCGAATAAAATCTAGTGGCAAAGTGAGCTCTACCTGAAGTGAAAGAGGCCGCAGGGCATTCAATTTAATGCAGGTCAGCGATCTGGAACAACTGTCTAACAACAGGATTGTGCTGTGGTATCTAAAATAGAAACAACGGATTAGTGACACTGTCCACATCTAGGCTTCCTGCAAGGGAATATCTAAGGAGATGGCAGTACTGAGCGTTTATATTCTGACTCGCGATACATGGGACAATAAATATTCTACTATAAATGTTAAAAGTGTTCAGCTCTACATAGGAGTATCACCATTTAAATTCATATAGCCTCAGCCTAGGTGTACTTGTTAAAGTGCCATTTTTATTTTGTTAAAAATAAACTATACCCTCTAGAATAGATCATTGGTTCTCAACCTTCTAGTGCCGAGACCCCTTGAAAAATTTCCAAAGTTGTGGGGACCCCTAACCGTAAAATTATTTTCGTAGCGTGGGTTTTCAGCACCCAAGGCAATACAAGTAATTTGCGCCCCTAACCAATGGACATTTAGCGCTCCCCGAGTCCATTCCACTTGTACAATATTAAAACCCCTTATGGTACATTTTATGATGTACCAGTCTCTTTGTTCTTTCTTTCACTTTCATCTCTCTCTATGCTAATTTCTTGTCCCCCCCCCCCCATCCCTCTCTCTAGCTATCCTTCTTGTTCTTTCTCTTATTATTTCTCTCTCTTTTTCTTTGTTCCTCCCTTCTTTTCCACTCCCCTTCATGTATTCTCTATTTTTATTCCTTCTCTTACTCTTTGGTGGGGGGAATGGGATGAGTGGCAGTGCTGGGGGGAGTTCTGATCATCCAACTTAGGTGCTCTTGATCAAGGTCATCTGGAAATCTAAGAACTGTAGTGGGGACTGCGTCTTCAGCTTCACTGTGTCTCCGACTTGTGGTGTCTCATAGCAGTGACACACATGCTGAAATCATGAGTAAGGGTCTCCTTCAGCTCCTCCCACTTCACATTCCTCAACAGACAGCTGACCTCTAGTCTTTGCGCCCCAGCCATCCCATGAACTGAATGGTGGGCTGCGAAGAGGCTAAGTGGGCGGCCACGGGCTTCAGGAACAGCCCAGGATTCGGTGACCTCTGGCAAATCATGATTCGACCCCCAGTTTGAGAACCACTGCTCTAGATGATCAATATAGATTGTCAGAATTATAATAAACTTTGTTGCTGATCCCTACCTGTTTCTGTTCTGAAGAAAAATCTGCATGCTCCATTATGTCCTTTTTTTGCGGTTGATTGCTGAATGGGAAGAACTAGTTAATTTTAGCCACCTTGTGCACTTCCAGTATTCTAATGAGGAAAGTGTCAACATTATAATATATAACCCTTGGGGAGCATTGCATGCCTCTTCTGAAAAAAAAGGACCTGCATGCTCACAGTTTTTGATAAGGACCTCTGACTTTTCTGCAGACTAAACTGCAAATAATTGGAGGGACACCTAGAAGGGCTTAAAATGTTTGTTACCTTTTAAAAAAAATGATTCTGTTCCCTTAAAACATGAATATCAGCACAGTTCTTGTGCTGTGTCATTTGCCCCCCTGAATAACCTAAAATACCTGGCTGATCCTGCCTGGTTCTGCCCTCCCTCCTGTAAACTGACCACAGTTTATCATGGCTGCTAAGCCCTGACATTGTGGTCAGCTTATGTGCCTCTGTATTCCATTCTCTCCTCCTCTGTCCTCTTCTCCCCCTCCCTCCCTGCTTGTCAGCTCAAGACACTACGTGCCCCTCTCTTGCTGCTGCTGCTGCTGCTGTAAAAACTATAATCTAATTATCTGATCTCCTCTGTTTTATAACAATATGTGTCCCAGTGTCTGATATATATAAAAAAGATGCTGATTTGTACCTTCTATCAGAGCGTTCCCCAGAATTCATGTGACCGCTCAGCTCTGTCTCCTCTTCCCTCCCCGGGTGACGTCAGCGGGAGTTCTCTGCCCCTCCCTCAGGCTTTGTTGCTTTCTGTCCCACAGTGGTTCCGAAGTGCTGCAGTGGTGGTGGTGGCTTCTTCAGCTTCTTCACCTGACCAGACCCCTTTGACCCAAAGAATGGGGGACAACCGGCCCCAGTGAGCAGGCACTAAAGTCAAGAGGATGGTGAGGCTGGTGAGGCTGGCTACGGAACTACTGCTTTGGAGACGTCTTCTACTACTGACCCTCTACGCCAATGTGCAATTAAGCTATTGTATTCTCATAGCAGGGAGAATTCTCCTCCTTCAGATTACACTGTTCAGAGCTGCTGACCATAGCCTCAGCCCTGCTAAGCCGGCTGTATTTTCTACTGTATGTATATATTTCTACTGTTTTGCACAGAGCAGCCCCGATCCTCCTCTTCTGGGGTTCACCGCTAATGCTCCTGACCCCACCCCCCAAGCGACTGCGCCTATAGAAAGCCGCTTGCTGCGGAGCCCCGCCCCCAGCTCCCTCATCACTTGCTGTGATTGACAACAGCGGGAACCAGCCTCTGCTCTCATGCACATCGGTGGATGATCGGGCTCAGGTATGTATTTAGGGGGGCTGTGGGGGAGCTGCATACAGAGGTTTTTTACATACTGCATAGAATCTTGTCATGTTATAATGCTGTTTATGACTCTGTAGGGGAGATTCACCCTTTCTATTCCATCTTCCAATAGGGATATTTCTGGTGACACCCAGTGATTCCCTCACTTTGCAGGGATTTTCTCACACTTCCTGTTTGGGCTATGGGACAGGAAGTGAAGGGAAATCTCCGCAATGTGGCACAGGTTGCAAACAAAAAACTGACAGGGGTTATAACCCTCCCTTACTCTATCCAAAAAATAAAAATAGTAAGCTTTTCCTTTAGTGACACTCAAGGCAATAACAGGGACTTGTATTAAACTAAGAGTACATACTTAACATTTTTTTTTTCCAGTTTAGTGCCCTTTTAAATTTCACTATGAAAGCGATTCAATCACCAGTTTAGCCCTAAATTTATGCAAAGATCCTTAATAAGAAAGATCAATCTTACAGACATCTCACGTCAGTGGCTAGCCTACAAATTCTTTATAAGTAAACATGTAATGAAAACTTTCCATTTTGGTGATGCGGCCATGTATTCCTGTTTGCTTAATTGTGTCTGACACTTGCAGTGGTGTATAATTAAGCTGCTCATTTTAGCTAACCCACATGCCGAGAAACAGATATGTAAGGGGAGTTAAAGGTAGCATGTCTGCTTGTCATTCCAGGCACCTGCAGTGCCTGAGTTCACTTGGAAAGCTGCCAACGTGAGTTATTTTTCTACACTCCCTTTAAAAAAAAAAGATACAAGCATTTAAAGCTGTAATTGAGAATTTTAAACTGTTTAAACTACAATACTAGTGAATAGGATGTAGCACGCTCCTAGTGTAGATTGCTAGGCAAATTTGGTTTTTGGCTCCCTCTGCAGTCAATGGAACAATGATCAATTGCTCTGGTCTGTTCAGGGTTTCATAGGCTGGGAGCTTTGCTGCTTCCTCCTGCTTCTGGAAGAAGTTTCCAGAATATGGGGCTGGGAGAGTCAAATGACCAAACTGGATATTTATCATGGCCTGGCCAAGCCCTGGAGGGGAGTGTCCGGAAGTTGGCTGGGGCAGTAATAAATGGACTGGATGTTTGGAGAAAGTGTTTTTTCCTAGTCAAGAAGGGTTCCAGAGCCTCTGAGACTGCTGCCACTGAGGCAACCTCTGGAAAAGCTGCCAACTTGAGTTATTTTTCTACACTCCCTTTAAAAAAGTTACACGCATTTAAATCTGTAATTTAGAATTCTAAATTGTTTAAACTACAATACTAGTGAATAGGATGTAGCACCCTCCTAGTGTAGGTTGCTGGGCAAATTTCGTTTTTGGCTCCTTCTAGAGTCAAGGAAACAATAATTAATTGCCCTAGTCTGTTCATGGTTTCACAGGTTGGGAAGTTTCCAGAATATGGGGGTCAAATGACCAAACTGAATATTTATCATGGCCTGACCAAGTCCTGGAGAGGAGTGTCCAGACTTCACCAAAGGGATCTGGTCTGGAGATGGATTGCCTCTCTCACTGGGTCATTTCCAGAGGAAGCTGGAAGTTATGCAGCAGTCCCAGTGAGTAATGACCCTAAATTGTGATCACTGTTGACTGTGTGATTTTGTGATGTATGTAGCTATGGACTGAGATGGCTTTCATAGGATTTCAGAGTATTGGCCTTTCCCCATGTCCCCGTGTCTCTAGTAGGATCCTTTGTGTGTGAGCCTAGATAAAGGTATCCTTCTATTACCATATACCTGTATCCAGAGCTTTTTTTCTCAGAAAATAGGTGCAGGAACTCAACCACGACCCGTTCAGATTTCACAAACAGTAGAAGGGTCTTAAAGGGGCATTAAATACCAGAATTGCATTACATACAGTGTGCAGAGTTCAGGGGGTTACAAAGCAGTCACTTGTAAACACAGAAACCAGACTTCTGTGTTCACAAGTGATTGTGGTGAGCGGGCACCAAAGGGTCTGAGCCAAAGGTGGTGGAACTGAGTTCCACCAAGTTCCCCCAGAAAAAAAGCCCTGCCTGTATCCCATTCCCTAACCCCCCACCTGTTTAAAGTTCACCAAGCAATAAATATAAAAAACATCCCCTACACTGAGCTATTGGACCTAGTGTACAGGGACTAGTGGTTGTGGGGATGGGCAGCCTCTGTGTTATTTAAGAAAGAACCAGTTACTATCAGTGGCCCCTATGAGGGTAACGCTTCAAGAACATAATTTGTGTTCTTTAGATCAGTTGGAATATGTGTTTTGCATTATTCAACCTTGTAAAAGTGTTTACATGCCCCAGCTCACACAATGTATACAGACAATACAAAGTAAGCTATAAGGGCCTGTCCTTCCTAATCACTAGAAAATGTAGTATTACGCCAAACATCCTGCAAGAAATATGTTGCTATCCTCCACTAGGTGGCATTGGCACCTCACAGTCACATTCCTTGACCCAGGTCAACATTTCAGTCCACATCTGGCTCCTTTGATCTTACTGCAGACCAGTCACTTTAATCTCCATGCCCCATCACTAGGGGGTATGTGTGAATTCTCTTCCAGGGGCAGGATTTTGGTATTCCATCTTTTGTTAAATGCACCCTGCTGTGTAATCTGATTCTCCTGGCATTCCAAGCTGACCTCCAGCAAGTCAGGTGGCTCTTTTATAAACCAGACAGTAAAAATCCACAAATGTCTGATATTAAAAACTTGTTTCTCCTTCCAACATTGTGTCTCATGCATAGTTTACTATTTCAGCCTGGCCATCTTATATTATAAATAAATATATAATTTCTACAGTATGGGGGAGATACACGTAGAACGGCGCATCTTTATGCCGCCGTAGCGTATCTGCTTTACGCTACGCCGGCGCAACGTTGAGAGGCAAGCCTGCTATTCACAAAGAATATGCGCTCAACATTGCTCCGGCGTAGCGTATAGTTGTCGGCGTAAGCCGACGTAAGTCAAATTAGCTGGAAGTGGGCGTGATATATTATAATGAAGCGTGACCCCATGCAAATGATGGGCTGAGCTTAAAAAAAACGAACTGCGCATGCGACGGCTCTTGGAATGGAATCACGTCGGGACAAACACCTAGGATATGTAGAATCACTGAACATAACCTACGCACAGCCCTATTCACGTACGACTTACGTAAACGACGTAAAATTCGACAGCTGTTCCGACGTCCATACCTTTGCATGACTTGTGCCTCATATAGCAGGGGTAACGTTACGCTGGACGTATGCCTTACGTAAACGGTGTAGATTACAGCGACGGGCGCAAGTACGTTCGTGAATCGGCGTATCTTGCTCATTTACATATATGACGCGTAAATCAATGGAAGCGCCCCTTGCGACCAACGTAAATATGCACCTAAGATCCGACGGCATAGGAGACTTACGTCAGTCGGTCGGATGAAGCCAAAATTCAGGCGTATCTTATTTCAAGAATAAGGCGCATAGATACGACATGTAGATATGTCAGCGTAAGTCCTTTCTGAATCTGGCTCAATGTATATATATATATATATATATATATATATATATATATACAGGGAGTGCAGAATTATTAGGCAAGTTGTATTTTTGAGGATTAATTTTATTATTGAACAACAACCATGTTCTCAATGAACCCAAAAAACTCATTAATATCAAAGCTGAATATTTTTGGAAGTAGTTTTTAGTTTGTTTTTAGTTTTAGCTATTTTAGGGGGATATCTGTGTGTGCAGGTGACTATTACTGTGCATAATTATTAGGCAACTTAACAAAAAACAAATATATATCCATTTCAATTATTTATTTTTACCAGTGAAACCAATATAACATCTCAACATTCACAAATATACATTTCTGACATTCAAAAACAAAACAAAAACAAATCAGTGACCAATATAGCCACCTTTCTTTGCAAGGACACTCATGCAGCCTGCCATCCATGGATTCTGTCAGTGTTTTGATCTGTTCACCATCAACATTGCGTGCAGCAGCAACCGCAGCCTCCCAGACACTGTTCAGAGAGGTGTACTGTTTTCCCTCCTTGTAAATCTCACATTTGATGATGGACCACAGGTTCTCAATGGGGTTCAGATCAGGTGAACAAGGAGGCCATGTCATTAGTTTTTCTTCTTTTATACCCTTCCTTGCCAGGCACGCTGTGGAGTACTTGGACGCGTGTGATGGAGCATTGTCCTGCATGAAAATCATGTTTTTCTTGAAGGATGCAGACTTCTTCCTGTACCACTGCTTGAAGAAGGCGTCTTCCAGAAACTGGCAGTAGGACTGGGAGTTGAGCTTGATTCCATCCTCAACCCGAAAAGGCCCCACAAGCTCATCTTTGATGATACCAGCCCAAACCAGTACTCCACCTCCACCTTGCTGGCGTCTGAGTCGGACTGGAGCTCTCTGCCCTTTACCAATCCAGCCACGGGCCCATCCATCTGGCCCATCAAGACTCACTCTCATTTCATCAGTTCATAAAACCTTAGAAAAATCAGTCTTGAGATATTTCTTGGCCCAGTCTTGACGTTTCAGCTTGTGTGTCTTGTTCAGTGGTGGTCGTCTTTCAGCCTTTCTTACCTTGCCCATGTCTCTGAGTATTGCACACCTTGTGCTTTTGGGCACTCCAGTGATGTTGCAGCTCTGAAATATGGCCAAACTGGTAGCAAGTGGCATCTTGGCAGCTGCACGCTTGACTTTTCTCAGTTCATGGGCAGTTATTTTGCGCCTTGATTTTTCCACACGCTTCTTGCGACCCTGTTGACTATTTTGAATGAAACGCTTGATTGTTCGATGATCACGCTTCAGAAGCTTTGCAATTTTAAGAGTGCTGCATCCCTCTGCAAGATATCTCACTATTTTTGACTTTTCTGAGCCTGGCAAGTCCTTCTTTTGACCCATTTTGCCAAAGGAAAGGAAGTTACCTAATAATTATGCACACCTGATATAGGGTGTTGATGTCATTAGACCACACCCCTTCTCATTACAGAGATGCACATCACCTAATATGCTTAATTGGTAGTAGGCTTTCGAGCCTATACAGCTTGGAGTAAGACAACATGCATAAAGAGGATGATGTAGTCAAAATACTAATTTGCCTAATAATTCTGCACTCCCTGTATATATATATATACAGTATATTGTATTCACAGCACTTCATTTTGTCCATGTTTTGTGATGTTACAGCACTACTCCAAAATTGATTAAATTCATTATTTTCCTCACAACTCTACCTTATACCCTATAATGACAACCTGAAATCTTTGCAAATGTATTAAAACAAAACAACAAAAATAAACACATGTACATGAGTATTCACAGCCTTTGTCATGACACACAAAATTTATCTCAATTGCATCCTGTTTCCACTGATCATTCTTGAGATGCTTCTACAACTTGATTGGAGTCCACCTGTGGTAAATGCAGTTGATTTGACATGATTTGGAAAGGCGCACACCTGTCCATATAAGGTCCCACAGTTAACAGTGCATTGCAGAGCACAAACCAAGCCATGAATTTTGAGTAATTGTCTGTAGACCTCCGAGACTTGTATCAAGGCACAGATCTGGGGAAGAGTACAGAAAAATGTCCGCAGCATTTAAGGTCCCAATGAGCACAGTCGCCTCCATCATCCATAAATGCACGTTCGTTATCATTTGTTAAAACTAATGCGAAAATCCCCAAAATTCAGACGAAAATGCTTTCAGACGGAAATGAATGCACATGTCTAATATATCCCTTTCACACCAAATCACATACATGTACGTCATGTGCTAGCAGGAGAGAGGCTTTTCTACTTGCTAAAGAAAATAAGACTTTGCACACATTTTGGTTGGTGCACCTGAAATGTATTCACTCATTTAAACTTATGCTGCGTACACACGATCACTTTTTGTGATGAAAAAAAATGACATTTTTAAAAATGTCATTTAAAATGATGGTGTGTTGGGCAAAATGTAATTTTATGTCTTCTGAAAAACGACCAAAAAAAAATTCGAACATGCTCGAATTTTTTATGTCATTTTTCAAAATGTCATTTTTTGTGTCATAAAAAATGATCGTGTGTCGGCAAAACTATGTAAAAAATGACGTTTTAAACCCGCACATGCCCAGAAGCAAGTTAGGAGACGGAAGGTAAAACTACCATTCATAATGGAGATCTCACAAAAAATCAGGAATCGTCTTTTACTAACAATGAATCAGCTAAAAGCAGCCTCAAGGAGAATAGACATGAAAAAAGCAAACAAAAGGACAGGCGCCAATAAATAAAACTGCTGAACTTTTAATGGTAAAATAACACAAAAGCACTCACATGGTAATTGAAGTTCACAGGCATAGAGTGAGGTGAGGGTCTGCAAGGATCGTCAAACCAGCCGAGGATAGATAACGTCCCAGGGAAATCATCCAGCTGATATCTGCTGTGCGAGGGAAGTAATACCTGCAACGCTGAGTCCGGAAGCGTGCCCGTATTAGTATACAAGTGTATCAGCAAGAGGAGCTGGAACGCACTTTGGAGCGCACATTAGTTATAGACCCTATTAATTCTCCCGATGTTTTTGAACCATCTGTGGATGGTTGTGAATTTGATTTCGATATTGATCTAATTGACCAATTGGAACTATTGAGCCAGGATGACCCTGACAGAATGTTGGAGCTTTTCACTCAACATCTTCATTCTTCCCCACCCACCATACATACTCCTTTAAAACCAATTTCTACTTTTTACCCTTACCATTCGAAGGGACCGCACCTGACCACCTTTTACAATATGGTGTTTGCTGACATTAAGAAAATGTGTACGAATTCCTCCTCACAGCACACCAATTTAGGACGTTTGACTATACAAGAGACTGCAGCTTTACAATCTCTTGAAAAAAATGACGAGATTATTATAAAAACTGCAGATAAAGGCGGAGGAATAGTAATCCAGGACCGGGCAGACTATATTCTTGAGGCTGAGCGCTTATTAGGCGACATACGAAAAACTCAGTCAGGACCCCCTCTCACGGTTTATAATCATTAAAGACACACTAGTCAAGACTGCGCTAAGGGACAACATTATTACAAAAAAAGAGGCCTCATTTATGGTAAAAGATTTTTATAATACTCCTTATTTTTACCATATCCCCAAAATCCATAAAAGTACAACTCATCCCCCAGGTAGACCCATAATAGCAGCCATTGACACAATCACCTCTGGCCTCTCAAAATATATAGACTATCATTTACAACCCCTAGCCCAAGGACTGCGTTCGTATATACGTGACGGCACAAATCTTTTAGATATTTTAAAATCTTATAAATGGGAAAAACGATACATGTGGATGTCTCTTGATGTGTCCTCACTGTACACTTCGATCCCTCATGATTTTGGCTTAGCTGCAACCCATCATTTTTTAACTGAAAACCCTTATATGAGCAATGCCCAGGCAGCATTTATTTTGGATTGCACCCATTTCTGTTTGACTCACAATTATTTTTCTTTTAATGGTGAGTTTTTCCTTCAGTTAGTGGGAACAGCTATGGGAGCAAATTTTGCTCCCTCATATGCCAATTTGGCAATGGGCCTATGGGAACACAGACACATCTGGTCCAATAATCCCTATCTCGGTAAATTGATATATTATGGGAGATATATTGATGACGTGGTGGTAATTTGGGACGGCGATGCCAATGAGATTGATACTTTCGTTGAGCATTGCAATAATAATCCCTATGGCTTGTCGTTCACTCATGTTTGTGATTACGACAAACTTGTATTCTTGGATCTTGAGCTGTTCCATCGTAACGGCAACATAGAAGCTAAGACACATTTTAAACCCACTGCGGGTAATTCCCTTTTGCACTACAACAGTTGCCATTACAAAAAATGGATTGATAACATCCCCAAGGGCCAATTCTGCCGTCTCAATCGTAACTGCACCCAAAAAAGTCATTATGTTGAACAAAGTACAATTTTAAAGAAAAAATTATATGAAAAAGAATATCCGACCTCTCTAGTAAACCAAGCATGTGACTATTATTTAAATTTAAAATTACCAACAACCACAAAAAAACAGGTACCAAATTCATTAACTCGTTTTATTACAAAATTTCATACAGGTTTTAAAACAATGGAGTCAATTTTTAAAAAATATTGGCCCCTTCTCTTAGAAGACCAACACTTAAAAATGCTTTTACCACAAAAACCTGTGATCACTTATCGCCGGGCCACCAATTTAAAGAACAAAATAGCCCCAAGCAAATTGAAAGTGCCACCGTCCCAACATTTTATTCCTATGATTTCATTACAAGGAATGTTCCAATGCAAGAAAAAAACATGTAAAACATGTAGCTTTGTCAATCATGGACAAAAGCAGTTTACTAACAAAGGAAATACATACTTGAGCAAAGATTTTTATAATTGTGGGTCTGACTTTGTAGTGTATGCCTTGACCTGTCCTTGTAAACTGTTATACATAGGCCGCACCATACGCCCACTTCGCCAACGTTTTGGCGAACATAGAAGAAAAATTGAGGCTGGTAAAGATAAGCATAGTGTCCCACGTCATTTCGTGGAACAACATGGTAAATCTACCAAGGGTCTGAAAGTATGGGTCATTGAACAGATCCCCAGTAATCTTACGGAGGCTGAAAGATTCCATTGCCTATGTGAGAGGGAAACCTACTGGATCTATTCCCTTGATACTTTAAAACCAGGAGGTATGAACGAAGAACTAGAAATTGCCACTATTTTATAAGTGCAATATTTAAAGAGTTAAAACGAATCAATCTTTTATCAAATCTTTAATAATATTATCCTATTCATATTTAGTTGAGAATATTTAGATGTGCATGTTTATATATGTATGTACATGCACATGTATATGTATAGACATCATAAACAGTATGTAGATTGTCCCATAATATAACAACCCTATTTTTACCTCCATTTTTATGATAATAATCATCAATTTTAAAATTTGTTTTACTTAAATATAGTGTTATCCTTTTATTTATCAATTTAATCAGTCCCATCATCATCCACTAGGGGGTGATAGCTCACATCAATGTATGCAATTTTTTAATTTGAGAGGCCTATTAATAATAGTTTTTTTTAGGTAGAAGTGAACACCTGATTGTGATATTTAATGAATTGATTGCAATATTTTTATTAGATGTTTTATGTGTTTACATGTATTGAAGTCAGAATATTTGTCCTTGTAGTAGTAAGTACCAAAGATTCTATTAATTTGTCACCATATATGGCCAGTTATAGCAAGTGTTTTTAATAGTACTGATATTTCATAATTGCTGAAATTTTACTATTCTGCCACAAGATGGCGATCACAGGCAGACTTCTATATAAGCTGGCCTTAGCAACCCATTAGAAACAGCTTGAAAAAGGTGCGCGCCGTGTGACAGACATCCAACACACGGCACTTGCACGGAAACGCGTCGCATCCTTGAGGTATTGCGTGATGACGTCATCCCCCCTCGCCAAGCCGCAACTATAGCTTCTCAGTGTGCGCTCCAAAGTGCGTTCCAGCTCCTCTTGCTGATACACTTGTATACTAATACGGGCACGCTTCCGGACTCAGCGTTGCAGGTATTACTTCCCTTGCACAGCAGATATCAGCTGGATGATTTCCCTGGGACGTTATCTATCCTCGGCTGGTTTGACGATCCTTGCAGACCCTCACCTCACTCTATGCCTGTGAACTTCAATTACCATGTGAGTGCTTTTGTGTTATTTTACCATTAAAAGTTCAGCAGTTTTATTTATTGGCGCCTGTCCTTTTGTTTGCTTTTTTCATGTCTATTGGAGCACTGCTTCGGCTCCCCACACAAGGCTGCCTTTCATCCAAAAAAACTGTGACTCACCATCAAGCTTGTTACAGCTTATAGGACTTTGCACTGAGGACAGTCTAAATAACAGTAGGTTCTTGTTTGCGCCAGCATTGTGTATATTTGTATGTTACTTTTCAAGGAGAATAGAACTTCCCCTTTAGAGTGCAGTCATTTTGTTCATCATTTTCCAAAAATGATGGTGTGTACGCAATGTCATTTTTGAAAATGAAGTTTGAAAAATGTAATTTTTTTTCATGATGAAAAATTACATTTTTTTTCATCACAAAAAGTGATCGTGTGTACGAGGCATTAAGGTTCATTTGCGCTTTAGGTCTGATCACAAGATCAATTCTATCTTGTTGTTTTGGGTACTGCAATTTATAGTTAGCTCCTAGTAGGGCTTTTTTGAATAGGCCTTCAATTGAAATAATATTTAACATAGGTGTTGCTAATTTTTACAACATGAATTTCTGAATTCAGTAGTATTTCCATGTACAGTTAACACTTGGTTTGTGAGCATAATTGGTTCCAGAAACATGCTTGTAATCCAAAGCACTTGTATATCAAAGCATTTTTTTTACAGGGTATAATAGAGAAGAGAGGCACCTCTAAGTGTAGCAATAAGTTGCTAAATGTTGTACCTTCATTAAATGTAACCATATTGCTACATTTAGAGGCTCCTCTCTTCTTTTTTTATACTCAGTTGTGACATGACACTACTCTTATATCAAGACATCGCTTGTATATTAAGACAATGTTTTTTTTTTAAATGTTGCTTGTCTTGCAAAACACTCTCAAACCAAGTTACTCTCAAACCAAGGTTTTATGGTATAATTAAAGATCATTGCCAAGTAGTGAATTTCTTATAACAGTGGACTGCAGCCCAGAAGATCTATATTTACTGAATCTTTGGATATAATCGGTACTTTGTGTAATTCATGACTGGTTAACTCTAAATTCCTTCAAACGTTTTGTGTCATCGGGAATACACATTACACCTTACCACTTCTCAAAAAAGTGTCTGAACCATGATAAAGGAGGGGTTTTTATCAGTCACTATTCTGGTGGACAGCAAGTATGCCAAGTTATCTACAGCTGTTGACGTGAGGGAACCGGTCATCTGTGGTTTGCAAAATTTAATTTATAAAAGGTGCTGCACATTGTTACAGGAGTTCTTTGTTTAGGAAGAATGTGACACTAAAGAAGAGCTTGATGGCAGCTGCAATCATTTTCACATTGTCAATGACACTGTGTGTGAGATAGCTATAAGAGTCAATATTCACTTTGTAGGAGGCCTGGCCCCCAACACAAGGCTTCATGTGTTAAAGAGATGAGTGAATCGTGGAAAATTCCCAACCATACAAATCAATTGAGCAGACTCCTTTATTAAGTTTTACGGCCTGTATAGGCAAGCTGAACAGTATTGGTGTGGGGTCTCTGCCCAGTCTGCATGTGGTCCTTCACAAAAGGGAAGTGCCTTGCTGTCATGCTTACCCTCCTCAACTTTAAATCACTGACCTAGAATTAGATTTTGTTCAGTGTAATGTTCAGATATTGGTTTCCAACTTTCCTGATCAGTTCATTATATCATAGCCAGAAGGTTTGCATTACAACAAGACAGCTAGCATTTTCAAAAGGGCAGAAATGGTGGCCCCCATATTTATCTCATGACTTTCTTGAACATCTGCTTGCTAAGCTAGTCTTTTTGTGCAGACAATTGTTCTTTGGGGGTTATTTATGAAAGGCAAATCCACTTTTCAATACAAAAACAGGTGCAAGTGTAATGTCTGATTTTCAAACTTTGGAATTTGAAATTTTCTAATTTCTGATTTTCTAATTTCTGATTTTCTAATTTCTGATTTTCTAATCTTCAATTTTTTAATCTCTGATTTTCGAATTTTTGGAGTTTCGAATTTTCAAAATTTGAAATTTTCTTAAATTCGAATTTTTGAATTTCCAAATTTCCGAAACTTTAATATTCCAAAATTCAATTTTCTGAAATTTCAAAGGTGCGACTTTTATTCAAATTAGTGGACACCCATAGGGAACCATTGATTTTGAATAGAGGCTAAGAAACTGTATCCAGTGTTAAGCCGCGTTTAGCTGATTTTACCAGCGTAAGGCGACAGAAAATAATTAATGGTTATTATTGTAACTGCTTAAAACATTTACCTGGAGTTTATCTTATTTTTTTTTTTATCAAGTCCATCTAACTCTACTAGTGTATCTAACACTACCCTCTCCCCATATTGACAATGTTGCTGTCTAAGGGTGTCTCTGTTGTTCCTCCATCCAGAGATGCCGACAGATCCCTTATACAAGATCTGGCCAGATTACCAGGTGAAAATAAAGTTAAAAAAAATCCTAATATAGTCACTTTTTATTACAACTTTAAGAAAATAATAAACAGATGGTAATACTCAAATATTATAACTATCTTAATGCTGCTTTATAAAAATATATATACATATATATATATATATATATATATATATATATATATATATATATATATATATATAAATACTGCTCACAAAATTAAAGGGACACTTTGAAAACATATCAGATCTCAACGGGCAAAAATCTCATGCTGGATATCTATACTGATATGGATGGGGAATGTGTTAGGAATGAAAGGATGGCACATCATTTGATGGAAATGAAAATTATCCACCTACAGAGGGCTGAATTCAAAGACACCCCCCCCCCCCCGAAAATCAAAGTGAAAAAATTATGCAGCAAGCTAGTCTATTTTGCTGAACTTTCCTGAGGTGCAACCTGGCGGCACCGGATGGACCGAAACATAATGTCCCAGAGGTGTTCTTTTGGATTTAGGTCAGCTGAGCGTGGGGGTCATTCAATTGTATCAATTTCTTAATCCTATAGGAACTGGCTGCATGCTCTCGCCACATGATGCCGGGCATTGTCGTTCACCAATAGGAACCCAGGACCCACTGCACCATCGTACGGTCTGACAATGGGTCCAAGGATTTCATCCCGATACCTAATGGCAGTCAGGGTTCCATTGTGTAGCCTGTATAGGTCTGTGAGTCCTTCCATGGAAATGCCTCCCCAGACCATCGCTGACCCACTACCAAACTGGTCATGTTGAACGATGTTACAGGAAGCATAACGTTTTCTGTGGCTTCTCCAGACCCTTTCACGTCTGTCACATATGCTCTCATCTGTGAAAAGCATGGGGCACCAATGGCAGACCTGACAATTCTGTGTTCAATGGAAAATGCCAATCGAGCTTCACAGTGTCCGGCATTGAGCACAGAGCACACTAGAGGACGTTGGGCCCTCAGGCCACCCCCATAAAGCCTGTTTCTGATTGTTTGGTCAGAGGCATCCACAAAAGTGGACTGCTGGAGTTCATTTTGTGGGGGTTTTGGCAGTGCTCATCCTGTTCCTCCTTGCACAAAGGAGCAGATACCGGTCCTGCTGATGGGTTAAGAACCTTCTACGGCTCTGTCCAGGTCTCCTAAAGTAACTGCCTGTCTCCTGGAATCTCCTCCATGCTCTTGAGACTGTGTAGGGAGACACGGCAAACCTTCTGGCAATGACACATATTGATGTGCCATCCTGGAGGAGTTGGACTGTCTGTGCAACCTTTATAGGGTCCAAGTATCGCCTTGTGCTACCAGTAGGGACACTGACCCTAGCCAAATGAAAAACTAGTGAAAAACAGTCAAAAAAGATGAGTAGGAAAAAAAAATGTCAGACACCTCCACCTAAAAAACCATTCCTGTTTTGAATGTTGTCTCATTGTTGCCCATCTAGTGCACCTGTTGTTAATTTCAATTAACAGCAAAGCAGCTGAAACTAATTAACAATGCTCATGCTCACCCTAATTAACAACCCCCTCTGTATTTAATTTTTTTGAGCAGTGTATATATATATATGTTAATGTAAAACAACTGACAAATAATGCAGCATAATTTCTATTAAGAATTATGAAAATCGAAAGAAACTTGGAGGCCTGAATACCAGAGAGGTTATGTAAAGCCATATATTTATTAGGAGTACAGACTGTAACAGCTGGTCTTCTGACTTATGCTAATGATGTCTCTATGTATGGATAGAATAGAATGTTAAACTACAATACTTTCATTTATATTTCATGAGAACACACAGATCTTACAGAATGCAGCTCCTTTTATCCTCCATACAAACAGTGTTTTGTGCTTTAGGTGAAGCATACACTGAATGTAAAATTCTTCTTATTAAGGTGCCATAAAGTTTTGTAAAGTTACAGAGTATTGCTAACCTAACATAGCAAATGACTTACCACTATTAGCATTACCCACCACAAGGCGATTAATGATCCCGGGGCCAAATATTTGGGTAATGTGGAGTGGATTTTGCTATGACAAATTTTAATGGCTATACGAGAAATAATCTGCATAATATCCTTATTTTTATTTTGATAATATTCTTTCTAACAGTTAAAGGGTAACCCCGGCTTAAAAATGAAATTGTAATTTTAAATGTGGATTGGAGAGATAAATCAGCCAACTGGCTTCTTATATGTCTTTAATATTCCAACAGCAAATTTGGACCAAAATTTCTTCATAACATTATATAAATTAAATCCAAAAATTATCCAAAATTATCCTAAAGATCTTTCTACAGACATAAAGTGCCTTGAAAAAGTATTCATACCCATTCAAATTTTCCACATTTTGTTATGTTACAACCAAAAATGTAAAATTGATTTATTGGGATTTTATGTGACAGACCAACACAAAGTGGCACATAATTGTGACGTGGAAGGAAAATAATAAATGGTTTTAAATTTTTTTTTTGCAAATAAATATGTGAAAAGTGTGGTGTGCATTTGTATTTAGCCCCCCTGAGTCAATACTTTGTAGAACCTCTTTTCACTGCAATTACAGCTGCAAGTCTTTTTGGGGATGTCTCTACCAGCTTTGCACATCTAGAGAGTGACATTTTTGCCCATTCTTCTTTGCAAAATAGCTCAAGCTCTGTCAGATTGGATGGAGAGCGTCTGTGAACAGCAATTTTCAAGTCTTGCCACAGATTCTCAATTGGATTTAGGTCTGGACTTTAACTGGGCCATTCTAACACATGAATATGCTTTGATTTAAAACATTTCATTGTAGCTCTGGCTGTATGTTTAGGGTCAGACGCTGAACCTCTGCCCCAGTCTCAAGTCTTTTGCAGAATCTAAGGCCCTGTACACACGATCAGACCGGTCCGATGAGACTGGTCCGACGGACCGCTTTCTTCAGTCAACTCTGAAGTAGTCTGATGGTCTGATGTGCGTACACACCATTGGACCAAAAATCCAATTAGACCAGAACGCGGTGACGTAGAACACAACGACGTGATGAAAAAAACTAAGTTCAATGCTTCCAAGCATGCGTCGACTTGATTCTGAGCATGCGCAGGTTTTTGGTCCAATGCTTTTGTATACTAACCATCGAATCTGTCCAACAGACAGGTGTCCGTCGGACAAATTTTAAAGCAGGTTTTAAAACTTTGGTCTGATGGACAATGGTCCGATAGGCCGTACACACCATCGAACTGGTCCGATGAAACTGGTCTGCAGACCAGTTTCATCGGACCGGTCTGATCGTGTGTACGCGGCCTCACGGGTTTTCTTCTAAGATTGCCCTGTATTTGGCTCCATCCATCTTTCCATCAACTCTGACCAGCTTCCCTGTTCCTGGCTAAATAAAATCATCCCCACAAAACAATGCTGCCACTACCATGTTTCACGGTAGAGATGGCGTGTTCAGGGTGATGTGCACTGTTAGTTTTCCACCACACAAAGTGTTTTGCTTTTAGGCCAAAAAGTTACATTTTGGTCTCATCTGACCAGAGCACCTTCTTCCACATGTTTGTTGTGTCCCCACATTATTATTATTATTATTATTAAAAAGTGTTTAATATCGCGCCCGTCTTACCCATAGGGCCTCGAAGCGCCAAACGCAAAAGTACACATCACCCATAGCAGAGAACAAAAGTCGGCACCGCAACAATTAAAAGGGGTACTAAGAAGGGAGAAACCTAGTATAACATGAGAAGGACTCAAGACACCCCTCTACTGATTCAGCCATAGGGTTGGGTAAACAGGTGGGTTTTAAGTTTGCGACGGAAAGCCAGGAGATTGCTAACCTGTCTAATCGGCAGGGGGATGCTGTTCCAAAATTTTGCCCCCTGGACGGAAAAAGAGCGACCTCCTCGACGAGCCTTCCTAAAGCGAGGCACCATAAAATCCAGGGAGGTACTGGAACGGAGGGGGCGGGAAGGGACGTATTTGATGAATCTTGCACGGAGGTAGCCTGGACCCGAACCATAGAATACCCTGTGCATAATACAACCAGTCTTGAACAATATCCGTTTTGAGATAGGAAGCCAATGCAGGGCGACAAGAGAGGGGGTGATATGCTCTCTACGGGAAGCACCCGTGAGTAGCCGCGCAGCTGCATTTTGGACAAGCTGGAGTCTATGCAGGTTGTTATTAGGAAGTCCTAGATACAGGGCATTACAATAGTCCAGGCGACTAGCGATCGTGGCAGAGACAACCGTTTTTTTGCTGGGGTGGTCAATGAATCGAAATAACACCCTCAGAAGTTTAAGATGGAAGTGGCAGGTGCTTACCACCTTGCTTATCTGGGGGATCAGAGTCAACCGGGAGTCCAGGATGACTCCCAAGTCCCTGACCTGGGTGGCTCTCTCGGGAACGCTGCCAAACTCCGAGGGCCATTGGGGCAGTGTAGGGGCCAGACTCAAGTCACTGAAGGTAATACAATCGGTCTTACTATTGTTTAACTTCAGAGAGTTGGCACACATCCACTGATCGATCTCCCGAAGGCAAGCGGCCAGGGTTTCGGGAGCAACTTCACCATGTTTGAATTTAAAGTAAAGCTGCGTGTCATCGGCATAGACATGGAACTGGAGATTGTGATGCCTGATGAGGTCAGCCAGTGGCCTCACATAGATGTTGAACAGGACTGGAGATAAAGCCGAGCCCTGTGGAACTCCACAGGAGAGGGGGAGGTCAGCTGATTGAAAAACCCCCAGCTGTACTCGCTGCGTCCTCTCCTGGAGAAAGGAGGCCATCCATACCAAGGCTTGACCTTCTAGTCTGGCAATCGTTACCAATCGATCCAGAAGCACCTGATGGTCAATGGTGTCGAATGCAGAAGACAGGTCCAGTAACACTAGAACCACCGAGTGATCCTGGTCTAAAGCCGTCAGAAGATCGTCCTGGACGTTGACAAGAGCTGACTCTGTGCCTCGCCCAGGCCGGAATCCCGACTGGTAGTCATCCAGAATGTTATTGGACTCTAGGTGACTCTGAAGTTGACCTACCACAGCTTTTTCGGCTATCTTCGCCACGAACGGAAGGCCAGAAATTGGTCTCAAGTTGCTCATCTCAGTCGGGGCGAGCAATGGTTTCCTAAGCAGGGGAGTCACCACCGCCTGCTTAAGAGAACTCGACACCTGACCGGAGGCAAAGGAGCTATTAATGATGTCCTGTATAAACGGGGCCAGGGCCTCCGCGCAGGACCTCATCAACTTAGGGGGACAGGGATCCAAAGGGGAGGAGGAGGCTTTTAAGGCCCGAATAATCTCTCTAACCGAGATTTCCGTGAGTGGGGTAAATTCCCGTAAGGGAATAATAGTGTGATCCCCACTCAGTTCTAGGGCTGGATGGCTTACGCTAGGGGCAACTAAAGGAGGTATAGAGGCTCGTAACTTTAATATTTTGTTGTGAAAGTACTCTGCCATTTGTTGGCAGAGCTCCTGTGTATGAGCCAACGGGGTAGTTTTACTAATGGGATTAGAGAGTTCCTGCGTGATGCGGAACAATTCACCAGAATTGTTTCCCGCCTTGACTACCCTTTCCGAGAAATAGTGTCTTTTTGCTTGTAAAATGGCTGTTTTATACATTTTTTGGCACTCTCGGAATTTAAGAAGATGCTCTGGAGTTTTATTCTTCCGCCAAAATCGTTCCGCGGCCCTAGTTTGCTGTTTTAGCAATCGTAGCGCCGGCGTAAACCACTTCGGATTTTTTTCTGCCATTCTAGAATTGGGTTTATTAGAGATTGGGGCTAGGGTATCCAGTGACGATGATAAGTGATTATAAAAGAAACCTAGTTTTTCTTCCGTAGTTCCCAAGGCCAATTGGTCAGTCAGTAGTGTATTCTGGGTAAAGTGCTGTGCAAAGTCGGAAGGAATTAGGCCATTTAAATTCCTTTTTTTGACAGTAGGTCCTAATCGATTGGGAATGTGCGGGGGTTTAATATTGGTTCGAAAGTAGTGATTAAAAAAGATAATGTAATGGTCTGACCAGGCTAGTTCCCTTGTTTGAATATCTTTAATAGTGACATTGTGGGTCAGTATCCAGTCAAGGGTGTGCCCTGCCCTGTGTGTAGCTTGAGTTATCAGTTGAGAGAACGAGAGATCTTTCAATTGATTAAGCAGGGAGAATGTGGCAGCATCCGAGGCGTCATCAGCCCACCGGTTGAGATCGCCAAGGATGACACACTTTACACTGCTAAGACTGGCCAAAGAAGCCAGGTCCATTAGTTCCCTCTCAAAGTCTTTCTTTAAGTGAGGAGGGTGGTAGACCAAGTAAAATTTGACAAGTTCTTCCGGGTTAATCGTACAATTCACCACTAATAGTTCAAATGAACTAAAAGAAGGATTGTCAGGTGCTACTTTAAAATCAAGACGTTTATTAAAAATTATTGCTATCCCTCCCCCACGGGAAGAGTCCCTGTCTAAATGTAAAATTCCGTAATTTGGCGGGATCAATTCGTCAAAAACGGGAAGAGACCAGGCCTGAAGCCAGGTCTCTGTGAGACACAGATAATCTAGCTGCGATTCTCGAATTAAATCGGCTATAAAAGGGGCGTTCTTCACCGCAGAGCGGCAATTTAGTAAGGCACCAGATAATACATTTTTACTATTTCTTATTAAGTGTGTGGTAGAAGATGACCGAGGTTGAGAACCTGTAGTGCTTAACATTGCCTCGAGACTAGTATTAGAGTAAATATGAGACCGTAAGATCCTTCTGATTGATTGATTTGGGATGACGTATGGGGCATTTTTTTGAAGGTCTCTAAGCTGCTCGCTGGAGTAAATCAAGTGGCCCATATCTGAAAGAGGAATAAAAAGATTGGCAGGGGATGACGAGAGGGAATAAAGAGGGGAGGGGAAGGGGGGTATGAATGAGCTTAGTACAGATTGTAGCTATCGGAACAGATGCAACTTACTGTGCGTAGTCAGATACTGATCCCATAATAAAGGACCAAGGGCCCTTGCCTCTTGAGCCCGCCCGAGCGCGAACGCGCGCCAACCTGGCGCTTCCCTTTGGCGCGCCTCAGCGCGCCGTGGGCGCGCCGTTCGCAGCGCCCGCTGCGCGCGGCGCAGTGGGGCTCTGAGTTTTAAACAAGGGCTTAACAAGCCCCGCCCAGAGTGGTGAAATGCCGATCCCGCCCACAATGTCTCTAGTCACTGGTGATCGCCTTCAGATGGGGTGGATTTGCTGGAAGGTGCTGGTGCTGTGCTCAGGGTGAGTGCAATTCAAACTGGAAAAAGTGCTGGTGCAAAGTAATGAACGTCTGCTGGGGTGATCTTCTTATTAGGACCCACTGCCCGCTCACCCAGGGAGGAGAGGGAGTCTCTCTGGCCCTATAGCCGGCGCAGTGGGGCTCTGTGTTTTAAACAAGGGCTTAACAAGCCCCGCCCAGAGTGGTGAAATGCCGATCCCGCCCACAATGTCTCTAGTCACTGGTGATCGCCTTCAGATGGGGTGATTTGCTGGAAGGTGCTGGGTGCTGTGCTCAGGTGAGCAATTCAAACTCTGGAAAAAGTGCTGGTGCAAAGTAATGATCGTCTGCTGGGGTGATCTTCTTATTAGGACCCACTGAGCCCGCTCCCCAGGGAGGGAGGGGAGTCTCTGGCCCTATAGCCGGCGCAGTGGGGCTCTGTGTTTTAAACAAGGGCTTAACAAGCCCCGCCCAGAGTGGTGAAATTGCCGATCCCGCCCACAATGTCTCTAGTCACTGGTGATCGCCTTCAGATGGGGTGATATTTGCTGGAAGGTGCTGGTGCTGTGCTCAGGTGAGCAATTCCAAACTGGAAAAAAGTGCTGGTGCAAAGTAATGATCGTCTGCTGGGGTGATCTTCTTATTAGGAGGACCCACTGCCCGCGCATCACCCAGGGGAGGAGGGGGAGTCTCTGGCCCTATAGCCGGCGCAGTGGGGCGCTCTGTGTTTTAAACAAGGGCTTAACAAGCCCCGCGCCAGAGTGTGTGAAATGCCGATCCCGCCCACCAATGTCTCTAGTCACTGGTGATCGCCTTCAGATGGGGTGATTTGCTGGAAGGTGCTGGTGCTGTGCTCAGGTGAGCAATTCAAACTGGAAAAAGTGCTGGTGCAAAGTAATGAACGTCTGCTGGGGTGATCTTCTTATTAGGACCCACTGCCCGCTCACCCAGGGAGGAGGGGAGTCTCTGGCCCTATGGCTTCCTGCAAACTGCAATCAGGACTTCTTATGACTGAAATAAATGGAGGCATTTATTTATATACACTATATACTTCATTTAAAGTCCCAAAACCCTTCCTCTTTCTAATTGATCTTGAACTTGAAAATTAAGTCCTAATAGATCACTTCAGGCTGGCTCCTTTTGCAGGCATAGCTAAGTAAAACATTTAGATCAAGATCAGATCCACACCATTATACCACCAGCTGAACCATTGATACAATGCAGGATGGATCCATACTTTCCTGTTGTTTATGCCAGATTCTGACCCTCCCATCTGAATGTTGCAGCTAAAATCTAGACCCATCAGACCAGACAATGTTTTTCCAATCTTGGTTCCAATTTTGGTGAGCTTGTGGGAATTTTAGCCTCATTTTCCTGCTCTTAGATGAGAGGAGTTGCACCCAGTGTGGTCTTCTGCTGCTGTAATCCATCTGCTTCAAGGTTCGATGTGTTGTGCGCTTAGAGGTGGTATACTGCATATCTTGGTTGTAACAAGTGGTTATTTCGGACCATTCTCTGAAAACTCTAGAGTTGGTTATGCATAAAAATCCTAGCAGTTTTTACCAACTTCCCGTCTGCCATATAGCAAAATGACATCCGGAAAGTGGGTTCATTATCCTGACTGGGCGTTACATGACGTCCAGCAATATAAGCCGTTAGCGTGCACTCATGGGCATGTCACAGGGCGTGAAACGCGGCGATCGGTGGTGTGGAGTGTCAGTCTGACCCACAGCATCTCCGATCTAGGTAAATAGCATATGACGCAGGCTCTTTACCATGTGATCAGTTGTGTCCAATCACAGCTGATCACATTTTAAACAGGAAGAGTAATTTATCTGCTTTTCCTCCACTCGCACTGACAAGCTAGAGTAGAGGAGAGCTGATCAACTGCTCTCCTGACAAGGGGGATTTGAGCTGATAATCAGCGCCTTGATTATCAGAGCAAACCAATTGAGGATGCCCATTGCCCACTTCAGACCACTAGGTGAGCCCACAAGGGGTGCCAATCAGTACCAATTAGGATGGCACTCTGTGCCCATTAATGATGCCTGCCAGTATCCCCTGATCAGTGTTGCCTATCAGTGCCATTTATCAGTGCCACCCATCAGTGACACCCATCAGTGTCTGCCAGTGCCGCCTATAAGTTCCCACCAGTGTCACCTATCAGTGCCACCTATAATTGCCCATCAGTGCCACCTATTATTGCCCATCAGTGCCACCTATCAGTGCCCATCAGTGCCACATATGTGTGCCCATCAGTTCTGCATATCAGTGCCACCCATCAGTGCCAATAAGTACTGCCTCATCATTGCTCATCAGTGAAGAAAAAAATGTACTTATTCACAAAGTTCTGTAACAGAAACAAAGAAAATCTTTTTTATTTCTAAATTTTTTATTTATTTGTATTTGTAGTGCAAAAAATAAAAATCCCAGTGGTGATCAAATACCACCAAAAGAAAGCTCAATTTGGGGGACATTTGGTTACAGTACTGCATGACAGCACAATTGTAATTCAAAATGCGACAGCACTAAAACAACTGAAAATTGGAGTGGGCAGAAAGTGGGTCAAGTGCCCGGTATTGAAGTGGTTAAAATACTCAGAATAGGCCATCTGGCACCAACAACAACAAAGCCACTTAAATGATCCCCATTCTCGGTTTGAACTTCAGCAAGCCATCTTCACCATGTCTAGATGCCTAAATGCATTGAGTTGATGTAATGTGATTGGCTGATTAGCAATTTGTGTAACCAAGCAATTGAACAGGTGTACCCAATAAAGTGGCCGGTGGGTGTATATAGTATATCATTTCCACTATATAAATATGCACTGTATATTGTTTGCAGTAAGTCTTTGGGAGTTTTTATACTTTGGTTACTGTTTTATGTTCTTGTCAATTGTGACATGCTCCTATCTCATGTGAACAATATATAAAGCACTCACTAGAGACCGAGATTAATTGTTATGCGTAAAAGCTATTCCAACAGTCAAAATGTCACATAGGATTAACTTGCAAGCTGTGGATAGCTTGTCACAGTTCAGATATGATGCAATGGCTTATCAAGGGATTGACACCAATTTAACTCTCCCGTTCAGGAAGTGTTTCACACTAATCCAGATGTTTAGTCACGCTCACTAACTCGAGGACTCGAGGACCTCCACAAACAGGCCGCAAAATCATTGGCTCCGGCTGTTGGCTAACTTGATGAGTTGATGGAAATGAATTCCATAGTTGAAGTTGGGCCGGATCTACCAGTCACTTGTCATAAAAGACCCGTTGTATTTCTGTATAAAATATACAGCCCAGTTTGGCAGAGGGGTATACTGTCTGTATCATTGACAAAACAAAACATCTGTGTATTTAGTATAATCTTTAAAAAATATGGAAAGGGTGTAAAAATGTGTCAGTTAAAGGGTCACTAAAGGAAAAAAAATGTTTTTGCCGAAATGACTGTTTACAGGGTATAGAGACATAAAAGTTAACTGATTCCTTTTCAAAATGATTAAAAATAGATAAAAATAATATCATATAATGTGGCCTTAGCAGGTTAGTTTCACTTTTGAACTTTTGGCTTTCATGTTTCTTTGAAGTAGAAATAGACACACAGAACAAAAACAAACAGAACATCCAGGGCAGTGTTTTTGTTTTTATTTTTAAATGAATCTGGATTGGTTCTGGGAAGGTTTTAGACACACGGTAATGAACAGCTTAGGACCAGCCGTGAGAAAGCTCCCAGCACTGTCGGTTATGAAGGAAACAGACAAGCAGGAAGTGTGGAGATCAGAGCAGGATTACAGCAACTTCAAAGCAAAAACAAACAATAAGGACATGAAACCAGTACTGCAGTAAGGTAAAGGAAGCTATTTAGCTAAAAAAAAAATCCTTTAGTGATCCTTTAAATAAAAAAAATACATTATTTTAAATAATAATAATTCAAAAGTATCTGTTTATTAAAGTTTTCATCCACATATTTTTGACATAAAATTTGAAAAATGTGTGACTCTTGGGTAAAAAATGTGTGAATCTTGGAAACATTGATAGGTATGAACAGGGATGGACTGGCCAATGGGGCATTTAAAAAATAAATATATATATATATATATATTTTTTTAAGGAGACTCTCTGTCCCCCCTCTGTCTCTCAGTCCCCCTCTTTTAGCCCCCTTCTCTGTCTCTCAGCCCCCTCTGTCTCTCAGACCTCCCTTCTGTCTCTCAGACCCCCCTCTGTCTCTCAGATCCCCCCTCTGTCTCTCAGCTCCCCCCTCTGTCTCTCATCCAGCTCCCCCCTCTGTCTCTCAGCTCCCCTCATCTGTCTCTCAGCTCCCCTCATCTGTCTCCCAGCTCCCCTCTTCTGTCTCATTCACTCCCTGACTCTTAGGGCCTTGTACACATGGAGGGAATAGATCCGATGGGAACGGTCCGACGTACCGTTCCCATCGGATCTGTCCGCCGGATTGCTTTGATCCGATGGCTGTACACACCATCGGATCAAAATTCCCCACCGGCGGACAGCGCGGTGACGCGGCGGTGACGTGTGACGCCGCCACGTGACCGCCACGTCTCACCGCACCAGGAAGTAAACACTTCCGCGCGCATGCGTCGGATCCATTCACAGGATACGACGCATGTGCGGGCAGATATGTCCGCTGGTTTGACGTACTAACCAGCGGACATATCTGACGGGCAGCTCTCCGGCGGAAAAAATTCCAAAGCATGCTTTGGAATTTTTCCGCCGGAAGAATCCGGCCAGAACGGTCCGTTTGCCCCTACACACGAGCGGATTTTTCGGCTGAAATGGTCCGTCGGACCATGTTCAGCGGATTTATTCCCTCGTGTGTACAAGGCCTTAGGCCACGTACACACGATCAGACCAGTTCGATGAAACTGGTCCGATGGACCGTTTTCATCGGACGACGCTGAAGTGGTCTGATGTGCGTACACACCATCGGGCCAAAAATCTGATCAGACCAGAACGCGGTGACGTAGAACACAACAACGTGCTGAAAAAACGAAGTTAAATGCTTCGAAGCATGCGTCCACTTGATTCTGAGCATGCGCAGGTTCTTGGTCTGATGCTTTTGTGTACTAACCATCGAATCTGTCCGACAGACAGGTGTCCGTCGGACAGATTTTAAAGCAAGTTTTAAGGCTGGGTTCACACCTATGCGAATTGAGTGCGGCTTAAACCACATCCAATACGCAGAACATTTCTAAATACATTGTTTTCAATGAGGCTGGTTCACATATGTGCGATGCATTCGCACTGCGCATTGCAGAAAAAACGTGTGCGGATTTTATGCCTTGCGGTGCGGCTCAGGTGCGAATTCAGTCCCATTATCTTCTATGGGTATGCAGCTGATTCGCAGATGTGTTAAGTTCTCTTCTGTCATTCAGCTCAATACACTTCTCCCCCACTCTCCTCTCACCCGGAACTTCTCCCAGGTCTCCAAATTCTCAGCTAAAAACGGAGCTAATCTGCTGAGCACTTCCCTTATCTATCTGCAGAGATAAGAGAGCTGAAATTCTCCACACCAGTGTGAACCCAGCCTAAAACTTTGGTCCGACGGACAACGGACCGATGGGCCGTACACACTATCGAATTGGTCCGATGAAACTGGTCTTAAGACCAGTTTCATCGGACCGATCTGATCGTGTGTACGCGGCCTGAGGCTGCTTTCACACTGGGGCGGGCATTGACGGTAAAACACTGCTAGTTTTAGCAGCACTTTACTGTCGTTTTAGCTGCGCACTATTCGGCGTCTAGCAGGCACATTTAACCCCCACTAGCAGCCGAATTCAAGGTTAAATGCGCCCATGTAGCGCTGCTGCCAAAATGCTTTGCAGGTGCTTCAGCAGCGGTGGCCATTCATTTCAATGGGCAGGAGCGGTTTGTACACTGCAGCGCCCTAGTGTGAAAACACTCAGGCTTTCACACTGGGACTGCAGCGCAGACGTTTTCAGGTGCTATTTTTAGCCCAAAAGCGCCTGAAAAACGCCTCAGTGTGAAAACACTCACCCCCTCTCTTTTATACTCACTCTCTTTTTCTTACACTCACCCCCTCTCTTAACCACCTCCTCTCACCTCCTTTCCCTCAGCCCTCTCTCTCTCTCTCTCTTATTCCCCTCTCTCTCACCCTCTCATGATATACAATAATGGATGTAGGAACCTTTTGGTGGGCGTGATTTTTCGGGGGGTAGGGGGCAGAATTTTATTGAATTAAAGTGGGCCGGTCTGGATGAAGTCCAGGGCCAAATTTTTGTCCCAGTCCAGCCCTGGGTATGAAAAATAAAATATGGGACCTAGACACAGGAAAAATCCCCACGCCTGGTCCCTAATGAATGGACTGTATTGGCACATCATGAGTCCAACATAAATTAACCACTTCCCGACGGCCGTACAACTTTGTACGGCTGCAGGGTGGCTCTAACTCTCTGGAAGGCCGTCTTTTTATGGTACACAGACATGGATGTGGATCTGTGGATCTGTGTATGTAAACACACAGATCTAATTCCTGTCAGGGAGAGAGGAGACCGATCTGTGTCCCTTGTACATAGGGACGCAGATCGGTCACCTCCCCCAGTCAACCCCCTCCCCCCAAAGTTAGAACACAATGCAGGGTACACATTTAACCCCTTCCTCACCCCCTAGTAATAACCCCTTCAATGCCTGTCACATTTATACAGTAATCAGTGCATATTTATAGCACTGATCGCTGTATAAATGTGAATGGTGCCAAAAATGTCTCAAAAGTGTCCGATGTGTCCGCCATAATGTCACAGTCCCAATAAAAATCGCAGATCGCCGCCATTACTAGTAAAAATAATAATAATAATAATAATAATTCTGTCCCCTATTTTGTAAGTGCTATAACTTTTGTGCAAACCAGTCGCTTATTGCGATTTACGTATCGGCCTAGTTTTTTTTAACACAACATACAACAGTTATATGACATCCAAGCATAAAATCACAGTGAATTACTCTGCTTGTGTCTCTCACATTTACACATGTGCACTACATTTAGGTTATTAGCAGGTTTAGCTGTATATACATGTTGGTTATATTAGCGACCTAGTACAGGTTCTAGCTGGCCAGCTACAATATATATATTGTAGACCCTCCCATGCCACATATAAGGTGCTCTCTGAAATCTCACCCTATTTGCCTTTCAAAATAGTTTAATTGTTTCTTGGATAGCATTGATAATACATCTCACTTGTACTTGTGTCCTGTGCTAATTATGAAAAAAATAAAGATTTTTACTGGACATGTTGATGTTATTTTAGTAAAGGCAAACAGGTCATTTTGCAAATGAATTTTACCCAGAGTTTAGTGGATGTGGTAAAAGTTCATTTTGCAAAGAATACTTAGTCGCAGGGGCGGACTGACCATTCGGGCACTGTGGCACCCGAGGGACCCGTGCCACTAGGGGCCCCATCAGGGTTGTCAGCCTCAGCAAAACCAGGGACAGTATGTAAAAATCTGTGTTTTTTTTTAACCACTTGCTTACTGGGCACATAAACCCCCTTCGTGCCCAGGCGAAATTTCAGCTTCCGGCACTGCGTCGCTTTAACTGACAATTGCGCGGTAGTGTGACGTGGCACCCAAACAAAATTGGCGTCCCTTTTTTCCCCACAAATAGAGCTTTCTTTTGGTGGTATTTGATCGCCCGTGCGGTTTTTATTTTTTGCGTTATAATGAAAAAAAGAGCGACAATTTAAAAATATATATATATTTTTTACTTGTTGCTATAATAAATATCCCATTTTTTTTTATATTTTTTTTTCTCAGTTAAGGCCGATACGTATTCTTCTACGTATTTTTGTAAAAAAAAAAAAAAAAAAAATCACAATAAGTGACTGCTTTGCGCAAAAGTTATAGCACCTACAAAATAGGGGACATAATTATGATTTTTTTTTTTATATTTTTTTTTTACTAGTAATGGCGGCGATCTGCGATTTTTATTGGGACTGCGATATTGCGACGGACACATCGGACACTTTTGACACATTTTTGGCGCCATTCACATTTATACAGCGACCAGTGATAGAAAAAATGCACTAATTACTGTATAAATGTGACTGGCATTGAAGGGGTTAACACTAGGGGGTGAGGAAGGGGTTAAATGTATTGCCTGGGTGTGTGCTAACTGTATGGGGGGAGGGGGGTGACTGGGGGAGGTGATCGATGCTGTCTCCCTATGTACAAGAGAAACAGCATCTGTCACCTCACTGACAGGACG
Organism: Rana kukunoris; assembly: GCA_029574335.1. Classification (NCBI taxonomy): domain Eukaryota; kingdom Metazoa; phylum Chordata; class Amphibia; order Anura; family Ranidae; genus Rana; species Rana kukunoris. Next base: position 206,979,075 of record CM056054.1, on the reverse strand, counting down.
TGAAGCTCTGTGTTTACACTCAGAGCTCCACGTCCCTGCTGTCTCACCGACGATCGCGTGTACCTGACGGACATCGCGGCCGCCGGGTACACGCATCGGATCCTCGGTGATGCGTCGGGACTGTTTTTCCCCGCCGCGGGCCACCCTGTGGCGCGCGCGGGGAATTACAAGCAAATCACGTCCAAAGACGTGACCCCGGCGCCTCAGGTCCGCGCTGTTCACGTCTTTGGACGTGATGCGGTTTCCAAGTGGTTAATATCTGTCCCTGAAATGTCCCTTATCAACATCCTTTTGGTCTAAAAATCCCAAGATTATAGCTGCCCCGCCTCTCCAGTACTTTTTCAGTATGTGTGTGTTTGTGTGTGTATTCTGTGTTTGTATACTGTATGTGTGTTTGTGTATACTGTGTGGCCCCATAATCTATTGTCTGGGGCCCCCATAATCTCCTTTTGCTCGGGTGCCCCATAATCTCCTATTGCTCAGGTGCCCCAATTTCTCCTATTGCTCGGGTGCCCCATAATCTCCTATTGCCCAGGGGTCTCATAATATCCTATTGCCCAGGGGCCCCATAATCTCCTATTGCCCGGGGGGACACATGAGTTGTCAGTCCGCCCCTGGCCAGACGCGTGCAAGCAAAATAAAAATAAAAAGGCATATTTGCTTGCATAAAATCGGATAATGGAAGTCAGCAGAATTTCATACACCAATGTCTCTCCCCTCTTTCCCATTTCTCTTTCCCATTTTTGTAAGAAGGGTAAGCTCCTGTGGGGTGCTAAGAGTGATCAAGGTAGCATAGAAATATTACTGAGTATTGTATGGGTTCTCCTGTTAAGCAAGCTTGCTCAAAAGAGGAGAGTTCCCATACAGAGTGAAACTCAGTAGGCAGTGAACGCAAGTGAACACGACGTATGAAGTCCAAGTCTTGCACAGAAGATAAAGTCCAGTTCATGAGCTGACATGAGTCATTGATTAGTGGAAAAATTAAGGAGTCACGAAGACCCTCGCTGTTGCAGTGCCAATAGACGCAGGTCCCTAATGCATGGTTGAAAGTCATACGACCCCAAGATAGGTGTCATGAAGCTTGGGTGGGGGGATATATTAGGATATTTACTTTACTGCCAGACAGTCCATATAGCGGTTACCACTAGTGGATGGTGTTTAATGGTGCGAGCAAGTGTCTTTTCCAGGCGCCAGGGTAATACCAGACGAAGGGGGGGGGGGGTATGGTTGCCTGTTCCAAGTGCACCCATAGATTCTTTCCGTTTGTTGTGCACCTAACAACCACCCTCACCAGGTGGGTGGCTTCTCAGTACTTCACGGGGTCAGGGAATTCAGCACCTCCTTGTGCTTTGGGTAGAGAAAGTAAAAAGCCTCTTTAAATAAGATTACTCAATTAAACCTTTATGTCTATGAAGATACTCATAGATATGAGAATTTTGATGTCTAACATGGGAGATTTCATTTATTCGGCGGGGCTGCCCATTGATTTCAATGGGCAGGGGCACTTTAGGAGCGGTGTATACACCGCTCTTACAGCGCCTCAAAGATGAGGCTAGCAGGACTTTTTTGAGCGTCCAGCCAGCGCACCGATCCAGTGTGAATGCTCTCTGGCTTTCACACTGGAGTAAGAAAAGAGGCTCTTTCAGGGCGCTTTGCAGGCGCTTTGCAGGCGTTATTTTTAGTGGTCAGACAGGTTGGGAAATCTGGTTCATCTGTCCTTGCTTCCCCTGAGATAACTGTTATCAGAAATGTTTCTCCTTTCTCTATGCTCTAGGTCTAGAACTGAACAGCCATGTGGAGCTTAGGGGTCATCTGAACATTCATGTTCATTCCTCAAGATAAACCAAAGGTCATCTTCAGACTGTTGCATTGTGCAGGCATATCCAACTCTCCTATGATTTTTTAGACTCAGCTTTGCTGACATCTAGCCTTACAATGATTTGCCATTTTCTGCTCCACAGAAAGTCAATTTCAGACTGTTGCAATATGCTTGAATTTCCAAACATCCTCAGGTTTTCATATTCTGCCTTACTAAAAATCTATCCTTACAGAGATTTTCCCTTCCTGATCCACAGCATCTTATAGCTAAACAGATGTAACTTAGGTAAAAAAAATCTCAAGATGTATTTTGCTATATGACAGTTAGTAGGGGAAGGTTGGACCCTGACGCAAACGGTTTCATGCTGTGTGCACATTAACTTTGTTTATTAAAATACTAAGGGGTTATTTTATCATTAAAAGCTATTTAATTTCCTTAGACCATGAATCTTAATTTTACTACATAATATTTATCAGAGTATTGAATTAAGTAGATTGTGCAACATGTCTTCACATCTCTCTCTAAATTGGCCCCTACATAGTCAACTAAAGTCTTTAAAGGAGTTGTAAATAAATACAAAGAAATGCTGAAATGACTGTTTACAGGGTATAGAGACATAGGGCCAGATTCACAGAGCGATTACGCCGGCGTTGCAGGAGATGCGCAGCGTAAGTCTAAATTTGCGCATGCGTTTCGATGCGCCGCATCCCCAAAACGAGATACGCAAGAAATCTACTTTTTTTTGACCGGCGTAATTTCGATAGACCGGCGTATCCGTCCGCGCAAAACTGCGCTAGACACACCATTGATTTGCTATTCAAATATGCAAATGAGGGAGTTACGGGGATCCACAAAAGAACGTTGGTGCAGCGCAGGCTACGCGCTGTGCGCAACAGCTGCACGTCCTGTCTAAAATTAGATCATATAAAAGGTGGTATAAAATTAGACAATTCGTCTACATGTCAGCTAAAGCAACACTGTTAGTGAGTCACACTTGCTGCCCAACAAACTGTATGCCAACATGCCAGTGGCATCCATGCTCATAGCTATACTACTGACTTTAGATGAGCAAAGAAGGAGGAGGGCACGGAGGAGGGCACGGAGGAGGGCACGGGAGAGGATTTTTTTTCCCAAAAAACATTTCTTTGCTTTTATAAACATTTTTACAAAAAAATATACATACATATATACATCAATACATAACATACATACAAATTACAAACACGGTCTCACTATCTTTCAATAGCCCTTTAAAACCTTGATGGATATAATAATCTAATCTGATACAAGCCCCTCACTCTTCACTTGATATATCACACACGCATAGACATCTTTGGCATGAGTGATTCTGAGGTGTCTTGCATCTTCAGATTCACCTCTCATGCCATCCTGGAATTAACCACAACCCTGCAGGAGGACATCACCAGCCCAACACATGACACCACCCATGACACCCATGACAGCTACATATACAATCCTAGCCCCATCCCCACAGATTTCGAACAGAACATGTATGGGGACAGCTGGCTGGTTGGTGAGTGACATGGGTGGCAGGCATGACTGCCCCCCCCCATGATGCTGAAATCACAAGGGGCACATGCACTACTAACATCCTCCTGTCTTATCCCTTCAGGGTGACTCTGCATATGTACTGGGACCCCATCTCATGACTCCTATACGGAACCCCCCATGGTACCCTGTTGTATTCCCCAAACTTTGTATGCCAGATCATCGGTGCATGTTGCATGCTGCACAACTTCGCAGTGAGAAAGGGCCTGCATATTGACATAAGTGATGACCTGACCCCTGAACCAGACAATCCCCCCCTAACCGAGGCTACCCCGTCTTCTGAGGGAAGAGCAGCCAGGAGCCAGCTCACATTAGGCATCTTTGCACGTTAAACACACACATTAATCATGGCACAATGAGAATGCATGCATGCACACCACTGTGGTCCCTAGCACAGACACATCACATCCTCATCACATTGGATTGGCACAAGCCCACTATGCAGGACTTGTGAGCAGCAACGCCATGCCACGGCTCCAATTATGTTACTGTACATTCATACACCATTTACACGGACCTGGGGATCACTTCTCCACCACAAATGAGGGTGACACCCCTTTTTCGGCAGGAATGTCACCCCCACATTCCAAAATCATTTATAAACCAAACCAAAAAAAAATAAAATTGACCAACAAAAATAAAAAATGCCCAGCAAAAATGTAATTTAAAAAAAATAACAAAAAAGAAAACACATAAAAGACAAAAATCACTCTGCAAAACAGTCCCCAAATATCTCAAAGACACGTCACAAACAAACAAACAAACGCTAATAAACAACAGAACAAAAGCACCTTGCTGTATAGGAAGGGATACAAAGGGATGTACTTTTGCAAAGGAAGTGCGTTTGTCTCTGTCTATTTAAGCTGTCTGCGTAGTTCACTAAGTTGCCCGTGTCCACTTCCAATTTCACTGATTGCGCCGTTCCCGAGTTGTGAGCATGCGCACAGAGGTGCTGACCATGGTCTGCTTCATGTGCGCATGCGCGAGCCGGCCGGCCCTTCATTTGTATGGGGTCATGGCTTATTTCAATGAAACACGCCCACGTCCTTCCCAATTTAAATTACTCTGCCTTACGCCTCGGAATTAACGTTACTCCGGCGCTAATTTCTGCGCAAATACTACGAGGATACGGTGATTGCGCCTCTACATTGCGCCGGTCTAACGTAAAGGAGGTGCGCTATGCTGGTCAAAAAATGCGCCAATATACATGAATCTGGCCCATAATAGTTAACTGATTCCTTTTAAAAACGATTAAAAATAGATAAAAATCAATCATATATTGTACCTACAGTTTCTAGTTTCGTTTTTGCATGTTGTTTCCTGCCTCTCTGCTGTACAGAGCCACCAAGCCATACAGGGTAGCGATGGTTTGGAAAACGAAACTGGAGGTGCTGTGGGGTATTAGACACACAGTAATCACACCTCCTTGAAGTTAGTGACCACAGAGATTAAGCTCCCAGCACTGTGGTTATCAGGAAACAGACAACCAGGAAAGGTGGAGATCAGAGAAGAATTACAGCAACTTGAGAGCAAAAACAAACAAACAATGAGGACATGAAAACAGCACTGCATTAAGGTAAAGGAAGCTATTAAGATAAAAAATGTTTTCCTTCACAAACCCTTTAAGATAAACGTTATTTTGCAAATAAAAAAATATGCATTTATAGTTTTTTCTTAAATGCCTGTAAAGCATTTCACCCATGATCAGCAGATTGTGGGTTATAATGCCACAGTCCTGCAGACTGTCTGCCCATACCTCTGATACAGGCAGGCAGTTACACTCTGACAGAAAAACTCAATGTTCTACTAAATTTTTCAACAGTGTCCTTGTAGTTCATTGAAAACCACAAGCCAACAGCCACAAAGGCTATGGATACTTGCAGGGGCGGACTGAACATTGAGTCACTCGGGCACTGCCCGAGGGCCCCATGCCACTAGGGGGCCCCATCAGGGTTGCCAGGCTGAGTAAAACCAGGGACAGTATGTAAAAATCTGTGTTTTTGTTACATCTGTCCCTGATATGTCCGAAACTGACATGCTTTTGATGTGAAAATCCAGAGATTTTAGCTTCCCCGCCTCTGCACTGCCTCCTGGCGTGGTGGCCATCTGTAAGCCCGGGGGCCCCATAATCTTCTAAAGCCCGGGGGCCCCATGAGTTGTCAGTCCGCCCCTGGATACTTGTAGTTTTCACATTCACAGAACTCTGTGAATGAATGATGCAGCCAGATGGGTGGAGCATGGCCACATTCTTCTTAGATTGTGACAGCGAGCGGGGAAAGGGGATGGGGGGGGGGCTCTGGGGGCTGGTTGATGCATCTGTAGCATATTGCACTTCCTACCCTGAATATGGGTGTAACATGTAATAAAATGTGAATTTATCCTTTATAACAAGCACAACAGCAGAAGCACTGGAGTTGTTTAAGTTGTTCACTTATAAGTTTTGCTCATCTTGCTCCCCTTCCCAACAGTGACCCAGTAGTCTTCTATCCTTGTAATTTCTAATGCATCCATTTTCAACCAGGGTTGTGTGGAACCCTAGGGTTCCTTCAGAGGTTGCTAAGGGTTCCTTGAGCTGTTGCTGAATGATTTTGAATGTGATGGTGCTTGAATAGATCTAGGGCCAACAACATTTGGCAAAGCCAGCACTAAGACACCAGTGATCTTTTTAGCTGTCCATAAGGGTGGTTTTTTGACCACTACTTTAAGGGTTACAATCATCCTACTTACCACAAATGTCATGGAAATTTTTCTCATTGACCCCCAAATAATTAGGTTTTAGTAAGGACTCACAAAAAACTTGAAAACTATTTTTGGGGTTCCTTTGGGGTACAAAGGTTGAGGAAGGATGTTCTAATGTGAACACAAAGCAGGAGACACAGAAGGAGGGGTCAGGGTGAGCTGAGCTGCTTGGTTACTACTGGGATAGGAGATAAGAGTTTGTGAATGGTCTTGCAGCCTCTTAGGACCTGATTTGCTGAAAAACTTTTCTCCCTAGGCAGAGTCTTAAAAGGGGGGCTGCAACCTTTTACTTTAATTTGCCTAAGCATGGAATCTTTTACTTTTTTACAAACACATTTAGTGTATGTGTCAGTAGGGGTTGTTCTAAAGCTCACTGACTGCTTGTTTTAATTTCCACAGCCTGGTCACAATTATACTTTGTAGTACATCTTTGAGGAGCAAAGGAACTGCCATTATTTATCTCTTTTTGAAAATACTAGCTGCTTGGCTGTGTCTGGCTTCAGGATTTGCAAATCAGGTACGCTGAAATGACATGCTACAAATGAGTCTTTAAAAAATGGGCGGAACTCCTGATCTCTAGGTTCGTTCCAAGAAAGTGACCCAGCAATGGCAGCCATTTTTTATGACAGGTGCTTAAAGGCCAACTCTAGCATGGGCATAAATGTAGAAATGTCAGGTCCCTTAGCAAATTAAACAATCAGCTGTGCTGCTATACTTAACTTATATATGGCTCTATCTCTCACTCGTTTACTGATCTAGCACTGGTCCTCTTTCAGGTGCCCACTTTCCAAGTCCAGAGTATTAAGGTTCCACTACCCACCTTGGACTCACATGAAATGCTGTAGAGACAGAAGCATCATGTCACATTAGACCCCTGGAAAAAGATAATAAATATACAGTTGTGCTACTTTTCTTTTTTTACCATGCAGGGGCTCTTTAGTGGGGAAGGGGTTAAACAGATAGAGAAATTCTAAACATGGAGCTGAGCTTTAAGACCCCACTCACAATCACTAAGAGATTGATCTAATTCAGTGACTTCAATGCTTTCTGGTCACTGACCATAAACAATTTTGCATATATGAGTTATTCCATTAGCTGTTGCATGGTTGTTCAAGGTCAGGCCCGTCGGAACCCGACAGGCAAACCAAGCAATTGCCTGGGGCCCCGAGCTGGCCAGGGGCCCCAGCAGGGAGGGCCCTTGCCGCTGCGTCCTCCTGCAGTCCGGTCGGCCGTGTACCATAACCGCGCGGTACAGGAGATTCAGGTTCCTGTTCCCGGCCGGACTGACAGGAAGTGCACACACTGAGTGTTCACTTCCTTTCAGTCCGGCCCCGGGAACAGCAAACTGAATCTCCTGTACCGCGCGATGATGGTACACGGCCGACCGGACTGCAGGAGGACGCAGCGGCAAGGGCCCTCCCTGCTGGGGCCCCTGTGTGGACACCAACATATGCCGGCGTGTGCATGTGAGGCGGAGGATAGAGGTAAGCCGCCAACCAGACCCCCCCCCCGCTTCTCAACTTGAAAGGTCGCTTTTTTTTTTTTTTGCTTGGGGCCCCCAAATTTCTTCAAACGGCCCTGTTCCAGGTCAGTGACTCAGAAGCCTGAAAAAAGTCAGGCACCTAGCATTTTCAGAAGGAAATTAGCAGTCTGTGTATTTCTTGTGTGAAGGGGGCCCTAGAGTTTCATTTAATCTTTTTGCATGTAATTTACTTGCCCACAATTGTTGGGTATTTGATACAACCACTTTTCCTAATCACAAAATTAGTAATTGTGCAATGTGGACATGTATTTGTGTTTCTTTACAAAAACGATCTGCATTGCTTCAGATTGCCAGACTTCAAAGCAATCTACACAGCAGCTTTTGCAATTCTCCCTCAGCAACATCTACACTATATGTATGCCTGATAACGGAGATATGAATACACGCTCCAACATTTCTGAAAATCAACACTTGACTGTGACAATAGAATCCCAGCAGGTCATATGCTGATTTACAGTGTAACTTCTTTTTCATTACAGCACGGAATAACGACACATTGAAATGCATCAATAATTCTTTGCATGACAAGGTGGCCTCCTGCCACTCATACGAGCCTGTCAACAATCACGGTAAATGACAGAGACAGAATTATGCAAATAATTCAGAGCTCTGCAGAGTAACAAATACATCTTGTTTCATCTATAAAGGGCAATTATTTATACAGTGTATAAAAACGTAAAGTACAACATTGCCTCCGCTGAACAAAAGGTGATTGCATGTCATGTCTTCCTAAGCAATCCAAAAATTAAAGGAACAAATCAGCTTAGAGCATATCGTTTTTGAAGGTAACAAAACCAGCATTTCATAATTTGTATGTTGCTATATATTTTTTTTATCATTAAATCCAATTACAACCTATAATTTTGTTTTTATTACTGTCGGCATCAACAGTATTAGTCTGGCATCAACAGTATTAGACATGAGTTTCTTTTTAAAGCAGAACATCATTTTAAAAAGGAAGTTTCGCTGATCTTCCTCCTCCCTCCTCCTTTTCCACTTTTGGCCCTTTTAGGGAGCAGGTACCTACTTCCATTTCCTCTGGGATTGCCCCTGCCCGCAACCTCCTGGGACACGTCACAGGTCCTAAGAGGCTGCAGGACCATTCACAAATTACAGCATGACTCATACATGATCAGTGGGGAGCTGGCTGTGAAGTCACAGGCAGTTTGCTTCCCATAAGACTGGCGAATAACCAGCCTGGATGACCGTGCTGGATCCCTGGAGTGGTAAGTATATTTTTATAGTACAGTATTTGTGGCTGCTGACTTTTTCATTTTTTTTTTTCCAATGTGAAGGCTCTCTTAAATTTTTATATCGAGTTGCAGCTATGGTTAAAATGCTTTGTACTAGTAGCAAAGTTGAGATCTGGAAACTTTGCTCTCTTATGCCCTGTACACACGATCGGTTCGTCTGATGAAAACGGTCCGATTTACCATTTTCATCGGACGAAACGATCGTGTGTGGGCCCCATAGTTTTTTTTCCCATCGGTGAAAAAACGTAGAACCTGTTTTAAAATTATCTGATGGTTAAAAAAACGTAGAAAAAAAACTATCGTATGTGAGCAAGTCCATCGGTTAAAAATCCACGCATGCTCAGAATCAAGTCGACGCATGCTCGGAAGCATTGAACTTTATTTTTCTCAGCACGTCATGGTTTATAACTACTTGCCACCCGCCAATGACTTATTGACGTCAGCAAAGTGGTTTCAATATCCTGAGTGGACGTCATATGACGTCCTCAGGATATTGAGCCGGGGGCGCGCATCGCGGCGATCGTTGTTGCAGGGTGTCAGTCTGACATCCCGCAACACCGATCTAGGTAAAGAGTCTCTCACGGAGACTCTTTACCGCATGATCAGCCATGTCCAATCACGGCTGATCACAATGTAAACAGGAAAAGCCGGTAAACAGGAGAGCCGATCGGCTGCTCTGCTGACAGGGGGGGTTTGTGCTGATCGATTATCAGCACAGCCCCCCGAGGATGCCCACTGGACCCCCAGGGATACCCACTGGACCACCAGGGATGCCACTAGACCACCAGGGATGTAAAACAAAGGTATGCCACCCTAGACCACCAGGGGTGACACAAATAATGAATGCCAATCAGTGCCCGCAATGGATTCCAATCAGTGGCCCAACAATGGGTGGAATCATGGGGGCAAGTATTGGGGACTTGATTGGGCAGGCATTGTTTGGCACTGATTGGCATCCATTAGTACAACACATATGTGCCGCCCATCAGTGCCGCATATCAGTGCCAATCTATGTCCATTCGTGCCACCTATCAGTGCCCATCCAATGCCGCCTATCAGTGCCCATCCATGCCGCCTATCAGTGCCCATCCATGCCACCTATCAGTGCCCATCCATGCCACCTATCAGTGCCCATCCATGCCACCTATCCGTGCCCATCCATGCCACCTATCCGTGCCCATCCATGCCACCTATCTGTGACCATCCATGCCGCCTATCCGTGCCCACCTGTGCCGCCTATCTGTGCCCATATGTGCCGCCTATCCGTGCCCATCCATGCTGCCTATCCGTGCCGCCTATCAGTGCCCACCTGTGCCACCCATTAGTGCCGCATATTAGTGCCCATCATCAGTGCCCATCAATGCCACCACATCAGTGCCACCTCATCAGTGCCCATCAGTGCCGCCTTATCAGTGCCCATCAGTGCAGTACCATCAGTGCTTATCAGTGAAGGAGAAAACATACTTATTTACAATGTTTTATAACAGAAACAAAAAAAATCGATAATTTTTTTTTTTGCAGAAAATAAAAATACCAGTGGTGATCAAATACCACCAAAAGAAAGCTCTATTTGTGGGTACAAAATGATAAAAATGTAGTTTGGGTACAGAGTAGCATGACCGCGCAATTGTCATTCAAAGTGCAACGGCACTGAAAGCTGAAAATTGGTCTGGGCGGGAAGGTGTATAAGTGCCCTGTATGGAAGTAGTTAACTGATGGTGTGTAGGCAAGACTGATGAAAGTCAGCTTCATCGGATATCTGATGAAAAAATCCATCGGTCCGTTTTAATCGGAAAAACCGGTCGTGTGTACTAGTGTTGCTCACGAATATTCGCATTGCGAATATTCGCTACGAATATTGCATATTCGAGTATTCGCGAATAACGCGAATATCGCGGCGAATATTCGCTATTTCGAATATTCGAATGTTTTAAAAAATTTTTTAGAACAGATCACATCCTAGAGATCCCCATCGACGTCTAAAAGCATTGCTGGTATGATTAGAGACCTTGGGCCGAGTAGCTGCAGCGCTCATTTTATATTGCCGAAAAATCGCAATGCGATTATTCCGTAATAGCGATATCGCGCGATTATTTTATATTGTAATATATCACGAATATTCTGAGCCAATCAGAGTGCTCCATTTCGCATTTCTCGAAATTTCGCAATTATTTTATATTGTAATATATCACGAATATTCTGAGCCAATCAGAGTGCTCCATTTCGCATTTCTCGAAATTTCGCAATTATTTTTATATTGTAATATATCACGAATATTCTGAGCCAATCAGAGTGCTCCTTCCGCATTTGCCGAATATTCGCAATTTTTTGTGTATTGTAATATATCACGAATATTCTGAGCCAATCAGAGTGCTCCTTCCGCATTTCTCGAATATTCGCAATTATTGTGTATTGTAATATATCACGAATATTCTGAGCCAATCACAGTTTGCTCCTTCCGCCGCATTTCTCGAATATTCGCAATTATTGTGTATTGTAATATATCACGAATATTCTGAGCCAATCACAGTGCTCCTTCCGACATTTCTCTCGAATATTCGCAATTATTTTGTATTGTAATATATCACGAATATTCTGAGCCAATCAGAGTGCTCCATTCCGCATTTCTTCGCAATATTTCGCAATTAATTTTATATTTTGTTTCCAATATCATTCAGCGAATATTCTGAGCCAATCAGAGTGCTCCATTCCGCATTTCTCGAATATTCGCAATTATTTTATATTGTAATATATCACGAATATTCTGAGCCAATCAGAGTGCTCCATTCCGCATTTCTTGAATATTCGCATTCGCAATTCGCAATTTGCAATTCGCAATTCGCAAAAAATTCGCGAAAAATTCGCAATCATTTAATTTCCAAAAAATATCACGAATATTCGTATTTAGCGAATATATGTCGAATATTCGACTATATATTCGAGATATATCGCGAATTCGAATATGGCATATTCTGCTCAACACTAGTGTGTACGTGGCATTACCGTCTTCTCAGCTATTCAGGTATGTTCAAGAGCATATCCTTAGTATTGGGAGGGTGAAAGGAGGTGGGTAAAAAGGAGTTCCTTTCAGTACAGGAAAAAAGGCTGCATGGAAAATAAGTTTATTAATACCTATTTTTCCAAGTTCCCTTATTGTCATTCTGTGCTGTATTCAAGAGACACCTCTGCCTGAAGAATCATATTAAACCCTTCCAGGTATGTCAGATGTCTGGTCACTTTTTCATGCTCTGGGGAAATTGCATATTGTCTCACAATTTCTAAGAAAGCACGCCTCCAAAGTCTAGTTTCCTTAGATGACTTCATGCTATAAATGTCATTGTAAACTCACTATATGGACAAGCCAACCTACTAATCTTCTTTCAAGAATGTGCTAGCTTCCTTAGAAAGTAATTTTGCTCCAATTAGGGTGGGTTGACTATTTCTTTGCACTTGAGTCCTATATACTACAGCTATAACATCCCAAAATACCAACCAAGCCACTAACTTCGGTCCTCCCAAGACCTCCTGCTTTCTTGCTCCCTTGTTACCTCCAGGATTTCTCCAGAGCATCTCCCATCCTTTGGAACTCCCTTCCCCAATCTGTCTGACTGTCCCCTAATCTATCCATATTTAGACGATTCGCGAAAACTCTTCTCTTTAAAGAAGCTGTAACGGTCACCACCGTTTACGACCTTCCATCAACCCACGGCAGCTTATACTACACTCCAACCAACAGGACCCGATCCATCCCATTTCCCCAGAATGAAGACGAGACTCAGCTCTGTACTTGTTCCAAAATGTATGAACGCTTTAATGGTTTCCTCTCAGCTTTCTATGCAGTTACAAGCATGTGTCAGTAATCAAAGGGACAATGAAATCTCCACCCCCCTCATCACACATTGGGGCTTCCATAGAGATTTTAGAGAGACACTTTGGCACCGGATGATCTAATTACTACACCTGAGCAGCCACATTCCTTTATCAATAGAAATTAAACAAAACAGTATCACACAATGAGTTGCCCTTCAATCCACATCTTTAGACAGACGGGCTGTCTCCGACAGAAAGGTAGTCACACCTGGGCATCAATAGGCTTTAAACCGTGTTATCACACAATGAAATGTCTTTGGAGCAGACCTGAATTAACACCTCTACAGCCTCACACAATGGATAATGGAATGTCTTTCAGGAGCCAGCCTCACTTAACATTTCAACAGCCTGTTACACAGAGGAATGAGTCACTGTCCTATTGACCTGGTCAGGTCGACATTAACCAACACCTGTAATATCTCAAGATATCCTGCAATATGAACTATTATTAATATCCCATCTCATGTAATACATGAATTATGATGTATTAGCCACCCTATGCCCAAAAGGGCACAGGGTGAACTTAGTCCCAAGAGTTATTAGTGACGCTGACACAGGAGTACCTCTCATCCTTCCAAAGTCTCTGGTTGTCACGGGTCATTCCGTTACAGAAGCCTATTCTGGTTCTAACTAACACTGGTTTACTTCCTCCATTAGCTCATCCCCATAGCTATTACCTTTTTTATCAATTGACCCTCCCTTTTTATATTATAAGCTCTAATGAGCAGGGCCCTCTGATTCCTCGTGTACCAAATTGTAATGTAACTGTAATGTCTGCCTTGATTTTGTTAAGTGCTGCACGAACTGTTGACGCTATAGAAAACCTGTATAATAATATAATAATATAACTTGGAATATTTAGTCTCTACCAAGGCAAGCATGTTCCTAAATCCAATTATCTGGCCATGCCGCAAAAGCACACAGGAGTCTGCGAAACAGAAACTTTAGTTAGTTATTCTTGGTATATTTTTGAATAATATTCTAATATTATTAATATCTGTATCTGGCATTTGTTAATTAAAAGTCATACTTATAAGTATTTGTGTGATCTCTCTTTTCACATATTGAATACAACTCCAAAAACATAACCTAGCGTGGGAGGGGACCAGCAACCAACATGCCTAGAAGGACACTAGGCGCTAAAGATTCTTTAACCAGCAGTTTCTCTTGAAATATGGTCCAAGAATCCAAGCATTCCTCATGTTCCTTTAACAAGGTCATTGTCAATGTGTTGATGAGCTGCTCTATGTTCCATTTAATATACTCTATGGTCTAAACAGTAGTCATATCCACTGCTCCAACACCAAGGATTGCCACTTGGTCAAAGTTTTTTTAGGTCATTCTTTAACCCAACAGTTTTTATGTATTTTAGACACTTTGCTGGTGATTTCTCTGTTTCCAAATGTTTAGATCTGCATACCTGGGGCATTACTTCAATGTTAGAATTGAACAAATTTAACAAATAGGCACCAGGTGCTGTGCAATCACTAAATAATACTATTGATCTAGAAAAAAAACAAAAAAACATTAAGAGGTGCTTGGACTTTTAATGTGAGTTCATACGACGTAGTAAGAGGGCAAAAACATTTGGAAAACTCATTGGCTGAAGTTTGGCTGCTCACAAAAGACACACCTACTTTCCGCTAGCTACCCAGCAGGTTGCTATAAAAACCATGCACCTATGGAGGAAGCGCCAAACCAAAGAACAAAAAAGTAAAATTACATTTATTGGTTTACACCACAGAAAAAAAAATAACAGCCAATGAATGGTTCTTTGTTTAAATTAAGAACCTTGGATGGGCTCAAAAATAGGACTTGTCTGTATAGATCTATGTAGGGAAGCAAATTGCTGGTTCAGAAGAGTTATGCCGCGTACACACGATCACTTTTCGGCATGGAAAAAATTACATTTTTCCAACTTCATCATTAAAAACGATGTTGCCCACACACCATAGTTTTTAAAAAATGATGAGCAAAGCGTGGTGACATACAACACGTACGACGGCACTCTAAAGGGGAAGTTCCATTCAGGTCCCATCTCATAACTTGGAGAAAGAAAGTGCAGCGCTATACTAATTAGTTTTGTGAAAATGCTGCCAAATTCACATGACATAATAATGTGAAATCAAACAAAAATTGTATGTAAAAACATAGTAAAAGACAATTGTATTCAAATACAAATATAAAGCAGGATCTGTCATACCAATATTTGACATGATTGAACAATCAAAAAGGTAAATGTATAAAACATAAAGCATATACAGTATATATAATGGCATGTAAATAGTAATGAGCATCTAATTCAAACTTTACCGAAACATATATCCCAATGGACAGCAAAGCAGCATACAATAAAACATAAAAAACATGCATGCCTTATAAGTAGTGACCAGTAAGGGGCCGTGATCAGCTGCCATAAGCAACACTAAGCCACTCTAATGGACCACAGCACTACCCCATACAAAAAGGTCTGCCCAAAAACTAAGTTAATGCAGTGCATAACAATAAAGAAACAGGAACCACATAAAAATCTGTCTGTTGGGGACACACAGAATAAACAATGAGAGCAAGGGAAGACTGAGGGGCGGGTCCGGTGATGTAGGAGAGGACATACATCCCAATCCGCGTCACGTCATAGTTAACCGCACCCCCATGCCTGCCCATGTCATGGGAGAACTAGACGATGGACAGCACAAAGATCTATGGCCAATCCAAAGTAGGTGGGCGCGGCGCCGATAACGTCATCGACACCGCCGCTCACAACCAATCCAAGGGGAACCGCATCCGTGACTGACAGGCTTGAGCAGCCAGACATGCAGTCCAATGGGCGGGCAAGACGATGGACAGCACAAAGATCTGTGGCCAATCCAAAGTAGGTGGGCGCGGCGCCGATAACGTCATCGACACCGCCGCCCACAACCAATCCAAGGGGAACCGCATCCGTGACTGACAGGCTTGAGCAGCCAGACATGCAATCCAATGGGTGGGCGAGACGTCAAAAACGTCATCTAAACTTCCGCCCATTGATTTGAATGGATAAGCACGGTGACGGCTGTACGTCCCCATTGCCTCCGCCCATCGGGAGGCACAGGCGCATGGCCGATCGGGAAGCGGGTAAAACTACCCCCACTTCCCGAACGTACATAGATGCGTCATGACGTGACCCTCATGGACTGAAGACGAGGGGGGAGGGGTGGAAGTCCATGTCTCCAGAGAAGGAACACTCCACCCTGGGCCATGAATTCCAACCCCAGGGGACACCCTCCCATATAAGCCATGAACAAGCTAATAATGACACCAAGATGTATTTATGGGAGAACAGTAATGTTAATGTGTAAAACAACATAACAACAAGTTGTGCAAAAGCAAAACTTTAGTAAACTAGAAAAATAAGGACAACCAGTGTAACACCTAAATGGACATGAACGTCACAAACTGCCCAATAGATGGACGCATATCCACAAAAAGGGGGAAAAAAAACACTGGAATGGGTATATAATTATATAATTCTTTCTTCTCTCCAAAATGTGGACACATGAGCACAGGAGCTCACGCCCGGTTAATGAAGCAATTGACATCCCAATCCACATTCATACCGTGGGGCGTGTAGCTCCTGAGCTCATGTATCCAAAAAGTCTCCAAACGGGAGACACCTCTAGTACAAGAGTCGCCCCTCCAGTGGGGGACAAACTTATCAATGACTTGGAAGGAAGTACCCCTGGGGTCACTGGCGTGGTGCTCCAAATAATGTCTGGAGACAGTGTGTTTAGGGCATCCCTTTTTGAGGAGGATGTCGTCGATATAACGCGCCCACAGGACCAATTCGGGTCTCTGTGGGGCATCGACGACATCCTCCTCCCACTGGGCCATAAACAAGTTGGCGAGGCTGGGGGCATATTTAGCCCCCATAGCCACGCCTTTGACTTGGGAAAAGAACTGGCCCTGAAACCAGAAGTAATTATGCTTTGTGGCAAAGTCCAATAACTCCATGATGAAGTTCCTCTGGATAACAGAAAGGGAATGGGATTGCGTGTAAGAAACAATTCCACTGCATCCAGTCCAATTGGTGGGAGATGCCTGTGTATAAGGCAGCAACATCTGCCGTTTACCACAGTATTTTTCCCTCCCTGATTATGAACAGCCTCCAGTCGTTTAATGATATCCTTGGTATCCCCTCATCAGAAAGGGAACCAATTTTACCAAGGGCTGCAGGTAGTGATCTATTATACCTGCCGATGCGAGATGTCATGGAGTCAATCCCGCTGACGATCGGTCGCCCCAGGGGGATTGACGGGGTCCTTGTGAACCTTCGGCAGGTAATAGATGACCGGAAAATACGTGGGGCCAAAGGGATCAAATAATCTGCCTCCTTCTTGTTCAAGATGTTAAGGGCCGAACCTTCTTTAATCAGAGCAGATAAGGCTTTTTTATATTTAAAAGTAGGATCCCCGGGAGAGGAATGATATATAGTGGTCTTGTCACTCAATAATCTATTCATCTCCCGGTGATACATTTTCCCTTATCTAATATTACCAGTTCCCCCGCCTTTGTCGGCTGGGCAAATTGATAATAATTTTTTTATTAGCACAAAGAGTCTGTAGGCCCGCTTGGATAGCCGGGATCTTGATGGACTCTCTTTTTAGGTAGCTTGTCCAAATCGCTCAAGACTAAGCTGCGGAACACATTAACAGAATGGGCTGTGTTTAGCCGCTGGGTTAAATAGAGAGGGGATTGGACAAGCCAGAGTGTATGGTCGCTACATTCGTGGTTGAATTTGAAGTACTAGGAGAGGGATTGGCTGGCAAAAAGCCAAAGACCTAACCCTGTGGGGGGGGACGTAGGTAGTGATAAAAAATGTCTCTGTATGTTTAATTTGCGAATGAATTTTTGCACATCAATGAAGGTGGAAAAACTATTGAGCTTCCTGGGGGAACAAATTTTAAACCCTTATCAAGGATAACCTGTTCCTCTTGAGAAAGCACAACTGAGCTAAGGTTGAATAGACCTAGACCTCTGAGATTTTTCTTTTTTTGTTGCTGAGCACGCCAGCCGCCTCTGGTGCCTCGTTTGGTCTTTGGCTGTGAGGTAAGTGGTATGTGGGAGGATGGAAGCCCTGAGGTCTGGGAAAACCCAAATGATCCTCGCAATCCCCATAATAGTGGGGATAAGGACGGGAATCATAATGGGTCCCATGTGTTTCTCCAATGTATGGAGTATTATAATAAGGGGATCGCACTGGAGTGTGGTGGGCAGATCCTCTTCTGATTGAACCACTCTCGTGTGCCCATCTAGGGGGGCCCCCATCGTAATCTCCAGGGTGTGTGTAATTATAACCTTGTTGGGTATAACTCCTGTTACCCCGATTTTGACCCCTCCCTCTATGTTGAAAACCCCTGCTATTAGAAGCAGGTAGATATCCACCCCGAGCCTCTGTGTGTGGAGGTGGATTTCTAGGGGGATTTTTAATATTGACTTTTTTAGGGGGAGGTTTTGGTGAGGGCTGAGGAGGAGCCTCATAAACCAACGTCCTAGCTGAAATGGCATCAGGAGGTGCAGAAATTTCCATATCAGATTGAATATTTTCAGGATTACTGGAAATTTTCTTCTGCCAATTAAAGACGCTTTTGGCTTTATAATCAGTTATGTCCCGATTATATTTTTTTTTGTTTTTTGGTTCTCTGCTCTTTCTCCTCTTTTTCGAGCAGAGTTTTTAAACCTGCAGACAATGAGACATATTCAGGGGTGTTGGCGGAAGAGGTAAGTTTCTCTCTGATTTCCTTAATCTCTTGGTCTATTGTATTCAGCCAAGCTTTTTTACGTTCCATCAAAAAGGTAATGAGCTGCAAGCCTGCCTCGTTAAAATATTTGTACCATGAAGCTAGATCTAATTCTCCCTGTTGGGGGGATACATCCCACGTAGACCTCGGGGGACCATAGATTCCTTTATATACTGTTCCAAAAACGCGATATCCCAATGGAGGTGAACCTCAGAGACCATGACGTTTTTTAACCTGACAAATACACCACTGATTTCAGTGTTGGGATTGTGGACTGTGAAAACACCATGGGTGTTAAAGGACCTAGAGATCCTATATTCAAATACATCCATGACAGACACAAAATGTAAAAAGCAGCAATTGATAATGTGTCAAGTAAGTATGTAAAAGTGGGGAAAACAACTGCGCTAATTATCAAAGAAAAGCAAAAAAACATGTAGCAGCCAGCACACAGACAAACAAAGTCAAAGTGAACGTGGAGAAAGAAAGTGCAGCGCTATACTAATTAGTTTTGTGAAAATGCTGCCAAATTCACATGACATAATAATGTGAAATCAAACAAAAATTGTATGTAAAAACATAGTAAAAGACAATTGTATTCAACATGTGTGGAATACTAATAAAGTCCATACATATGTTAACAAACTGATGAGTGAAGAAACCAACCAAACAAAATAAACAAAAATGAACAGTTCATAGGTGTGTCCCAAATGGATGAATGAAATCTTCACATATAATGCCAGTTCAAGGAAATTAAGACAACAATGATGGCTTGTCTGTAGTAACATTCAGACTATCAAAATCAATGGAAATGGATACTCTTACCAGCTGTGGTGGACTCACATGTTAGTACTAACAGCAAGTCGGATCAGGCATGGTGGTCACAACGGACCCTGGGCTCTGTGCGTGAAAGGTTTTGCAGCGATGGTCACCCCGGCTGAGATGATGGATTCAATCTTGGTCGGATACCTCACTTCAGGGACAGAAACCCGGATAGCAAAGGGCCAAAATGGAGGAATGGCCAGGCTCATGTATCAACACAACATGTGTGACATGGGAAAAAGAAAAAAGAAATGCTCCCAATGGTGCAGATCAAAAAACCAATGAAGGCTTTATTTAAAATAAATGAATAAAATCACGTGAAAAATGTATCTAAAAGCAGTATGGGGTACTATGGATGTTACCCGACGCGTTTCGGCTCAAAGCCATCAACAGGGGCATCTGTCTGTACACCCACACTGCTGAGTTTAAATAAGACAAGTAGTCCGGAACTACACCCCTGAAAGGGAGGAGACAGGAAGTGGACAATCTTGACAGGATATAGTACATCAAAACAAATGCTCTAATATACAAATATAAAGCAGGATCTGTCATACCAATATTTGACATGATTGAACAATCAAAAAGGTAAACGTATAAAACATAAAGCATATACAGTATATATAATGGCATGTAAATAGTAATGAGCATCTAATTCAAACTTTACCGAAACATATATCCCAATGGACAGCAAAGCAGCATACAATAAAACATAAAAAACATGCGTGCCTTATAAGTAGTGACCAGTAAGGGGCCGTGATCAGCTGCCATAAGCAACACTAAGCCACTCTAATGGACCACAGCACTACCCCATACAAAAAGGTGTGCCCAAAAACTAAGTTAATGCAGTGCATAACAATAAAGAAACAGGAACCACATAAAAATCCGTCTGTTGGGGACACACAGAATAACCAATGAGAGCAAGGGAAGACTGAGGGGCGGGTCCGGTGATGTAGGAAGGAAATACATCCAATCCGCGTCACTCGTAGTTAACCGCACCCCCATGCCTGCCCAATGTCATGTGGAGAACTAGACGATGGACAGCACAAAGATCTATGGCCAATCCAAAGTAGGTGGGCGCGGCGCCGATAACGTCATCGACACCGCCGCCCACAACCAATCCAAGGGGAACCGCATCCGTGACTGACAGGCTTGAGCAGCCAGACATGCAATCCAATGGGTGGGCGAGACGTCAAAAATGTCATCTAAACTTCCGCCCATTGATTTGAATGGATAAGCACGGTGACGGCTGTACGTCCCCATTGCCTCCGCCCATCGGGAGGCACAGGCGCATGGCCGATCGGGAAGCGCTCATCATCTGGGGTGCTCCCCAGATGATGATCGTTTGATCGAAACGCGTTGGGTCTTCTGCTGACTTTACTGCTAGATGTTTTTATATGCCTTGATATGTCTGCTGAAATGTGAGTGCAACCAACTGTATTTTGTGTATTACAGTAAAAGTACCATACGTTATTACACTATGTTTGCATCCATTTCTTTTCTCCCCCTATTGTTGCATCTGAGCATTCCTGATTTTCTGTAAAGAACCTATGAGTTTTTTGGTCCCGGTATTGCTACATCCTGCTTGGTTTTCCATCATATGAGAAGCTGATTTATACCCACAACTCATCCCTGGTTTCCAATGGAAGGTTGATGTCCGGATACCATCATTTTAAGCCTGTTTGACTCATTCGGTATATACTTAGTTGAGTCCACGCTTTCTGGTAAGCCTCCTATTTTCTCTATGGTGGTGGACCTGCTATCAATATTCACTTCATCTGTTGTCACGTTTTTGGACACTTTGAATCAACAAAAGAATTTTTCATATCCAATCAGATATGATAATTTTGGACACTTGGTGATTAGTTTTATGTGTTGCTTCACGTAATATATTTATTAATTTATCTCATGCCACATATGATGCTTTGCAGTATTATATTGTTTATTTCTCACATAATTTTAGCGCTACACTTTTTTGTCTATATTTGTTTCCAATAAGGTATATATAGCTGATAATAATGCAACTATATAGATACCCCCTCCTGTGGACGTCCTGGATGGATACAACTCAGGTATGTCTGTAAGTCATTGGGGAGATGGGATAATAAATTGGGTCCAACAGATGGGTATTTGGGAAAACTTGAAAAACCATGAAAAAAATATATATATTCAAATATAAATAATATATAAAATAGGAGACTCAAGAACTTCAAATTTTCGATGATAAACAGAGTATTTAACCAAAACCTAATAAACCTAATAGGAATCATATACAAACAGATAACATATTAGGCTTGATTGATGAAAGCATTCACATCCCATTCGACATTTAAGCCGTACGGAACTTAACTTTTCAACTGGTATATCCAATATACTTCCAATTTGGATACCCCTCTAGTTTTGGCTTCGCCTCTCCAATGTGGAATGAATTTGTCTATGATTTGGAAACTGGTACCTTCCAGCTTTTTATTGTGTCGTTCTAGGTAATGTCTAGGAACCGTGTGATTGGTGCGGCCTTTAATGATTTTGGTCACATGTTCACCTACCCTTGTGGAAAAACTCTGTTTGGTGCATCCTACGTATTGCTTCCCACAAGGGCAGGTAATAAGGTACACGATGTGTGTTGTGGCACATGTAAAAAAATGTCTCATGGGATACTCCACCCCCGTATGTGTGGATCTAAAGCAGGTGGTTTTCTTTCTTCCACATACATTATTCACACAGACTGAACATTTCCTACAAGGATGGTAGCCTTTGGAAAGGGGGAAAAAAGAGGGCTTAATAGGGGGATCTGGAATGTTGGGAGCAATCTGATTTCTCAATGAGGTGGCACCCCTATAAATAATTCCAGCATGATCGGGAAGAGATGGTCCCAGAACGCTGTCACTTTTCAAGACCTTCCAGTGTTTCACAATAATTGCCTTAATTTGTTTATACTGTGTAGAAAAGGTAGTAAAGAAGGAGTTTTTAAACTTTGATTCCTGTGCAGTCTTTTGTCGTTCCACAGTCAATGTGTTTCGGTCGACCATAGTGATTCTATCGATCTCCCTATCCACATCCTTACCTGAGTATCCTTTATCTAGAAACCTTTGCCTTAAAGTTTGTGCCTGTAATTGGAAGTCCTCAGTTATTGAGCAATTGCGCCTGATGCGCAATAGTTGGCTCATGGGCACTGAAGTAAGCCAAGCAGGGTGGTGGCAACTATCGACCGGGATGTATCCATTTCGGTCGGTGCTCTTAAAATATGTCTTAGTTGCCAACTGGTTGTTTTGGACAAAGATTTCTAGGTCCAAAAAATGGATACTAGAGAAACTAGCTTCATAGGACAGACTGATGCCAACTTCGTTCTGATTCAAAATGGACATGAATCCATCCAGAGACATACGGTCACCTCTCCATAGGAGGAGGATGTCGTCTATGTATCGAACCCAGAGAATGATCTTCGGTCGATTGAGAGCATAGACGACATCCTCCTCCCACTTGGCCATAAAAATATTCGCCAAGCTGGGGGCAAATTTGGCCCCCATAGCTACCCCCTTCCGCTGAATGTAAAACTCCCCATTGTACCAAAAATAATTGTGCGCAGTAGCAAAACTCAAAAGATCTAAAATAAACCGCTTTTGCACAATGGGGAGATCGCCAGCTCTGTCCAGAAAACATTCCACTGCTTGATAGCCCAGATCATGGGCTATACTCGTGTACAAAGAGGCGACATCAGCTGTAACCAGCAAGATGTCGTCTGTGTACACTACATCTTGGAGACATGCAATGGTGTGTCTGGTGTCCTTAAGATAAGAGGGAATATTTTTAACTATGGGTTGCAAGTGGAAATCTATATATTTTCCTAAATGGGCGGTGACCCAATTAATCCCACTTATAATGGGTCTTCCTGGAGGGTGTACACTGTCCTTATGAATTTTTGGTAAAAAGTACATTACCGGAATGCGTGGAACCTTTGGAATGAGGTAAGCACGCTCTTTTTTATCCAGAATACCCTTTCGGGCCCCAGCCTCAATAAGTGTAGTTAAGGAGGTTTTGAAACTGTTAGTAGGGTTTGAGGGCAATTTGGTATATGTGTCCGTATCCCTTAAAATTCTGGACATCTCCTCATGGTAGGAGGATTTGTCCAGAATTACATCTATATTGCAGCATCTCCACATCTATGGATATCTTCGACTACCGTAGTAGTCGTACATTCAACACGGAGGGAGTTTTCTCGGTGTTGAATACAGATTTCGAACTGGGAGGTCTATTCATTAGATTGAAAAATGTAATGACTACGGAGTTGCACTTACAGTGGGACATAGCGTTTTTGGAACAATATACTGTACCAAGGAACGCATGGTCCCGAGGGGTTTGAGGTGGGATGTCCACCCTCAACAGGGAGATCCAGCCCTCGAATCTTGGTCTTTATTTTTTAATGAACAAGGCATTTCCCTTTTAAATTTTTTAATTGAAAGAAAAAAATCTAGGATGGCCCTGTTAGATAAAGAAATTAGGGACATCAAAGAGAAACTTATCACATCCAAAACCACACCAGAATATAGCACACTATCTACTAACTTGAAAAAACATTTAGAGAAGGAAGAGCGGGAACAGAAAGTTAAAAAACAAAAAAAATATACCAGGGACACTGCAGATTACAAAGCAGGTTCTGTTTTTAGTTGGCAGAACAACGAAAATTTTAAGTCACACACTGCCTCACAAAATACAGATATGGAGATATCCCAACCTTCCACTAGTGATGCCAAGATCCTTTCGTTTTCTCAAACTCTGCCAATGTTGGTAGCCCCGGTGAGACAAAATGGGCCTAACCATAGAACGGGGGGACCTCGAACTCCCAATGCCCATTATGGGGGTCATCCACCCAACAGAGGCAGAGGAAAAGGATCTCAGGGCAAAACAAAAAATTATAGGGACCAATCGCATGAAGGCCGTTCCTATGATCAGTCGCCATATACCAATGGGAACCGCAACGAATATCCTCCCAGATATTCCCAAACTACCCCCGGATGTGGAGGGGGTGGCCCTCCCATGGCCAGGGATTATCCACAGAGAAAATACGACCATCAGTATGGCTATATGGAAAGGGAGGATAATCACTTTGATAGGTCTCCTTATCACTATAATCAGGACCAGCCAAGGTCCAATTACACAGGGGATTTTCCCAGGGATCAGAGCAACCACCCCAGGGGAGAAGAACAAAACGGGGCATGAGAGGGGGGAGGCGCGCCGGGTCGAAAAAGGCAAAGAGTTTAGTAGGGGCCGGAATTTTTAACCTTAGTAATGTTATCTTGACAGAAGCAGAAAAGGTGGTTTTGGACAAGGGTCTGAAATTTGTCCCCCCTAAGACTTTGAACAAATTCAATACGTTCATAGATGTCCAAAAATACGTACGCAAGCTTAACATTCAGAGATATTTCTTGAGCAATCCAAGCAGGCCCAACCTACCAGAAATTTCCTCTGAAGTTATTCATACAGGGTTATCCAATCCATCTCTATTCAACCCACCATGCCCTATGGCACCAAGTGTAAAAGTGTTTTGAGGATACTCAGGTAAGGATGTGGATAGGGAGATCAATAGAATCACTATGGTCGACCGAAACACATTGATTGTGGAACGACAAAAGACTGCACAGGAATCAAAGTTTAAAAACTCCTTCTTTACCACCTTTTCTACACAGTATAAACAAATTAAAGCAATTATTGTGAAACACTGGAAGGTCTTGAAAAGTGACAGCGTTTTGGGACCATCTCTTCCCGATCATGCTGGAATTATTTATAGGGGTGCCACCTCATTGAGAAATCAGATTGTTCCCAACATTCCAGATCCCCCCATTAAGCCCTCTTTTTTCCCCCTTTCCAAAGGCTACCATCCTTGTAGGAAATGTTCAGTCTGTGTGAATAATGTATGTGGAAGAAAGAAAACCACCTGCTTTAGATCCACACATACGGGGGTGGAGTATCCCATGAGACATTTCTTTACATGTGCCACAACACACATCGTGTACCTTATCACCTGCCCTTGTGGGAAGCAATACGTAGGACGCACCATACAGAGTTTTTCCACAAGGGTAGGTGAACATGTGACCAAAATCATTAAAGGCCGCACCAAACACACGGTTCCTAGACATTACCTAGAACGACACAATAAAAAGCTGGAAGGTACCAGTTTCCAAATCATAGACAAATTCATTCCACATTGGAGAGGCGAAGCCAAAACTAGAGGGGTATCCAAATTGGAAGTATATTGGATATACCAGTTGAAAAGTTACGTTCCGTACGGCTTAAATGTCGAATGGGATGTGAATGCTTTCATCAATCAAGCCTAATATGTTATCTGTTTGTATATGATTCCTATTAGGTTTATTAGGTTTTGGTTAAATACTCTGTTTATCATCGAAAATGTGAAGTTCTTGAGCCTCCTATTTTATATATTATTTATATTTGAATATATATATTTTTTTCATGGTTTTTCAGGTTTTCCCAAATACCCATCTGTTGGACCCAATTTATTATCCCATCTCCCCAATGACTTACAGACATACCTTGGTTGTATCCATCCAGGACGTCCACAGGAGGGGGTATCTATATAGTTGCATTATTATCAGCTATATATACCATATTGTTTTTGCAGTTCCTTTTTATTTTAGTAGTCCCTCTGCTATGCGCAAGGAATCCTGTGGAGCGCAGCGTCTACTCTGTTGGAACGCATGACGTCATTTGGGATTCACAGTATTGTGTCTGTGTTCCGATAGTAAACACAGAATGTGTTGTTACGAGGCGTGGAACGCATCGTGAAACGCAAACGTGACGCACCACGTGACTGAGCGTGCGTGCGTGTGACGTCATGACGCCCGGAGTCTTTGGACGAATAGCGCCAGAGTTTCTCCTCTCATTGGAGAGAGGGGAAACGAATTGGAGGAGGCATATTACCGTTTGAGGTGCAGAATATTAAAGCTACAGGCACTACCATTGGCGGTAACAACCCGCCCCTGTACTTCCGGGACATGGAACGCAAAATAAGAATATTAGGTGTAATTGCAACGCACGCCGCCTACCTTTCGGAGGGGGAGTGACAAATCCAAACAGGTGGGTTTTTGAGGTATATAAGTGCAAGGAGAGATGGAGACCAAGCTATATACCCCTGTGGAAGTCTATATAAGACAAAACCGGTCGGGTACGCTGGGTCTACTCCAAATCCCTTGCACACTATTGTTAAACTTCCATCCACCCATCCAGGGTGGTGGAGTCATTGTGCTTGCAATATTTCTTTTGGTGTGCTTTCTTTGGAATTGTTTTTATTCCCAATTTTGGAGTGTGATTCCCATTGCTGTGGAAATGTCAACATTTTTTCTTCTTTGTGTTTTTATTAAATTTTTATACTTTTTTACACTATGAGAAGTTTCTTCTCCCTTTTTTTTCTTCTTTTTTTGCTGTGACTGAGCGATCGGCAACATCACAGTTCACTTTTGCCCATTATCTTGCACTTCTGGCCGTGAGCACAATCTACAGCCACTGGACACCCTTTGGAGCTTTGGATGACCTCCTTGATGACACCATACTGAGGATAACCAAACAGGGCCATCGGCCTGTTCAAGCTCTTCAGACCCTCCACCGTACGGTGAGTCACGGGTCCATCGGATCTGGTAAGAGTACCTTGATATAATCCTCATTTCCATGTCATTGGATTGTGTTTCCTGAAGTGTACCAGTTTAATCTAACTTACTGGGAGATGTGATTTGATTGATACTACCTTCAAGGCCGATGGACTCATATTTACTACTTCCTGAAGTGCACCAGTTTATTCAAACTTACTGGGAAGGTTTAATCGATTCATTCCACCTTCAGGGCAGATGGACTCACATCTATTAACATTTGTTTTAATTTCTGTGATTTTGTTTTGATCAGGCCGAGGCGCACTGGATGCGCGTTGTCAGTGCACATAGGTTCTTATTGGTGCACTTAAATCCTACAATAGTTATTTTGTGCTCACTTTAATACCTGTACAAGGGTCTTTGGCCAGACATGTTTTAGGTGTTTGTAAGATCACCTTGAGTGTAATCACTTGTTTATCAGCCTAGTTTTGTGGCTTCTTCGTCATATCATATTGGGAACCTACCAACACAGTGGTAGATTTATTCACATATGTTTCATAGAAGATTGTGTTCACTATTCACCATTGTATCCACCTTTTATTTTCACGTTAAGGTTGATAACCTATTTATATACATTGTGAACATATAGGTTCATATCCTTGTTTTCACTTTTATACACATTGGTTACTTGAGTGTAATTTATTTATTTTTGTACTTTTGGGAAGAGAATACACAAGATCTGTGGTCCTCTCCCCAATTCACATTCCACCTCATACGTGGATTAGTTATTTGTGGCGCTACATTTATTTTTCACAGTATCTTCCTGAGCAATCAAGATAAGAAGGTTCTGCTGGTGCTCTCTACATTATGCATGTTTTTTATTGATCTAGGAAAAGTGAGACTTCAAGATGGATGGAGAAAGGGATTATTATGGCAAGATTCAAAGAAAGTTTCCCAATTTGTTACTAAGAAAACCCTTTCTTCATTTAGAGCTATGAAATAGTTTATACAAGTTGTCATCATTTGTACGAACCAACACCTTTCCTTAAGAGAATATGCCTGCTTTCTATTCTGGAATGGTTAAAGCATTTTTTGAAATGTCATTTGCCCCATAAAGAGTCAATTTACAGTCAACAGTTGAGCTTGGGTTTATTTATGTCACTTAGTTTGACAGCTGTATCCCTTTCCTTTAGAGCATACCTCTCTGGAGACCTGTTGTCTTTATAAAGGTGGACATCTGTAGTCCTAGAGCTACCTGTCATTTCTCAAATTGTGCCCATTAAGGAGAAATTGCAGCTGAACTTTGAGCTACCAAGCAAAAGCTTTGTGACATTTATATGATCCTTTCTATTTTTTTCTTGGAATAAAAAAATATAAAATTGCTTGTGTTTATTTCCGCTGTTTTACTTGTTTAAAAGCAAAACTGCTAACTAGAACTCTTGAAGGGGGAAAAGTAAGCGTCAACAGATGGCCGAGGAAATTACATAAACGAACAAAATATAACAATAAAATATAACAATAAAAATGTAGCTTTCTAAAGAGTGAATGTGCTGTTAATATACTAATAAAATAAATCAAAAATATTAAAGTATATCCGAGGACTAAACTCTAAAGACTGGGACCTCTTACTGAACTCACTTGAATATTTTAAGCCAGGAAACCTGAAGCAAGCATAGAGATATAGGGCCAGATTCATAAAGCCGCGCGCAAAGTTGCGGCGGTGTAACTTTTCTTATTTACGTTACGCCGCTGCAACTTAACACGCAAGTGCTGTATTCACAAAGCACTTGCATGTTAAGTTGCGGCGGCGTAGTGTAAATTGGGTGGCCTAATTCAAAATAGGCGGGTAGGGGGCGTCTCCTATTTAAATTAGGCGTGTCCATGCGCCGAACGTACTGCGCATGCGCCGGCCATAGAAAAATCCCAGTGCGCATGCTCCGAATTATGACAGTGTTTTCGACGTGAACGTAATCTACGTAATTCCCCATTCACGGACGAGTTACACAAATGACGTAAACATTTTCAAATTTCCCGCGGTAAGATGATGATAAGATGCGTCTGCTTTGGGCAGCTTTATCTTTACGCCGGGAAACCCCTTATGGAAACAGCGTAAAGTGACTGCGTCGGGCCAGCGTACGTTCGTGAATTGGCGTATCTCGCTGATTTACATATTCTTGGCGTAAATCAGCGAGAACGCCCCCAGCGCTCATTTTAAAATTGCAGTTAAGATCGGTTAATTAGGCCTGTCGGATCTTTGCTGCAAACCGGCGTATCTTGTTTTCTGCATACAGAAAACAGATAAGCCGGCGCAAAGTGTGAGTTATGCCGGCGTATCACTGATACGCTGGCATAACTCTTTCTGAATCTGGCCCATAAAACTCCTGACTGTTATTCTGCATACTTGTTCTGGGTCAGTGTTCCAGAAAGCACTAAAACCTTTGGGTCCGCATAACAGCCAGGATAAGTCAAATAGGAACTGCAGAAAGCACATATCAGTGGCATATCAATTGCTTCTGTCACAATAGTTCCACATTGAAGTGGAACTAAAATTATTAGTAGACATGTGTGAAATGTTTTGTTACAAATTGAAATTCAGAGGCGATTTTTGCTAATTCTGAGATTTGGATGTAACAAATGCTAAATAAATGATTATAACAAAAACAATGAATTCATGTATATTCATTTGTTTCATTCAGATGACATGATGTGATGGGTTAGGCCTTTTGTTAATGTTTTAAGCACCTGAAGTAAACATATCGACATAATGAATGATCCAAATTGCGATACGAGCCCCCCCAGATATGTTACAATAGCGAACGAATATTCGCTATTAAAACATTGATCCTCCTTCTGGCCAATCAGGAAGTGGATATGAGACCCGTTTCCCGATTGGCCGAAAAGAGAAGCAACCCCAGTTGTCTGCCAAGAAGGAGGAAAGAAACGGAGGCTGCGGAGAGCAGGGAAGTGGAAGCCGCCACCCGCCACCATAATGAACGTGGAGAGCAGGGAAAGCTACCGCCATCATGATGCCCACAGAGAGCAGGGAATGGGGAAGTCGCTGCCACCACAAAATGCTAGCGGAGAAGAGGGGAATAAGAAGCCACTCTGATGCCGGTGGAGAGCAGGGGAAGCCGCCGGTGAAGCCCGGGAGATGCGCTGCCCGCCATAGATGGGTCTAAGTGTCGGACCCGACCGACCGGGGGGATGGTGGTGGCACTGTTTGCCGTCCACACAAAAAAGATTACCACCGCCCACTACTGTATAAAACATATAAAATAAAAAATAAGACAATCAAATTTCTTCATAAATTTAGGTCAAAGTGTACACTGTTACATTACTTTGGTAAAAAAAAATACAATAAGTGTATATCAATGGTAAATAAAGTAATTGCACAAAAAGTTCATATATAAACAATATGCAGACACATAAACATCAAATGTGTATAAAGGTGGTGGGTGAACAAAATCTTAAATGTGAAGATTAGAAAAAAACGTGACAAAGTCCATATGTGAAAAAAGCAAGGCTGCTATAGATAGGTATCCACTAATCCCAAAGGAAATGGAAACTCCACTAAAGACATCGGTCTGGTCTCCCAGAACTCTCACCTCAATGAGGGATAAAGTCAGCAATAGCTCAATTTTCACCACACGACCATCTCCTCAATATCCCCTGATAACAAGCCGAATGTGCACCTGGTCCCTTATTAACGTACCTGGAGGATCTCAAACCGGGGGAACAAGAGGAACAAAGGAGGGCCTCCAACGGTGTAGTATCAAAGATAAAAAGGCATTTATTGTAATAAGTTGCGCTTACATAAAAAATATAAAAACAACAAAAGACTCAGTCAGTCAGTGAGGTAGGAGGATCAGCAGCAGGAGCTACAAGCGGCGCTCGTTCCTAGGAGTAGGAACGGGTGAGTCATAGCTCCAGGAAGGCGTAGCAGGTAGTCAGGCAGGCAGGGTTCTTCCCAGCCCAGCCCTCCCCTAGCTCCAGCTCCAGCCTGCTTCCGAACCTGGCCTCCCCTCCAGCTTCCAGTTTCTAGCCTCTCTCCAGCATTCCTCCCCTCCTTTGGAAGGTTAGCTCTACCTGTCTCCCTGGCACTGTGGGCGGCCGTCCTTTTCAGGACAAGCCGCAGCACTCGATCCCAGGAGGCAGACAAGGGCCCCCTCCCGCCACCTCCCGCCACCACCTCGCGGAAATTTCCGCCGTTTCCGGTGCTCATTCGGGAGCACCGCGCCAGGCCGTCCTGAATCGCGGGGCCGCGGTCTAGGAAAGACCGCGGCTTCACTTGCGGCCTAACGGCGCGCCGCTCCCCACGTTTCAGGGTCCTCATCCTGCTCCCTGGCAAACCTCCCCCTGATCCCTGAAGGACAGTTACCCGGCCCTGTTGCTCACCCTTCACCCTTCACCCATTCAGCCCAGATTATTCAGTAAATCCCCTGTCAGCCCTCATCCCTGAGCAGGCAGCCACCAGACCAGCAACAAGTTCTCCCTTTCAGCCCTAGCCCCCCCCCTCGTCATCCCAACACACAGTAGCTTGATCCAGGGGTTAACCGATCGCCTCTTACAGGGGTCAGGAAGGAATTTTTTTCCCTACCGGAGCATATTGGCCGAGCCCTGACAGGGTTTTTTGCCTTCCTCTGGACCAAGCCAGGAGAGAGGAGCCAGTTAATTCCTCTCCCCACTGCCCCAAACCCCCCCCCCCCCGGTGTAATGGCGATCATGGTATGTCGGCAATATTCTGCCGATACCATTTGGAGTTTGAGGCAATGCGCCGCAATACTGCCAGCCATCACCAAAAAGGCCCTAAGAACTGAGCGACTATTGAGAATCGATCATAGATCGACGGTCAGACATTTCAGCCATTTACCCCAGCCCAAGCACATATCGTGTGCTCTGATCAACACAAGATCGGCAGTAAAACACCGACTAGAAATCCGCGACTTTATTCAACAAAAGGATCTAGACTGCCTCTTTATTACAGAGAGTTGGCTCACAGCCGACTGTAACACCATTCTAGGAGAATTGGTGCCAGAAAATTACCGTATTATAAGGGAAAACAGAATAGGGCAAAAAGGAGGCGGCCTGGCGGTGATCCACAAGACTCATCTTAAGATCACCAAACCAGTCCGCCAAAACCCTCTTCCATTCATGGAAACCCTTACTCTGCAACTGCAAGCAAATACAAAGGAGACCATCCACATTCTGCTCTGCTATAGGCCGCCCGGCCCAAAATCGCAGCTGCTATCATCATGGACAGATTTCTTCTCCACTTACACCCTCTACAGCAAACATCATTTGCTGCTCGGGGATTTCAATTTCTGGGCCAACTCCTCACTAGACCCCATTGCCGACGCCTGTATTGACCACCTGGAAGGATTGGGATTGCAGCAATTAGTATGTGGGCCCACACATGCTTCAGGTCACACACTTGATCTTATCTTCAGACAAGCTCTGGAAATAAAGATTTGGGAAAATGAAAAGTTGCCATGGACAGATCACCATGCAATTATATTCAGGATTTCCACCATCCCCCCTGCAACAAAAACATCAAATCCAGTGACAACACACTGGACTAGATGTCAGAAGAAGCTCCACTCGGAACTCTTCAAAACAACTTTAAGGAAAAAAATAGAAACAACTCAGCCGCATCAAACGGCCGTTGAAACACTCGAAGCCATTAACTCGGCCATGCTACAGTCAGCTGACTTGGTAGCGCCGAAACGAAGTACCCGCATCCGGAAAAACAACCGCAGCTGGTTTAACAACCAGCTGTCGTTACTGAAGCAAGAACGCAGAAGGGCAGAATCTGCCTGGAAAAAATGTTCTTCAGAACTAAACCTATCCATCTACAAGGCAGCGACAAGAAAATACCACAAAGGAATTTTCCAAGCCAAGAAAAATTATTTTTCGGAGGCTATCAACGGTGCCATTAACCGCCCCCGCGAACTCTTCAAGATGGTCACCCAGACCATGGAACCAGAATGCATCAAAGCCCCCAGTTCGGATACACAAGAATTTTGCAATGAACTATCGGATTACTTCATTAATAAAATCGAAGCAATCCGTGAAAGCATTCAGCAAAACAATTCCCCCCTCAGCCCTCCCTGCAGCCTCTCACACAGCACCCTTAGTAATGCTCCGTTATCAGGTAAGTTTACCCTGGAACCCATCTCCATCGAGACCACTAAGAATGTCATTTGTACTCTGCGTAATGGCACAGCGCCGAATTACATTATCCCCACAAAACTGCTGAAGGAATGCGCCTATATCCTGGCTCCTCCCATCACGCAGTTTATCAACCAGTCTTTTCTGGAGGGCAAAGTGCCCACACAGTTGAAAGAGGGTATAATCCAACCCATCCTGAAGAAACCCTCCCTGGACCCCAAGGACCCACTCCACCGCCGTCCCATAACAACCCTCAACGTACTCTCTAAGATAATGGAGAAAGTAGTGGTACAACAGCTGCAACAGCATCTAGATACCTACAAGCTACTTGACCCATTGCAATCAGGCTTCCGTCCCGGACACGGGACGGAAACAGCACTGCTGAAAGTATGAGACGATGTTCTCCAGTCCGCAGACGAAGGAGAATCTTGTCTTCTAGTTCTGTTGGACCTAAGTGCAGCTTTCGACACTGTAGACCACAAACTGTTACTGACTCGGCTTGCTGAAGTAGCCAGAGTCGCAGAAGGCGATTTATCTTGGTTCTCCTCTTTTCTGGAAAACCGATCGCAAACAGTAAAGTTAGGACCTTTTACGTCAGAAAAACGCACAGTAACATGCGGAGTCCCTCAAGGATCGCCTCTGTCACCAGTGCTGTTTAACATTTATCTTCGTCCTCTTTTTGAGATTATCAGCAGCCAAAAACTGCTCTACCACTCATATGCAGATGATACGCAACTGTATTTCCGCATCTGCAACAGACAGGATCACCACCTCAATCTAGAGACATGTCTCTCTTTGATAGAGGACTGGATGACAAAGAGTTATCTTAAACTCAATGGAGCGAAAACAGAACTTCTCCTGTTTCACGCCAAGCGCAGGAATCAACTTTCAACAGCGTGGACCCCCCCACCTATTTTGGGCAAGCTCATCACCCCTAGCGCCAAAGTCAAAAGCCTAGGGGTCATTTTTGACTCCTTTATGACAATGGACGCACAAATAGGGTCAGTAGTCAGCGGATCTCACCATCTACTGCGCCTACTACGCAGACTCACTCCGTTCATCCCTAAAGAAGATTTAGCGGTCGTGGTGGGAACAATTGTAAACTCCAGGCTGGATTATGCAAATGCCCTTTACCTCGGCCTTCCCAAGTACCAAATCGCTCGTCTGCAAGTCGTTCAGAATACGGCCGCCAGACTTGTGACTGGGAAAAAACCCTGGGAATCCATTTCACCATCACTGAGAGCCCTTCATTGGCTGCCAGTCAAAGACAGAATTACTTTTAAAGCTCTCTGTCGTACGCATAGATGTGTCCATGGGAATGCCCCCCTTTACTTATGCGAATTAATAAAAGCGCATAATCCCAATCGCGTTTTGCGATCCACAAATCAGAACCTACTCCAGGTTCCGAAAGCCAACTTCAAGTCCAAAGGAGAAAGAAGATTCGCGGTCCAAGGTCCCAGACTATGGAACGCTTTACCAACCAGCATTCGGTTGGAGGAGAACCACCCAGAGGCGATTCAGTTCGCATGTGCCGCGCTATATAAGTTTTCATTCATTCATTCATTCAAGCGTGTAAATAAACAAACAGTGGCGTCCTCTGCGCCATCTCACGTCACTCCTGGTGTCGTCTATCCCTACGCATTACGACACGGTCACGTGTCTTCGTCTGGGGACGATACTACACCATTGGAGGCCCTCCTTTGTTCCTCTTGTTCCCCCGGTTTGAGATCCTGGAGTGAGAGATTATTTTTATTAAACAGCCTGGGAAAGTAACCCTGCCTACATATTTACCTGTCAACGGGTGACCATACCAGCAGAAACCCAAGCATGTGTCTGGGAATGAGGACATCGGGGGTAGCACAGCACTGCCCACATCGCAGCACCTGCTCCACTGCCGCAGGGAGACTGGGGCATCCACTCACCCTTTACTTCCCACCACTGATCAGCAAAGGCCTTTGGAGAGATAGCAGGACACCAAGTGTATCTAATCCATGCTGCATTCTATACCACAGTTTTTCCAAACCTAGACTGCACATATACCAACCCTATACAAATATATATATATATATATATATATATATATATATATATATATATACCTATACCTAGATATTAAACCAAACTTTTTCCACATTTGAACCACATCTACCTTGCACCTGTGCAGAAACTATACCATATGTATACTGGGACTGTCGTTAAGTGCACCAACACTCTTCAATGGGCCCCAGTGATGGCCAACAAAAAAACAACTCAAAGTATTGCCCCCCCAGTAATACTTTTTCTGCAACCCCCCTTAGTTCCCTACTCCCATATTCCTTCTTGTCTTTTGGACAGTGCATATCCAGTCTGATGTTTACGCTGATCTGGTTGCCAAATGTCATATTATGCCTAGTTCTTACTGGTAATCATTGTATGTTTTATTGCCATTGATAATCCATTTCATGTCTGTCTAGGTTACTAACCACATTGAGTGACAATATATTAAGTTTGTGCTTACTACCTGATTTGGTTTTCTTAAATATAGCACTACCATTGGTACTAAATAGTTTTGTCTGATGATGTTGTAAGTTTGTACACTCAACCTGGTGTGTAAGGCCCCTTTCACATTGAGGCGTTTTTCATGCGGTACAGCGCTAAAAATAGCGCTGCTATACCGCATGAAAAATCATGCCCTGTAGTGTTCAATGTGAAAGCCCGAAGGCTTTCACACTGAAGCGGTGCGCTAGCAGGAACGCTCCAAAAGTCCTGCTAGCCGCATCTTTACCGCGGTATAGGAGCGGTGTGTTCACCGCTCCTATAGCGCGCCTTCCCATTGGAATCAATGGGAAACTGCGGTAATAGCGCGGTAATACCGCCCGCAACGCGGGCGGTATTAACCCTTTTTCGGCCGCTAGCGGGGGTTAAAACCTCACCGCTACCGCCCGAATATCGCGGTAAACACGACGGTATAGCGGCGCTACAAATAGCGCGGCTATACCGTCACCGCGGCTCCACGCCTCAATGTGAAAGGGGCCTTAGTGGGGCTGAGGTTATTTGAAAAAGGTTGAGGCATAACAAAGGACCCATCCTAATCTGCAGCTCCTACGAGGATAGCATTTCAATTGTTTTACTGCTTTCTTTTTCCTAATTTACCTTTTTTTTTTTATTATATACGACATGTAGGTTGCATTTTCCCATATTCAATATAGAAGTTATTTATTACCATTATCTATTACTATTATTATTTATCTATTTATCATATCTATTATTATCCACAATATAAAGTATGGAGGTTATTTATTACTATCATCTTCTACTGAGATCGTATCTGATATGATTATTTATGATCCCTATTATTATCCATCAAATACGAGATGGAGGTTGTTTATTACTAAGAGCTATAATTATCTTGTAGATGGGATCACCATTTTTAGTTCTAATTATATAGAGTGCTATATGGTAGATCGACATGTTTCCTGTTGGCATATTCTGTTATGGATGTATTGATATATAGTTTGGAGGTTATATCTTACTATTATCTATCATATCTTTTTTTTAGAGGCCATTACTTTTTAGTACTAATGGTTTAAAATAGCGCATTTACAATTTTTTATGTTTTGCTAAATATGTATTCATTTACTGACTTTTCTATTTATTTATGATATTTTTCTGACAAATGTATACTGTTTTTTTTTTTTCATATAAATATGGTCTGAATCTACAATTGAATGTTTCACTGTATGTCATACTATCTGAATTGGCTATTTCTAGATCGACCAATTGGTAGGGCCCCATGTTATCTTGTCCCATAGACATGATGAAGGAAGGGGTACAAGATCTTAACCCCCTCAGCGGTATTCCCAAGTCTGGCTCCGGGTGGAATTTTAGAACCAAAAGCGGTAACCCCAAGCCAGACTCGGGATCGCCTCACAGTGTCCACAGGCAAGGAATTATTTACCTTGTCCCTGGATCCTGCGATGCCTTCCCGCTGTGTGAGCAAGCTGTGTCCTCACTCGATTTACCCAGTGCCTGTGTGTCGCCGGGCTCCGTTCCCTGCGATGTTACGACGCACGGGGCGGAGATCGGCGCCAAATTCAAAAAAGTAAATAAACACAATACATACAGTATACTGTAATCTTATAGATTACAGTACTGTATGAAAAAAATACACACCCCTTTGTTCCTAGTGGTCTGTCCAGTGTCCTACATGCACTTTTATATAATAAAAACTGTTCTTTCTGCCTGGAAACTGGAGATTGTCCATAGCAACCAAAAAGTGTCCCTTTATGTCAAAAATGGTTTTAGACCAGCTAGAAAACAGCGATAATAAATTATAATCCTTTGCAGAATTGAGCGATAGTGATTTGTGGGGAAATTCGTCATCAAACAATAAAAGTAATGACAGCGACAATTCCGCAACTGAGCAAATTTCAGTGTTTTTGATTTGATTACATTATTGAATAATTTTTATTATAATTACATTATTATTTGTTATAATTATTTATAGTTATTTATTATATTATAATTTATGATTTTGTTTTTCAAACTTTATCATACCGGGGATGTCTACTAGACTCTTGTTTGGACAGATTTAAGTGAGTTATTCCTAAGAATTACAGGCCTACAATGTAAAACGCCAAATTTCCATGCATAATAATTGTACCGCTTTCAGCACCCAAAATCTGAAATAATCATACCACCAAGGAGGTTAAAACATATTGATCTTTTTTCAAGACTCATGATTCTATACTGGACTTGTGCTGTGATGCTCTCATCCTTTGCACCTTCTTTATCTTAGCACAGGTAAGAGGAACAATGAAAACAAGAGTTGGAGAAAGCTAGCCAGTCCTCGACTTTCCTTCCTAGAGTTAATATTTTCATATTAGAGGGCTCCAGGTGTTGGGTCTCATGAGGCACAAATGAGTAGAAAAGAATGTATGTGTTGGCACTAGACGTGCAATTCAATAGTTACAAATCTAAACTTGACCAACATTTTCGTTATTTGGAGATTTGGATGTATCCGAATTTCCAAATCACAAAAATCTGAAATAAATTATAACGACACAAATTTGTCGAATTCGAAAATGAATTTGATTTTGAAAAAAAAAAATATATTGCAAAAAAAAGTAAGGTATAAAAGTGAAATAAGATGATTATTCCTACTTAGTGACAAGTAGTCAACTATGCCCTGTAGGAGGCACTGATGTGTCATGCATTTCACAGAGCCTGCCTTCTGAACTACAGAGGTGCTGAGAGGAGGAGTTTTATGTGGTGGATAAGTAAGCTTATATTGGATTTAAAAAAAAATATTTGGGTTTGCTATTAAATAAAGTGAAAGTGTATGCTGTGACTATAGGACCCTGTCAGGTCCTTTTTTTTCCTAACTACATTTTTTGGAGAAGCAACCAGAATTGATCCTCTTAGATAATTATTACCAGAACAAGTGTCCCCACTGGGAGGTTTCCCCTCACCTCCTGTTCTAATGAAAGCTGTAGCAGTTTGGGAAACCAGAACGAATAAAGATAAATCTCTATAGTGGGGAAAAAAATAAAAAAAATTGTTATGGCCACACTTTAACATGGCCACCTGCACAGGTTCACCTAAGGAGAGGTTTACTTAGCCCTTCTGTAACTAAGCTCGGCAGAGAACCACTCCTGGTTTCCACTGTTGTGACTCCTCTGCAAAGATTCCAAGTGCTTTGGTGGGTTGAATGTTATTTCACCCAACAAAATGCCTCCTTTGTGTGTAGGTGATAGCTAATACTATTATAATACGTGACTGAAAGAGACAATACAAGTTACAGAAACCACCCATTAACGTCACATGGAGTATAACATAATGATAGCATAGAAAATTATAGGGGGTAAAGAACATTATTTTTTCTGGATAATTGTATGGTGTGCTGCCAATCATTGACGTGTCAAAGTATACATGATTTTGTTTCTTTGTAAACAATGTGATCCTTTTACAGACACATTTGATAAGATGGTGTGTGCATTAAGACTTACATAACCTTAAAATCCAATGCAGCAATTATTCTTCTACACAAATAATATTTCGATCAAAAGCTTTTAAAAACCCATTCTGATTTCTGTACATTAACCTGTAATGTACAAAATGTGAAGTTCTCATTTCTTTCTGTTCTGCCATTCCATTCTAAGCTCTGCAACTATGATGTCTATATCTGATCCCGTTGTACCAAGTTAGTTGTAACTTATGCCTAGTACACACCACCCGTCGTAATTCTCAGGCTGCCTTGCATACACACCCTATAGACAAAAGTCCGCCCGTCCAAAGCGTGGTGACATACACGTACACGTACACGTACGACGGCACTATAAAAGAGAAGTTTCATTCGAACGGCGCCACCCTTTGGGCTGCTTTTGCTCATGTTAGTAAAAGTTTGGTGAGAGATGATTCGCGCTTTTCAGTCTTCATGCTTTTCAGTCCGTTACAGCGTAACGAATGTGCTATCTCCATTACGAATGCTAGTTTTACCAGAAAGAGCGCTCCCGTATCATACTTGATTCTGAGCTCGCTTTCTGCCCGTCAGGAAACCATACAGACAAACGTTTTTCCCGCTCAGATGTTTGGCCTGATGGGAAAAAAGAGATCCTGATCTCTTTTTTTGCCTGGCAGTTTTCCTGTCAGAAAAACTGTGATGGAGCATACACACGGCCGGAATTCACAAAAACCTCTTATAGCAGTTTTCCCGTTGGTAAAAACGTCTTGTGTACGAGGCTTTACAGTTTCAGTAGAATTAGCAGACAATGGCTCATTCCAAATGACAGATTGTAGAAAGCTTTTTAACCACTTGTGGACCGCCGCATGTACATTTATGTCGGCAGAATGGCACGTACAGGCACATTGGCGTACCTGTACGTCCCTGCCTAGACGCGGGTCGGGGGTCCGATCGGGACCCCCCGTTACATGCGACAGTTCCCGTGGCTCTGGGAGCGATCCGGGATGAGGGGGCGGCTATTCGTTTTTGTCCGCCCCCTCACGATCGCTCCCAGCCAATGCGCGCACTCCCCTGCGTGTCACTTCCTCCTCCTGTGTAAACACAGGAAGGGGGAAATTATGTAATCTCTGCTCTCGGCGGTATTTTCAACCGCCGCTGAGGAGAGATTACATCGCACAGTAAGTCTGCACAACACTACACTGACACACACTACACATAGTCACATTAACCCCTTGCGATCACCCCCCCACCCCCCTGTCACAGTGTCACTGAATGCAGTGATTATATATGTACTGATCACTGCATTTAGTGTCAGGCCGCGTACACACGAGGGGATATGTCCGCTGAAAACGGTCCGATGGACCGTTTCAGCAGACATCTCCGCTCGTGTGTATGGGCTAGCGGACAGATTTGTCCACCCGACAGATTTCAAAGCATGCTTTGAAATCTATCCGGTGGGGATCTGTCCGCCCGACATGTCTGCTGGTTAGTACACTTACCAGCAGACATGTCGGCCCCCACCGCCGCCGCGCCGCTGCCGAATGGATTCGGCGCATGCGCGGAAGTGTTTTACTTCCTGGTGCGGTGACGTGGCGGTGACGCGGCGGCGTCAACGTCACCGCCGCGTCACCGCCACGTCACCGCGCCTTCCGGCGGCGGGGAATTTGATCCGATGGTGTGTACACGCCATCGGATCAAACTCCCGATCGGACATATCCGATGGAAATGGTCCGCGGACCGTTTTCATCGGATACATCCGATCGTGTGTACGCCGCCTCAGTGTAACAGGCAGTGTGACAGGCAGTTAGTGTTAGGTCCAGGGTAGCCCCGCACCCCCCCTAATAAAGTTTTAACCCCTTGATTACCGCCCTAGTTAACCCTTTCACTCCCTATTGCCAGTGTCACTAAGCGATCATTTTTCTGATCGCTGTATTAGTGTCACTGTTCCCGCTAGGTAGCTATTTTTTTTTTAATTGCGATTTTTTTTTACTAAAGACATGTGGCTGAATACATTTTGGCCTAAAATTTTGTTTATTTGATTTTTCTTATAACAAAAATTAAATGTTTTTTTTTCAAAAATGTCGGTATACTTTTGTATATAGCGCAAAAAATAAAAATCGCAGAGGCGATTAAATACCACCAAAAGAAAGCTCTATTTGTGGGAAGAAAAGTATGCAAATTTTGTTTGGGAGCCATGTCGCACGACCGCGCAATTGTCTGTTAAAGCGACGCAGTGCCGAGTGGGGCTAACATTGAGCATCCCCTAGCTACAGGGTAAGGTAGGGCCAAAATAAGTTAACCACTTTAATACCAGGCACTTACCCCCCTTCCTGCCCAAGCCAATTTTCAGCTTTCAGCGCTGTCGCTGTTTAAATGACAATTGTGCGGTCATGCTACACTGTACCCAAACAAATATCATTTTGTTCACACAAATAGAGCTTTCTTTTGGTGGTATTTGATCACCTCTGCAGCTTTAATTTTTGCTAAACAAATAAAAAAAGACCGAAAATGTTGAATAAAATACGTTTTTTGTTTGTTTCCGTTATAAAATTTTGTAAAGTAAGTACGCACTGATAAGGCTGCACAGATGAGGTGGCACAAATGAGGTGGCACTGACGGGCACTGCTGATGGGCACTGGTAGGCAGCACTGATGGGTGGAACTGATATGCAGCACTGATCGGCATTGATAGGTGGCACTGGTGGGCACTGACAGGCAACACTGATGGGGCCAGATTCAGGTAGAGTTAGGCTGGAGTATCTGTGATACTCCATCCTAACTGTCGCTTTAAGCCGGCGTTTTTGTTTTCTGTAACCAGAAAACAAGAAACGCCGGGTTGGAGTTCCGATGCGAGCAGCGTAATTGAATTTCGCCATTGCATCGTTACTTCAACTTAAAAATGGCGCCGGGGGCGTTCCCGCTGATTAACGCTGAAAAAATATGTTAATCAGCGGGAGTCGGAAATTCACGATCGTTTTCGGGCGCGACGCAGTGACTTTACGACGTTTCCGGAAGCGATACGCGACGTAAAGATAAAGCAGCCCCCTAGTGGAGTATCCTATGTTAAGTATAGCCGTCGTCATCGCGTCGGGAAAAAAAAATTGCGTCTCTTGCGTAAAACATTCATGAATGGGGATGTGACGTCATTGACGTTCACTGACAGAATTTGTAGCATGCGCACTGGGATGCATTGACACTCGACGCATGCGCAGTACGTTCGCCGCGGGATCGCGCATAGTTTAAATAATACACGCCCCATACCCGCCCAATTTGAATTCCGCCGGCTCATTTGCGATGCGCTGCCGCAACTTTAGGAGCAAGTGCTTCATTAATAACAGCACTTGCTCCTAAAATTTCGGCAGAGTAACGTAAATGAGAAGCGTTACTCCAGAGCAAAGATGCTCTCATCTACCTGAATCTGGCCCATGGGCACTAAAAGGCTGCACTAATGGGTACTTATGAGTGGCACTGATAGGTAGCACTGATAGGTGGCACTGATAGGTGGCACTGCTGGGCACTGATGGGCACTGATACGTGGCACTGATGGGCATTGATATGCATCACTGATAGATGGCACTGGAAGGGATCCGTTGTGGCACTGGAACTGGCAGGCATTGTGGGTGGGCACTGATTAGAAGCTGCTTGGCAGCTGCCTGGGCACAGCTCGGCATTCCCCATATGTTCTAGATGGCATACCTGGTGGTCCATTCCGGCATCCTGGTGGTCCAGTGTGGGCATCCAAGGGGGCTGCACTGATAAACAATCAGGAGAGCAGCCAATTGGCTCTCCTCTACTCAGGTCTGTCATACGCAAGTGAGGAAAAGCTGATCAACAGCTCTTCCTGGTTACAGCATGATCAGCCGTGATTGGACACGGCTGATCCGATGGAGGCTCTTTACTGAGATCGGTGTAGCCGAGTGTCTGACTGACACACCACACCACCGATCACAAGCGATGCATGCCACCATGGGCATGTGGCGGCCGCTATCCTGCTGGACATCATATGACGTCCACTCAGGAAAACGCAACCACCTCCAGGCTGTCATTCTGTTATAGGCTGGGTGGGAAGTGGTTAAAGGCAAACAAACTGCAATGCAAGTGTACCTTGTGCTGGCGCCTCCCGGCCCTTTAAGAGGTTTAAGTCACCGGGAGTCGGGGCGCGGCTTAAGATTGGCTGTCAAGGCTGTCACATGGTCTGAAAACTCCAGTTTGCAACGAGCTATTGTGAGCTTTTGGTTTGGCACCGGTAACTGTGCGCACTCGGCACAGGTGTATTGGGGGCAATTCATGCAAATATGAGGCTCCTTAGTGCTAAGGATCAGGTGCTGAAAGGCCACATATTTGCGTACGGCCAGCACCGAGGTATTGATGTTCTATTGTTTGTTTCTTATTGTAAAGATCCTGTGCACCACTGGTTGCTTTGACCTTCATATAGGAGGGGTGCTGGGATTTGGGGCCCACTTGTTGAATAGGGGTTCCAGATTCCGAAAGCCCCTCGCCCACAGACCCACACGACCACCGGCCACAGTTGTGGGGGTGAGGACCTTGTTCCAATCAACATGGGGACAAGGTGCTTTGGGGTGAGAGGACAGAGCACCCACCCCTCCATGTTGAGGCCATGTGGGCTGGTATGGTTTAAAAGGGGGGCGCTCACTTGTCCCCCCCACTTTCCTAAACCCTGCTATTTTGC
The DNA here is from genome assembly GCA_029574335.1 of Rana kukunoris. Taxonomy (NCBI): domain Eukaryota; kingdom Metazoa; phylum Chordata; class Amphibia; order Anura; family Ranidae; genus Rana; species Rana kukunoris. The sequence goes on along the minus strand of CM056054.1, from coordinate 206,935,290 downwards.
ATGCCCAGATACGGATCTGGTATGGATTTTGTCAGGAAACCCCACACCATTTCTTTACATTTTTGAGTGGGGTTCCCCTTCAAATCCATACCCGGCCCCACATCGTTTTTTTCCTTAATTTTTGAAGCAGCATTTTTTTTGTATTATTCAGCTGTCAGCGGGGAAACCCATTGACAGCTGATGACGCCACAGATCGCTTCCTGCCCCCACTCCTTAACAACCAGCTTACACTGCACCGTGATTGGGCAAAGCTTTGCCCAATCAGGGCACAGAATGCACTGTGCAGTGGTCAGTTCATTGCAGGGTGTTCATCGGGGTGAACAACCTGCAAATTTGGGTGTTCAGTGAACGGCCAAACAGGCAATTGTTTGGCCCAAATACATATTTACCGTTCGCCCATCCCTAGGTAACACTAACAACACTGCTTCGGATCAGTGCAGCATAGGTTCTGTTTTGCTCAAATGTGAATGTCACATTGGATTTCTGGCAAATGAACAGCTATTTTTCAGTACGTTCAGCATTTTGCTTTAAAAGCTGATGTTTGCAATAGTCTGTACAAGTAATATGATTCATTTCTAACTCTTTAATAGGATGGGCCAGATTCAGCAACACTTGCGCTGGAGTATTTTGATATGCGCCGCGTAACTGTGAAGATGCGCCGTCGTTTCTATGTGCCCGTACCCACCAAACTAGATGCGCCCAATAACGGGCCATTTGCGACCGGCGGAACGTTCCGACGCCAGAGTATCGTCAGCGCTTAATTTCGCTTGGCGCATCAGTCGCGCCTATTGATTTCCCCTGCAAATATGCAAATTAGGGATTTTTCCCAATTCACCAACGGATTAGCACCATACGCTGGCTACATGCGCCGCGCGTATCTCGTCCGTCCGGCGCAAAGTTATTTCTACAAAAGGCTGCTTTATCTTTACTCCAGACGGTCACAGGTCAGCAGGAGAGCAGCTACAGCAGCGTTACCGACGATAAGAGCTAGCTGAGCACCCCCACTTGCAGGACAACACCTCTGTCCATGCTTGTCTGTCAAATTTTACAGCCATGGAGGAAGACATCATAGGTCTCCATAGCCGAGATGACGGCTGACAGCTCCTGGCCTTTAGAGTTCAGCTTTCTCCTGTGTGTTTGCGGGGAACGGGAGCAGCCATCTCAGAACAAAAGTAACATCACTGCGGGGAGGGGGAACAGGATATACTTTAGTGCCGGAATGGCGCTTCTACGGGCGCATTTAAATGCCCAATGGAAGGCATTGCGCTGACGTTTCCCGTGAAGTGGTGCCGACGGAAGTTGTGAGCATGCGCACAAAGGGGGCGAGTGGAGCCTCACTTACTGCGCATGCTCCGTGGTTAATGCGCTGAACGTAAGCCTCTGCACTGGACTCCGCCCATCATTTACATATGATCACACCCACTTCCCCTTGCGTCGGGTTACGCCAGCGCATTATCGTTACTCTGGCGCAAGTTTACGCGCAACTGCTATGTGAATAACAGTACTTGCGCTGAAAGGGTCGTCAGAGTAACGTAAATGAGAAGCGTTACTCTGGAGCAAAGATGCTCCCATCTACCTGAATCTGGCCCGATGCTTTTGATGACTTCTCTGGTTACTCCTGTGAAATACCCACTACCTTTCTGGGCCACTTTAAAAACCCTTTTAATGTGGACAGTCCAGCTACATCTCAGCTTCTCAGCTTAACCTAATTTTTAGACCAAACACAGTAGACACACCTGACCTTGCATTCTCTCATCTCTGCACTAATGGCAACCTCACAAACAACCCCTTTCCTCTCTCTGATCACAACCTAATCAGTTTCACAGTGTCCTTGTCTTCAACCACCTCTCCCTCTAAGTGTAAAATGATTACTTGAAGGGCCAGATTCAGGTAGATGGGCGCATCTTTGTTCCGGCGTAACGTAACACATATACGTTCCGCCGATGCAAACTAGTGAGGCAAATACAGTATTCACCAAGCACTTGCTCCTAAGTTTGCGCCGGTGTAACTTAAATGTGAAAGCGCAAGTAGGTGTAAGTGGAAGTGGGTGTGACCTTATGCAAATGATGGTCTAAGCCTGGATCTGACACTTACGCCTGGCCTATCATCCACGGAGCATGCTCAGTGACCTCGGTGTCTGATCGCTTCCCTGTGAGCATGCTCACAACTACCCCGGCCCAAATTCCTGAGATATGCCGGCCCAACCTACTTATGCCGAGCCTAAAAATAAGCCCAGACATGCTCCCGTCCGGTGCAAATTTGCCTCTGGGCCCTTTACTAAAAAATAAAAAATCAATATATATAAATAAAAAAAAATAAAAAACATTTATAAAAAAAGGGGGTTTGACACATGGGGCCCTGGGGCCCTGGGGACCTCTGAGCCCTTTAATAAAAATATATCTATATATAAAAAAAAGAAATAGAAGAAATAAAATAATATAAAAAAATGTAAAACATTTGTATAAAAAAGGGTTGGCATCGGGGGGGCCCTGGGGACCTCTGGGCCCTATAATAATAATAATAATATTATATATATATATATATATATATATATATATATATATATATATATATACAAACTTAGCAAGCTAAGCAACCCCTCTTGCAAGACAACACATCTGTCTGCCAACATGCCAGGGGCAGCCAAGGTCATAGCCAGCGCTGCCATCAGGGGGGTACAGACAGTACCCCTGTAAGGGGCCCGGGGGCCCCCTTTTTTCTATTTATTTTAAATATTATTATTATTTTTTTTATTAAAGGGACATTTTTTTAGAGGTCTGGAGATCCCCAGGGCCCCAGATGAGAACCCCCCTTTTTTTTATATATAAAAAATACTTTTTATATATATTTTTTATTTATATATATATATATAAGGGGGGTTCTCATCTGGGGCCCTGCGGATCTCCAGACCTCTAAAAAAAATGGCCCTTTAATAAAAAAATAAAATAATAATAATATTTAAAAAAAAATGTTTATTTAAAATAAATAAAAAAAAGGGGACCCCCGGGCCCCTTACAGGTGTACTGCCTGTACCCCCCTGATGGCAGCCCTGGCTATGACCATGGCTGCCCCTGGCATGTTGGCAGACAGATGTGTGTTGTCCTGCAAGTGGGGTTGCTCAGCTTGCTAAGTTTGTCGGTAACGGCAGGGCCGCCATCAGGGGGGTATAGACAGTTCACCTGTAAGGGGCCCGGGGGTCCCCAGGGGCCCGGATGGGAACCCCCTCTTTTTTTATATATTTTTTATAAAAATATATATTTTTTTAATATAATTTTCTTTTAGTTTTTATTTAAGGGCCAATATTTTTTTTTTTTTTTTTTTTAGAGGCCCGGAGGGCCCCAGATAAAAGAAAAAAAATTGGCCCTTTAATAAAAACTAAAAGAAAAATATATTAAAAATATATTTTTTATATTATTATTATTTTTTTATTTCTATATATATATATATATATATATATATATATATAAATATGTTCACGAATCGGCATATCTCCCTCATTTGCATATTTGAATAGGAAATCAATGGCCGCACAAGATGCGCCCAGCGTAAATATGAGCCTAAGTTATGCCGGCACAGGAAAGTTACACCAGTCGGAGGAAGCCTATTTTCAGGCGTATCTAGTTTTGTGAGTACGGTGCAAAGATAAGCCGGCTCAACTTTACAGTTACGCGGCGTATCTCGAGATATGCCGGCATAACTCTACCTGAATCTGGCCCGAAATCTTTGCAACTTTAACCCTTCACTTCCAGTAGCGGCTGGTGCTCAAATTTCCCCCAGCCAACAATCCGACTACCACCAAACCCTCTTTCACCCCCCACTTGATCAATCGGCACTACCCTACCACCTCTTCTCCCTGTCGATCGCCGCTTCGATTACTCGCACGTTGCCCCCCCAGGACCCACCACTAGCCTTGCACTTACCATCATCCCTGCGTCTCTCTTTAAATCCTGGTCCCGAGTCCCGGCAGCCTTCTTCCAGCCAATCAGGAGTTCTAGAATCCAGCCAATGGGGTTTTAATACTCCTGGCCAATCGGGTCTCAGGACCCACTTCCTGATTGGCTGGGAGGAGAAACAGGAATACATTAGCGAATCCAAATTCGCTAATGTCACACAGCTGGGTGGGTTCACTGTACCCTCTGGCTCTAATCATGTGCTTCCCAAATGTTTTTTTTTAAATCCATGCGTCCGGTGCCCTGCATGGAGATTAGGAGCTGGGCACATGGACTGTGGTGGGGGGGGGGGGGTGAGATGTGCGCCCTGCATGAGTGTCCGCCACTGTTTTCTTTTCTGCTACTGACCACTTCTATGATAAAATCTCAATACATGTTCTGTCCTGATCTGGCCACTGTCCTGATCTGATCTACAACAGTTCACTCTCATGCTCACAGGATGCACTTGCTCATCTAACTGCGCACAGAATCAGGCCCCAACCATTACACCCTTGGCAAACTGACAGCACCAGAAGCAAAAGAAACAAAAACACAATTCCTGCCTCCATGGTGACAAACAAACCTACTTTTCCTTGCTTATTAACTGCTTCATGACCACCCCATAGCAGATTTACTGCCACAGGGCGGCCACACTGTGCAGAATCAAGTATATATACGTGATCCTGCACTTCTGAGTTTTTGACGTGAGTGTCTAGCACCCGCTGTGATTATACACTCACTGATCGTTCCTTACTCTGACAGAATGACAGTCTACCTATGTAAACCTGTGAAGCAGAAGCACCAATCCATGTCTTCCAGTAGTAAAAGCACCTCCCCCAGACAGTTAGTAAGCCTTCCCTAGGAACACATTTAACCCTTTGATTACCCCTTTCCTGCCAGCATAGTTTTAGCACTGATCACTGTATTAGTGTTACTGTTCCCCAAAAATGTGTCAAAAGCGTCAGTTAGTTGTCTGACTTGTCCACCGCAATATCAGAGTCCCGCTATAAGTCGATGATCACCACCATTACTAGTAAAAATAATAATAAAAAAAAAATCCCATAGTTTGTAGACGCTTTGGCCCAGATTCACGTACATCTGCGCATTATTGGACCGGCGTAGCGCACCGCCTTTACGTTAGACGTGCGCAATTTTGCCGCGTAATCACCCTATTCTCGTAGCTTTTGCGCAGGAAATTGCGCATACGTAACGTTTTTCCAGAGGCGTAAGGAGGAGTAATACAAATTGGGAGGGACGTGGGCGTGTTACATTGAAATGAGCCGTGACCCCATGCAAATGAAGGGCCGGCCGGCTCGCGCATGCGCGCTTGAACGAGACCATGTCAGCTCCGATGTGCGCATGCTCACAACTCGGGAGCGGTGCAATCAGTGAAATTGGAAATGGACTAGGGCAACATTGTGAACTACGCAAACAGCATAAATAGACACACACAAACGCACTTCCTTTGCAAAAGTACATCCCTTTGTCCCTTCCCATTTAACAAAGTGCTTTTGTTCTTGTTGTTCGTTGCGGTGTGTTTTGTAGTTGTCAGATTAGTGTTCTGTGTGATCAAGTGGTTGTTGTTAGATTTTTGAAAGTGGTTTTTGATAAGTGTTTGAGAGACTGTTTGTTTGATTGATATATTTCTTTTTGTTTCTTTTCCTGCTGTCTTTTTTTTTTTTGCTGGAAATTTTTTGATTTTGCAGGTCATTTTTTTTTTTTTTGGGTTGTGAATGCTGTGTGAATGTGGGGGTGACATTCCTGCCGGAAAAGGGGTGTCACCCTCAATTTTGGTGGAGAAGGGTTCCCCAGGACCAGGGAGAAGTGATCCCCAGGTCCGTGTGAATGGTGTATGAATGTACAGCGACATAATTGGAGCCTTGGCGTGGCGTTGCTGCTCACAAGTCCAGCATGGTGAACTGGTGCCAATCCAATTTGATGTGGATGTGGGGTGTGTGTGCTAGGGACCACAGTGGTGTGCATGCATGCATTCTCATTGTGCCATGCATAATGTGTATGTTTAACGTGCAAAGATGCCCAATGTGGGCTGTCTCCTGGCTGCTCTTCCCTCAGAAGACGGGGTAACCTTGGTTAGGGGGGGATTGTCTGGTTCAGGGGTCAGGTCATCACGTAGGTCAATCTGCAGGTCCTTTCTTTCTGCAAAGTTGTGCAGCATGCAACATGCACCGATGATCTGGCACACAAAGTTTGGGGAGTACAAGAGGGTACCCCCAGACTTATCCAGGCATCGGAAACGTGACTTTAGGATGCCAAAGGTGCGCTCCACCACTGCTCGTGTTTGAGCATGTGCTTGATTGTATCTTTCCTCTCCTGGAGTTTGGGGGTTCCGGATAGGAGTCATGGAGTCATGTGGATGGGGTCCCAGTGGATATGCAGAGTCACCTGTAAGGGAAAAGACAGGAGGATGTTAGTCATGCATGTGCCCCTTGTGATGTGCATCATGGGAGGAGATAGTCATGCCTGCCACCCATGTCACTCACCAACCAGCCAGGTGTCCCCATACACGTTCAGATCGAATTGCATTCGGATGTGGCATTGATTGTATATGTAGCTGTCATGGCTGGACCCTGGGTGTTTGGCACGGACGTGCCATATGAGGCCTTGGGCATCGACTATCACCTGTACATTGATGGAATGCCAATGCTTCCGATTGCGGTACATGTGCTCTGTCTCCTGGGCGGGCTGGAGTGCCACATGTGTGCAATCAATGGCCCCCACAGTGCATGGGAATCTGGCAATTCTGTAGAAATCTGTCATTGCCTTCAGCCGCAGGTCCTCAATGGTGGGTTTGATGATTTGGTTGGCCATGCGTCTGAGTATTGCAGGGACAACCTGGTGCACACATCTGCTCATGGAGGACTGTGACATCCCAGCCACCACTCCACTTGTACGCTGAAAAGAGCCACTGGCAAGGAAATGGAGTGTTGCCAGGACCTTGACCAGTGGCTGCACTGCATGTGAGCGGTGTGTTGGGCTGGTGATGTCATCCTGCAGGGTTGTGGTTAATTCCAGGATGGCATGAGGGGTGAATCTGAACATGTGATACACCTCAGAATCACTCATGCCAAACAGGTCTATGCGGGTACGGTATATCCTCTCCCGTGCCATCCTCCGTGCCATCCTCCATGCCCTCCTCCTTCTTTGTTCATCTAAAGTCAGTAGTATAGCTATGCGCGACGATGCCCCTGGCATGTTGGCATACAGATTGTTGAGCAACACGTGTGACTGCTGAGCTGCTCACTAACAGTGTTGCTTTATCTAACAAGTAGACTTTTTTTCTTTTTTTAGACCAGCTTTTATCAGCTCTAATTTTAGACAGAACATTTTGCTGTTGCGCACACTGCGCCGCCTGCGCTGCCCCAACGTTGTTTTGTGGATCCCCGTAAGTCCCTCATTAGCATATTTGACTAGCAAATCAATGGTGTGTCTATCGCACTTTTGCGCGGACGGATGCGCCGGATTTTTTGCGTATCTCGTTCTGGGGATGCCGCGCAACGAAACGCACGCGCACATTTAGACTTACGCACGCGCATCTCCTGTTGCGCAGGCGTAATCGCTCTGTGAATCTGGGCCTTTCTTTTTTGCGCAAGCCAATCAATATAAAGATTATTTTATTTTTTTCTTGAATGAAAGTAAAAAATATTGGTTTCTAAAAAAAAATAAAAAAATGGCAGAGGTAATCAAATACCATCGGAAAAAAAAAGCTCTATTTGAAAGCTCTATTTGTGGGGAAAAAAGGACATACATTTTATTTTATGTTAACCTTTAACTCCCTACCTTGTCTCCCACCACCTCCACCCACTGACATACTTACCGCCTATGAGATTGGCTTTGGCCAATTATGGCTCCGGGGGTTTAGTACACACCCCACACTATAAAAGGCTGTCTGCAGGTCGGCGTTATGTAGTGTGTTGCAGCGGTAGACAGAGGGAACAGAGAGAGACAGAGAGAGTGTAATTTTTTGTAGGTAGATAGAGCAGGCAGGCTAGTCAGTTAATGTTACAGTGTGTAGAGGATATATATACATCTCAGGTGTTGTACATATATTTATACACTGTATAGTTTAGCTAGATCAGTTCTTCCTAATTTACTGGCAGGCAGGTGATTGTGCTATTTAAAGACATTTTCACAGGCATAGACACCCAGCAGGTACAATATTCAAAGGAATCTTTCATTTTTTTATTTAAGCATCATTAAAATCACTGCTCCTGAGGAGCAGTGATTTTATTGATGCTTAAATAAAAAAAATAAAAAAAAAGGAAAAATTAATTTAAATATTGTACCTGCTGGGTGTCTATAGTATGCCTGTGAAAACGTCTTTGAGAACCCAGGTCTTGCCCGAGGGAACATGTGGAGTCCTGAAAAAAACGACAGTTTTAAAAACTTTGGGCCAGATTCACATACACTTAATATTGCACTGCGTAATTGAAATACTCTACGCTGCCGTATTTTACCAGGCTCCACACCGAATTCTGGTAGATTTTTGCCCGTACGCTACGGCGGCGTAGTCTATTTCTCGCCGCGTAATCAAAATACGAGATTAGGGGGCGTGAAGCATTTAAATTAAGCGCGTCCCCGCGGCGATCGAACTGCGCATGCTCCGTTCAGAAATTTCCCGCCGTGCATTGCGCAAAATCACGTCGTTACGTCATTCGTTGTTTGAGTAGTGTCGTTTACGAACATTCCTATTCCCGGACGACTTACGTCAAAAAAAATAAAAGACGTCGGAAAACGTAGAAATTCGACGTGGGAACGACGGCCATACTTAACATGGGCTGTCTAATATTAGAGCAGCAAAAAGCTGGTATAGTGTTACGCACAGGGCTTTTTTTCAGGGGGAACTTGGGGGAACTCGGTTCCACCACCTCTGGCTCAGACCCTTTGGTGCCTGCTTACCACAATCACTTGTAAACCCAGAAGTCTGGTTTCTGTGTTCACAAGTGACAGCTTTATAACCCCCTGAACTCTGCATTCTGTATGTAATGCAATCCTGGTATTTAATGCCCCTTTAAGACCCTTCTACTGTTTGTGAAATCTGAACCGGTCGTGGTTGAGTTCCTGCACCTATTTTCTGAGAAAAAAAGCTCTGGTCTACGCAAAAAAAAAGATGACTAAAGGTGCCGTAAGAGATTGCGAATGAAGATCGTAATTTCGGGGATCGCCGGCAAAAGCTCATTTGCATACCCAGACGCGGAAAACGACGGGAAGTCCACCCAGTGGCCGCAATTTTATTGCAGCGTAGATCCGAAGGCGTATGAACACGTAATCCAGTCGAATTGAATCCCGCAGCCGTCTATTCATGGTTTGAGGTTTTTAACTAGCTAGAAAACGCGCGTAATTCGAGATTTTCCTAGCTTGTGACGGAAAATATTGATTATATGAAGACAGGAGGCGAGTATCTTATGCATTAATCTTTCTTTATTAATGCTCACAGCAGAAACAAAACTGATCAGTATTCACGCTTTTCTAAAAATAACATGAAACAGAAAAGCTGAAACTTGAAAACTAGAAAGAAACTACGTTTCCCAGCAGTCCTTGGGTCTGTGACCCCTCACTCTGGCCTCTGCATATAAGGACTGCTCCTCCCCTTCCTATTCCTCTTTCTTCATGCAAACTTCCAAACGAATTGAAAATGATTCACCAGTCTCTGGGTCCCCCAACTCACTTCGGACTTCGGCTGGCCGGCCTTTTCTGAATCCCAGACGTTCCGTTGTACGCGGGGTAACATTCGTCCCAACGGGGACCAACCGACAGCTTCTACGGCCAACCGGGCCTTTGGAAACGAAACCATGTTAGAAGGAACGTGTCTTCGACCTTCCTGAACGCAGTCGAACATGTTCAGTATCCTGTAAGAGAGTAGAAGGAACCATAATAGGGTAGGGTAGGGAGGGAAGATACTCGCCTCCTGTCTTCATATAATCAATATTTTCCGTCACAAGCTAGGAAAATCTCGAATTATACCTCAGACAGGAGGCTCATATCTTATGCAAGTTCAAAGCTAGCATTTCTTACAGAAAATGAAGACAATATACATCAGATTACCCAAAGCGGCCATAGACACATGTGTTTCCGGTCTGAAGTAAAAGGAGCGGGAAAACGGTCTCCGAGGACCAGTCCGCCGCCAGTAGAAGATCTGACAGAGATCCCCGGCCGAGACCACCTTAGTAGCCATTGCACTTCTAGTGGAGTGTGCGCCGAATTTAGTGGTATCTATACCCGCCATGTCCATAGTCGACCTGACCCAGCGCGCTAGAGTGGCAGAAGTCACCGGGCGATGAGGTTGGACGTAGGAAACCAATAATTGGGGCGAAGATGGAGAACGAAGTTCGGCGGTACGCGTTTCATAGGCCTGCAGGCACTTGACGACACATAAGCGCGGACGATCCGAAAAGAAAGGATAGAATACCGACTGAATGCCGGTCTTGGTCCTACGCGACGACCGAGAACCTAACTCCTAGGGGCGAAAATTGTCGCCTGGAAATATCCAGTGCTCTAACATCTGAAACCCTTTTGACCGAGATAAGACAGAGGGAGGATCGTAAGTTTGTACGTGAGATGTTTGAGAGACAAGTCCTCATTGTCATCCCACGTGGATAGCATGTCTAGGACCCTGGATACGTCCCAGGTTGATAGGTATTTGGGACGAGGAGGTCGTTTAAACTTGATACCTCTCATTAGTTTGCAAATGAGGAGGGTGTCTACCCACCGGCAAGGCATCCACAGGGTGATGGTAAGCCGAAATAGCTGATCGATACACGTTAATGGAGCTGTACGCTCTACCGGTATCAAAAGCCTCCGCCAGGAAGTTCACTTTAAGTGGCTACAGGGGTATGTATCGGATCAGCCTGTCGTTGTACTAACACCAACGCACCCAGATTCCCCAGGCTGACCTATACGCCGATCGAGTCCCGGGGGCCCAGGGCGAGAAGCTCTCTAGCTGACTGTGAAAGGCCTCCGTCAGCGTCTGGCATCCTGAGACCAGGCAGGCTAGGAGGGTCAGAGAGCCGTCTGAAATTAGCGGGTGTATGTCTTTGGACGGGTGTGAAAGGAGGACTGGAAACGAGGGCAAGACCCTGGGAAGGTCGATGACCATTTCCAACAGAAGAGGAAACCACGGTTGTGTTGGCCACCAGGGCACAATCAACACCACCTTGGCTCCCTGGGTAGCGATCTGCAATAAGGTCCGGCATATCAGCTGGAATGGTGGAAACGCGTAATGCGTCCCCCCCCGTCCAGGATTGGCGGAAAGCATCCACCGCTGTTGCCGTTGGGTCCGGCCTCCAACTGAAGAATTGGGGCAACTGATGGTTGAGTCTGGAGGCGAACAAGTCTATGGACAGTGGTCCCCAGAGATGGATGATACTGATGAAGGTCGAGCGGTCTAGCCGCCACTCGCTGGAATCGGTAATGTATCTGGAGTTCCAGTCCGCCACGATATTGGAGGATCCCGGAATGTACTCCGCCATGGGGACGATATTCCTGGCCAGGCAGAAGTGCCATAATGCCTTGGCGATATCCGCCAAAAATTTGGACCTGGTGCCCCCCAAACGGTTGACGTATTGTACCGCTGAAATGTTGTCCATGCGTAGCAATACGCAACAGTTTGATCTCTTCGAGAGAAAACTCTGAACCGCGAAGAGGGCAGCTAGTAGCTCTAGGGCATTGATGTGTAGGAAGGATTCCCTGACTGACCAGATCCCTCCTGTTGAAATCTCTCCGAATCGAGCGCCCTACTTGCGTCGGATTCTAAGACGACGTCCGGATAGGAATTGAAGATTGTCTTGCCGTTCCAATCGACGGCATGACCGAGCCACCACTTCAGTTCCGTCCTGGCCTCTGCGGAGAGTGGAATCTCGTCTGCATAACGGAGACCTTGTCTCAGGTGAAGGATTTTGAGGCGTTGAAGGGCTCTGTAATGGAGAGGGGCCGGGAAGACGGCCTGTATGTATGCGGCCAGGAGGCCCACTATTCTGGCTAATACCCGTAAAGATAGGGATTGCTTGCGCAGTACTGCTCTGATCTCTTTGCGGATCAGAGCAAGTTTTGCCTTGGGTAAACGCAAGACCCGCCTGGTTGGTATCTACCAGGAAACCGAGAAACTCCATGCTCTGGGATGGTGCTAGAATAGACTTCTCCATGTTGATGAGGAAGCCTAGGTCCTGCAGGAGACGTACGGTCCAGCCTACGTGGGTCTGAGATTTTGAGTTCGCAATGATAAGGATATCGTCTAGGTAAATAATCAGACGACCCCTGCTCCGCAACGCGGCTACCACGTGCTTGAGTAATTTGGTGAAGCACCATGGGGCCGATGACAGCCTGAACGGTAGGCATGTAAACTGCCACGTGCGATCCCACCATTTGAATCGGAGTAGGTGTTGCGACTCCGGATGTACGGGGACTGTGAGATATGCATCTTTTAAGTCCACCTTTGCCAGCCAATCCCCCGGGTGGAGGAGGTCTCGGAGGCAATGGATACCCTCCATCTTGAAGTTACGGTATGTGACGTTTTGATTCAGGGCCCGGAGATTTATCACGGGGCGGTAACCTCCCCCCTTCTTTTTGACTATAAAAAGACTGCTTATGAACCCCAGGGAGAGGGTTCTTACCTCGAGCACTGCTTGTTTGGAAATCAGTTCTCCCAACTCGTTGTCTATGAGTGCAATGTTCTGAGCAGTGAAACGAATGGGGGGGAGGAATAATGCCCAGTTGAGGGCAGGACAACAGTTCTATCTGGAACCCTGTGACTGTGTTTATCACCCATGCGTCTGCCGTAATCGCAGACCAGGCGTGGATAAAAAAAAACGTAGTCTTCCCCCTACAGAGGTGGAAAAACTTGGAGTCAGAAGAGGGACTTTACCGGAGTATGGACGGGATCTGGGGTCACCTCTGCTCCCACGTCCTCTCCATGGTCTGCCACGTGGTGGAAAAGAACGGTGCGGGTTGTTGCACCGTGGTATAGGAGGCAGGAGTCTGAGCGTTATGTTGCGCTGGGCGGGGAGGGAGCCCTATTAAATGGTCTGGGAGTAACCAGGCGGCAGAGCGGCCCCCCTCTGCCGGGCCCTAGAAAAACCTTTTGGGCCTGCCGAGGGACGATTGAGCTTAGTCGACTATTGCGTTCCAACGAATTTGTTGTCCCTAACAAGGGAGGTCCCCAAATAGTAGGCCTTCAGCAGAAGGCCCGGTTCGGAGCTCCGCCAGGGGGGCTGTGGGATCCAGGCGGTGAGGATGGAGTGCGTCTCCGTGGAGCATGCCGTGTTGGCCTTACCTAAACAGGCATATGGCCCTCTGGGCCCCGGCCATCCAACCTCTTGTGCTGAGGCAGCTGTTTGCTCAGACAAGTTAAGGATTTTTGTCAGTGGGCCCAACATGTCGAGGACCCGGTCCTGGATGCTCCTGAATGAGCGATCTATCCCCTTCTTGGGGAATTCCCTGATTTGGCCAGGTACTTAGATAAGACGGGATCAATGTCTGGTGTACATGCCACCTTACTGGGTAGGGAAGGGCGTGGGCATTCCGCCCGCAATTTATTTCGGTTAGCTCTATCCAGCGATCTGAGGGTCCAGAGTTCCACGTATTGGGTCAGTGGGGCAAGGGGAGCCCAATCTCCCGACCGCGGGTGAGATATGGCATCTGGATGGAAGAGAGGTTTTCCCAGAGCGTTTGTGATTGTATTGCCCTGAATATCAGGTTTGGCGTCGTGTGTGGGATCGCCATTGACCCAGCACCCATATCATCATTGTCATAGTACCACTTCCCCCGAATCCATCCTTCTGACATATCAGACTATATCCTCCAGAGTATCGATATACTATACTCTTGTTCCCCTTAATGTACGCCTCATGCTTAAACATGAACTCCCTTGAGGCTCAGGGGTTGAAAGGGGTCCGGTGGGTGCGTGGGGTGGCAATCCGGGTGAGGGAGAGCCTTGTGCACATTGTTTGCTTCCCCTGCCGGGGAGTCCTCGATATGAGCCAAATGCTTCCTCTTTTGGGAGGATTTCCCTCTTTTTACTAGAGGTTCTTCAATTACGGTGGGGGCAACCCTGGGGGTTTGTTGTGAACCCGAGGGTAAGGCCACGGCTGCCATGGCAGCTTGCACAGACCTGGCTACCAGGTCCTGAATCTGTGCAGCGTTAAGCATGCATGATGGCTCCAGAGGCACTTCAGGTCCCTTCAAGGGGACAGAGCGGTCCTCAGACATTGCCTTCTGGCAGTGCAGTTATAGAATGCTAAGTAACTGGGTGATGATAAATCACCACCTCAGATCCTGACCTATGGGAAGGAGGGGGCCTGCCAGAGAGAGGTGTACTACACCTGTTAGATGTTAAGTATTATTAGTAGCCCAGCAACCGCTCCTATAAACGAACAATGTTCAGTAATAAGCACTAGGTTATAATAATAAGTTATAATAAGGTTACACAGGTTTTGTACAAGTAAAAGTAAAAGTAAAAGCAAAATTAAAACACCTCACAGATAACTAGCAGCAGTGCAATACTTATCTCTCCTGTGAGCAGAAAGAAAGAGGAATAGGAAGGGGAGGAGCAGTCCTTATATGCAGAGGCCAGAGTGAGGGGTCACAGACCCAAGGACTGCTGGGAAACGTAGTTTCTTTCTAGTTTTCAAGTTTCAGCTTTTCTGTTTCATGTTATTTTTAGAAAAGCGTGAATACTGATCAGTTTTGTTTCTGCTGTGAGCATTAATAAAGAAAGATTAATGCATAAGATATGAGCCTCCTGTCTGAGGTATAATTGGAAATTACTCCAGTCTACCACCAGTTAGACAGGCGTAATGGCTCTGTGAATCTGGGCCTTTTTTTCCATTGATACATGTTCCCTGGGGCAAGACCCGTGTTCTAAAAGACGTTTTACGACAATAACTTGCATATTAGGCTTTAAAATTAGCACTTTTAAATTAGAACGTTCGAGTCCCATAGACGTCAATGGGGTTCTAAATGTTTGCGCGTCCGTTCGGTCCGTTCGAAGGTCTTGGTGCGAACCGAACGGGGGGGGGGGTGTTCGGCTTATCCCTACTGAAGAGGTTACCAAACTTTTCTCAGATGACCACCTAACCAAATGTCCCCTGGCTCCTGTTCCCTCACAACTACTATGGTCACCCTCTTTTTCTGTCCTATACTTTCTCACTAACATCTTCAATCTCTCCCTTTCTACTGGCACTTCCCCTCACCTTTAAAGCATGCACAAATCACTCCCAGACTTAAAAGGACCCCACCAACCTGAACAACCATGAAGGCATTTTTCTTTTTGTATCAGGGCTGAGGGCTCTTGAAGCAGGTTAATGATTTTAAGAAGCTACATACAGCACCCTGCTGGCCCTTCCCACCAGCCATGATCTGCCTGCATTGTCTAGAAAAGATAGATATAGGGCCAGATTCAGCAACACTTGCGCTGGAGTATTTCGATATGCGCCGCGTAACTGTGAAGATGCGCCGTCGTTTCTATGTGCCCGTACCCACCAAACTAGATGCGCCCGAAGACGCGGCATTTGCGACCGGCGGAACGTTCCGACGCCAGAGTATCGTCAGCGCATAATTTCGTTTGGCGCATCAGTCGCGCCTATTGATTTCCCCTGCAAATATGCAAATGAGGGAGATTTCCTGATTCGCGAACGGATAAGCACCATACGCTGGCTACATGCGCCGCGCGTATCTCGTCCGTCCGGCGCAAAGTTATTTCTACAAAAGGTTGCTTTATCTTTACTCCAGACGGTCAGAGGTCAGCAGGAGAGCAGCTGCAGCAGCGTTACCGACGATAGGAGCTAGCTGAACAACCACACTTGCAAGGACAACACCTCTGTGTGCCAACATGCCAGGAGCAATTGTGGTCCTCGAACTACTGATGGGTCCCCCGGAACGAAGGAGGCGGGCACGTGAGAGGATATACCGCACTCATATGAGCCTCTTTGGCATGGGTGATGAGGAGGTGTATCGCCTCTTCAGATTCAGCCCTGATGCAATACTTGAACTAACCACAACCCTGCAGGATGACATCACCAGCAAGACACACCGCTCACAAGCAGTGCAGCCACTGGTGAAGGTCCTGGCAACACTTCATTTCCTTGCAAGTGGATCATTCCAGCGTACAAGTGGAGTGGTGGCTGGGATGTCACAATCCTCCATAAGCAGATGTGTGCACCAGGTTGTCCCTGCAATCCTCAGACGCATGTCCAACCAGTTCATCAGACCCACCACTGAGGAGCTGCGGCTGAAGGCAATGACAGATTTCTACAGCATTGCCAGATTCCCACGCACTGTGGGGGCCATTGATTGCACACATGTGGCCCTACAGCCCCCCAGTGCCACAGAGCACATATACCGCAATCGGAAGCATTGGCATTCCATCAACGTACAGGCAGGTGATAGCCGATGCCCAACGCCTCATATGGCACGTCCGTGCCAAACACCCGGGTCCAGCCATGACAGCTTCATATACAATCAGATCCCCATCCCAGCAGAATTTAACCAGAACATGTATGGGGACAGCTGGCTGGTTGGTGAGTGACATGGGAGTCGGGCATGACTATCCCCTCCCGTGATGCACAACAGAAGTGGCACATGCATGACTAACATTCTCCTGTCTTTTACCTTACAGGTGACTCTGCATATGCATTGGGACCCCATCTAATGACTCCTTTCCGGAACCCCCAAACCAGAGGAGAGAGAAAATACAATGAAGCACACATCAAAACCCGTGCAGTGGTGGAGCAAACATTTGGGCTCCTGAAGTCCCGTTTCCGATGCCTGGATAAGTCTGGGGGGACCCTATTGTATTCCCCTACCTTCGTGTGTCAGATCATCGGTGCATGTTGTATTCTTCACAACTTTGCTATGAGAAAAGGCCTGCAGATTGACATACGTGATGACCTGACCCCCGACCCACACAGTCCCCACCTGCCAGAGGACACCCAGTCTGCTGATGGAAGAACAGTCAGGAGGGTCCTCGCCGTAGGCATCTTTGGACACTAAACCAAAACATTAATAACACAGACAGTGCACGCGTGTACACCACTGATGTCCCTAGATCACACACACCACATCCACATCGCATTGGATTAGCCCAAGTCCAGCATGTAGGACTTGGGAGCAGCAACGCCAGCGTCAAGGCCCAATGATGTCACTGTCCATTCATACACCTTTCACACGTCATTCATACAGCCGTGGGGTTAACTTCACCACCACGGCCGAGGGTGACACCCCTTACTGTCAGGAGTGCCACCCTCTCACATTCACACACCATTCACACTGTCCCCTGCACTCCTGACCGTGTGCAGAAAAAAAAGAAATACAAAATCTCATAACCTGAGAAAAAAAAAAACTCATGACCTGAGTATAAAATAAAGAATACAAAATAAACAAAAACTCATGACCTGAGTATAAAATAAAGAATACAAAATAAACAAAAACTCATGACCTGAGTATAAAATAAAGAATACAAAATAAACAAAAACTCATGACCTGAGTCTAATTAAAAAAATCATAGAAACCAAAACAAAAAAAAAGCCTCATCGGGGATGCCGGGGGCTTCTTCTGGGGGCCCCTGTCTGCCTCCTCAGCTGCCTGGATGGAGTGGGTGGGGGTGGGGGGGGCATCTGGAGGTGGCTGATCCCCAGGTGGGCCACTCCTGGCAGGTGTGGCCTGCATGCCCTCCAAGGCCATGGCTATCCGACCGAGGTAATTGTTCGTCTGGGCCTGCATACGGAGCTGACGGGTGACCTGGTAATGCTGGGCCTGCCGACTCAGCCTCCCCTGGTCCCGGATGGCAGCACTGTTACCCTGGATGGCAGCAGTGTTGGCCTGGACGGCTGCAGTGAGTTGCGTAATTTCACCATGCACCTCCCCCAAACTGGTGACCACTGCAGCGCAATTACAGCTGACATCCTGGACTGCGTTGCTTATCTGGGCAACGGAGCCCAGGCTGTCAGACACTTTCTGTAAGTGGCCAACTATGGCCCCCATTTGTTCAGTCTGTCTGGCGTGATCCCTCGCCAACTGGTCCTGGACAACATCAGACACCCCCCTGGTCTTCTGGGTCGCCTACCTGGGGCCAGAAGATGGTTGTCCCCGGGGGGAAGGAGTCACCCTTGAGGGGCTTCCAAGGATGGGGGAGGGGATAACAGATGGCCCAGGAGAAGGGGAGGAGACCTCCAAAACTAAAGTAAAGTCCTGCTCTGCCACAGCAGGCTCCTCCTCAACGACCTCGGCAGGTGTGGTGTGGCCACTCTCCTCCACCACCTCTTCACCACCCAGGGGCTCGGGCACACGATGGCGTGGGGGGGATGGGGTGGAATGGACGCTGACCGATGATGGCCCAGCTCCGTCATCTGTGGATGACACAAAGCAGACACATGTTGGTGGTCCCACACACTTGGCACATGTACCCTCCCCCCAAATGCAACAAATCAAATAGGGGATAAAAAACACTTACCTGTCCTGGAGCCTTCCTCCATGGAGTCATAGCCTGGGGACCCCCCTCCACCTGCTCCCTCTCCAGGCAGCGTGCGACCACCTCCTCCTCCGCGGTCAGGGTGACAGGACATGGGGGACCACCACCTGTGCCCCTCTCATGCCTCCTGATGGTGGACACCTTGCCCCTCACCTTGCGCCGCAGGTCATTAATTTTCTTCTGAATGTCCCCAGCAGTCCGGGTGGAGTACCCCAAAATATTGACCCGGCCAGCAATGGTGTCCAGGATGCCCTGCTTCCTCTCCCGGCTGGTCTTACGGCTCTTTTTCCCATGGAGAAAATGATTATAAGTCTCCATCGCGGATATGATCACTGAGACCTCCTGTGAATTAAAGTTCAGGTTCCTCCTCTCTCTGGGGGTAGCGGGAGCAGCCATCACAGCACAAAAGTATCTTCCCTGGGGTGGGGGGAAACGGATATACTTTTGCGCCGGAATGGCGTTTCCGCCTGCGCTTTTAAGCGCCCAACGGAAGGCATTGCGCTGACGTTTCCCGGGAAGTGGTGCCGACGGAAGTTGTGAGCATGCGCACAAGGGGGCGAGTGGAGCCGCACTCACTGCGCATGCTCCGTGGATGATGCGCTGAACGTAAACCTCCGCCCATCATTTACATATGATCACACCCACTTCCACTTGCGTCGGGTTACGCCAGCGCATTATCGTTACTCTGGCGCAAGTTTACGCGCAACTGCTATGTGAATAACAGTACTTGCGCTGAAAGGGTCTTCAGAGTAACGTAAATGAGAAGCGTTACTCTGGAGCAAAGATGCTCCCATCTACCTGAATCTGGCCCATAGATGTTTCTCTTCAGTGATAGATGATGTCACTGAAGAGAAACAGGTAATCCGACCATGCTGGTGTACTTAGGTAATGCAGGATACCTGTCAAGGACCCTTCAGATCCGAGAGACACTCATTGAAAACACACAGAAACAGTTGCTAAGTGTTTTAACAGTTCTCTGCTTTATTGGACACAAGTACAGAGTACAAGTACAGAGTATTTATGCAATTTAAAAGGAAAAAATGGGGGCTTAGGGGGGTTTAGTATAATGCATATGTATCCTATATGTTATCAAGATAAAGACACACGGCATCGTTAGCAATACATTTGTTTCCACCCTGATAATGCATGTTGCTGTTTCCATCTAATGATGCACCCTACAGTTCAAACAGGAAATCTATTCCAAGGCTTCGGCCTAACCGCATGTCACAAAATAAAAAGTTTATGTAAGTAAGAAATGTTGCCTAAACATAAGAAATACGTATAGTCTTTTCTTAACATGGCAGGCATATCTTTCTTAAGATGGAGTCGCTATGGTTTATACATATTACAACATTCACTGGGTCTAAATGAAATACACGACCCGGTCCGAAGCTCCGTGACCGTGACCGCGGGACTCGCGGACCCGATCGCCGCTGGAGTCCCGCGATCAGTCCCCGGAGCTGAAGAGCAGGGAGAGCTGTGTGTAAACACAGCTTCCCTGTTCTTCACTGTGGCGCCCACATTGATTGTGTGTTCCCTTTTATAAGGAATCATAATCAATCAAGTCGAACCTACAGCAACACCCCCCTACAGTTAGAAAATCATATGAAGTCACACATAACCCCTTCAGCGCCCCCTAGTGGTTAACTTCCAAACTGCAATTGTAATTTTCACAGTAAACAATGCATTTTTAATAAATTTTTTGCTGTGAAAATGACAATGGTCCCAAAAATGTGTCAAAAATGTCCGAAGTGTCCGCTATAATAAAAAAACGCTTATCGTCGCCATTAGTAGTAAAAAAATAATAATTAATAAAAATGCAATAAGACTATCCCCTATTTTGTAAATGCTATAAATTTTGCGCAAACCAACCGATAAACACTTATTGTGATTTTTTTTACCAAAAATAGGTAGAAGAATACATATCGTTTAAACTGAGGAAAAAAAAATATATATTTTTGGGGGATATTTATTATAGCAAAAAGTAAAAAATATTGAATTTTTTCAAAATTGTCGCTCTATTTTTGTTTATAGCGCAAAAAATAAAAACCGCAGAGGTGATTAAATACCACCAAAAGAAAGCTCTATTTGTGGGAAAAAAAGGACGCCAAATTTGTTTGGAAAACAACGTCACACGACCGCGCAATTGTCAGTTAAAGCAATGCAGTGCCAAATTGCAAAAACTGGCCGGGTCCTTTAGCTGCCTAAAGGTCCGCATCTTAAGTGGTTAAACTTCAGTGTTTATTTTCAATTTTCCAAGCCGCGGATTGAAATCTCTAATGCTGATGATCTTTAACCTTTATTCAGAACCAGTTCCTTTTCTTACGGCCAGACTAAAATTTGGCTTTTGGAAACAAAGTTTCAAATTTTATCTCACTCCTAGAACATTGCTTTCTACTTCATGTTCTAGAATATGTTCTTTTAAGAATTCCATCAATTGCCTATGACGTAGCATTATCTAATTCCAATTAAATCCTTTGAGGGTCTAATGTATCACATTCAATCTTTTAAATCCCAACTTCAACTTGTAATTAAATTTGGAGGAAATGCACCAAGCCCGAAATCTGATCGCACTACAAATTTTTAGTGGTGCTATTGCAATATTAACTCTAATTGGTCTCACAGGGAAATTCATATTTTGTTTTAGAAAACATTTCCTCTCTGTCGTTCATTGGATGTCTGTGGTTAATAAATGCACTTAAACAAAAAGCACTGCTAAACTGTACAAAACGGCAAATAACTGAAATTAAATCGCTGTCTAGGGGAGAATTCAAGGTCAGAGTAAGTCCTCATGTATAAAAATGTCTGAGGGCCAGATTCTCATATATATTCGGCGGCGTAGCGTAAGCCATTTACACTACGCCGCCGCTGCGTACTAGAGCAAGTGCTTTATTCTCAAAGCACTTGCTCCGTAGTTTTCGCCGGCGTCTCGTAAATCTCCAAGCGTAAACCCGCGCAATTCAAATGGGGCGGCTTGTATTTAAATTAAGCGCGCCCCCGCGTCGAACGAACTGCGCATGCGCCGGCCGGGGAAAAAGCCCAGTGCGCATGCTCCAAAGGACGTCACATTTTCTCAATGTAAACGACGTAATCGCAGCGTACGCCAGCCCCATTGAGAATCGACGTACGCAAACGACGTAAACGACGCACAACACGACGCAGTCCCGATGCCATACTTAACATGGCATCCGACGGGACATGACGGCATCCGACTGGACCTCGTAAGGTTACTCCACATAGAAGCTGGGGTAACCTTATGCGAACGAAAACGACGTACGCGACGACGGGGCGGCGTAAAAGCGATCGAGAATCGGCGTACTACTTTATTTGCATATGCAAATGAAAAAACAACGTAAAGGCCACCTAGTGGCCGGAGTTGTCATTACACCTACGATCCGAAAGTGTAATGCTTTTACACTTGTCGGATGTAGAAGCGTATCTATGCAAAAGTGATGCTCAGCATCACACGCATAGATACGAGACAAAAAAAAAGGCGATACGACGGGGTATCTGAGATACTCCGTCGTAACGCCTCTGAGAATCTGGCCCTGAGTGTTTTTGTCACTCTGCATGTTTTCCTAGTTGGGTGTGCCAAGAAAGGGTCACATGAGTGGCCTACCTTGGAGGTTCTTCTGGGCTATGCTAGGTACCTGTAATAGGACCATTTTTACTTCACATAGGGTACATTTACTCTTGTGCTATTTTTATCAATGCTGCTTTAACTGACAATTGCAAAGCCATGCAAAGCTGTACTCAAACAAAATTGACGTCCTTTTTTTCCCACAAATAGAGCTTTATTTTGGTGGTATTTTATCACCTCTGCGGTTTTATTTTTGTGCTATAAACAGAAAAAGACAGACGATTTTGATAAAAAAAAATATATATTTTTTACTTTTTGCTATAATAAATATCCAAATAAAATGAATACATTTCTTCATAAGTTTAGGCCAATGTTTATTCTTCTAATTAGGTTTGGTAAAACAAATTGCAATAAGTGTATATTAATTGGTTTGCGCAAAAGTTATAGGCCCAGATTCATAGAGCGATTACACCTGTCTAACTGGTGTTAGACAGGAGTAATTTCAAATTTCACGCGCCGTATCACTAGTTTGAATCCTCAAACCATGATACGGGGCTTCGATCCGAGAGGCTTACGTCCTCGTAAGCCTTCGGATCTACGTTGCGATATTTTTGCGGCCGCTGGGTGGAGTCTGCGTCGTTTTCACCGTCGGGGTATGCAAATTAGTTTTTACGGCGATCCACGAAGGTACAAGTGTCCCTCGCAATCGCCTACGTCATTTTTTGGCTACGTAATGTTAGAGCAGCTTTTTGCTGGTCTAACAGTGCGTAACCCATGTAAAGTATGGCCGTCGTTCCCGCGTCGATTTGAAATTTTTTTTTTTTTTTTAACGTAACTCGTTCGGGAATAGGAATGTACGTAAACGACGCTACTACGACGTAACGACGTGATTTCGCGCAATGCACGGCGGGAAATTTGGGAACGGAGCATGCGCAGTTCGATCGCCGCGGGAACGCGCCTATTTTAAATGCTTCACGCCCCCTACTCGCGTAGATGGATTGCGACGGGAGAAATACACTACGTCGCCGTCGTTTACAAAATCTACCTGGATTCCACGTAGAGCCAGGTAAAAAACGGCGGCGTAGTGTATTTCTGATACTCTACGATAATCTAATTCTATCTGAATCTGGGCCTGAGCGTCTATAAAATAGGGAATATATTTATGGACATTTTCTTTTTTTTTATGTTTTTTACTAGTAATGGCGGTGATCAGCGATTTTAAACGGGACTGCAACATTGCAGTGCAGCAATCAGTGCTATAAAAATTTACTGATTACTGTATAAATGACTCTGGCAGGGAAGGGGTTAACACCAGGGGGCTATCAAGTTATTAAATGTGTTCCCTGGGAGGTGTTTCTAACTGTGGGGGGAAGGGGACTGACTGGGAGTACAGAGAGGTCAGGGATCTCTTTATTTACATTGCCAGGTCCCAATTCTGGCTCTCTGTGGAGCGATCACGGATGGCCGGCGGATATCGTGGCCCCCGGCCACGCCCAACAAAATCGGCTTTCCCGCCTAACAGCTAACAAGTGCGTACACCTGCTATAGCTGTTAAAGGGACCAGCGTACAGCTACAGTGATTTGTGGGAATGAGCCGACCTCCGGCAGTATTATGACGGACTTCAAGAAAATGGCGGATTGTGTACTTCTGGTTTCCAGCATTTTTAAGCAGTGGCTCGTCAACAATCAGGTTCCCCTGATGAAGTCATGAGACACGTGACGTAACGCCGTAGGGATTCGAGACCACGTCACACCTGCGTAAGCCGGAGGCCAGCAGAGAGACGTAAGACGGCGCTGTGAATGCCGCGTCCTTCTACCTTGTTTTGCATGTTTTTATCTTTTTGATGTAAGAGTCCACCTTTATTCATTAATAAAGCACCCCCCCTCCCCCTTTTTTACTTACTTCACTATTGAAGGCATCCGTTCTCTCCTTTTTTCCCATTGGCACCATGGAGCATTGAGCACCCGTATAGGTCCATCATACACTGTTGGAACTGGCATCAGTAACAGTTGTAAGTAGCAGCCATAAGGATCACCATTGGGAAGGAGTGAGGTCCATATCCTATATAATATCCTCGATATTATATAGTATTGATAAGGTGAGGGTTCTGTGAGACTGTTTTTGGATGCCTGTATATTCATTAACATCAGCCACTCATGAGAAGATCACCTTACCACCTCATTTTTACCATCAGACCCCTCAGTTTTAAGAACTTTCCATTTGCTATTAATATTTGCATTTTTATGTACATTTGTGTATTGGAGGACTATCACTTTGTGATTTAGAGTCATTGCACCATCATTTATAGGTTCACTCCACATCAGGTTACGGATGTCACTGTTTGTTATGATTTTTACTTTGTTGTGGACACATACTGCACATTGACTGCGCTGTTTTGAGCGCTTATCACATTGTATTTCAAGTATTATGATGGCGGTCGGTCGGCAAGCGGATAAACAACAATCATGCAAAGAAAATATGAACATTTGTTTTTGCTCAGTTTGCACAGAACAAATATACATACTGATTTTCTTGATGTATGGCTAAGATTTTTTTTTATAAATGTTGCTCACAGAAACTAATCAGGGACAGAGTGATTCCATATTAACCACTTAACCCCCGGACCATATTGCTGCCCAATGACCAGAGCACTTTTTGTGATTCGTCACTTCGTCGTTTTAACTGACAATTGCGCAGTCATGCGATGTGGCTCCCAAACAAAATTGGCGTCCTTCTTTTTCCACAAATAGAGCTTTCTTTTGGTGGTATTTGATCATCTCTGCGGTTTTTATTTTTTGTGCTATAAACAAAAATAGAGCGACAATTTTGAAAAAAAATCTATATTTTTTACATTTTGCTATAATAAATATCCCCAAAAAATATATAAAAAACATTTTTTTTTCCTCAGGTTAGGCCGATACGTATTCTTCTACATATTTTTTGTTAAAAAAAATCGCAATTAGCGTTTATTGATTGGTTTGCGCAAAAGTTATAGCGTTTACAAAATAGGGGGTAGTTTTATGGCATTTTTATTAATATTTTTTTTTTACTAGTAATCAGCGATTTTTTTCAGTACTGCGACATTATGGCGGACACTTTGGACACTCTTGACACATTTTTGGGACCATTGCCATTTTTATAGCGATCACTGCTAAAAAAAAGGATTGAATTACTATAAAAATGCCATTGGCAGTGAAGGGGTTAACACTAGGGGGCGGGGAAGGGGTTAAGTGTGTTCCTGTGTGTGTTCTAACTGTATGGGGGGGGTGGACTTACTAGGGGAAATCACTGATCTTCTGTTCATAATTGTATGAACAGAAGATCAGTGTTTTCCCCGCTGACAGGACCGGGAGCTGTGTGTTTACACACATAGCTCCCGGTCCTTGCTCTGTAACAAGCGATCGCGTGTGCCCGGCGGCGATCGAACCCTAGTGGCCGCAAAAGTAGCCGATGTAGAGCTACGGGCTATCGCCCAGGAGAGCCGACCTGCCGCAGTAAAATGACGGCGGCTGGTCGGCAAGCAGTTAAAGTGACTTGCACAATTATTATGTCTGTAGGGATGTACTCACTGGCAGCCTTCCTGTTTGTTTTTGTTTTTTTGCAGTTTGTCTTGCAGCGTTTTGCACTCAGGGATGATCCGTATTACATAAACTTCCCATCACTCTATTGAGAAGTCCTATTTGTTCAGCTAGAAACCCCTGGTGAGCTTGCCAACAGTTGGTTGAACCTGACTATGACAAAACAGGGAGGACATTCTGGATATTGTTAGAAGAGGTAGTCCTCTTTGTGCCATCCCTGCTAAAGGAGAGGCTTTGTGAGAAGAAATCCCCTGGAACAGGCTTTGTGCCTGGTTTGAGACCCAAAGGATGGAACCCAATTCTTGAAGTATTGCCTCTCCCTGTGTAGGCTGGAGGCCATATGCAGGGATGGACTGGCCATTGGGACTACAGGGAGTTTCCCGGTGGGCCGAAGGCTCAGTGGGCCGGTTTCAGTGACAGCGGACTGCCGCCCCCCTCCGCTCCTCTGTCTTTCCCTTCCCACAGCGCTCACCTCCTCTCCTTCCCCTCAGCGCTCACCTGGGGGGGGGGGGCAGAGAAGCAGGGGGAGGACCAGAGGAGCAGGGGGATGACAGAGGAGCATGGGGAAGGGGACAGACAGCTGACTAAACAGCTATGACCTGGGAGTTTCTTACTGCTGCCTAATCTTGTCCCATAAGGGGGGGCACCGAACTGATTCTTTGCTCCGGGTGAAATAATGTCTAGCTTCCCCACTGGTACTGCCTATAAGAGTACCAGTACCAGTTGTTCTACTCTAATAAAGTAGAATGGCTAGTGGCTAGTGAAGGGGGAGAGGGGGCTTGGGTGGCCAAGGGGATGTGGGAGTTGTCCGGCCCCCATGGGAGAAACCTGTCAAAGTGGGCCAGCCTGGATGAAGTCCAGGGCCAAATTTCTGTCCCAGTCCAGCCCTGGCCATATGTGCCTAAAATAATTTCTGGTAGAGTATTTACTGGAACAGGGATACACCCAACCGTTTGTTTTGTAGCTGCTGTGCTCCAGAAGTTCTGCTTCATACTTCTGGATGCCAAGACAACCCCCCCTTTAGATGACTTCTAGCCAACGAGTTTGTGGAGTCCTGTTTGCGTTTAGGGCATTCCACCTCCGTTTTCCTCCTGTGCATCCAAGTTTCAAATAAAGCTTTAAAAACTACCTTCAAATATGGACCTAAAATTCCCACTTAGCTGAAGCTCTCTATCAACTTTTACCTAGGTTGGGCACTGAGATGTAATGTCTGCAAGGTGATGAAACACCCACACATGTCCGTATATCCTCTAATTGTAAGTATTTGTCTAAGCCAGCTTAACCACTTCAGCCCCGGACCATATTGCTGTCCAAAGACCAGAGCACTTTTTGAGATTCGGCGCTGCGTCGCTTTAACTGACAATTGCGCGGTCGTGCGACGTGGCTCCCAAACAAAATTGGCGTCCTTTTTTTCCCACAAATAGAGCTTTCTTTTGGTGGTATTTGATCATCTCTGCGGTTTTTATTTTTTGCGCTATAAACAAAAACAGAGCGACTATTTTGAAAAAAATGCAATATTTTTTACATTTTTCTATAATAAATATCCCCAAAAATATATTAAAAAAAAATATTTTTCCCTCAGTTTAGGCCGATACGTATTCTTCTACATATTTTTCGTAAAAAAAAAATCGCAATTAGCGTTTATTGATTGGTTTGCGCAAAAGTTATAGCGTTTACAAAATAGGGGGTAGTTTTATGGCATTTTTATTATTATTTTTTTTTTACTAGTAATGGCGGCGATCAGCGTTTTTTTTCGGTACTGCGATATTATGGCGGACACTTCGGACACTTTTGACACATTTTTGGGACCATTGGCATTTTTTTAGCGATCAATGCTATAAAAATGCATTGGATTACTATAAAAATGCCATTGGCAGTGAAGGGGTTAACACTAGGGGGCAGGGAAGGGGTTAAGTGTGTTCCTAGTGTGTTCTAACTGTATGGGGGGGGGTGGCCTCACTAGGGGAATCACTGATCTTCTGTTCATACATTGTATGAACAGAAAATCAGCGTTTCCCCCGCTGACAGGAACGAGCGCTGTGTGTTTTCACACACAGCTCCCGTTCCCCGCTCTGTAACGAGCGATCGCGTGTGCCCGGCGGCGATCGCGCCCGCCGGGCACACGCACGGGACTCGGGGGCGAGCGGGGGGGCGCGCGCGCGCCCCCTAGTGGCCGCGAAAGGCGCGACGTAGAGCTACGGGCTCTCGCGCACCCGTGCCGACCTGCCGCCGTATTACTGCGGCGGCTGGTCGGCAAGCGGTTAAAGGGGTTGTAAAGGTTTGTCTTTTATTCTCTAAATTGGTTCCTTTAAGCTAGTGCATCGTTGGTTCACTTACCTTTTTCTTCGATTTCCCGTCTAAATGTTTTTTTTCTTTGTTTGAATTTCTCACTTCCTCTTTCTACTTAGTAATCTTTCCACCATCAACCAAACGGTGGAAAGTCATTTAGAACAGCTTACTGAACACCTTACTGAGGAGGAACCGGAAGTGAGAAATTCAGACAAAGAAAACAAAGGAAAAAAAAACATTTAAAAGGGAAATCAAAGGAAAAGGTAAGTGAACAAACAATGCACTAGCTTAGAGGAACCTATTTAGAAAATAAAAAACGAACCTTTACAACCCCTTTAAAGCGGAGTAATATATATATATATATATATATATATATATATATATATATATATATATATATATATATTTTTTTTTTTTTTAAACATTTCCTATATAGAGACATAATAGTTAACTGATTCCTTTTAAAAATGATTAAAAATAGATAAAAATCAATCATATAATGTACCTGTAGTTTCTAGTTTAGTTTTTGCATGTTGTTTCCTGCCTCTCTGCTGTACAGAGCCACAGAGCCAATACAGGGCAGTGATGGTTTGGAAAATGAAACTGATTGGTGCTGTGGGGTTTTAGACACACAGTAATCACACCTCCGTGATTAGTGACCACAGAGAGAAAGCTCCCAGCACTGTGGTTATCAGGAAACAGACAACCAGGAAGTGTGGAGATCAGAGCAGAATTATAGCAACTTGAGAGCAAAAACTAACAATGAGGACATGAAAACAGCACTGCATTAAGGTAAATTAAGCTATTAAGATAAAAAAAAAATTCCTTTACAAACCCTTTAACCACTTGTCATCTGCCCGCCGTCAATTGACGGCGGGCAGACGACTCCATTGTTCTGACATCACGTCATATGACGTGATGTCCCTTTAAAGCCGCGGGCGGGCGCGCGCGCGTCGCCGGCGGCGCGCGCGCGCGCACCCGCCGCTCCGCGGGGATCCCGTGCGAGTGCCCGGCGGCAACGATCGCCGCCGGGCACACGCGATTGCTCTGTAAGTGAGCTGGGACGTGCAGCTCTGTATGTAAACACAGAGCTGCACGTCCCTGTCAGGGAGAGAGGTGACAGATTGTGTTCCTTGTACATAGGGACACAATCGGTCACCTCCCCCAGTCACCCCCCCCTCCCCCTACAGCTAGAACACTCATAGGACACACATTTAACCCCTTCCCCGCCCCCTAGTGGTTAACCCCTTCACTGCCAGTCACATTTATACAGTAATCAATGCATATTTATAGCATTTTTCACTGTATAAATGTAAATGGTTCCAAAAATGTCAGAAAAGTGTCCGAAATGTCCGCCATAACGTCGCAGTCCCAATAAAAAAATCGCAGATCGCCGCCATTAATAGTAAAAAAAAAAAAAAAAAAAAAAATGCCATAAACTATCCCCTATTTTGTAAACGCTATAAATTTTGCGCAAACCAATCGATAAACGCTTATTGCATTTTTTTTTTACCAAAAATATGTAGAAGAATACGTATCGGCCTAAACTGAGGGAAAAAAAAATGTTTTATATATTTTTGGGGTTATTTATTATAGCAAAAAGGAAAAAATATTGCATTTTTTTAAAAATTGACGCTCTATTTTTGTTTATAGCGCAAAAAATAAAAACCGCAGAGGTGATCAAATACCACCAAAAGAAAGCTCTATTTGTGGGGAAAAAAGGACGCCAATTTTGTTTGGGAGCCACGTCGCACGACCGCGCAATTGTCAGTTAAAGCGACGCAGTGCCGGAAGCTTATATTTTGTCTGGGCAGGAAGGGGGTCTAGGTGCACAGTAGGTAAGTGGTTAAGATAGACATTTACCACTCACGTCTTTATAAAATACCCCCCCCCCCCCCATGTACGGTCTTATATAAAAAATAAACGTGTGCAATAGCTTCCTGGCCATTGTCATTTTGTTTGTGAGCATGTGAAGCCCACAAGCATATAGTTTCGGTAACGGTGCAGCTGAGCGACCAGCTTGCACTGCCCGTTCTTGTGCATGGTCATTCTCACAGTATCGTTGCGCTGTCAACTTCTCAGGTTGCCATCACAGCGGGCGGCGGCGGCGGAAGTGCCCACCCCGTTGTGATGGCAACAAAGCCCTCGGCGCTGTCCACGGACTGAGTGAAGTGACCTAAGGAGGATCGGTGAGGAAGGGGAAGATTTGAAGGGACCACATAGCAACAGGAATGAAAAGTTAAAGGGGTGTTCCCGCCAAATTTTATGTTTATTAAAAGTCAGCAGCTACAAAAAGTGTAGCTGCTGGCTTTTAATAAACATACACTTACCTGCTCCAGCGTTCCAGTGACGCGCCGGCCGGGGGCTGCGCTCCGCTCCCCCCCTCCGTGGCCGGCATGCTCATTGCTACTGTGGGCACCCGGTCGTGACAGCTTTCGGCTTTACGGCCGGGCACCCACTGCGCATGCGAGAGCGGCGCTGCGCCGTCCCATTGGACAGGCGATCGCCTAGGACCTGTCAGTGTCCTAGGCCATCGCCTACAGGGAGGGGCTGCATTAAGGCAATTAAGCTTGATCGCCTTACCAGCCCCTCGGTGGAAGGAGGAAGTGGGACAGGAACTCCTCCTGAAGCCACCACTCCCCCCCAAAAAAAATTACATGCCAAATGTGGCATGTAAGGGGGTGAGGAGTGGGATAAGCGGAAGTTCCATTTTTGGGTCGAACTCCGCTTTAAGTTAAAAAACAAAAATCTCCAAATGTCTTTTATTATATTATTTGGTGCACACTAACGATTTTATTTTTTTATGGGTGGAACTCCGCTTTAATTTATTCTGTTTCCTCCTCCCAGCTGCTCAGTTTGCACTGCTCCCTTCTCTCCGCAGTGACTCACTTGTCTTTCAGCTTTCCAATTGCTAATTTAAACAGGGAAGGGAGGATAGGTACTGAGGATTAGGGATGAGCTTCGTGTTCGAGTCAAGCCCATGTTCGACTCGAACATTGTCTGTTCGACCGTTCGTCGAAATACGAACAAAACGGGTAATTCGCGCCAAATTTGAGTGACGCGCCACGGCCCCTAATTCACTGCGTCATTGCGTGCTGATGATTGGCCAAGCATGCACTATAACCTGCATGCTTGGCCAATCACAGCGTGCAAAAAATGGAGAGCCATAATTGGCTGTAGGGGAAAAAAAGATTATTTACTTACCTGTTCCTCTGCCCCTCCCTGCAGCTACACCAGTCCCTGAAGCTTCTTCTACCCCATTTTCCAGCAGTATGGGGTCATGACATCATCAAAACCAAAGCCAAAAGCAAAACCATAGCCCGTCACTGGAGGTCTCTGTGGGACAATCCACTGCTGGATCATGGGGGAGTGCCATCTTTTGTAGGAACGGAGAATCGGGTAAGTAAAACTCTTTTTCCTCTCCCCTAGACAAACCAAGTTATTAACCCTTGCAATGCGGGCACAGCCACTCTGGGAATCGTGTTTTTTTTGCCCGGAGTTGGGCTTTAGGAATATGTGGCACAAAGTAAAAATCTCATCAAAATGTACTCTCAGCTAAACTTTATGTGCAGTCTTTGAAATGTTCTATAGTTTCTCCTTTCAAAAGCTTTCTGTATTGTTTCCACTTGATTGCAACATTAAATAAAGAATACAATAAAAAGTGTCGCCCCTGTATTGCCGTTCTCCTCTATATATCTGGATTGCACTGTTCCATCTGGTAATAAGCTGTTATGGCTGGAGCCGTCCTTTTCTCCTTCCTGACCCCGGAGCCATAACCGGTAACAGTTAACTTCTCCGCAGCTCACATATAAACTTCTTGATTCAGAACATCAGTTTACTGTACAGCTCAATTTTGGGTTTCCATGGTAACATGCGGGGAGCCTATCTCCTGTGTTTATCTCCATCTCTCAAAAGAGAATTCCCAAGTAGGAGCAGTTTCTGAGTTGATTCCCATAACACAGCATTCTCTGCTTCACCTGGTAGGCAAACACATCTACCCTGGAGACGAGGCGGCAAACAATTTGGGATGAATAATTACCTTGGCAAGTCTATAGTCAGAACAGCCCCAGAGCTGCTGAAAAATTGCAGGATAAAGTCATTTTTCTTGGACTGGAAACTGCTGAACAAAAGAAGTGCTCTACCGCCACCTTGAGGGCAGAGAAAAGAATGCCATCCTCAAGATCGCAACCTGCAATGCAATTACATAGTTACATACAGTGAAACCTTGGTTTAAGAGCATTTTGCAAGACAAGCAAACGTTTTTAATACATTTTAAATTTATTAGCAAGCGATGTCTTGATATAAGAGTAGCGTGATGTCACAACTGAGTACAAAATAGAAGAGAGCCGTCTCTAAGTGTAGCAATATGGTTACATGTAATGAAGGCATGGGCGTCCGCTCCATAGGGCAACGGGGGTCGTTTCCCCCCCCCCCCCCCCCCCTAGGATCGTAGGAGAAGACATTTGAAACAGTGAGAGCAGGACGGGCTTGGTAGTGCAGCAGAGATGAGACATGCTGACAGCTCAGGGAGAGCTCAGGTGGACTGACCCATATGCACAATGCTGTGTGTCTCACTCTGTTAAATTGTAACATCCCAGCCAGTACAACCACCCCCCTTCCACAGAAATGGAAGAGGCTGCATCTGCTCTGCCCCCTCCCTCCCTTCCCTCTGTTTCTGTGTGCCGTTGTCCATGCTCTGTGCACAGCCCGTAAACAAGTAGCTGATAGCTAAAGAGCCGAATAAACTTCTAGTGTGAGCATCCTGGGAACATCAAGTGAGTTATCAGTGTGGAGCTGTGGTGGCTCAACGTGATTGGCACTGCGCTGACAAGCCTTTCACCTCTGCAGCCAAGGGTTCGGATCCCGGTCTCGGCTACATGTGAATTGAGTTTGGTGGTCTCAGCCCGGCTCCCGGTGGGTGTGCTATGCAAGGTACGCCTGTGCTTAGTACGCCCCCCCCCACAAAAACCACCACACTTGCACGCACACAAAATTGGTTTACCACGCACGCACATTGGCCATGCGGTCTCCTAAAAATGAGAGGCGAAGGACCTACGGGGCTGGCTGGGTGGGCTAGACCCCCTCACTCCCTCATAGGGGGAGTCCCTCTGCCCCGTTGGGGTCCCATTGGGCCCCAGTTGGGCTCCCAAGTGGAGCAGGTAGGGTGGGGTGAGTGGGAGGCCCCCCCTCACACCCGCCATTGCCACCGGGGGCATGGAGAAGGATGGCGATTGCCTCCGGGGGGAGGGTCTGCCTACTGCCAACTCCTGCAGTCCGGCTCCTCTCTCTCGAGTTCACGCACAAAAATACACTTTAAAAAAAAAAAAAAAAAAAGTGAGTTATCAGCATTGTCACTGTGTACTCTGCCCTCTCTCTCTCTCCCAAATCTTTCACTTCCTGTCTTGTCCTCCAGCAGTCTTTCATTAACCCTATGCTATGCCTTTAGCCACAGTTTTCACTTGTGTGATCATAGACATTGCATGTGATTTGCACCGCATTGCTGTGCAAATCACATGGGATGTCTGTGCGATGCAAATTCAGCCATAAAAACTGTATGGCTGAAATGGAACTTGCACCATAACTGTGCAGGACCCTTTTTTTTGGAGTGGATGGGTGTTTACACCTATGCAATCCAATTCCTGCACCATTTCAAAGTTCTCACTGCAATCTGCAAACCGATATGGGGATAGTGTAGCTGTATGGTTACATTTAATGAAGGTACATCATTTAGCAAGTCACATGGTCGATGATTAAAAGAGGCACATCTAAGTATGCAGGGATCCGGGGTAAAGCGGTCCACATAGACCGTCCCCACACCGCCGCTGTCAGTCTGCAATCATGACTGGGAAGACTACCCTGCAGTAAAGCGATCTGAAAGCGGGGCTTAAATCGCTCATGGAAGGGATGACATTGATGGCTGTGAGGAGGATGGTCTATGTGGACAGCTTTACCCTGGATCCCTGCATAATTAGATGTGCCTGTTTTATAATCATCAACCATATGGCGGCGTACACACGACCGAGCTTCTCGGCAGAATCCAGTGAGAAGCTCGCTGGGATCCATATTCTGCCGAGAAGCTCGATGGTGTGTACGTTTTCGCTGAGCAAGGCGTCGAGCCAAAATAGAGAGCAGGTTCTCTATTTCCTCGACGGGCCATCGGGACTAAGGCTCGACGCCTTTTTCGACAGCCTGGTCGACGAACTCGACGGCCGGCCGAGAACCTTGTCGGGCGGAAAACTGCGAGGAGAGCTTTTGGTCAAGAATCCCGGTCGTGTGTATGCTCCGCGTAGTTTTTCCAACGACAAAACTGCCCAAAAACCGCCGGACAAAAAAAAGAGAACCAGCTCTCTTTTTTCTCACTGGGAAAACCGGTGGACATTTGCCCGGCGGTTTTTGGCAGTTTTCCTATGGGAAAAACTGCGATGAAGCATACACAGTGTTCCTGTTGGGAAAACCGGCCATGGGTAGGGGGAAAAGCAGGTTCTTGGCTTTCCCATCGGGATTTCTAATGGGAACTTTTCCCATCGTAAATCCCGCACGTGTGTACGGGGGAATTAGTGGTGCTCATTACTGTGATTTCCAGCTTCCGCATGGATCTCACAGGTATGGTGCATACATACTTACATTGGTCCAAGCAGGACCAATGTAACTAAGAAATACCATACCCGGTATTCATCTTTAAAGCTAATATTCAAAAGAACAGTAAGATTAACAAACAATGATAAACAATATAAATCAGCCACACATACTAAGGCTACATTCACATATATGTGAGTGTAGGAGTGCATGTAAATCGCATGCATTCCCGAACCCGCATGCAGTCACATACAAAAAGCAGTGCTGCACAGAAAACAAGCAGGAGTGTCGTTATCTATTAATGGCACCACCACATACTGAAATATGCAGTGAGGTTTCCTGCACTTGGAAATAGCATGATCCAAAAGAACCATGCAATTTTTATGCGGTCACATTTTAATAAAAAGTTGCACAGGCCATTTCCCCATCAGAAAATGCAGGGAAAGCAGTCCATTAAAATGAATAGGCTGCCGTGCACCCACAGCGTGCAAAGCCGCATACATGTGAAGTGGAGCTTATATAAAAGTGAGGCCTTAAACAGAAGATATTGATATTATATCAGTAAATAATACATCAATGTTATCTTGCAAAGTTTGTAAGTGAGCCTATTCCAACCGTAGTGGGTTGTAACAGATAACTTAATGTTTCAAAGTTCTGCTCAGTTCACAAAGTCAGTCCAGATATCACATATGTGGCTATATTCAGTACATCCCACTTCAGAGAGGTGCAAAGTATAGTTGAATGTTTAAAGGGGTTGTATATGTACAATTTATTTTTTCCCCTAAATAGCTTCCTTTACCGTAGTGCAGTCCTCCTTCACTTACCTCATCCTTCCATTTTGCTTTTAAATGTCCTTATTTCTTCTGAGAAATCCTCACTTCCTGTTCTTCTGTCTGTAACTCACCACCGTAATGCAAGGCTTTCTCCCTGGTGTGGAGAATCAGGACGCTCTCTACGTTGCAGATAGAGAAAGGAGCTGTGTGTTAGTGGGCATCCTGACTCTCCTGTGAAATGTAGGGTGGAGGTGCTAAATGTGTTGTGAAATGTAGCGCCCCCACCCTACATTTCACAACACATTTTTAGTCATTCGCTGACTTTTTTGGGGTGCAGCTTCCATTACTTCCATTACTGGTTCAATTTATTTGGTGCAAGATTTTTCTTTTTTCTCGTCCTGACTCTCCTGCTCGCCCCTTCCCCCCTCAAGGGAGAGGGCGAGTACGACACTCCACACCAGGGAGAAAGCCTTGTTTTACTGTGTGGAGTTACAGACAGAAGAACAGGAAGTGAGGATTTCTGTATAGCACGGGCTATTACTCTGGGGCACACGTCGGTGTATTAATCTACAAGGGTTTGTTGGTTCCTTGGACTATATTGTCCCTACTTGCTGACTATTTGAATAGCATTCGGATCCACGCTCCATTAATGTCTATCTACAAAACGCTGCATTTTGCCCCAGGTTTAAACCTCTACCTGGATTTTTAGATTGGGCCTACCTTTTGCCTATATATTGGCAAAGCCCTACATATATATATAAAAAAAAAAAAATGTTTCTCCTGGGCTTGATTGGATCCCTACTATAGGTGTAACCAATTCCTGCTACAGATTCTGGAGACTTTTTGATACCTTTGGAATTTCCACAAATAAACAAAAAATTCTTCCCACCTTTTCTTAAATCTCAATACGTCTGGATGGCTATGTCCGCCACGGTGTTATAGATAATGAAATATATCTTTACTTTGTTAAAACTCTTCTGCTCGTCCTGAAGAAGCCCAACGGCAAAACATGTAGACAACATACAGAGGATATTATCCATATTTATTTATCAATTTATATGGTTTTTTAACTATCTTTATTGTGGTTTAAATCTATGCTTTTTACATACTTCCGCCTTGCCTTCAAAGTCCGACCACCAATTACTTTTTTTAAGCAATTCTTTTCCTTTTTGCCCTCATAGCACATTGCTTGCTATGGGGGCACTTGTGCATTATCATTCCTGAGCCCCAGTCAGTGTGTTAAAAAGGCACCCAGACACCCAGAACATGACTTGGCACCGCCCCCCGCTGCCTCCTCACTGGCAGTGATTCACATCAGTGGGAGCAAATGGCTCTTGCTGTTGTCTCTTAGCCAATAAGGAGGCAGAGACCTGGGAGATTATCTGCTCTTGTGCACATCGCTAGATCAGAATGAAACTTGGGTATGAATTTGAGGGGGGGGGGGGCTGCGGTGGGAGCTGCATACTGAAGGTTTTATACCTGCATGCATAGAATGTGTGAAGGTAATAAACCTTCAACCTTTAGAAACACTTTTTTTTTTATATAATACTTTAAATGATACCAAATTAAACCTCTGATACTGTATATTTGGTATCAGAGGTGATCAAATACAACAAAAAAAACTCTATTTGTGGGAAAAAAAGGACATCAATTTTGTTTGAGTCCATATGTCGCATGACCGTGCAATTGTCAGTTAAAGCAACGCAGTGCCGTATCGCAAAAAATGGCGTGGTCAGGCAGGGGGTAAATCCTTCTGGGGCTGAAGTGGTTAACTGTTGCATCCATATTTTCTGATCAGACAATTCATTCTCTGCCTCCCAGGGTTTCCATAATAACTGTTAGACCGATCGATTTGTGACATTCTGTTACCTGCCTGGAAAATTTCCCTTTCCTAATCCTCACCTGAAGCTCCCTGTTAAATGTTTTACAATGTTGCAGTAAATCCGGCTTTTCTGGAAAAGACTTTACAAAAACATTGCAATTATATTTTATACTACACCCCCTTCTATGAACATTTAATAAACGCCATTATTTTAATTGGATGCCTTGCTTTTAGTTACTCGTATACTGTATGTACGATTGCGCCATTAATATTAATTATAGTGAAACAAACTGACATAATAAGACAATTCCATGTCTCATCTAATGATGCAAACCTAGCTTATCTTAAATATTTATCCCATGTTTTATGTATCTAGGTTGTAATGTTTATGTTCTAATGTAAAGATTGCTGTTAATAATTCATGGTGAAATAAACACACTTTATAAAAATATTTTACAAAGCCCCTCTGTGAGCTGCAGTTTAATTATAGTGCTACAGTGCCATCTAGTGTCTGATGTTATTAAAGCAAATACATTGTTATTTACTGTACGCTATATAAAAAGCAGCCCTTCTAGGCTAATTCACTTGCCTTGAACCATGAAATGCTTATTTGAAATTGAAAACCCCCCACAAACACACACACACAGATGGGAGAGGAGAGTAGGGTGACCACACACAGGACCCGAAAGCAAGTGGGGGATCATTGTCTTATGCAGTGGCGTATCTACGGTATGGCAGCCATGGCAAGGGCCATGGGCGCCATGGGGAGGGGGGCGGCAAAAAGCCCCCCCTGCATGAAAAGACCCCCATCCGTCCTCCCGCGGCCACTTCCCGCACTAATGTAGCTCCCAAATCGACCACGCCCGCCCTGCTGAAGCGAGTCTTCGGCACAACAATTGTTAATTTTTCTCCTTCTGCCTGGGGAGGGGAGTAACAGGTGCACCCAAGACGGCCAATGACTGGCCAAACCGGATCCACATAGGGTAGTGGCTGCGTTTGATGGGCACAGTGGCTGCGCTTGATGGGCACAGTGTCTGCAATTGATGTTTATTTTTTTCAGTTTGTTTGCGCCCCCCCAAATGTTTAGCACCAGCCACCAGTGGTCCCCAGTGTCCCTCTCTGTCCCCGCCGTGTCCCTGGTTATCTGAAAGATGGGTTTCAAATGTTTTGACAAGGGTGCAGTTTCAGTGCTTGCCATAGGCGCCAGTTTCACTAGATACGCCTCTGGTCTTATGCCTTGTACACCCCACCGGTTTTCCCGATGGGAAAACTGTGAGGAGAGCTTTTGGCCAGGAATCGTGGCTGTGTCTATGCTCCTCGTAGTTTTTCCAATGGCAAAACTGCCCAAGAACCAGCTCTCTTTTTTCCCGCTGGGAAAACCGGTGGACTTTTGCCCGGCGGTTTTTGGCAGTTTTCCTATGGGGAAAGCCGGCCATGTGTAGGGGGAAAGGCTGCCCGAGCAGGTTCTCGGCTTTCCCCTCGGGATTTCCAATGGGAACTTTTCTTGTCGGAAATCCTGCACGTGTGTACGGGGAATTAGTGGTGCTTATTACTGTGATTTCCAGTTTCCGCATGGATCTCACAGGTATGGTGCATACATACTTACATTGGTCCAAGCAGGACCAATGTAACTACGAAATACCATACCACATTTCCGAACTGCCATTCAAGGACAATCCCCTCCCTAAAGAAGATCATTTGTTATACCTTTTTTTGTGACCCCATAGATTTCACTGGTTCATCCTGGGACCTGTAGTTCTTCACTGATTTGGGGGGGGGGTGTCACATCTTCAGCTCTCAGGGGTTCATGGTGGGACCTGTAGTCCTTCACTTTTGGGGGTCACATAATATCTAAAGATGTGACCCCCCCCCCCTAATTTGAAGGACTACAACACCCAGCATGAACCCCTGAGATCTAAGAGTGTGATCCCATAGATTTCACAGGTTTATGCTAAGACCTGTAGTTCTTCACTATTTGGGGGGCAGGGGGGTCTCACACCTTCAGCCCCCGAGGGGGTCATGCTGGGGCCTGAAGTTCCTTACTTTGGGCAGGGCCGTTTGAAGGAATTTGGGGGACCCAAGCAAAATAGGTGGGCCCTGAAGCACCCCCCCTCCGCATGCAAAGCCTACGTTGGCGCTACACAAAAAAAAATCTATTTTTTACCTCCCCTTCTTCCCTGTAGGCTGCCGCTGTAGCATGGCCGAGCTCCTCTTCCCCCTGCCTCTTACCCAGTCCCCTATCAGATAGTGCCCCGGCTGGGCCAGGTACTGTGCGGTACAGGAGATTCAGTTTTCTGTCTTCCTGGTTGGACTGAAAGGAAGTGAGCACTCAGTGTGCACTTCCTGTCAGTCCGGCCGGGAACAGGAAATGGAGACTACTCTGTATTACGCTCGGTACCCGGCCGGACTGACAGGACTCCAGGTGGAAGGAAGAGGAGCTCGGCCATGCTACATACTGGGAAGGTCACACCCCCCCAAAGTAAAAGACTACCTGTTCCAGCATAAACCCCTGAGATCTAAGGGTGTGACCCCCCCCCCCTACACACAAATTTGAAACTCCCAGCATGAACCTGTGAGATCTAGAGTGTGATCCCATAGATTTCACAGATCTATGCTGGGACCTGTAGTTCTTCACTATTTGGGGGGCGGGAAGTCACATCTTCAGCTTTGAGGAGTTCATGCTGGGACCTGTAGAACGTCAATAGCTGGGGGGTGTCACATCTTAAGCTCTGAGTGGTTCATGCTGGGACTTGTGTCAGTTTCATTCCGGGACACTGTATTGTCCCAGAGTGAAGGTGCTCGGGACAGACCTGCAGAATACAGGACTGTCTTGGGCAATCCGGGACACGTGGTCACCCTAGGGGAGAGAGGACTTGATCTGCACCTCTTCCCCCCACCCCTACCCCTCTGTGTCTGCCCACACTCAAGTCCCCGGCGCTGTGCCTCAGAAAATAAATTTGGGGGCCGTAAATTTGAAGTCCAGCAGCCTCAGATACATCTGGATGAGAGGTGCTGACTGCCAAGGGGTGAGTGAGCTCAACATCTATCCCTGTCTGTGACTGAAGTCTCCCCTTCTCTCTCCTACCTCTGAGTGAGTACACTAAGGTAAATCAGGGTTCTCAGAGCACCCCTTACATCAGAGTTCCCCTTTACTCCAGAAGCCACAGTGTTCTGCCCTACATCAGAGTCCTCTCCGTACATCAGAGTTCCCCTTTACTCCAGAAGCCACAGTGTTCCGCCCTACATCAGAGTCCTCTCTATACATCAGAGTTCTCAGTGTTCCCCCTTAGATCAGGGTTCCCATAGCATCCCTTATGTCAGAGTCCCCAGAGTTCTCCCTTACATCAGAGATTGCAGAGTCCCCACAGTGAAAAGGAACTCTGAGTTCAGATGTAAAAGGGGGAACTCTGTGGATTCTGATGTAAACGTGAACTCTTGTTATTAACTTCATATGATTAGAAATGTTATTTATTATCAAAATATATGTATAAAAAAAATTGCTGTGCACCGCTAAAGTGTTCGGGTTTGACTGGAAGAAAAGATGGCGACCCTATTTCTGCTATAAAACACAACATACACATTGTCCTTTACACAACATAGTTTTCAGTAGATTTAAAGCCCAACTTCATATTTACCAGGCTCCTCATCCACTCACTGGTGCACCCTAACCACACCCCCCCCCCCCCAAAAAATAGATTTTGTTTTCTTTTTACAGGGTTTTTAATTCATTCTGGTGATGTCAGCAGTCCTCTTAATCCTCTTCTTCCTCTAAGAGCCTTGATGACCTGGGCTCACAGGAAGAGGAGTGATGATGGACTGGAGTGCGGGTGAGTCTGCAGGAGACAGTGCAGGAGGTAGTGTATAGCAGTCTGGAGTGGGGGGGGGGGTTTCAGTAGAAGTAGGACTTCCTGTCCCACTTCCTCCTTCCGCCCAGGGACTGCCTAGGCGATACATCATATCGCCTTTTGGCGGCCCCTCCCTGTATGCGATCGCCTGGGACATGTCCCAGGCAAACGCTTGACCAATCACAGTGTGCAGCGCCGCTTGCGCATGCGCAGTGAGTGCCCGGCGTTGAAGCCGAAAACTGTCACAGCCGGGTGCCCACTAGACATGTGCACAACAAAAATTTTCGTATTTTTTTGTTCCGTTTTGTCTCGTTTCGTAGATTCGTAAAGATTCGTAACTTCGTAAGATTCAAGTTTTCCTATTCGGACCCGTTCGTATTTTGTAAGACGCAAGTTTTCCTATTCGGATCCATTCGTATTTTCGTAACAGTTTTATTTTCGTTTATACTGAATGATTCGTAATTCTGTCTAATTTATGTTCGTTGATTCGAAATTCGTAATTTTGTTAGATAATAATTTTCGTTTAATGGATTCGTAATTTTGTACTTTCGTAAATACATAGCAACACACGGCTAATCCATATTAAGATATACTTTCTCTTAAGCCCCGTACACACGGTCAGACTTTTTGCCAACAAGGTGACTCAGCACAAAAGAGATAAGTTGATTGGCTAAGATATTAAGTAAGATACATCACTTACTAACTACACTGACCATTCGAAAGAACGTTACAACTTACAAGTACACAAATTTACGAACAGACAAAGAAACTGATTTACAAAACACACAAATGAAAATACTAACAGACAAAGGATTTAAAATGCGGAATGCAAATCGTTCGTTATGGATGTAATTTTCGTTCTTTTGCTTTTTCGGTGTTTCGTATTTTAGTAAGATTGTCCATTCGTACTTTCGTACGTTTGTTCGTATTTTGCTTATTCGTAATTGTTCGTTATTTTGCTCTATTCGTAATTCCGTAATTTTCGTATTTTGGGTCTTTCAGCTATTCGGATGTTCGAATTGATACGAATGTACGAATACTAACAAATTCGTATGAAAATCCATTCGTTACGAACGGGAACGCACATATCTAGTGCCCACACTAACAATGAAGACGCCGGCCGGAGAGGGGGGGGGAGGAGCGGAGCTCGGGCCAGCGCGTCGCTGGACTGTAGAGCAGGTGAGTGCATGTTTATTACACTTTTTGTAGCTGCTGACTTTTAATGAACATTAAAAAAGCCTGGAACTCCCCTTTAAGGACAAGCCTATTTTTTACACTTGGTGTTTACAAGTTAAAATCATTTGACCAAATATGATAAAGATTTTTTCAGACACCCTAGAGAATAAAATGGTGGTCTTTGCAATACTTTATATCACACTGTATTTGCGCAGCGGTCTTACAAGCGCAATTTTTGGGGGGGGAAATACACTTTTTCAATAAAAAAATAAGAAAACAGTAAAGTTAGCCTCATTTTTTTTTTATATTGTAAAAGATAATGTTATGCTGAGTAATTTGATACCAAACATGTCATGCTTAAAAATTGCGCCCGCTTGTGGAATAGTGACAAACTTTGACACAAAAAAAAACTCCATAGGCGACATTTAAACATGTCTACAGGTTACCAGTTTTGAGTTGGTGCTAGATTATTGCTCTCACTCTAACGATCGCGGTGATACCTCACATGTGCAGTTTGACCACCGCTTGCGTACTTATGTATGCGTTTGCTTCTGTGCGTGAGCAGAAAGGGGCGCTTTAAATTTTTATTTTATTTTTACACTGTCCCTTTAAAAAAATATTTTTGGATCATTTTTATTCCTATTACAAGGAATGTAAACATCCCTTGTAATAGAAAAAAAAGCATGACAGGTCCTCTTTAATGTGATATCTGGGGTCAAAAAGACCTCAGATATCCCAGTTTATATATATATATATATATATATATATATATATATTGCCCCTTTAAGGCCATTGGGCGGAAGTGACATTTGATGTTGCTCCGGTGCTCCAAGGGCAGAGGCCTCGTACACACGAGGGGATATGTCCGCTGAAAACGGTGGTCCGATGGACCGTTTCAGCAGACATCTCCGATCGTGTGTATGGGCTAGCGGACAGATTTGTCCACCCGACAGATTTCAAAGCATGCTTTGAAATCTATCCGGTGGGAATCTGTCCGCCCGACATGTCTGCTGGTTAGTACACTTACCAGCAGACATGTCGTCCCGCACCGCCGCCGCCGAATGGATTCGGCGCATGCGCGGAAGTGTTTTACTTCCTGGTGCGGTGACGTGGCGGTGACGTGGCGGCGTCAACGTCACCGCCGCGTCACCGACACGTCACCGCGCCGTCCGCCGGCGGGGAATTTGATCCGATGGTGTGTACACGCCATCGGATCAAACTCCTGATCGGACATATCCGATGGAAATGGTCCGCGGACCGTTTTCATCGGATATGTCCGATCGTGTGTACGAGGCCAAAGAGTCGAGTGAGGACCATCATGCCCTTACTCAACTTCCTGCCCATCAGGCCACAGGTTTGGATCATCTACACCGCTTCCAATGGCTCCGTTAAGTGGCTCAGATGCACCTCTCTCTTCGCCTATAAAAATGATCTCGCAGTGTGGAGGGGCGTGGCTTGGCGCGCAGCAAGTATGGTCGCACACTGAAGGAGCTCCTCTACACGCACAGCCTTCTGGCAGCTTTCTACCCGACCAACAGCTTCCAGATGCCGGGCAAAAAACTACAAGTCACCC
Source organism: Rana kukunoris (assembly GCA_029574335.1). NCBI lineage: Eukaryota > Metazoa > Chordata > Amphibia > Anura > Ranidae > Rana > Rana kukunoris. The sequence goes on along the minus strand of CM056054.1, from coordinate 206,891,669 downwards.
CGCACTCTCGCCCGCGTCGCGGTTCGGTGAACTATTCGGCCAAGAACATTGAGGAGCTCTTTAGACCGAGGAAGAGGGGCCGCGGTGCCATGCCTGGGCCCAAGATGGCGTCGAGCCACCATGAGGATGAGTACAGTGACGACTCCCAGTCGGAGGGCTCGACTAGGAACAGGTCTGGCGCCGACCACCCCCTTACAGTGGCAGATATGTCTGTGATTGCGGCAGACATCAAAGCTGCATTTTCAGCAGCCATCACAGATCTCAAGACCAGCATGCTTGTCCTGAATGAAAAAATGGTCGCCACGGAGGCGGCGGGGAAGCACAGGGACAAGGCCATACAGAAAATAGAGAAAACGGCGACGGTCCATGCACATCATTTCATCGACATGAACCGCCATCTAGAAGACCTCGATAACAGGGGAAGGAGGTGCAACGTGCGCGTAAGGGGGATACCGGAGTCGGTGGACTCGGCACAAATCGTCTCCACCCTGCGCAGTGTCTTCAACACGCTTCTGGAACGCCAGGAGGACACTGAGATTAATTTTGTGCGGGCTCATAGGGCTCTTAGGCCCAGAGGGCCTGATACGGCGCCTCCAAGGGATATCATCTGTTGCCTTGAGAGCTTTGGGCTCAAAGAAGATATAATGCGCAAGGCCCGGAGGAGTGACCGCCTCGTCTTTAACGGAGCTACCATCCTACTCTTCCAGGATCTCTCCCCGATCACGTTACGGAATAGGAGGGCTCTCCGACCCCTCCTAGACAGGCTGAGGGACAAGGACATCAGATACACCTGGCGTTTCCCCTTCGCCCTAAACGTGACACTGGACGGACATCAACACACGCTCAGAGTTCCTGCAGACCTGCCTGATTTCTGTGAGGCACTGGACTTGGGTCCGGTCGAGTTACCCGACTGGTATGCAGAGTTTCTGCATCCCCTGCCTGACAGGAGCCCCCCTGACTCCCCGCTCTCCACACCGGATAAAAGGCTCGCAAAGAAAGCCAGACATAGCCGCGGTGGTGGATCGAAAGTCGGCACACCGAATCGCCAGGCGGAGGCCTTGAGGGACCACGGGGGTGAGTGACTTTCCCTTAGATCCCGTGAGCACCAGCTACTCCTGCTCCCCCGTCCCCTTCCCCGATCTTCAGACCCCTCCTAACCCGCAGACTGTCCTTCCAGCGACCTGATGCTCCCCTGAAGATACGGACCTGAGGATGTGCTCTGCCTTACAACCTGCCTGTCACCAACGACCCTCTTACAGACTGTTTGTTGCCTCATGCTGCTGTTAGACCTGATGGCGTACCCCGCTTGCAACCAAAGGGTGATCCCCCGCCCGTCATCAGTCTGCAACATGCCCTGGACGTGGCTCATTGCTTTTGCTTTGTTTTTTCTCTTTTTGTTTTATTCATTTATTTTTCTTTTTTCTTTTTATTTTATTTTATTTTTCGGTTCAATGCAACCTGGATATTGGCCCTCTGACTTACGGCACACAGCCCGCCGAGGACTGAAAAGTTTGTATCTGCTTGGTGACTACTGTATATGCATGTTTGTTTGTGAATCACGCCCACCTTCATACCGGGCCGTCATATGAGTTATGCTCAGCTCCATGACATATTGGCGGTTCTCCTCTCATACCTCAATGTTATCGTGCTTAGGGGGGGGAGGGGTTTATGGGGGACAAACGTATGGTTCCTAGATGGGTACATGCTTACTGGTGCTCACCTCGGATAGGTTCCTTACCTATCTCCATTATTCGTTGCCCCAATGTTATTTCATCCTGGTCGGGTGTAGAATTTCAATCTAGCTTATCTTTAGACATACAGCCAGTAGGGCTGTGCGTGTAATTTGCCCTGTTGGTAATATTGTATTTTGTTTGAGTACTCTCTGTGTTAACCATAGATACCGAGGCACTGTGGTTTAGCTGCCGTTGCCTCCCTTTAGCCCCACAAGGCACCCGGTGTCCCCTGAGCCATCGGGTGCGCAATAACGGGTAGGTGAGGCTCCCCACTGTGGGTGTCTGAGTCTGCCCTCGAGGGGGGTCCACCTCCTGTAATCCTATTGCTCCACTTCTCTTTTTCAAATTCCTTTCTCCTTCTCTGCCAACCCCTCAATCCCTTCCCCCATACCCACCCTCCCTGCTCTGTCCTAACCCTCCCTACCCCCTCTGAATGGTTACCGGCGCCTCTCTGGCACCGGTCACACTGATAGCTGTATAGGTCACATTGCTGAATAACTAACGTGCTTGACTTTATTGTGTTCCAGGTCGCCTCCTAGGGTCCCGCCACCTCCTCCATCCGGTCTCTCCACTATGGCTTACTCCATGATGGGTAGGGCCCCCACGGTGATCTCCCACAACGTGAGGGGTCTGAATATACCCGAACGTCGAACCTCTTTACTGGAAGAGCTTAAAAAAGGTAGGCCTCATTTTGTCTTCCTACAGGAGACCCACTTTAAGACTCACCATATTCCCAAACTCACCAATACATACTTCCCCCAAGGCGTATCACGCGACAAACAATGACTCCAGGTCAAGGGGGGTGACGATCCTAGTGAGTAGGGAGGCCCCATTTGTGATCTCGGAACAGCTAAGCGACCCGGAGGGCAGATTCCTCTTTGTAAAGGGAACGTATGGGAATACCCCACTAACCTTGGCAAATGTGTACTTCCCCAATAAGGCACATAAGTCGTTCTGCCAGGCTGTAGTTCGCGAGCTCCACGGGTTCGCCAGGGGGTGCATAATCTTAGGGGGCGATTTTAATGTCCCTCTGAATCCCCTTGTGGATACTTCTAATGGGAAGACATGCATCTCTTATAGAATTCTCAAAGCTATCAAATTGATGCTCCAATCCCTACAACTCATTGACACCTGGCGCTTCCTCAACCCGGATGGCAGGGACTTTACGCATTTCTCTGTCCCGCACTCCAGATATGCGAGACTAGACTATATCTTTGTGTCCCAACGAGATCTGGGGAGGGTAACAAGGGCTCACATAGGTATCCAGTCCTTTTCGGATCACGTGCCTACTGCCCTATCTATGGAACTGACGAATACTACACAACGCCAGCCCTCCTGGAGGCTCAATGCTTCCCTCCTGACGGACCCAGCGTTACTCCCGACCCTGACTGACAGCCTGACAGAATTCTTCAGACTTAACACGACCCCGGACTCAGACCCGCTCTCTGTTTGGGAGACCCATAAGTGCTCCATGCGGGGAGTTCTGATGAAATTAGGCTCGCACCGGAAACGGGAACGGGAGGCTGCCATTCAGAAACTGACTAACCAAATTAACGCCCTGGAAACGTTACATAAACAATCCCTTTCCACTGCTTCAGCTTCCGAGCTCCTCGAAACCCGGCGGGAATTGCAGCAACTACGGCCAAACGCATGCTGTTCTTTAGGAAAAAATTATATTACGAGGCAGGAAACAAGGCGGGTAGGTTCTTGGCAAGGGCCCTGCGCGACATCTCGTCGGCAAATCACATTGCGGGGATTAAGAGAGCAGACGGATGCTTAGATGTAACGACTGAAGCGATCGCGTAACATTTCCACAGCTTCTATACCAAGCTGTATGCCCTTCCTCCGCAACATAGACAACCACACATGACAGGGGACAGGATGCAGATCATTCATGATTACATTACCAACAGTGGTCTCCCTGCCCTCTCGAGCGCTGATGTCGCTCTTCTTGAGGGACCGATCACGGCTGTGGAGATCACTCAGGCCATCAAACAAATGAAATCTGGGAAAAGTCCGGGCCCGGATGGCTACTCAGCCATATACTTTAAGGCGGCGTACAGACGATCGGACATATCCGATGAAAACGGTCCGCGGACCATTTCCATCGGATATGTCCGATCGGGAGTTTGATCCGATGGCGTGTACACACCATCGGATCAAATTCCCCGCCGCCGGACGGCGCGGTGACGCGGCGGTGACGTTGACGCCGCCGCGTCACCGCCACGTCACCGCACCAGGAAGTAAAACACTTCCGCGCATGCGCCGAATCCATTCGGCAGCGGCGCAGCGGCGGTGGGGGCCGACATGTCTGCTGGTAAGTGTACTAACCAGCAGACATGTCGGGCGGACAGATTCCACCGGATAGATTTCAAAGCTTGCTTTGAAATCTGTCGGGTGGAGAAATCTGTCCGCTAGCCCATACACACGAGCGGAGATGTCTGCTGAAACGGTCCATCGGACCGTTTTCAGCGGACATATCCCCTCGTGTGTACGCCGCCTAAGACTTTCTCTGACCAACTCAACGAACCACTCAAAAATGCCTTGAACTCGTTGTCCCTACCCAGGCAGGTTACGCCAGATTTTCTGTCTGCACACATTACGGTCATCCCTAAGTCGGGTAAAGACCCTTCAGACTGTGCGAGCTATCGCCGCATCTCCCTGCTGAACCTGGATGTGAAATTGTTTTCGAAGATCTTGGCTACCAGGATAGGACCACTCCTCTCAGGCCTGATAGGCATGGAGCAAGTAGGCTTCATGCCCGGCCGGGAAGCCAAAGACAATGTCACCAAGGCGCTTTTACTCATACAGGCGGCGGGGGATCGGCGGATCGAGGGCCTTCTCCTGTCCACTGACGCGGAGAAGGCCTTCAACCGGGTGGCTTGGGACTTCATGATGGCGGTGTGTGCGAGGGTGGGTCTGGGACCGCACATGCTGTCATGGATAGCGGCGCTCTATCAGAACCCATCAGCGCAATTGCGGATTAACGGCACCCTCTCGGAGAAAGTGAAAATAGAGAACGGCACAAGACAGGGATGCCCACTGTCGCCCTTATTGTTCATCCTGACACTCGAGCCTTTTATTAGGACAGTAAAACTTAACAACGCAGTGACAGGGTTCAGGGTTGGGGGCAACGAGTTCAAAGTAGCGGCGTACGCCGATGACCTTCTCTTTTTCTTGACAGGCCCACACATTGCACTCCCCAACTTACTGAAAGAATTCGCACATTATGGCTATGTTTCAAACCTGAAAATTAATTACTCGAAGTCAGAGGCCCTAAACATCTCATTGCCGGCTAGGCAACTGGAGATGATCAAAGCCCATTCTTCCTCAAATATTTGGGCACCTGGCTCACGCCCTGACTCTCGGACACTTTTGCTAAAAATTTCCCGCCCTTACTTAAAAACTGTGAAAAGGACCTCACCCAGTGGGACAGGGGAAATTTCTCCTGGTTTGGCCGGGCGTCCATCATTAAGATGGTGATACTCCCAAGGTTCCTCTATCTGATGCGCACCCTGCCGATCCAGGTTCCCCGCAGATTCTTCTTGGCTCTAAACGCGCTTCTACTGAGGTTTCTGTGGAACGGTAAGAAGCCCAGAATTAGATTGGCCACCCTAATGAAGCCTAAGGATCTGGGTGGGTTGGGTCTCCCCGATTTCCAATGCTACCACGCCGCGGCACATCTTGCCAGGATCATTGACTGGCACTGCCATGGATCTACGAAAGACTGGGTGGCTCTGGAAATGGAGCTTTGTCCGACCCCCCCTTAGATTCTCCCCTTGGATCCCCAAGCGTGCCTGTCCCCAAGCCCTTCGCAATAACCCAGTGACAGGCACTACACTAGGGGTATTTCACGCCTTGGCAAAAAAAAAGGGGGATTTCCACTTCATCCGGCCCTCTCACGCCCCTAGCGGACAACCCAGACTTTGCCCCGGGCGTCGGTAACTTGACTCTCAGACAGACGCTCACACGTGCCCCCTTGCTGGCTAACAAATGCTTTATAGGAGACAAGATTAGAGACTGGACAGATCTTAAGTCTGAACGAAACTTCCCCAACATGAGACTATGGACATATTTTCAGCTTCGTAGTTACCTGGGCAGACTTGGGAGACTGCAGGACCTCACCAGACCACTGACCGATTTAGAGACCGTTTGTAGTTCCCAATCCCCTCTGGATAAAGCCACTTCGGTAGTGTACTCTTGGCTACAATACGCTGGCGACCCAGAGAAGACCAGACATAAGGAGAGGTGGTCGGAGGACCTTGGGATGGAGACCTCTGAGGAACAATGGAGGTATGCCTGCACTCTTGCACATAAATGCTCAATTAGCACCAAACTGCAGGAAACGAGTTACAAGCTCCTAACACGCTGGTACCACACTCCTGTTAGGCTCCACAAATGGAACATCCAGAGTCCGGACACATGCTGGAGATGCCAGACGGGAAGGGGCACCTTGCTCCACATTTGGTGGAGCTGCCCCTTCATCTCTGTCTACTGGGAGAAGATACTTTGTCTGATTAAGCAAATAACGGAGACCAAACTAGTGTTAAATGCTGCCTGCTGTCTATTGCACCTGTCCTCCTTTCCATTAGCACGCTACAAGAAGTCCTTGACTATGCATCTCTTAAACGCTGCCAAGTCTCTCATACCCCTGAACTGGAACTCCACTAGAGTCCCGTCCATCTCCGATTGGCTCCATAGAGTCACTGAGGTGTGCGAGATGGAGGACACCTTGGCTCAAGATAGAGGCTCAGTTGACATCTTTCATGACACCTGGCGACCCTGGTTTTCTTTTAGATACTCGCAGGACTATGAAGTGGCGAAGTCCGGATAAACTGTCGAATGGTCTTTTTCAGCAATGTGGCCGTACACCATGTATTACACGTCATGCTACATAGGAGCTCCCCCATCCCCCCCCCTTTCTCCCTCCCCCTCTGTCCTCCTCACTCCTGTCTATAACTTCTAACCTTTCTCTTGACTGCCTGAATGTGGCGCCTACAGCCAGCTACAACCTTGCACATCCGATTTACAACAGTTTTGGTTGATGCAATCGTAGCTGCAATAGTTTACCGAAATTTGTTGCTATTCCTAATACACAATACTATGAACTCTGTTGACTGACTCGAGAACCAACGGCAACTTGGGGGCCCATTGGCTACCCTTGTGCTAACTCTGTCAGAAAATGTATTGTTAGCAAGTTATTGTTTACTCTGTTTTCTTTTTTATTTTTGGCAACCTTGTGATTATTCCTATCCGGCTGCGCCTGTGATGGAATTTCCACCATTTGCTTGACTCTTTTCATGTATGTTTACTTTTTCAATAAAAGATTTTGAATGAAAAAAAAAAAAATGATCTCGCAGCTAATCCACTGCTGAGACCACTTTTATGTGAAAGAGGAATGCTCGCTGTGGAGAAAAATAATGGGGTTTTGGCAGCAATCTACTGTCATAACAAAGATATTTAACGTTAAATTAGCAACGTATTTCCATGTGGGGCGGTTCATAAGCTGCTGGGGATCCATATTTTACTATTTGGTCAAAGCTGAAATTGAGCTTGTGTAATCAGTCTGTAAAGTATATGGTCAGTATTATTACTTCTAGCCTTTATGGCACCAGACTAAAGAAACAAAGTCTCCAACCTGATGCTGGCTATTGGGGGGTATTTAGCACCTCTAGTATTTCACAGCGCACCAGTATTTTGTCTGTGTGCTCATGAGCTCTGTTCCTGTAATCTTGATCCGGCTCCTGCCTACTTGTACCTGCTCCTGTACCACACCCCTTGCTCCTCAGCCTGATTCCACTATGCCCGATTTATCCTGTTGCTTGTACGTATTTTAGTTAATTTACATATGTAGCACTACCCCAGAACGAGCTGCTGGTTTGTTTTGGGTTTGTTACTCTGGCTATCAACCCCTGAAACTGGCTCGAACCCTCTCTTGGCACAACTGGTATCAGTGGGAATTGTGGACCCCAATAGACATTGGAGGGTACAATGTCCTATCCCACCACAGTAAATTAAGTAAATAAATGATTACCTTGAGTTGTATTGATCCCGTAGAATGACAGATGGACTGCATACAAACTCAGCTTAACCAATTTAACTCTTTACTTGTTAAAATAAAAGCAAAGAAAAAGGGTAAAACAACAGTGGACTTCTTGCAGGGCCCTACAAGAGTCAGAATTAGTGGTAACAGATAGATACAAACAACTTTGCGAACCTGTGTAAGCACACATCAAAGGGGCTCCTTCAGCAAGAGATCCACACTGAAGCACCTCCTTGCCAAGCCTCACCCAGCTCTTCTTAATAACAGTGCTGTACAGTACTAATGAAACCAATTACCTAACTAAAGAGTATGTGAATAGATATCAACAGTTTACTATATCTAGTAGGCAGTCTCTAGATAATATACTTCACTAACGTTGTTTGGTGGGCCAGATCAAACCTCAATACAAATGATCTAAGTAGTTCGCGCACTCCCACATAGGCATGCGTTGACGCGCAAAGAGTAATTTGTAATCCAAAGAAAAGGGAATAAGTCAACTGATGGAAAATGCCTGAACAGCTAAATCACAGTGGTGAATGTAAACGATCCACCCTCCTGCAACACAGTCAGTAGGCTTGGGCAGGTGCCCGTCTCACCCAACCATATTAGGTCTTGTCCTTCCGAAAACACTCCATCTGCGAACTCTGGTTCACAGTCCTTCAGGATGACACTCTCCGGTTCTCTCACAAGTCACCGTCGTGTTGGGACACCGTCCAATCACTCCATCAGGTATGCTCCCTCTGTCGCTGGATGGTGATCCACTCGGTATGGCTAGGTCTCAGGCTTCGGCCTAGGTTTCCAGTGAGACACCTCAACACAGGCGTCCTCCTGGGTTGGAGAGGTGGTCCCGAGAGAGCGTGCCAAGAACATTCACTTCCTTAAATGACCTCCCCCAGAAGTCTGTGCAGGGAGCAAAACATGCTGGGGTTGTACAGTTGCTCTCTGCGTATTGTAATCTATAACTAAACCAGGGCAATCGAGTCTCTTTCTCCCTGTACTCAATTTCCCAACATTCCTTGTTGTAACAATTCTAAGTAAATAGAAGGTGGCTATATCAAAGCTTGACCACTGGAGGGAGCCGAGATCCTTCTTGATCAGCAGATGGTAGTCTTTAGAACACATAAAAGGTGATGCCCCGCTACACATACAACCCCAATTTCCAAAAAAGATGCTGTATAAAGTATGCATAAAAAACATAATGTAATGATTTGCAAATCTTATAAACCAATATTTTATTCACAGTAGAAGATAGAAAACATATCAAATGTACCATTTTAAGAAAAAAAATAAGGTAATTTTGAAATTGATGGCAGCAACAGGTCTCAAAAAGTTGGAGCAGGGCCATGTTTAGCACAATGTAGAATCCCCTCTTCTTTTAACAACACTCTGCAAACATCTGGCAACTGAGGAGACCACTTACTGGAGTTTTGGGAGAGTAAAGTTGTCCAATTCTTGCCTAATATAGGATTCTAACGGACATTTTTTGGGTCTTCTTTGTCATATTTTTTTTTTTTCAAGATGAACCAAATATTTGCAATTGGTGAAAGGTCAGGACTACAGGCAGGTGAGTTAAGCACCCAGACTCTTCTACTATAAAACCATGCTGTTGTCATAGATGTAGTATACAGTTTAGCACCATCCTGCTAAAATATGCAAGGCCTTACCTGAAAAAGACTGGAATGGGAGCATATGCTGCTCTAAAACTTGGGTATATCTTTAAGCATTGATACACCCCGTGTCAGCCCGTCCATACGTGTTGCAGGGGTCTACATGCAGGGTGTCAGACACAAGGATTTTAATGGGAAACTGCACCCTTAACCCAGTTGTGTGACAATAGCGAATAAATATTCGCTATTGTCTTCCTAATTTTCCTCCCAGCCAATCGGGTCTCAGGACCCACTTCCTGTTCAGCCAAGAAGAGAAGCAACAGCCCCAGAGTGAGGCATAGCTGGAGTGAGGAGCAGAAGCCCTACCCCGGACCCTTGTCATCTGCCTTTTTGTCCATCTCCGCGTGGGGGGGGGGGGGGGGTTTCATTGTTGGATGCTGATAACAAGCCAGAGGGTCCCTCTCCTGATCACAGAACAGTTTTCCCATTTGCAACAGATTTTAAATGAGCTTTGGCCCAGAGAAGACAGCAGTTGTTCTAGATCATGTTTGGATATGGCTTCTTCTTTGTATGATATAGCTTTAACTTTTTTGGTGGCATGGCGAACTGTTTTCACAGACAGTGATTTTTGGAAGTATTCCTTGAATCCATCAAAGAATGATGCCCTTTTTAACCACATAGGGACCGCCGCACGCACATTTACATCTACACAATGGCACTGGCAGGCAAATGGGCGTACCTGTGCCTCCCTTTTAATTTGCCGCCCAGCAGGCCTGCATGCGTGCCCGCTGGATGTCTCGTGAGTGCGCAAAGGCAGAACAGGGGGATGTCTTTGTAAACAAGGCATTCCCCTGTTGTGCCTAGTGACTTCACTGATCTACTGTTCCCTGTGATCGGGAATAGTCATCAGTGACATGTCACTGATAGCTCCTCCCCCTAACAGTTAGAATCACTCCCTAGGACACACTTAACCCCTTCAGCGCTACCTACTGGTTAACCCCTTCACTTCCAGTGTCATTTTTACAGTAATCAGTGCATTTTTATAGCACTGTTCGCTGTAAAAATGACACCTGTCCCAAAAATGTGTCAAAATGTGTCAAAAATGTGTCAAAAGTGTCTGATGTGTCTGCCATAAAGTCGCAGTCGTGATAAAAATCGCAGATCGCCACCATTACTAGTAAAAAAAAATAATAATAATAAAAATGACATAAACTATCTCCTATTTTTTAGCCACTAAGGGCCAGATTTACAGAGCCCTTACTCTGGTCTATCTCGCGTTAGACCGGAGTACTTTCAAATTACACGCGTCGTTTCATTAGTCTGAATCCTCAAACCATGAAACGACGGCTGCGGGCTTCAATCCGACTGGCTTACGTGTTCGTACGCCTTCGGATTTACGCTGCAATAATTTTGCGGCCGCTGGGTGGAGTTCCCGTCGTTTTCCGCGTCGGGGTATGCAAATGAGCTTTTTCCGAGGATCCACGAAGTTACGAGCGTCATTCGCAATCTCTTACGGCATCTGTAGTCATCTTTTTGTCGCGTAAAAGTTATTCCATCTTTTATCTGGTCTAGTTTTAGACAGCCCATGTTAAGTATGGCCGTCGTTCCCGCGTCGAATGTCAACGTCTTTTTTTATTTTTTACATAAGTCGTCCGGGAATAGGAATGTACGTAAACAACGCTACTCAAACAACAAATGACGTATCGACGTTATTTCGCGCAATGCACGGCGGGAAATTTCTGAACAGAGCATGCACAGTTCTATCGCCGCAGGGACGCGCCTAATTTAAATGCTTCACGCCCCCTAATCGCGAATTTCTATTCTGCCGCGAGAAATACACTACGCCGCCGTACGTTACGGGCCAAAATCTACTTGGATTCCTCGTAGAGCCAGGTAAAATACGGCGGCGTAGTGTATCTCTGATACTCTGCTCCAATGTAATTGTATGTGAATCTGGCCCTAAAACTTTTGCTTTTTTTTTACCAAAACATGTAGAAGAATACATATCGGCCTAAACTGAGAAAAAATTAGCTTTCTTTAAAAAAAAAATGGGGATATTTATTAAAACAAAAAGTACAAAATATTACCTTTTTTTCAAAATTGTCACTTTTTGTACATAGCGCAAAAAATAAAAAAAAGCAGAGTTGATCAAATACTACCAAAATAAAGCTCTATTTGTGGAAAAAAAATACATCAATTTTGTTTGGGAGCCACGTCGCATGGCTGCTCAATTGTCAGTTAAAGCAGCACAGTGCCGAATTGCAAAAAGTGCTCTGGTCTTTTGCCAGCTAAATGGTCCTGGGCTTAAATGGTTAATACAGTGCCGTGAGGGCTCGAAGATCACGGACATCCAATATTGCATTTTGGACTTGTCCCTTGCACAAACAGATTTCTCCAGATTCTCAGAATCCTTTGATGGTATTATGTATGGTAGATGATGATATATTGCAATTTTACATTGAAAACATTACTCTGATATTGTTTGGCAATTTTTGGATGCAGCTTTTCACAGATTGGTGAACCTCTGCCCATCTATACTTCTGTCACACTCTGGGGGTTATTTACTAAAGGCAAATCCACTTTGTACTACAAGTGCAAACTAAAAGTGCAAAGTGGACTTGAAATTGCACTGAAAGTGCTCTTGGAAGTGCAGTTGCTGTAGATCCGAGGGGGACATGCAAGGAAAATAAAAAAAAACAGCATTTTAGCTTGCACATGAATGGATGATAAAATCAGCAGAGCTTCCCCTCATTTCAGATCTACCCCTCAGATTTAGTAAGCCTGTTTCACACCTATGCAGGTTGCAGTTTGCATATTCCAGGTCCAAGTCTATGGAACCAAAAACCAGAAAAAAGTCCCTGGCCCTTTCCATAAAATGCACAGATGTGAACATGACCCATAAGAAACCATGTTAAATGGACTGTAGTGTGTTTCTGCAAAACTGAAAACTCACAAAAAAAAAAATGCATAGGTGTGAACCAGGCCTAAAAGTGTTCTGTTGCAGCAGAGCTGTAGTACATAGGAAGGCTGGAAAGAAAACAAATGTACTAATTTTTTGTAGCTTTACTACCACAGGGCAGACGCTGTTCGCAGGATCACATATATTTATGTGGTCCCGCACTTCCGGGTCGCAGACGTGAATGCGCGCCACCAGCGACTTACTCCCACTGTGATTCAATGTCCACCAGCACACGCCGATCATATGCTACACAGGAAAAACAGCAGTCTGCCTATGTAAACAAGGCAGATTTCTGTTCTGTCAGTACAGGAAGTGTGGATATTGTGTTCATGCAAAACTGGGACGTGGATCCATGCCTTCCCCCATGAGAAAAAGGAAAGTGTGACTTTTAATTAGGCTATTGATTTATGGGGGTGAAGTAATTTGAAAGTATATTTAGTTGGCATATTGAGTCTGACAATACATAACAATAATGCACATACACATGGTATATGTGTATATGTAGTAAAAAAGGTTTGATATGTATACACACATGGGGCCAGATTCACGTAGGGTGGCGTATATTTGTGCGGGCGTAGCGCATCTCATATGCGCTACGCCGACGTAACATAGAGAGGCAAGAACAGTATTCACAAAGCACTTGGTCCGTAAGTTGCGGGGGCGTAGCGTAAATTGGCCGGCGTAAGCCCGCCTAATTCAAAGTAGGAAGGAGGTGGGCGTGATCTATTTAAATTAAGCGTGACCCCATGCAAATGAATGGCCGAACGAACGGCTCATGCGTGCGCATGCTCAGAATCACGTTGCATATACTCCCTAAGATACGACGGCTCAATGCCTACGACGTGAATGTAACCTACGCCCAGCCCCATTCACGTACGACTTGCGTAAACAACGTAAAATTCGACGGCTGTTCTGACGTCCATACCTTTGCAAGACCTGCGCCTCATATAGCAGGGGTAACTTTACGCCGGACGTACTCCTTACGTAAACGGCGTAGATTACAGCGACGGGCGCAAGTACATTCGTGAATCGGCGTATCTTACTCATTTACATATTTGACGCGTAAATCTATGGAAGCGCCCCTTGCGGCTAGGGTTGTCCCGATACCGATGCATTTGTGGGGGGACACGGCTGCAGTTGTGGGGGACATTTAAAAAAAGTATCGGTATTCGGTATCGGCGACTACTTGAAAAAAAGTATCGGTACTTGTACTCGGTCCTAAAAAAGTGGTATCGGGACAACCCTACTTGCGGCCAGCAAAAATATGCGCCCAAGATCCGACGGCGTCGGATGAAGCAAAAATTCAGGCGTATCTTATTTCAAGAATAAGGCGCATAGATACGAAGGCGCATCCGTGGACTTACGCGGTGTATCAGTAGATACGTCGGCGTAAATCCTTTATGAATCTGGCCCATGGTGTTGACCTCATATACCTACATATACATATCAGATGGATGGCACATAAAATAGACAAGAGATTTAATATGGATACAATTTATTATTACAAATTCATATATGTACACGTTATCTAAATGGCACTATGCAGTGTAATCAATGGTAAGAAAGACAGTATGATCATTTGGTTATAGATGATGAGTCTAAATAGGTTCCTATCAGTAGGCATGACAATGCATCCTAAAAGCTCGACGCGTTTCGTGGATAATACCACTCTCCAGGGGCAGGAGCATGCAACTCTATAAAAATCAAAACATGAGTCGACCAGTATGGTCAAACATTATACCCCTCGACCAGGATGATGTGTACAAGAGAAAAGTGAGAGAGGTACTCATCCCTCTGAGTACTTACATTGTGATAAGTCTGGAAAATGGGGGACGAGGAACCAGAAGCTGTACATATTGTCTGTATCGGGAGCTGTGGAAGAGAGCCCGCAGGAGAGGGAGCGGGTGCACAAAACATCACCCCCAGGAAAACTAAAGGCAGAAAACCAGGTAGTGGTGCGAGTGGGCTTCATATCTGAAAATATATATATTGGGTGTACTATAAATACTCTATATTGTGGGAAGTAGCTAGAGTCCAATGCCAAGGGGCAGGTGGACAAGTGAATGTGAAAGGAAAAAGTGTGTGAAGAAAGAAAAACAGATCAGAGATGAAAAAAAAGGAAAAAGAAAAAGAGGAGAAAGATAAAAATAAAAAGAAGAAAAAGAAAAGGGAAAAGAGTCTTCCCCTAGTACAAGCACCTCCCCCACAATAAAAAAACACAGTCGGGGCACACATTTAACCTTTTGATTGTCCCTTATGTTTAATTACTTGTCGACCGCCCGCCGTCATATTACTGCGGGACGGTGGCACTGTTTCGCGAGAGTACGTAGCTCTACGTCCTCTCTTTTGTGGCCACTAGGGGGCGCGTGCGTGCCACCGGCGGCCGGCGCCCCGCCCCCGCACACCCCCGAGTCCCGCGCGCGTGCCCGGCGGGTACGATAGCCGCCGGGCACACGCGATCGCTCGTTACAGAGCGGGGAACGGGAGCTTTGTGTGTAAACACAAAGCTCTCGTTCCTGTCAGCGAGGGAAACGCTGATTTTCTGTTCATACAATGTATGAACAAAAGATCAGTGATTTCCCCTAGTGAGTCCACCCCCCCATACAGTTAGAACACAAACAGGAACACACTTAACCCCTTCCCTGCCCCCTAGTGTTAACCCCTTCACTGCCAATGGCATTTTTATAGTAATACAATGCATTTTTATAGCATTGATCGCTATAATATTAATAAAAATGCCATAAAACGACCCCCTTTTTTGTAAACGCTATAAATTTTGCGCAAACCAATAAATAAACGCTAATTGCGATTTTTTTTTAACGAAAAATATGTAGAAGAATAGTGTTGAGCAGAATATGCCATATTCGATTTGGCGATATATCTCGAATATATAGTCGAATATTCGAGATATATTCGCTGAATACGAATATTCGTGATATTTTTTTTAAATGAAATGATTGCGAAATTTCGCTATTGCGAATGCGAATGCGAAATTTCGAGAAATGCGGAAGGAGCACTCTGATTGGCTCAGAATATTCGTGATATTTTATAATACCAAATAATTGCGAAATTTCGAGAAATGCGGAATGGAGCACTCTGATTGGCTCAGAATATTCGTGATATATTACAATACAAAATAATTGCGAATATTCGGCAAATGCGGAAGGAGCACTCTGATTGGCTCAGAATATTCGTGATATATTACAATACAAAATAATTGCGAATATTCGGCAAATGCGGAAGGAGCACTCTGATTGGCTCAGAATATTCGTGATATATTACAATACAAAATAATTGCGAATATTCGGCAAATGCGGAAGGAGCACTCTGATTGGCTCAGAATATTCGTGATATTTTATAATACAAAATAATTGCGAAATTTCGAGAAATGCGGAATGGAGCACTCTGATTGGCTCAGAATATTCTTGATATTTTATCGTAATTTCGCAAAAATGCGAATGAGAAATTGATTGCGGAATTTCGACAGTAACACTCTGAAATCGAATATATGTGTTATTTTAGCTAAAAACAATATTGCGAATTTCTCGAAAATAATCGCGCGATATCGCTATTGCCGAATAATCGCATTGCGATTTTTCGACAATATAAAATGATCGCTGCAGCTACTCGGCCCAAGGTCTCTAATCATACCAGCAATGCTTTTAGATGTCGATGGGGATCTCTAGGATGTGATCTGTTCTAAAAAAAAAATGAAAAAATTGAAAAAGTTGAAAAAATACGAATATTCGAAATAGCGAATATTCACCGCGAAATTCGGAATATATCGCGAATACTCGAATATGCCATATTCGAGCCGAATATTCGCAATACGAATATTCGTGAGCAACACTATAGAAGAATACGTATTGGCCTAAACTGAGGGGAAAAAAAAATTATATATTTTTTGGGGATATTTATTATAGCAAAATGTAAAAAATATTGAATTTTTTTCAAAATAGTCGCTCTATTTTTGTTTATAGCGCAAAAAAAAAACCGCAGAGATGATCAAATACCACCAAAAGAAAGCTCTATTTGTGGGGAAAAAAAGGACGCCACATCGCACGACCGCGCAATTGTCAGTTAAAGCGACGCAGTGCCGAATCACAAAAAGTGCTCTGGTCTTTGGACAGCAATATGGTCCGGGGCTAAAGTGGTTAAAGATGTAAAGGCAGATTTTTTTTTTATCTTCTTCCAAGTTCTATGCATTAAGATAAATAAAAAAAACTTTTGTGTGTAGCAGCCCCCACTAATTACTTACCTGAGCCCCATCTCTCAGGGGCAGCAAAGAGGGACCCGAAAAGAGGAGGATCCGGGCTACTCTGTGCAAAAACAACTGTACAGAGGAGGTATAATGTGTTTTCTATGATTGTTTTTTTTAAACAAGACTTTACAATTTGACTCCTTCCCAGCAAGTGTCATTAGTACAGTGACAGTGCATATTTTTAGCACTGATCACTGTATTAATGTAGTCGCTAGTTCCCAAAAAAGTGTCAGTTAAGCCGCATACACACGATCGGTTCAAACCGATGAAAACGGACCAAACGTGTGTAGGCCCCATCGGTCCGTTATCCTTCGGTCCAAAAACAGATGGCTTGCTTTAAAATTGAACTGATGGACGGCTAACCGATGGGTCAAAACCGATTGTTAGTACTCACGAGCATCGGTTAAAAATCCACGCATGCTCAGAATCAAGTCGACGCATGCTTGGAAGCATTCAACTTTGTTTTTTTAATCATGTTGTTGTGTTTTACGTCACCGCATTCTGACATGATCGGTTCATGAACCGATGGTGTGTAGGCACATCAGTTCATCAGTCCGTCAGACCGTTCTCATCGGATGGACCGGTCATGTGTACAAGGCTTTAGTGTCCCATTTTTTCCGCCACAATATTGCAGTCCTGCTATAAGTCACAGAACACCCCCATTAATAAATACATAAAATTCCATAACTATATCCTGTAGTTTGGTAGTTTGTAGACGCTATCCCTTTTGCGTAAACCAATCAATATACGCCTATTGGGAAAAATATATATATATATTTCTTTAGTTACATTTTAACCGCTTGCTGCCCGCCGCACGCAGATATACATCTGCAGCATGGCACCGGCAGGCAAAAGGATGTATATATATACGTCCCCTTTAAGAAGCCGGCATTGACTCGATGTCCTGTGGACTCGATGTTTGTGGGCATACCTGCGATCGTGTCATGGTGAGGAAGAAGGGGGAAATGCTTATGTAAACAAGCATTTCCCCAGTCTTCCTAGTGACAGGACAGTGACCACAGCTTCCTGTAATCGGAAGCAGTGATCACTGTCATGTCATACACAGCCCATCCCCCATACAGTTAGAATCACTTCCTAGGGCACACTTAGCCCTTACAGCGCCACCTAGTGGTTAACCCCTTCACTGCCAGTGTCATTTTCACAGTAACCAGTGCATTTTTATAGCACTGATCGCTGTAAAAATTACAATGGTCCCAAAAATGTGTCAAAAGTGTCCGATGTGTCCGCCATAATGTCGCAGTCACAATAAAAATCGCTGATCGCCGCCATTACTAGTAAAAAAAATATTAATAAAAATTCCATAAAACTATCCCCTATTTTGTAAACGCTATAACTTTTGCGCAAACCGATCAATAACCGCTTATTGTTTTTTTTACTAAAAATATGTAGAAGAACATATTATTATTATTGGTGATATTTATTATAGTAAAAAGTAAAAAATATTGCCTTTTTTTTAAAATTGTCGCTCTATTTTTGTTTATAGTGCAAAAAATAAAAACCGCAGAGGTGATCAAATACCACCAAAAAAAGCTATGTTTGTAAAAAAAAGGACGTCAATTTTGCTTGGGAGCCACGTCGCACGACCGCGCAATTGTCAGTTAAAGCGACGCCATGGCCAGGTCTTTGAACGGACACGAATATACAGCACCCCAAAAAAAAAAATTTGAAATAATTTACCGCGTTTATCGGCGTATAACACGCACCATAACTTTAAGAGGGTAGTTTCAGCCCCCTGCGTATAACACGCAGGCACAGTTTATCCTCGATTTTCAAGGTAAAAAAGTGAGTGTCATACGCCAATAAATACAATGGCCCAGATCCACAAAGGAATTACGCCGGCGTATCTCCAGATACGCCGCCGTAATTTCAAATGTGCGCCGTCGTATCTTTGCGCCGATTCTCAAAGCAAGATACACCGGAAAACATGGCTTCAGTTGCCCGGCGAAACTTGCCTACGCTGGCGTATCGTGGGCGTATAGTTACGCTGGACGCATTAGACTTTCCCATTAAAAATATGCAAATGAGCTAGATATGCCGATTCACGAACGTACGTGCGCCCGGTGCATTGATATACGTCGTTTACGTGAGGCGCATGAGCGGCGTAAAGTTACCCCTGCTATATGAGGCGCAGCCCATGTTAAGTATGGATGTCGGAACAGCGTCAAATTTTCCATCGTTTACGTCGTTACGTCGTGTGCGTAAGTTACGTTCACGTCGAAAGCATTGAGTATTTGCGACGTGATGCAGAGCATGCGCACATATGGGGTCACGATTCATTTACATACAACACGCCCACTACCAGCCTAATTTGAATTACGTGCACTTACGCTGGCCCATTTACGGTACGCCGCCGTAACTTAGGACACAAGTGCTTTGAGAATACGGCACTTGCCTCTCTAAGTTGCGGCGGCGTAGCGTAAAGCTCAAAGGATCTGAACCAGTATGTCTAATTTGACTACAGTGAACTGAAACCTGGGTGCTTTACCAAATGCAAAGGAATAGACAGGGGCGACTTATGTCCATGGACTTTACTTTGTATATTATCGTGTTGTTTTTTTCCACTGTGTACTGAGTACTGATTGTGCTTGTTCATACAAATTAGCTTTTTAAACTTTGCTAAATGTCTGCTTGGCTTCAGTGGACTTTTCCTTCTGCAGAAACTCCAATAATAATAATTTTCCACTGTATTGCTTATTGCTCACTAGATGGCGACAGACTACCACAAATCTAAACAGCACCAGCCGCAATGAGATGGAATTGCAACACAGTAACTTCTATCAATCATCTTTAAAAATTAAACCTGTCTTCGGGGATCATAATGAAAATGGATGCAACTTTGAAAAGACTGCAGAACACATTGTTAGTCCTTACAAATCCTGCCCAGTAAATTCTGCTATTCTTAAGAGACAGATGTTGAAAGCTTCAGTTGTTACATGTATATTGTGTGTAGATATAAATATACATATATATATACTTTTCACAGGATCCAGCCATCACTGGAGAAAGTGATTGTAGATAGAAAGTAGTTGCAAAGAGGCCGCAGGAAATTGGCAGCATGAGGAGCAACAAAGGATTAAAAAAGTATTTTTTTTAGCTACTTGAGTACCAGCCTGGACTACCCCTTTATTACCTTTATTTCCAGGCCGTTTTTCAGTTTTCAGTGCTGTGATAGTTTGGTAATTACTCGGTCATGCAACACTGTACCTTTTTTAGGCACAAATCTCCAGATTTACTAAAGCTGGAGAGTGCAAATCCTGTTACAGCTTTGCATAGTAAACCAATCAGCTTCCAGGTTGTATTGCCAAATTTTAATTGAACAAGCTCAATTTGGAAGTTGATTGGATGCTATGCACAGCTGCATCATATTCTGAGTGCACCATTTTTAGTAAATCCCCCCATAGAGCTTTCTTTAGTGCTGTTTATTAACCACCTAAGACCCGGACCAAAATGCAGGTAAAGGACCAGGCCCCTTTTTGTGATTCGGCACTGCGTCGCTTTAACTGACAATTGCGCGGTCGTGCGGCGTGGCTCCCAAACAAAATTTACGTCCTTTTCTTCCCACAAATAGAGCTTTCTTTTGGTGGTATTTGATCGCCTCTGCGATTTTAATTTTTGGCGCTATATACAAAAATAGAGCGACATTTTTGAAAAAAATCAATATTTTTTACTTATTGTTTATAAGAAAAATCAAATAAACTAAACTTTAGTCAAACATTTAGGCCAAAATGTATTTAGCCACATGTCTTTAGTTAAAAAAAAATCGCAATAAAAAAAAATAGCGACCTAGTGGGAACAGCGACACTTATACAGCGATCAGAAAAATGATCGCTTAGTGACGCTGGCAATAGGGAGTGAAAGGGTTAACTAGGGCGGTGATCAAGGGGTTAAAACTTTATTAGGGGGGGTACGGGGGCTATCCTGGACCTAACACTAACTGACTGTCACACTGACACTAAATACAGTAATCATACATATATGATTACTAGTGTTGCTCACGAATATTCGCATTGCGAATATTCGCTACGAATATTGCATATTCGAGTATTCGCGAATATCTCGAATATCGCGGCGAATATTCGCTATTTCGAATATTCGTATTTTTCAAATTTCGCAATAAATTTCGCAAAAAAAAATCGCAATCAATTTCGCATTCGTGAAATTTCGCATTCGCGAATTTCGCAATAGCGAAATTTCGCAATTTTTTATTTTTTTTTTATAAAATATAGCGAATATTCGTAAATATCGAATATTTGTGATATTTTATAAAAAAAAAAAAAAAAAAAATCGCGAAATTTCGCATTAGCAAAAATTCGCATTGGCGAAAATTCGCAATTTTTTTTTTTTTATAAAATATCACGAATATTCGATATTAACGAATATTCGCGAATATTCTTCGAAATATTCGCGAAATATCGCGAAATCGAATATGGCGTATTCCGCTCATCACTAATGATTACTGCATTCAGTGACACTGTGACAGGAGGGGGGGGGTGATCGCAAGGGGTTAAGTGTGCCTGTGTGTCCTGGTGTCAGTGTAGTATTGTGTAGACTTAGGCCTCGTACACACGATCAAATCTGTCTGCTGGAAACAAATCTGTCTGCTGGAGACCGTCCCAGCAGACAGATTCGATCGTGTGTACGGGCGAGCAGACGGATTTGGCCACCCGACAGATTGGAAAGCATGCTTACCAATCCGTCGGCTGGGAACCCGTCCGCCCGACATGTCTGCTGGTTAGTACGCTAACCAGCAGAAATGTCTTCTCGCACACGCGCCGAATGGTTTTACTTCCTGGTGCGGTGTCGTGGCGGCGTCAACGTCACCGCCACGTCACCGCCACGTCAGCGCGCTGTCTGCTGGCGGGGATTTTGGTTTGCTCGTGTGTACACGCGAGCAAACCAAAATCCAAACAGACAGATTTGTTCAAATCGGTCGGTCCGACCGATTTGAACAAATGAATTGCCTCATGTGTACGAGGCCTTACTGTGTGATTTGATATCTCCTCAGCGGTGGTTGAAAAAAAAGCTGAAAGCAGAGATCACATCACTTCCTCCTTCCTGTGTTTACACAGGAGGAGGAAATGACACTGCAGGGGAGCGCGCAGATTGGCTGGGAGCGATCCGGAGGGGGCAGACAAAAACAAACCGCCGCCCCCTCAGCACGGATCGCTCCTTCAGCAAACCGGACCACCGCATGTACTGGGGGGGTCCCGATCGAACCCCCGACCCACGTCAAGGCAGCAACGTATATATACGTTGATGTGCCTGTCTGTGCCTATCTGCCGACGTAAATGTAGATGCGGCGGTCCTTAAAGGGTTAACCACTTGGTTTTTTTGTCTTTCTTTTTTTTGTACGAAGTAAAAAAGAAACAGCTAAAATAAAAGAAAATTAAACAGTTCCCCTTACTTTCTGTTAAAACTTCCAGGAGAGTTAAAAAAATAAAATGATCCCTTTTTGGAAAGTAGACACCTGAAGGCATTGTAATTTGTTGCCATAATATTTTGGAAATATAGCTGGTATTGAGGGAGTTAATACCTAAAACCTAGTCATGGTGCATGAGATAAAGCACATACAGATTATACACAGAGAGGTGGAGGTGAAGGGGTTAATGTACAGGTGACATACAGTGAAAGGATGAAAATGTAGAGGTTAAGGTGTGGGATATGGAAGGTGAAAGGTTAATATACAGGTCACTAATGAGGCAATGTTTGCATCATGTGATTGCTGTGCCTGGGTTGTGTTTGACCAATCACAGTGATCTGAAGGTGCAGAGATGCTCGGATCGGCTCTGTACATAATGACTGTGAACTGACCTGTTAGAGCAGGGGTAGGCAAGCTCGGCCCTTTAGCTGTGATGAAACTACAAGTCCCATGAGACATTGCAAAACCCTGACAATCAGAGGCAAGACTCTTAAGCCACGTACACATGATCGGTTTGTCCGCTGAAAACAGACTGTTTTCATCGGACAAACCGATCATGTGTGGGTCCCATCGGTTTTATTTCCATCAGTGTAAAAAAATAGAACATGTTTTAAATTTTTCCTATGGATAAAAAAAACGATAGAAAAATCCAATCATCTATATGGAACTCCATCGGTCAAAAATCCACGCATGCTCAGAATCAAGTCGACGCATGCTCGGAAGCATTAAACTTTTTCGGCTTGTTGTAGTGTTGTACGTCACCGCGTTTTGGCACGATCAGATTTTTGACTGATGGTGTGTAGGCAAGACTGATGAAAGTCAGCTCCATCGGATATATCCGATGAAAAAATACATTGGATTAGATCCCATCAGATATATGATCATGTGTGTGGGGCTTTAGAGGCAGAGGCATGATGGGATTTGTATTTTCTCCACAGCTGGAGGGCCAAGGTTGCCTACCCCTGTGTTAGAGGATGGTGCCATACACTGATATTAGCGGGCTGTACCAGGGCTGTTCCTGGAGTGATGTTTATAAAAGGGCACTCCAGAAATGGCAATTGTTTATTATAGTCTGTTGACCAGTATTTACACCTCACTCTTTCTTTAGCAATTACAGTAGCTCACGTGTCCACTTCAGAACTCATAAATGTATAATAAAGTTTATTAATTATAAATCTGATGTCAGAACGGGGATCTGTCTGTTTACATTGACAGATTCCCATTCTAGATCTCTGTGGAGTGATCGCGGGTGGCCGGCAGACATGGCAGCCGCTGGTCAAGGGCATTGGTCCCTATCACTCTTAAAGCAGCCAACGTACACCTACTGTGATTCACCCAGGAGAGCCAACCTGCCTCAGTATATTGATGGCAGCTGGTTCCTAAGTGGTTAATCTACATGTAATATCCATGGTTAGTAGGCATGGAGGAGGGAGGTAGGGGACTGTCATTCACCACTGTATATACACCCACATGTGTGACTCTATAGTCCCATGAGCTGCTCAGATGTGATAGGGAGGAAATGCTCAGCATGAAAACTAAACATGTGCAGAGTTGTCATTACAGCTGCAAAATCCATAGCTAAATTGGCTACATGGACACAAGGGGGAGATAGAGAGCAGCAGGATCAACCAGGTTTTTTGCAGAATACAGAAAACAAATCTCATAGTGACTCAGTATGAATAGCTTACAATACACCATGCATTGATAGTTTTTTTTATATGGGTTTAGTGGGTTGGGATCATCATTATTAGAAGTACAGAATATCCGGCCATGAAGGTTCCTGGTTAGGCACATTTTATGATGAGGTGACAATGCTCTGTCTGTTTTATCCAACTGTGTTCTTGCAGTGTCATGTCCCATGTTCTGCTGATGAGGCCTACAGGCAGCTGTGCTGACCAGGATGGCCAACCTCCCGCAGCATTTTTTACTGACAAAACATGGAAAATTTACTGGCAACCTAAGAAATTACAGAACTGCTATTGAAAACTATTAAAAGTATTTGAACAGTATAAACATGATATGGAAACACTGACAATACCTATAACAATGTCATTTTTTTTTATTTACACTTAAAAAGTCAACACAGCATGAAATTATCAGCCCTGATATTTACTGGAAGTTGTAAAAAAAATCACAGATTTTTACAAGCTGTCAGTAAATTTACTGGAAAATTTACTGGTGGTTGACAACCCTGGTGCTGACTCATATTAACTGCTTGCCGACCAGCCGCCGCAGTTATACGGCGGCAGGTCGCCTCTGCTGGGTGAGATCACGTAGGTATACGTCATCTCTCCCAGTAGTCAATAGGGGCGCGCGCGTCGACGGAAGCATTGCCCCCGGGCACCAGAGATCGCTCACACAACACACAGCTCCCAGTCCTGTCAGGGGAGAAATGCCTGATCTTCTGTTCATACAATGTATGAACAGCGATCAGTCATTTCCGCCAGTCAGTCCCACCCCCCCATACAGTTAGAACACACCCAGGGAACATACTTAACCCCTTCCCTGACAGTGGCATTTTTATAGTAATCAATGCATTTTTATAGCACTGATCACTCTAAAAATGCCAATGGTCCGAAAAATGTGTCAAAAGTGTCTGAAGTGTCCGCCATACTGTCGCAGTACTGAAAAAAAAAACGCTGATCGCCGCCATTACTAGTAAAAAAAATATTAATAAAAATGCCATAAATCTATCCCCTATTTTGTAGACGCTATAACTTTTGCACAAACCAATCAATAAACTTATTGAGATTTTTTTAACGAAAAATATGTAGAAGAATACGTATCGGCCTAAACTGAGTAAAATAATATTTTTTTTATATTTTTTGGGGGATTTTTATTACAGTAAAAAATACTATTTTTTTTCAAAATGTTCACTCTATTTTTGTTTATAGCGCAAAAAATAAAAACCGCAGAGGTAATCAAATGACAACAAAAGAAAGCTCTATTTGTGGGAAAAAAAGGACGCCAATTTTGTTTGGGAGCCACGTCGCACGACCGTGCAATTGTCAGTTAAACCACGCAGTGCCAAATCGCAAAAAGTGGCCTGGTCATTGACCAGCAATATGATGCGGGGCTGAAGTGGTTAAGCAGACATGGTCCAGTGTTTCCAGTCTAGAGAAATGATGTACAGACAACAAAAGTGCAATGTAGATGGGAAGTGGCTCAATAAGATTGGAGGAGATCAGCAGTACTGTGATGATAAAACTTTGAAAACAGGTGAAAAGAAGGGCAGTTGTTTATGATACGCAATGCTTTAGTAGACTAAATGCCATCTATTTGGGGTTAGCTCTACTTTAAACTGCATCTGAAAACATACACAATGTCATTCTCCCAATCCATAAGAGTGAATAGGGACTGTAGCAATTAGCAATAATTATGTAAATTACTGAAGCAAGAAAATAAAAAAAAACTGATAAGACCGAATACAACAGAGATAATGTAATTATATAAAGAGAACATTAATATTTTTTTACGTCACCCTGACCTATTTCACAGGAGAAATATTTGCTTGCTCCTACATTTACCTCTGAGTTAGCCATGCTCGTTTAATTAATTGCTAAAAAAATGCCATTTTACATCTATTAATTAACTCCCATCAGAGAGCTTTAATATGGGACAGAACACATACCTTTTGAATGGAATGGGGCAGGTCTATAGACTGATAATTCTAGGCTTGAGTTTCCAAATAAAAATTCATTACAGAGCCATTCCAGACAAGCAAATATAGTGAAAGCATTTCACTTCCAAACAATAAATTTAGCAACTGTGCTAACACCAGAACATTCCTTTAATATAAAGATGGTATCTAAAACCATTTTTGCTTTAGCTAGAGTGCAAAAGAGTTGGAACCTCTGTCGGGTTTATTGTGCATACATAGGGCCAGATTCTCATACATTTTCCTTGGCGTAGCGCAGCGTAAGCCATTTACACTAGGCGTAGTGTAAATGGCCCAGCGTAAGCCCGCATAATTCAAAGGGGGCGGCTTGTATTTAAATTAAGCGCGCCCCCGCGTCGATCGAACTGCGCATGCGCCGGGCGAGGAAAAAGCCCAGTGTGCATGCTCCAGCTCACGTCGGAAAGCGTTGTTGAAACCGACAAAATGACGTGATCGTCACTTACGCAATGCCCTATTCGCAAACGACTTAGTAAAACGACGTAACCGACTGAAAAAGCCGACGCTGACCCGACGTCATACTTAACATGGCATCCGACGGCACCCGACGGCATCCGACGGTACTGCGTAAGGTTACCCCACATATTAGCAGGGGTAACCTTACGCTTACGAAAACGATGTATGCGACGACGGAGCGGCGTAAAAGCATTCGGGAATCGGAGTAGTAGCCTCATTTGCATAGGCAAATGACAAAACAACGTAAAGGCCGCCTAGTGGCCGGAGTTGTCATTACATCTACGATCCGCAAGTGTAATTGTATTACACTTGTCGGATCTTCACGCGTATCTATGCCTAAGTGATTCTAGGAATCACTCGCATAGATACCCGGGGAAAAAAACGGTGATACGACGGGGTATCTGAGATACCCCGTCGTAGCGCCTCTGAGAATCTGGCCCATACACTCCAATGAGAGTGCCAAACACTCTTTTTTTTTTAATGATAAAATTGATTCATAGCAGAAAAAATTTAACATGTTTCGGGGGCCAAACACATTTCCCCTTCATCAGGGGTTAGGAATTGTTACTTAAATGGACGCAGGAAAGCCACCAGCAAATAGATCTGTGATTTACTGCTTATAACAATTTCAAGAGGGCAGGTTATGCCGGTGTTAGGCTGGCCATACATTATGCATTTTTCTTTCTTTCAACAATGTGTAGCACCCTCTAGTGTGCTAGAAACATAGATATATATTTTTTTTTTTTTTGGAGAGTAGATAGATTTATGCAGTCCTGGCTGGCCTGCTTGTTTGTTTCCTTGGGCAGAAATCCAGGGAGAACTGCATGGCTCACAGGCAGCATCACTTAGACCTCCCCTATGTTTAGAATGTGTTGGAACCTTCTAGAAAGATGGGAGGGGAGGTAAGGCGGAGCTACCTGGAAAATTCTGATTGGATTGGATTGGCAGGCGGCAGGCCCCCTCAAATACTCAGGATCAGCCAATCTAGAAGGAGTTGTGTCAGGTGGAAGCTGGAGATGGAGTGTTAGGCTGCTGTGGCCTTTGAGGGAGCTCCCTAGTCTGGGGAAAGGGTGGTGACCTTGGACCTGGCCTTAGGTGTGGGCAGGGGCCTCCTCAAGTCGGACGGAGGTATTCTGAACACGAGGCACTAGGAGTAAAGAGGAAAGTGGCAAAACACTGTCAGGCAAGTCTCCAGGAGCAACTGGATCAGCCAAGTAAGTGACACATAGTCAGGAGGACTGTGGTGGCACGGGCAGTGAAAAGAGGCAGCTGAATCCAGGAGGGCTGGCAGGGCCTAAAGAGGTGGTCCTGGGATCAGTAGCCACATGTTGGACAGTTAGCCCTACCATATTTTGCTACACCGTAGGGTCACTGGCAGCAAAGGGCAATTGCTTTAGGCATGGTTTAGCCAGTGTCAGGTGTATATAGTTAGCCCCTGCATTTTTATGTCTTCAATCAAATGGACATCCCATATGTACCCTATCCCTATCCAAGTTATATCCCCCAAAAAAAAAAAAAAATACAAGGACTGATTCTTGACTAAAATATGACTGGAAATGTATGTGCCTGGCTGTGCAAGGTGGGAGATGGACCACAATCACCAGCAGCCCCTTTGGGGGTACCGCTACTGTTTTGAGGGAAACAAAATCACTTAATTCACTCATTAACACTCTGTCAGTCTGTGCTGATGGGAAAGCTACAGCTGGCAGCAGCAATTGTAGGAAAAAAACCAAAGGCTGGTTGTATTGAAGTCAATTTAACTTCAGTACAATCAGCCTACCCATAGATCACATGTGACAAACTCAAAGCCCGTGGTCCGAATCCAGCCCACCAGGCCATTTTCTATGGCCCTCACACCTCTCCTGCAGCTGCGTAACCCCCCCTTGTCTCTGCCCCCACCTTGTCTCAGCAGTAGGGAGCAGAAAAGGACAGAACTCCTCTAACAGATCCTGCACAGCTGCAGCATGCCCTAGTCTCAGCCTCTCCTGGTCTTAGCATTCAGCAGCTGCTGACTCCAGCCCTCCTCTGGTCCTACTCCAGACCATGTAAGGAATGGTGGGGCACTCTTGACTTCTGATGGTGGGGGGCTCATGACATGATAAAGGGAGTGGGGTGCTCTGGATATCTAGTCTTACAGATACAAATGGCCTTTCAGGGCAACCATAATACTGATGCAGCCCTCAATTAAATTGAGTTTAACACCCCTGTCATAGATGGATCGAAACTTGTCCCGTTCCTGCTGCACCGGCTAATATTTGATCTGTCTATGGAAGGCTTTAGTGAATGCACTAAAGGAATTTATACTCTATTAAAATATTGAATTGTAGGGACCCTGGTCCAAACTGCTGTGTCCCTAATTGAATTTACTGTGTTTGTGGCTGTAACCAGCCTGAGCATGTGATGATGACCGTTCTATAGGGTCTTCAGATCTTCCCTAAGCTTAGTGGATTGATTGCTTCTGCTGCTACTTTCAGAAATGGAGGTTTCAGAAATTAGAGTGGGAAGTAGACGTGCACTGCCAACAAAATCGTTTTTTTCATTTATGTTATTTTCTTTTTGTTTTGTTTTTTGGAAATTTGGGAAAATCGAAAAAAAAAATTGACGTTTTATTCTTTTTTTTTCTTTTTTCGTAAATTTGTAAATTCGAATTTGAAAAATTGAAAAATTCGAAAATTGAAAAATTTGAAATAAAAAAATTCGAAAATGAAAAATTTGAAATTGCGAAAAATGAAAAAATTTGAAATTGCGAAAATTGAAAAATTCGAAAATGAAAAATTCGGAATTTCGAAATTAGAAAATG
This sequence comes from Rana kukunoris, assembly GCA_029574335.1. NCBI lineage: Eukaryota > Metazoa > Chordata > Amphibia > Anura > Ranidae > Rana > Rana kukunoris. The sequence goes on along the minus strand of CM056054.1, from coordinate 206,862,694 downwards.
TGAAATTTCACAAATTCTAAAGTTCGAAAGTTCGAAAATTGAAAAATTCCAAATTAAAAAATTCGAAAATGAAAAATTCGAAATTTAAAAAATTGAAAAATTCGAAAATGAAAAATTCGAAATTTTGAAAATTGAAAAAATAAAAAAATAAAAAAAATTGCAAATTCGGAAATTCGAAAGTCCAAAAATTCGGAAATAAAAAAAAATGTTAATACGAAGATTCGGAATTAACAAATTTTCGAATTTTCGTTAGAAAACGAATTAGAAACTAAACGAATTGCACATGTTAATTGGGAAGGACAATCACTAACTTATGACTACAGGCAGGTGCCTACTTTATATTGTGTCAAGGCTGTTAAATCATACCGTGTGGTGTACCTTTAAATATTTGGCTAATGCATGCAGGGGTTAGTGTATTTCTGTGAAATGCCTTCCCTTGTATGTGTGTCACTTCCTGTTTTAAGGGCATATATACAGCGGTACTGACCTTGAGTGAGGAGTCCAATTTGGGAGTGGTAATACTGTTAGGATCCGTTGAACCATGTAATCTTTGCTTCCAGTTGTGCACTCCTCACACGGGACATGTTTCTAAAGGAATCCACGTGAATAGACTTTGTGCCAGATTCAGGTACACGTACATTTGCGTAGCGTATCCGAGATACGCTACGCAGCCGTATTTTACCAGCCTCTACACCGAATCCTGGTTGATTTTTGCCCGTACGATACGGCAGCGTAGTCTATTTCTCGCCGCGTAATCGAAATACGTGATTAGGGGGCGTGAAGCATTTAAATTAGGCACGTCCCCGTGGCGATCGAACTGCGCATGCTCCGTTCAGAAATTTCCCGCCGTGCATTGCGCGAAATAATGTTGATACGTCATTCGTTGTTTGAGTAGCGTCGTTTACGGACATTCCTATTCCCGGACGTTTTACGTCAAAAATAAAAAAAGACGTCGGAAAACGTTCATATTCGACGCGGGAACGACGGCCATACTTAACATGGGCTGTCTAATATTAGACCAGCAAAAAGCTGGTATAGTTTTACGCAGCAAAAAGATGACTAAAGATGCCATAAGAGATTGCGATAGACGTTCGTAATTTTGTGGATAGTCGGCAAAAGCTCATTGCAGTGTAGATCCGAAGGCGTACGAACACGTAAGCCAGTCGGATTGAAGCGCAAAGCCGTCTTTTCATGGTTTGAGGATTCAAACTAGTGAAAAAACACGCGTAATTAGAAAGTACTCCAGTCTAACACAAGTTAGACAGGAGTTACGGCTCTCTGAATCTGGCCCTTTGTTTCTATGGACCTACCCAGGGCTTTTTTTCTAAAAAAGAAATAGGTGCAGGAGCTTAATCATGACCCCCCCCTTCCCCTTACACACACCCTCCAAAAATAGTGGGTATGGTCAAATTTCACTAACAGTGGGAGGGTCTTAATAGGGTCATTAAACACCAGAAGTGCATTTTGTACAGAGTGCAG